>JAEIGF010000059.1:0-715000 GCA_018903485.1 Drosophila littoralis | reverse complement strand
CCACTGATTTGAAGGACATCCAATCAACAAGTTTTGTTCGCTATTAATTACGCTGAATATGACACCTACAAGTAGAGCTCGACTCTGGGGTTGAAGACGTTAGGGGAAACCCAAGAGAAACAGTCAAACGCCAACTGTGTCAATATGACAATCATTTTTATGCTGACCCGTGTGCGAGGCCTGAGCCGGCCCATTGTATGTTTTTTACCTCCTTCCCAAAAAAGGTTATACATCATATTTTATCTGCGACTTCTTTCAATTCGATTGTGTTTTGCCTTATGGTCATGCCTGTCTAAACAAAACTAACCTCATTTTTTATTGGTCAACAAAAAGAAGGCTCCAACAAAACTGACCTCAATACACAAAGCAAAATAAATTGCGAAAATTTTTTTCTGAATGCAAAAGGATGCAAAATAAATTCCGAGTCCGTTTCAGACGCCCACACAACAAAGAGGTCAGCACAATTGTGAGACTGAGGTTCCAGTGCCCGGTAGGCAGGGGGTTACGGATCCGAAGTCAAGTGCAACTGTTTTGCAGTTGAAAGAGAATAAAAAAAAACCTGTGCAGGCGGGCACAGAGCATGTACTTTATGGCCGTTGGACAATCATTTGTATACATAAAGGACTTTCCATTATAACTGTGTGCCATTTGCATTTATTCTTCTTATATAATCGATTAGAGAGTCAAATGGAGTAGATATTGGAATTGGTTATGCACAAGTTCTTTACAATGCCATAACAATTTTAAATTAAATATAATTTTGCCATATGTTTTTTTTATATTTATACTTTTGAGCAGCACTCTAAATAGTTGCTAATGGCGATCAACTGTGACTGCAACTTTAACTGTGACTGGGCCACAAGCACTGCAATTGTATTTCAGTTTGCAAATAGCGAAGCCAGCTGCCCCATGTTGGGGCGCCAAATGTAGCCATTAGGGCAGCACATAAAAGGCAATAAACACAGTCACTTCATGGCGTTCTTTATGCCATTTTGCAGTGAGCCCAATGTGCGCTTAAACTGGCTTCAAATGCACAACATGCCGCCTTTTGGGGGCGTGGCACCGCCGGGGAGTGAGCATGGGTTTGGGGACAGCGACTGGGGCCATTTTACTCGCGCCACCAGTGGCTGCTCTTGTTACGTTGTGTTTTAATTTATGTGTGTCTTTTTGTTGTTGCCGCTGTTGTGGTTGTTGCTTTTATGTGATATTTGCCTGGACTGCCTGTTGCCTCTAGCCTATTGCTCCATGTTGGTCATGCCATAGGTGCTTTGTCTTAATCTGACGCCCATTCAACGCAACATACCAACATTCTAGGAGCCTTAACGACTTCAATTAAACAGAAGTGATAGCAAATGATGTTATGTATACGCCATATGGCCCATAAGGTAATCAATATTTCGATATTATGTGTACAACGAGTCAGCTATGTGGAGAAATCTGCTTTGAATTGAGTGCTTACTTTTGGATATTGTTTTGCCGGTTATTTTAAAAGTACCAGTAAAAGTACTAACCATATGGGAAAATAAAATTTATTTTCATTTAGCTTTTGTTAGGCCAATAAGTATTCGCAAAATGAAAATATATCACTGAAGAACTATTAGGGAAATATGACCAATAATATTGTCAAATAACTCGGATTTTGTTATATACATTTAGGGAAAATAATTGCAGCACAATTTGTATAAAAAATGAACTTTACTCTAGCTACTTTCTAAAGCGGAAATATTTTGTAATTAAAATTTATTTGATGAAACAGTAAAATACAACTAACTTTATTTAAAGTTTCCTAAACTATTGTTGAGCTGGCATATGGCAATTATTTCTCTACGCTCAATGTCAGTGGCATGCGAAAGCCGAGCAAAGTTTAAAGGCTATGCTGAAGGATGTGCCAAAACTACGAGCTATTCATGCCAGTCGGTTAGTCGGTTAGTCAGTTAGGCGGTGAGTCGGTGGCTTGGCTAACACTTTAATTAAAAATGTGCCGAAATTTAAAATGAAAATTGAAAACTTATGAATGACAGCAGCCGCCCAACTGCAATATGCGCCCTTTGCCATATAACTGTCTGCCTCAAGTATTGACGTCGACGACGACGGAGAAAAAAAAAATAGAAAAACGCGAACGGAAACGGAAGTAGACAGCCAGCCAAGCGACTGAAATAGGGGCTGACATCGGCAGCGGAAAAGCAGACGCCGTGCAGATAGATGCTTATTAAGGCAGCGGCAATAATAACAACAACAAAAGCAGCGAGTTGCGTTTTGCCACTTGCTCCACTTACATAAGAAATCAAACGACTTCTTGCCAAAAATACCAAAAACGGCCCTCAAAGTGGGTGGCGGTTGGGGGAAGCCCCTGCAAATAGTTTGCTATCAAATTGATATGTTTTCTTGCACATGTAGCGCGTGCCAGCATCGAAAAAAAAATAATGAAATGCTCATAATAAATGGAAATGATATAATAATAATAACAGTATAAAAAGAAAAAATAAACGTTTAACGTTACGATAATCAATAATATTTCCGTTTCTGGCTGGTTATAAACATTTCCGGCTTACTATACCAAAAAAATTGTGTGTATATGTGTGTGTCATTTCTATTGACAAATTTGCATGGCAATGACTTTGAAATTGTTTTGTACTAAATTCTGAGAAATTTCAACGCCCTCGAGTGCTGTCAATGTGTACTCAATATGTGTCTATCTGTTCA
Source organism: Drosophila littoralis (assembly GCA_018903485.1). NCBI lineage: Eukaryota > Metazoa > Arthropoda > Insecta > Diptera > Drosophilidae > Drosophila > Drosophila littoralis. Next base: position 712,297 of record JAEIGF010000059.1, on the reverse strand, counting down.
GCAGTAAAAGAATATTGAAAAATGGACAGGTAGACAGAAAATGCATGGAAACAGTCACAGGGGAAGTCAATAATCTGTGGGTTTTGCATATAGTTTTTAGGGTTGATCATTCAATCAGTACGACAGCATGTACTTACATAAATAATAAAATAAGAAAAACAAAGTAATTTTGTTTTGTTTTGTTACCTGAATAAAGCTTGCCCAACATATTTCTTTATATTACCAAAATTGATTAAAAAAAAAAAAAATTAATAAAAACTAAAATAGATAAATAATTTTGAAGAACTTACATATAATCATTTTGTAGGGTTTTAATAAAATGGGAATCCAAAGTCAACAGAAGAAATTAAAACACATATTTCCATTGCGCAGTTATTCAGTATTTTTAGACAACCTTTCATTGATTTGGACAAAAAGGTATTGATGAAAGTTCAGCTGGAACGAGAAGGCATATATAACCTCTCTTTAACTAATGCCAAACATAATTATCCTTGGCAGTATCAAAATAGCAAAAACAGACAACAGTCGCTGAAAGTTCACGCTTAATTAGCAATCAAATGGCAACTTTTTGAGCCGCTGACTCAATGGCACGCTATGTGTGATATGTGCAACATTTTATGGCTCACAGCAAGCGGGAATAAACAGAAGGCTGGCCACGCCACAAAAATCAACTGAAAATAAATTTAAACTTTAATTTCAATCTTAACAAAGCGCACACAAATGCGACAGCCGACGCAGCCAAATGCTGAGGCTGCTGCTGCATAGACAGCTTTACGTGCCACAGCTGCCACTTGTCTGTGTGTGTGTGTGTGTGTGTGTGTGGGGGTGTGCGTGTGCGTGGTTTGACGGCGGGCAATGGCAGGTCCCTGCCCGGGCGATGTCTGCTCGTATGTGTGCGCATGCATATTGCACAGTCGGGCAAACTGACGAACAAATGTCGTAGTCGGATACTTTCCAAAAATCATAAACTCTTCTAAAACGATAAATATATCAAATATCTTTCCTTTTATAACTTTCGCCATCTCCACCACATAGCTAAAAATCAATTAAATAAACCAATTTGAACTACCCACCAATTAAAGCACAATGCAAATTTTTTTGCAATGCAATTGATTTTTTGAGCATATACAAATATTCTATAGCACAATAAGATCTACTCTTGAAAATTTGATCAAGATCGGTTCAAAGACACAAAAGTTATTGAAGAAAATGTCTTTTAGCTAACCATGTGTTTGCGGCAGCTGTATACATGTACACACACGCACATTCTTTATTGAATTCTGTCAATAGCATTGCTTGAGCCCTATTGAGGGAACTGTTTTTTTTTTTATATTTTTTTTTTAATTTTACTACTGCTAAAGCAAACGAGTTCGTAGCGCGAGCTGCATTTGTTGTTGGTAGTAGGGTATCCCCTAGTTTTCTATTATTCTCATACATTTTAAAAAAGCTCTATGGAAACTTTTTGAACATGCAAATTTCTCAAAAACGCCAAATAAAATGTTAGGTGTTAACCACCGGTTTTGACATCCTTTTATAAAAAGAATTAATATTATATTTTTTTAAATCTAAGAAAATCAGGCATTCTAATTTTCATAAATTGTATAAAACCTCTGAGAATAAGGGAGATTTATTGGAACGCCACACGTCTGCGGCTTGCATGTGCGGGGCTGTTGAATGAATAAAGCGAAATCGCTAGGGCTGCTTTCTACCTTTTGCTGACTAGCTGGCTGACTGCTACTTTGGCAGTCGGATGACGTATACGCCGCTTTGTCTGACTCGTAACGGGCAGCCTTCTTGGTATAATGTCTCCTGTGGCCAGTCGGTTCGCTCGATTTGCGTAACTATGCACAAGTTGACTCATTTGTTTGTGTATGTGTGTGGGTGTGTGCTTATGTCTGCATGTGTATGTGCATTGCGAGTAGGTGTGTTGTTTACAGTGCGGGGCTCTTTTAACTATAATGGCACACACGTCTGACTAAAACAGCATCAGAGTGTAATTAGCCAGCCTGCATAATTTAGCCTCATGCTGTTTTCTTTTTGTTGGCTTATTTGGTGGGCGGAACACCAGTTCGACAACGCCTTTTGTGAGCCCTGAATTGTTATTAGTTTGCAATTGTATTGATTTTTGGTCAACCCTCCACCACGTGCGACTGTGGAATGCCATTTTGTAGCATTAATTGCTGTCATCTAAATTCATGTTACCCGTGGCCCACTTTAATTTGTGGTCAGCACGCGAAAAGTAGGTACAAAGTAAGTACATTTAAACAATTGCCAGAGCATTCTAAGCACCAATTTTATAAATAATTTATGGCCTACAAATTTATGAATACTGAAAACTTTTTTGGGCTCTCTTTCTTTCTTTAAATAAGATCTTTATTTGAATTTAGAAGTATCAAGATTGGATTGAATTTTGTTTAATTTCTACATAACAAATATCATTAGTATAGCTTGGGAGTGTAAAAAAGATTTCCCGGATCTTTTTTAAACGAATTTTTATTGGGAAAACGATTTTGAAAATTTGATATTGTATTCAGGGTGTTTTATAAAGACAAATCGAATATTTGTTAGGACAAGTATTCGGTGTTCTGTTTAAAAAGAAATATAATTGTGCCCTTTGGTAGAAAGTTAAGAAGAAGAACAACACGTCAACACACGTTGGGCCAACTATAATTTATCGCACCTGGGCAACTGGCAAAGTTGTATAGAGAAACTTGGCTGTAATGCTCGTCATCGGTTCAAGCTGAAGCCGTCGCATTTATTGTAGGGGCGTTGCCCAGGGTCTGAGTTTTAATTAGCCTTGAGTGCGTGTGTTGCGCCAAAAGGCATCAACAAATTGTTATATAAGCCACACGCCTAAAAAACGTTTTTAGGGCCTAAACATTGTCGTCACTTAGCCAGCATTTGCAGTTGGCCAATTTACGCAGCACAGGAAAAGGCCGAAAAGACGTGTTTTCTTGCTTTTGGTTTATAAGGATATCTAAGCGTTTATTATGACCCCGAATGTTGTCGAATGTTGTACAGACCAGACCCCGTCATGGCAAATGTTAAGGTTAGCGGACTTACAGAGGCCATAACTGAAACCAAAACGTTTTTAATTCGCGTGTTTACGACAAAATTGCATGTGGCTCGCGTTAAGGCAAAAAGCAAACAGCAAGAAACTACGTGAAAATCTCGTAAAATGAAAATATTTTCGTAGACATAAAAAATATCTGCAGTAACATTTACACAAATGAAACGAGAAAGAAGTGCTATCTTCGGCACGCCGAAGATTTAATATCCTTGCAGACCCAACAAAAAAGTTTTTTATGCAAGAACCTAGTTTTCGACCGATCGTTCCTATGGCAGCAATATGGTATAGTAGTCCGATGTAAAAAAGATCTTGCAAAAATTAAGGAAGCCTACTGAAGTCTCTAAATGCCGTATTTAAGTAAAATATCTTGAATAACAAAAAAGTTTTCCATACAACTACTTAATTTTCGACCGATCGTTCCTATGGCAACTATATGATATAGTGGTCCGATCTTTATAGGATTTTGCATGTATATGAGGAGCATAGTTAAACTAATAAATGCCGAGCTTATTCAAGATATCTTGATAAGCAAAAATGTTTTTCATACAACAACTTAGTTTTCGGCCGATCGTTCCTATATGCAGCTATATGATATAGTGGTCCGATCCAGTTGGCTCCGACATATGTGCTTCGTGCAACAGTAAGAGGGTCTTCTGCAAATTTTCATAAAGATAGCTTTAAAACTGAGAAACTAGTTCGCGTAGAAACAGACAGACAAACAGACGGGCATGGCTATATCGACTCGTCTGTTGATACTGATAAAGAATATATATTTATTATGGGGCCGGAGATGTCTCTTTCTATGCGTTACACATTTCACGACAAAATTATAATATCCTCTGCAAGGGTATAAAAAGTTAAACAAACAAAGAGTGTACTCGACCAGGAATTTTTCTGTACACATTTCCGCAAAATACACTCGTAATAAGTTATATTCAACCACCTCTTGATAATTTTTCCTGTGGGTATATACAAAAATATATACAAATTTGTGAGCTTTTTAGTTTATGAGAGAGTAGGGTAAAGTATCAAAAAATTTGAAATATTTTTGTGTGGTCTAGACAAGAACCAACAACAAATAAATGTACTAATATTCTTAATGATGTTTTCAAAAATCCTATTAGAAAACTCGATAAAGATAATAATATTTTTTAAAAGCGCCAAATAGAACTATCTATTTTGTATAGCTTAAAATATTATTGCTAAGTTCAGCTCGTAGACCAGATAAACATCCTTCTGGTCGAAAAAGTCGATAGTTCTGTTACATAAGATTTCATAACTGTCATAAGAAAACAGAGTATTAAACATAGTTGCAGTCAGTGCACAGAATTCACAATACCCCATGAACAAAGTAGTTAGCATAGTTTTACAGTACTACGATACCAGGTAACTAGTAGTTATCAACTACTATAATCTACTCGTCGTCAACATGTGGCGCATAGTTGAATTATCGAGTTTGAACTAGACATTTTAAACAGAGCTCGGAATTTAAAATTTCTACTGCACAAAAATGTTTTCGTCCAAAGTTTTTCTTCAATATTTTTTGTTGATTTCTCCTTTTTGCTTTATAAGCGTTCAACTTTATCAGAGTACTTGAAGGGTTTAAAGTGAAAGTCAAAATATAAAAGTTTGCACATTTCATTGTTTGATGAGTTTTGAATAGTGCGCGGCCAAAGGGTGTGGCGATTGGGAAAATTGTTTTCAATAGCTTTCTTTTTTCGCTCCTCTCTCTACTTTTCACTTTTCAACAAATCATCCATAACGAGTTGTGAAATTGATTAATGATGGATGAGTTCAACATTTTGGTGTGTTATGAAAAGTTAAAATATTCTTTGTCCTGCCGCGACCTGTAAGAATTTTAATACGTAGGCGCAACTCATCATATTGAAATATTAAAATAAGCCTATGCTATTAAAATTATTCGCATTAGTAGCATTAATAACAACCTGCAATTTGAAAAACATAGGTTGATATCCGATACTTATAATATTGATAATAACAAATATTCATTTAGAAAATCTTAATAAGTAATTTTTTCCTTGACCAACTAGATAAACATAAATGGTTTTACATACATATTTCGCCTTATATTTAAACTTTTGGAGCTTTAATTATCTTCACAGTCATTTATTATTCATTATATTCTGTATACAATATAACTTGTATGGGGCATGCCAATGAGAACTTTGCAGTAACGATGTTTAAAGATCTTTCATGATAACTAAACTGCAAAATTTCTATCATTACACCATCTGTACCTTACATACACATTTTAAAAGACACTTTTCAGCTCAGCAAATAGTTTATAAAATTGTAACATTAAAAATGTGCGTCTATCATTTATTTTAAGTACTCTTATTATCGCTTATCGTCGTGTTCCTTGCAGTAAATCCGTCTTTATATATAAGTTAAGAGTCAAATCGCCTAGTCGAAATCCACAGAAATGTGCAATGCCAGAGATATCAAAATACATAATACTGCAACTCATTTTATTTCGATTGAAAGAACAACAAAAAAATTGTTGAAAATGTAGTCGAGTTAAGACAAACTAAGGATTATCCAGCGTTGTGTGTGCATGTGTATTTCAACTTGTTAAACAAAATAAAAATATATAAAAACTTAATAGGAAAATTACATAAAACGGGCTTTAGGACGCTTCCATGCTAAGCTCACGTTAAGAGCAGCTGCAAAACAAAAAACAAACTACAGAATAAAGCTCAAATTAAAATATTCTATTTAATTGTGTATATGTCGTGTGTGTATGTGTGTGTTTTTAGAATTTAAACGCTTTTTGTACTCTAATGGACACTAGTTAGACAACTAGCAAACAAATATATGAAATATATAAGCAAAGTACATTTTATATAAATATAATCCAGGCAGCTTTTAGCAAAACATATTTAAAATAAAAACAAATTAAATATTAACTCAATTATTTGTATCATACGGCCCGAGTGAAGAACAGTTGAAACAAAGGATACACACAGACAATACGCCCCGAAAAGTATGCAATTCGATTGTGAACAGAGCACATTTTTGAAATGTTTATAAGCAGAGAGTCGTAAAATATATTTGTAAAAAACCAAAGCCCAAAAAAAAAAAACGAAACATATTTTTTAAATAGACACCAAGCGATAACAAATTTTTTGACATATATATATACATATATTTTTTGATAATCCAACAACAACAAAGCGAAATGCACAAAAAAGTATTCCCTAATCTAAGTTAAGTCAATGATTTTTTTTCATTTTCGTTAGGTTGAAGCACAGTTTATATATATTCAAAGATTGTTATACCAAATGAAATATTTACTTTTGATGGTTTCAATGAGGTTTATTTTAAACGATTTTTATATGTCACTTGGTTGAAGCTTAAGCAACTAATCCAAAGTACAATCATTTTTGTCAAAACAGACACAAACATAAATAATAAAAACTACACAAAAAGACCTAAATGAAACAGTTTATTGGCTAGACATAATGAATTGCACAACATTTTAAAGGAGAGTCACACCAAATAAGGCATATTTACAGGGACAGACAGTAACAAAAACAAAAACAAAAAATAGAAACCAAAAACATGAACAAAAATACTTTTGCTAAAAATTTTAACGTTTATTTTACAACACGCTTAATATAAGCAAATTAAAATTGCTTCAGATTAAGATTGTATTTGATTCAAGTGTGGTAAGAGTCGCTGTAAGTGAGGTTAAAATTGAGTAATTTGCGGTTAGGTTTGCAAGAAGTGAGGTTAGATCTGTTAACTGCCGTAAGAATAGGTAGAAATGATGGTCTAAATGCTAAAAGTGAGGTTCGAGTTGATAAAATTCAAGTCTTAGCTACTTAAAGTAAAGTTTAAAGAAAGCTTATTACCACAAGAATTTAGATTACAACTCAAATTTTAAAAAGAAAGATTGAGCTTAGAACTGCAAAAGGGGAGCTTAGAAAGCTGGCAAAGTTAGGTTATAACTGGCAAGTGAGGTTTAAAGAAATGCATATTCAGATTATAACTGCTTAATATTTGTGCAAATTGATGTTAGAAAAGTAGAAATCGAGTTCAAACCGAATGTTATTTAGGCGTAAATTATAGTTAACAACTAGAGCTACATCTAAGCGCATCAAGCAAAATGTATGCAGCTGCTGGCGGCGCCTCGCTGGCCTCGCGCCAGGCGCGTCAACGCCAGCGACAGCAGAAGAAGAACCAACAGCTACAAGCGAAACTACATCCACCGAAACCAGCTGGTGTTGGTGTCGGGCTCGGCGCTGCCGAGGGTGGCGCCTCGACACCAACCCGCAGCCAATCGCGGCAGTTCCATCAGCTGCCCACAAATTATTTGCGGGCACCGCAGCCGCAGGGACGCAAACTGAGTGCCACCTACACGCAGTCCCGATCGCTGCTGCCCATCGATGAGGCCGGCGATACGCAGTCGGTGTTGCAGCTGCGCATGCACTCGCACGCACATGGGCATGGTCACGCCCATGGCCTGCACGGGCATGGCCATAGTCATCTGCATCATGGTCTCGGCGCTCCAGTGCAGACGCCCTATCAACAGTTTGCCGTATCACATGGACGTGTCTCACCGAAACTTGTGCACCGGCACAGCGGCAGCAGCGCTGGCTTCCACACAGCAGCAGCCGCGGCGGCGGCAGGAGCAGCGGGTGGAGGGCAGCTACATAAATCGGCAACAGCAACGCTGCCCTTGGTATCGCAAATGGAGGCAACGCCGCCAACGACACCCGCGTTGCCATCGGCTGCGGTCGGCGTTAAAACGACAGCGGCGTCTTTGGAGACAGACGCCACGCCCATGTCGGCAGCAGCGCCAACAGCACTGGGCATGGCCATGGCTAGCACATCCGCAGCAGCGGCGGCGGCCGCCGAGGCGGAAGCTCATTTGGAGCTGGCCGGCGCGGCGGCCATGTTTGTAGCCCACCATGATGCGATCATTGTAACGCCGGCCACGCCCATGGCCTCGCCGGGTCACGCCGCAGCTGTGAAGCTGCGACGCGCCGACGACGACGAGGAGCCGCACGATTCAGCCGAGCGCCAGCCCCTTACCGCCACGGATGCTTACGACGAGGATGAGGCCATGCAGCCGCCCAGCGGTCCGCTAGAACGCAAGTGCAGCGTCTATCGCATGCGCCGCAGCGATGCATTTGAGCAGAGCGACGCCGGCGTCACCGGCGGCCTCAAGCGTCAGCTGCGCGAGCTGCAGTTCCAACAGCCGCAATACGTGCCGCTAATCAGCGATGAGCCGCAGCTGCTCTTCAAAGGTCTGGGAAATGGACGCAAGTTTCAGATCTGCGCCTACTGCGAGGAGGGCATCTGCGTCTGTGAGCACATCGAGGTAAATTCAGCAGTTTCTAAAGCCAAAGTCAATCTTAAGACTGCCTAGTTGTGTCTCTGTTCTTTTTTTTTGTATGTATATGTGTGTGTGTGTCGTATGCTCTTAAGTGTAAATCTAATCTAACTTAATCTTGCATGTTCTGTATTCTAAATGTCAGCTGTGTATCTCTGCGAAGGCTTCAAGAAGTTGGCATGCCCCAGGGAATACAAAATTATATTAAATTTGAAGTGACCAGATTTCTATAATACTATACAACATTATCAATTTATTTTATCATACTGACTGCAATTTGAATTAGGAAACTTACTCAAAACTCAATATCATACAGTGAGAGAATTACATCGTAATATATTTACTTCTTTTCCAAACATAATTTTTATTACTAGTTAATAAAATATGCTTAATTTTATTTATAAATATATTTAAATAAATATATAAGTTATAAATTTTCAGTTATCAAATTTTTCTCTGATCTACAATGAGTATATTTTTATGCAAATACGTATGTTTCAATTATTCTCAGCCTTGTTGTTGTTTTATGTATACATTTAATATGTGTGTGTAAATCCAACTTGACTCTGGGTAGTGCTTATCAGGCACAAAACTCGAATTAAGATACAAAACAGTGTATTGGAGAATTATATTTCTAGCTCATTTTAGGGGCCTTATTTGAATAGAAAAACTGGTATGCTCAGTTGGGATATATCAATGGGTATTATCTTAAACTTTACTATTTTATCTAAAGCTGCTGCCAAAGTCAATAGCTGCAATTGACCCACTCTTCATTTCGTTAGGTTCTTGCAACTTTTCGCACAGCTAACCTTATTTTGCTTCGATGCCATAACTGAGTAGAATAATAACAGCAACAGCAAATGGGAAGCGCATAATGTGCCTTTGTATCGGCCTGATAATGCGACGCCCCGAAAAAGCTTGGCAAGCTCTTCAATAGCGCCGCCCACGTCGCGCCACGCCCCTAAGTAGATGCAGCTGCTGCCAAATGTTGTGTAAAAGGCAAAAAGCAACTCAAAATGTGTGCCATAAATGTGTAACATTCGGTGGCTCAAGGTGAGCGGTGGTGCCGTGGTGCGGAAGTTGAGTGGTTCAGAGCCTTTAAAGTTTTTCTCGCTTGCTCTTAACGAGCGCCAAAGCAACGAATTAAAAACTTAACGCTGTGCAATTATATGACTTGCATAAAAACTGTAAAAATAAAACAAATAAAAAAAGATACATCAAATATTGCAAGCTCGGACTGCCTGGCTGTTAGATGCTCTCTTCAGCAAAAAACAGTTTTTATTTTTCGGGCATTGGTTGTGATTATTTTTAATATTGGATTTTATTTAATAATGCTTGACTAGCAAAAGCAATTAAAAAATAATAATGTATTTTTTTGATATCCTTCAATCTCTCTCGTAAAAGCCTGCATTTTGACTATACATTTTTGTCTATGATCTTATCACTTATCAACTTGTCTGCGCCCTATTTTGCGAACAGGGTATTAAAAATTGCGGAAATTAAACAAAACTTTGCACAAAGGAAAATCTCTGTACCAAACCAAAGAAAATGGTTGCAAAAAAAAAAAAGCAAACAGCAAAAGCGAAGGGCGGGTAAAATTTATTATACGCCCACCCATGCGCGCGCCCTCTCATCCACTCTTCCGCCCCTCTCTTGCACGTGCTGAGTGGCCACTCAAGTCTCTAAGAGAGTCATAGATATATATGTAGTACGTACTTATATATAGTTTCTCTCACATAGCTCGCACAAAAACAACGTCTAGTAAATTAGCTGGAAAATAGTAGAAAAAGTGTGCGGCGAAATGGCGGACGCCAAAAATGTCGAAAATAAAACAAGAAGCGAGCAAAAACAAGTAAAACGAATGTCATAAAAAAGTAAAATGAAAACGCCAAATAATGTATTTGAAAGGTAAAGAGGCGAAACGAAAGGTGTAAAAATATGTAGAGCTCTTAGGCCAGCATGAATAGCACATAAACAAGATGACGGCATTGAGATTAGCAACTGCATTAGCTTTAATTGCACGTGCACAGGGCTACGATGAAATCACATATTTTTTTCTTTAAATTTTCCAACTTACCAATTACATTAAAATAGAAATGAAAAGTCTTAGCTGGCAATGGGCACAAGATAAAGAAGTAAGAGGTTCCAGCCGGGAGCTCCCGACTAGGGGATACCCTGAACCCTCTTCTTCCAATACCAAATGCAGATATATATACTATTCTAGAAGATACATTGCTCAAAAAACAGGATGTCGATATCGATTTTTATCGATTGCCTGGAAACGGAGTAAGTTATCGATTATCGGAAACAAACTCGATCTGCGTAGGCACTTGGAGGACCTACAGCTAACATTTCAAATCTCTAGCTCTTATAGGTTCTGTGATCCTTGCGTTCATACATACGGACGGACGGACGGACGGACAGACAGACAGACAGACGGGCATGCCTAGATCGATTCGGCTATTGATGCTGATCGAGAATATATATACTTTATGGGGTCGGAGATGCTCCCTTCTGCCTGTTACATACATATATATTTTGCACAAAAACATTATACCCCTTTTACCCATTTTTAATGGGTTCAGGGTATAAAAAGGCAAACCTTGTTAAAATACCTTAACTTGGGATTCAAGCCCAATATTCATTGCAATGCATTTAATATCTAACACTTTTGTTTAATTTGTAGTTGCGATTGTTCAAATTTTGAAAAAAAATTAAAAAGGCTATTGATAAATCTTAGTGCCATAAACGAAATTTGCAGACCCTCAACTTTTGTCGAAAAAAACCTCACCAATCAGCACGACTTACGACTGAATCAAATTGTTAACGCTCAACTGTATAGCTGCCTTTTTGGACATATTTTAGCCCATCGCTCACTGCTCCCCTTTTCCCCCTCACATTGCAAACTGTCATCGAGCAGCAATTTAATTTTCAATTACGCGATGGCTGCCACAAAAAAAAAGAGAGAAGAGAATTGCAGTCCCTGTCGTTGGCCATTCCAAAATTGCAGTCTCAATAATTACTCAAACTGTCGCCTGTGGCTCACTATCTGTGGCCCACTCCCATTGCCAGCCCCTCTGGGCTACCCCTCCACCATTTTACAGGCTCTTCATCATGTGCAGCCTGTTGGCGCTGACCAAAGCCAGCCTCACAGGAGACTCGTTCGGCTCGGTTTTTTGTGTTGTTGTCGTAATTGTTTGTCAGGCTTGTCGTTTGTTTTTTTTTTCTACCACTGTTGTTGTTGTTGTTGTTGTCGTAATTGCAAGTGACATATTGAAGTCCCAGTTACGCCATTTGATTCAAAGCCCTGCCCTACCCGCACCCCTTCAATGACAACTCACAATTAAGTGACAATCAGTAGGACAGTTTCGCCGCGCCAAGCGACTCTTAAGTTTGTTCGTTGTTCGCAAAAATTCAATTTCAGTTGCATAATTCATTGACTCACACACACAAACACAAACATTGATGTGTAGTACCAATCCTGGAGTGCAGATAATCGGAACTCGTTTACGTAGCCACATTTAAATTCATTTTCAATTTTTGGTTCGCTTTTCTTTGCTCCTCTTTTGGCAAACATTTATCTTCAATATTTGCCCATTTTATATTTGGGTGTGTGCGTGTGTCCTGATTGTTGCAGTCGCCATCGCCAATAAAAAGCATTTAAAAAGACACAAATTATAACATGCTCCCCACAGAACTCAATTGCATTTGACATTTTTATGGGCATACAAATTTACGAGTCAATTCTGGAAATCACTTTCGCCTATAAACCAGTTTAATATATAGCTCTCGTTTGTTTTACTTAAGCATAAGCTGAACGTGCTGAAATCTATGCAATTTGTATTCCGAAAGGAATAAACTTGAGGCTTAGTATCGGAGGTGTTTCTTTTAATTGAGATTCTACAACATGAAAACTCTGAAAAGTAATTAAATTTTCCGAAATTTTGAGACATATATACCGACAATATTTTTGGAATGCATTTTTTAAGGATTTTTTTTTTGTTCAAAACAACGGACATATTAGAAAAGATATTTATTTTCTAGAAAAGTATAAGAAAAAAATGGATCGAAAGAATTCCTTAATCCGTTTGGAAACACTTTTCTCTCAAATAAATATTAAAATTCTTGTTGAATGTGCAAATATTGGGCAAAGGGCATTCGATTTTGGGAACACTCGCATTCAATTTGCAATATTATAAATGGTTTCGATTTACGTGCCGCAAATGAAACGCCTGCAAATGGCTCAATTAACGGTTGGTTTACACGGCTGAATAAATAATAACCAATACATATCACACCATACCAGACTCAGACACAAACTCACACGGAAAACATATGATTGCTTTGGACAGTCAAATAACATGTCTTTCAACGAGGACAGTTGCCATTTCTCACGTGTGTGGCAAGCGGCATGTGGCATATGCAAATTTTTCGAGACGATTCACCGGCTTTAATTACCTGTAGACGAGGCACTCTGAGCACCCTCTCGGCACGCCCAATTGACATGTGAACAAGAAAGCGGGCGCTGTGCCAAAATTGTTGCCAATAGCAAGACGAATGCAAATCCTGAATACTGAATACTGAATGCTGAATACTCAGTAGAGTACGACTGTTTGCAATTCGCATTAATTAGCCAATGAGTTGCAACTTTGTCGACAGACCGACCCATCGTGCAACACGTTCCCATTGGGCCCGGATGTGGGAGGGCAGCGTCTAATGGGCTCTCAACTGCGTTTATTATGGTCAATTTTTGCATATGCAAGCCACAACCTTTGAGCTGTTATTGATTTACCTACCAGAATGTAACCGCATTTAAATGTGAAAGTTGACTTTGGCTTGTGGCCATCATAAAATTTACATTTGCCAAAGCAAGATATTTCCACAGGTTCCTTTGGAAAGACTGGGCAAGCTTAAGCCTGCAGTTTTTAACTTAAGTCAGTAACTGAGGATTTAATGGGACAGAGCTATGAAGAAATACCTAGAAAACATAAAATATTGCCATAATAGAGGATTTGATAGGAGATTTAACACTTAGCATTACCTGTTTTAGGTATTATTATTCACCTTCATTTGGCAACTTATTTCTTACTCCTCAAATCTAGTAAAAAGGTTTTTATTCCAATTTTAAGTAGCAATAATTTTGCAATTATTCGATAAGAAAGGATATCCTTATATTAAGAAGTCCCAAAAACTCAAGAAACTGTTCCAAAAAATTAAGAATCTCAAAAAAACAACAATATATGCTTTTACAAATCTTTATCTTTCGTATAATCGAAATAGTTCAATTTGCTGCACTTTAAAATTCGTTTGTTGTCGCTGTCCCACCTCTTGACTTCTACTTTATATGGATTTTAATAAATTCGAAAAGTAGGCAGTTTTAATGCACTCAACACAATTGGCCTATTAAATGCAGTCAGGCGAAATGCAAGTCTTGTTCATAAAATATATGGGAATATTTATATATATAAAAATCATTTGGCAAATTAATTTTCATAATATATTTTATGCGCTTATGTTGTCAGCATGTGACATTGTTGCTGCTACAAGAGCAAAAACAACAACAACAGCGACAACAGTAGTTGCAACATGTGGAGAGACCAGTGCCAAAAACCCAGCAGGCAGTCTGTCTGTGTGTCTGAGTTTAATTGCAAAAATGTTGCAATCTTTTAGGCGTTGCAAGCGAACAGCTTTTGTTATGTCAGATGTTGTGTGTGTGTGTGTGTGTGATATGTGTAAGTGTAAGTGTGTGTGGGTCTCTGTGCGGCATGTTATTGTCTATTAACGGCCCTGACTGCAATGCTGCTGTGTGTGTGTATCATGAATCTGTATTTCATTAAAATTTCATCTGCATCGTTCAACGAGTGACTTTTTCCGCTTTTGCGCTGTTGAATTATTGAAATTTTTGGGTTTTTGCAGTTGCCAGTTTCGCTCAGTCGTTACGCTACCAACTTGCTCCCAGCTATGCAGCAAGAAGAGCTATCTTCATGATGTCGAATAATAAATACCTTTGTCGGCATATAAGAGATGTGCCTTAACGATCGATGGTGACAGATTTTTTTAAGAACTTTCTGACATATGTTGCGGTAGGTGATAATGGTGTAAAAAACAAGTTCTGTACACAAAAAGTCAACTTTTGACGGATTGTTTCTATGGCAGCTATCACAAAATCGTGCGATCTTCGAAACGTATAAAAGAAGTCGGACTTAGCTAAGTCTTATCAACATGGGCAAATGGTCTGTTGCTGCCAATCAAGAAAATATATATACTTTAAGGGATCGCATATGCGTTACATGCTTCTTAACAAAATTGTAATACTCTCTGTAATGGTAAAAAAAATAAAAATAAATAGGACAGTAGCAACGGCAACAACAAAAGAGCTACTGCCTCGTCCGCTGCTACTGCTGCATTTGCATATGAATTCCAGCAGCTGCAGCAGTCGCTCTGCTACTTTTGTGATTTTTCAGAGCCGCGAAATGGTCTCTGAAACACTCGTGCATATAGGACGTCCCACACTTTCACACAGTCACACATACGTGTGCTTAGAAGCTGCATCTCTTTTGGGCGGGCATATGAATTATGGCTTAGCAGTACTGTAACATGGCTTATTCGAGTTTTGGTCATAAATATTGTGCTCTGTTTGCATTACTCACAAGATTTCTCCTCGTGATTTGCCAACGGCCTGCAAACTTTGCACTTGATTCGTCTTTGAGCTTTGAAAAAGCAAATGGAAGTTCTGCATGTGAATATGAATGCGAATGAGCTGAAAATTGATTCGAGTCGAGTATGAAATTATTATGAATAAGTTTTTCTCACATTTACCCAACGGTATCGAGAAAATACAATATTTCACTGCTAAAACTGCATATTTATTAATGCAAATTACTTTTGAGCAGTCGTTGAAACTATTTTTAAGGCTGTTAGGCCAATAAATCGATTGATATTGATTAAAATGTCAAAATTTGAGGAAAACCAGAACAATATATAACAATTAAAATAGAATATTAAAATTTGAATAACTAAACAAATAGCTTGAGCCTGAATATAAATCAATACTAATATATTAAGCGGTTTAAATATGTTTGAAATAGAAATAATTGAATAATTCGGAATCAAAATATAAAATATAAATTAAAGCACAGAAAAAATAAAATAAAAAAAATATTTATATAAATATACATATATATAAAAATTTACATTTATAGCTAAATAGTAAATCATAACAAACATATAACGTGTAAACAATAAATAAATAATATTGATAGGCTTATAGTAAAAAACTAATTGTTAAATGCATTTTTATAAAAGTATTAAGTATTAACTTTAATATACACATAAACTACTCAACTCAATTTACTCAAATATGACTTTTGAGCTTTAATCTTGGCCGTTATCCTTTTAAAATTGCAGCGTTGCCTAGTTGAACTTCCATTTTAATCCCTCTGTTCTTATCACGCAGACGTCATGTTGTCAATTTTAATCCTCTTTGAAATATGCAGTCAATAAATAATTGACAACTTGCGATTGAAGATAGTGTTAGGTAATGCTCGTAAATTATTCCGGTGTTTGGCTTGATTTAAAATGGACACAAACCTTCATCCTTCATATGAGATAAAAAGAACTCAACTAAACAACAAATACTTTAATTATTCATAGCTAGTTTTGCAAGGCTAATAGTTACTATTCATGACTAAACTATAAACAGCTCTGAAAATTACGAAAAAGAGTAACTGCAACATATGTGATATGAACTATGTAAACTAAAACTATAAACAAAATGAAAATATATTCTAAATCAACATGACATCAACTGGCAGCGAAAAAAACAAATCAAGTCGTATAATAAAAACAAATAAAAAACGTAGTTGACCATTGGAGAACTGCGTCCAAAGCTTTAAATATATTTTCTACTAGTAAAGAACCTGTTAATAATGGAGAAAAACTAAAACTCAAACGCACCATATGTGATCGAACATTTAATATTGAAGAAAAGGAAAAAATTAGCTAAGCAATAATTAAGAACACTAAAAACAAAAAAACAACGACATTGCCTTTTGTCATTTACACGCAAAACGTAAATTGAAAACGTAGCTTAAAATATACTATAAAACGAAAACAAACAACTAAAGTATGTTAATCAATAGGATACAAAAAAATCTCGAATTAATACCAATAACAATTTTTCTACGAACGCATTAGCTGTAGTTTAGTTAGGAAATGCATAGACTCAGTTGGGCAATCAATTATGGTTACGCGATAGTGCGCTTACGTTAACGTTACGCGAAAGGCCGATGTCAATATATAGAAACTAATAAATGTTTAAAGCTTTCAATGCCAAAATACAAACGAAAATGAAATCACCAACGAATACGTTGCTGCGTGACGTGAACGCAACGTAACAACACAGTAACGCGTTACGTTACGCTAACGGCAAAACAATAGACGAAAAACTAAAAATCGCCCAACAATCAACTCACGTCACTGTCATTTCAACTAGTTGAAACAAACATCATCTCGTTACGTGTCGTTACGTTAAATGCGCGCATCATAACGATAACAGCAGCCTCCATTCTGGGACAACGTAACATCAGGTCGCATAAGTCATCGCTGGACACAACGACAACGACGTAACGGAGCTAGAAATTAGAGCCGACCACTTGCGATTCAACGCAGCACATCCTCCGCCCGCCACTCAACTGCGCCAGGATCAAAACACTGACGCAGTTCCTCAACACCAACTATACAACAATAACAGCACTTAGAGAAAAAGAAAAAACAATATATATATACTTAAATACTCTTTGCTTCTATATATATATATATTTCTATAATCCTCCTCCTTGTGCCTAATCGAACGTGCGCTCATATTCCGTTTTATTTCTTTCGTACGTTACGTTATCATGGCTGTGCGCATAACGTAACAAAAATTAACGTGACAATTTGTTACGCAATTATTTGCTGCCACATGCAAATCGATTGATTGACGGAACTTGAACTCGGTATTGTTAACGTGACTTTTAGTTTTGACGTTTTTAAGCTCCTAAACGTAACCTGTATCATCCCATTGATTTCGTACTGACGTTGACATTAAAAAAGGTTTACGTTAAGCGGACGTTTTGACCGTTTAAGCCCGTACAACAAGCAAAACAACAACAACAAACAAGATGCAGGCTGCATTGATGCTAAGATCGAAATCTCGGGTGGCGAGAAGAAGAAAGCTACGAAAATTAGGTGGAAGACTTGAGTTGCCTAGTAATGTAGCAACTAAAGAAATAGCTCCATTTCCTCGTTATCCACCTGAGTCATGGGTAATAATATAAAATACCAAAATACAAAAAAAAAATCAAAAGAACCATAATTATTTATAATATACCACAATCTTTCTCCCTCTCTATAAATAATAGAAAGGCAAAGTACTTAAAATCAATTCAATTGCTTTCTATCTATAAATTGAACTTATCTAAACGAGAAAGCAATGAGCGCAAAACTCTCTTTAAAAAGCCGTCAAATGAAAATCATCAGCTAAAATGAAATTCTAATGCCCCCACCCCAAAAAAATGTTACCCATATCCAGTTAAACGATATACTCTTAAACCGTATACTAAAATTAGCCCAAACTCTTTACCATCTGACTATCTTTTCAAACTATCTCCCTTTACTGTATCTCTCCCCCTGTCTCTATCTCTCTCTATCTCTATGTCTATCTCTCTCTCTCCAAGACACATTCCATTTTGATTTTGTCAAACCCTTTCCCCCAAACATTTATTTCCACAGAGCATTTGATTTAGTTTTGTAGTGTGCCTAAAGGTGAAGCACAAGTTCTACGCTAGGTTTAACTAGTTTTTCTCCAATCTTTTCTTGCAGTTGAGTTTTTAGCGTGCGCCCAAAATTTGTTTGGCATTGAAAGCATATAACCAAATAGAACCTATCAACCGCTTTGGAACGTACATAACATAACTTTGCTCTATCTCTTTTGTAGTAAATAATATTCCATATACAATTATATATGAAACTTAAGATAGATAGATATTTCAAGTCTTGAGCGCTCTGCCAGCCAACTACCTAATGCGCTGTACAATTAGCTTACTTTCACCTTTTTTTCAATTACAAATAATTATATACATATATAACTAATTAATATATATCTATACATATATATCTAGCGCTTTTGCTCTACTTCTAAGACACACCACCCAACCACCTTTTCTTTGTCCGCCTAAGGCTTTTACTCTGTCTCTCTCTCTCTCTCTCTCTCTGTCTCTCTCTCTCTCTCTCTCTCTCTCTCTCTACTCTTTCTATCTCTCTCCAACTCTCTATCTATCTATAAACTAACTATAACTCTATAAATGCTCTATAATCAATTACCCTATCTATATAAATCTGTCTCTGTCTGTCACCCCACAACACTTAGCTTTAAATGTAGTATCTGTACTGCCCCACAGCACAACCACCCCGAACCCAGCCGAACACTACTTTCGCCTACTTTGCACCAGCTTTAAACTAACTGTAAAGTAAATAATCTGAGTACTATCTCTCCCTCTCTCTATCTAAATAAAATAAACTACATCGTGTGTAGCCCTTCACTCACTCCACTCACAAACAGCAAAACAAGTAACTATATAGTGCGCTCTTTCTACCACACACGTTGCACCTAAACCCCTTTAAGTAACCAGCCTAATAGTACGATAAAAAAAATTATTAAGCAAAACGCTTCTAACTATTTCCCACATAAACTCAACTTAAAACTAAATCAACTAGTAAACAAAAATCGAGCTATGAAATATCAAATACAAATTACTTACATAACAAAAAATATAAAGCACATCAATCAATTTGACTAACACACACTCAAAAACAACACACGATCTTTTGTTTCTCACATTGTTTTTATTTTCAAACTTGTTGCATAGATCTGTGACAACGATCTATTTCTCAAGTTATTTAAGCCTCACACTAGAATAACTAAATGCTTTTGTTTTTATTTCTCACACCCACATAATTCTCGTACAAACATCTATTCTATTCTATTCTATTCTATTCTAATCTAAACGCGCTGTCACTTTCGCTTGCTGCTACTTACGTAACGTGCTACGCATACGTAATGTGCGTTACGCTACATTCCCAACATGACACGAAAACCAAAAAACACGCAAATGATTTTTACGAACTATTTTTTACGTTTTTTACGTTTCAAAATCGACACTCCTCTATTTGCGTCTCGATGTCGTTGCGAAATACGTAAATCTATCATCACATTACGTTTACGTAACTCTTTGTATTAATTGCGTAACTAGAAAAACACATACGTGACAACGCCACCGGCGCCACAGCCAGAACCGCCGCCGCCACCGCCGGAAGTAAGTGACAATAAAATGATATTTCCTCCCATTCGATTCACAATTCCAAAATACACATGCAACATGAGTTATCTTATTGCCATAACGTGTTTTTATTATTTGATTTTTGTGTCTGTAACGTAATCGCTGCAAACGCAACAACGTTGTGCCATTTACGTTGCTGTCTAGCAGTTGGTTGTAATTTGAAAGTACACTGAAAATGCCTGTAAATTAGTCCATTGCTTTGCCTGTAATTCTCTCTCAGTAAATGTATGAATTACACACATTTTTTGACAGTGTATTTTGTGATATATATTTCTGTTGAACTTTCGTCTACGCATTTGCATATAGAATATTTAAAATATTTTGTTGGTCTGCCTTTGGTGTGTGTTTTGTTCCACCTTTTGTTTTTTTGATTTGTTTTATTGATTATGCCAAAAGCCAATAAAATATTTTAAATATTTTATAAACTGCACAACAGGGCCGTAGCCAAAACGAAACTTGCCTACGAAGCAAGAAGAACAATATAGATTGCATTGAATATTTACAGGCATTTTCATTGCTTTGATTTGAACGACCCATGTACCTACCTAGTATGTACAAATTCCTACCACCCACTCCCCTATGTAGCTGCCAGACTATCAGACTCAGAATATCATTAAAATGCCATTAAAATAATTACAGACAGAAAAATAAACGCACACAAAATAATTTATTTAATTAAAAAAATTGATGCACTTTATAGGAGTGGAGTATATGAATTTATGTTCATGGGGTCTGTCAGCTTAACTGGTATCTTCAAGATATCGATAGATAAGAGAAGTTCAGAAAGAAGTTCAAATAATAAGTAGATGTTGAAAAAGTTATATAATAATACAATAAATTATTATATAAGAGACACAAGGTTATACGTTTAGTGTTAAAAAAAAGTTGAGCAATAGAAACTTCTCGATTTTTCTAGACTCATAAAAACGAGGGAAATTATCAGTCAAATAAAAGAACTTCCCAGATTTTGAAGAAAGACTCCGATCATTTTCTCAACTTTACCTTAAGATACTTCAGTTAACTTGCTAATTTTGCAAATTTCCGCGAATGTAAGCAATGTTCGAACAGATAAAGTACATATAAGCTTTAGCATACTTTATATACATAAACCCTTAAACAAATTAAGCAACTTTAAAAAATCTTAATAGCCAGGTATTTTGAAATAAATTCGAATTTGTTGCAGCCCTAATCTATTCTGACTGCCGCTGAGCCGCACCTGTGCTGTAACCGCACGTGTGCTGAAAATTTGCTATAAATTAATGCGTTTATTACCGCATGCAAATGGCGGCGGTTTAATTAACATAACATCAGTGCAGTGATTAGCATAAATCAATTTGGCAACTCAACAAGTCGAAAGCCACAAACTAAACCAATATCTGAGTGGCAAATGCTTAATTGTATTGTTCTAATATTTTGTGTGCGTGTTTATATGATGCATTCGATAACAATTGAGTTTATGATTTCTATATATTCCTATATAGTTTACGCTCATCTTAAAGCTTCAATTTTAGTTGTAGTCATACGAATACAAATCGAAATACACACAACATACAAATCAACAAATCCAATGATAAACAAAAAGAAAGTATGCAACATTAACTAACAACCAGAACA
Organism: Drosophila littoralis; assembly: GCA_018903485.1. NCBI lineage: Eukaryota > Metazoa > Arthropoda > Insecta > Diptera > Drosophilidae > Drosophila > Drosophila littoralis. Next base: position 690,876 of record JAEIGF010000059.1, on the reverse strand, counting down.
AACCACCAACAAAAAATACTTAGAAAATAAAAAGATACACACAAACACATAAGCAAAAATATGCATTAAAAATATATAAATATGATAAATGGTATCAAGTTTTCCCAAAATGATTCAGTAAAGCTTACTTGCCTCTCATTCCCGTTTTCGATCTAGGAGCTCAACTTGATTCAATTGCGAAATTTGTTCCACAAAGCCAAGTATAGAAAAAAAAATCCCAACCATACGCTAAGCAAAACGAAGAAGACCTAAAAAAAAAGCAAATAAAATTTGAATGTTTTACAAAAAGTATAAAAAAGTTCTTTTCTCTTTGACAATCCAAATGGGCCGCCAAAGCGAAAATAAAATACTTTGCCACAAATTGAAATGCACCATTTTAATTTCGGTTCGAAAAGATTTTATTGAATTTTTGTGGAACATTCACATGTTGAAGCAAGCGCTAAAAACTAAAAATACAAAAACGAAAAAGAGAAAAACAAAACAAATAAAAATACCGTTTACACCGCATCGTGTACACGCTAGCATAAGTTAAAAATTAGGTTTTTGGGGCTTTTTTTCTTTATTCCCCCTGTTTTAGTTCTGGGTTCTGTAAGTTTTTTTGCAGCACTCTGGGTAAGTCGGAGCTGGCGTATTACCTACTTATAACCAAATAATATAAATACGTTATAACGAAACTGTGTTTAAGTAGATTTAGCAAGCCTTTAAGTTTAGCTTTGCCGGCCCATCCATATGTACAAAATTTCTTAGCTGATCCTAACAAAAAATTTAAAAAAAAAAGAAACTGGTACAATCAGTTCATTATAAGTAATACATAAATCTCTCTAAGTATCATTTATTATGTTTTGACGAAAGAATCCTATTAATGATTTATATATTAATTTAACATTTTGGAAATGTTCTTACAATGTTTTCTTAAATTTAATTCTTTGTGAATTTTTTAAGAGTTGGTCAGATTTTTGACCATAGCATACCTTTCGGATTATGAGGCAATATTGTTTAAATGGCTGATGATGCAAATTGTGCATTGAGAATCCACATATCTTATTCTTTTTTTATACATTATATTTTATGAACATCTTGTGGCACCTAAAAATAGCGCTTAATGGAAAATGCGCTCATCTTTAAGCTATTCTTTGACACAAACACACACACACAAACAATACAAATTGCTTATCGTTTTCTCCTTTTTACTCTTTCTCTTTTGCCTTCGCTCTCTTATTACAATATTTTAGGCACGCACCAAAAGTAAAAAAAAATTGCTTTAAAATGTACACACACACATACACACTTTACACCTTAACCTTAATTTTTTTCTCAACGCAGGTACGCGACATCAAATCACAATTTATCATGCGCTCTGTATTTCTATGTATCTCTCTCTCTCTCACCCCACCGCCATAATGTATGCAACGCGATTGCCAAACAAAAATTTCAGATAAATCCCAGCGAGAATTAGGTACAGTCTAAAATTTAACGTTTCAAAACAATGTGCTCATAATTTATTACTATTGGTGTCTAATCGTCTAATCGCAACGCTCTCTCTCTCTCTTTCTCTGTCTAGCTCTCAATATTAAATATATACATATATATATTGTATAATTCTCTCTATCTGTCTCACACTCCCAATCTCTCTCTATCTCTTTTTCTCTCTGTGCTATGGCCAGTGTTCTATATGACAAAGAACTAAGTAGCGTGCTAGGCTTAGTATCATAGCTTATATAAGTTTGCCTGTATGCGTGTGTGTGTGGGTGTGTGTAGGTGTGTGTGTGTGAGCCAATCGAAAGTATCGTCCAGGCCAATTAACTATCGTACTATCGTGTAATTTCCGAACCAAAACAAATATTGTCTCTTGCATGTTTGCATTGCCGTTCATATCTTACTTTTTAACAACTGCAAACAATTGTTGTTGCTCTGTTTGTGCGTTGCTCGCATGCGCTTAATTTTAAAAAACTCATGTTAACATTTTTTTTTATTTTTTTTTTTCTGGTTTTCTTTGCTTTTGGTTTGACAAGTGGGCCAGTCAATAATTGCATGACAGTTTATATGACGGCAACTGGGACTGCCAACCTGCTGCAAAAAGCTATCACTCACTTAAAGTTAACTTAAATATGCACTTTACGAATAACTTTTACCTTAAGGATCTCTTTGTTTCTTCGGCCTTGGCAACGTTTTCTTGAAATATAGGGTAGATAGCCTGAAAACAAACTGCAATTTATTTTAAATAAAATGTGAGAGAACAACAGCTAAAAGTTTATAAAAGTATATATAAGCCTACAAAACCAGGCATTATGTCTGCCTATTAGCTCCAGTCTTCCATCGTCTTTACAAAAAATAAATAAAAATATACGATCCCAAACATAATTTTGAGATTTTCGATGTAATTCTTCTCGCTCGCGCCTGTTATTCGTGTCTAAACATTGTGGTAAGCTAAGTATAATCTGCAAATTTTCTAACCACGTACTTCATGTAAGTAAGAAGTCAACCGAAACTATCTAAAATAATATTATATAATACTTACCTCTGTTTTATATGTAGAGAACTTCTCTAATAAATTTTACTTTAACTTGTCTATTGTCAAGCTGAAAGTTTTGTCAAGTTTTACGTTTGTGCCACAGACCATTTCCTTAGCCCGCCATAATGCAACAACCGTATAGAATTGCAATCAAACGGAACTGAAATGAGACCCTTAACCCGTACCATTCGTCTACCTCCAGTAGACTTCTCTGCATGCCTCTGCGCTGCATTGTTCTGCTTGAAAGCTGTCGAGTGAGTTTTAGTGCTTGGCGCAGCACATTTTAAAAATTTGTATTGCGGACAAATTATGTAGCAAATTTTTAACGCTTCTCGCACTGTCTCCCTCTCTCTCTGCTCTCCCCTCGCCTTGTGATTTACGAGAGTCGCTTCCACGTCGCCGCTTAAATGTGAAATTGAGCGCACCCAAAGGCGGCAACTATGATCGATTGCCTTAGGGTTTTGAGGTCTTGAAATGAGTCCATTGTTAAATTCACTTTAATCAACCTGCGACATGCTCTCAATTAGCAGCACCTTGTGCCAGCGCTTCCGGCAACTCGGCAAGAATTTGACATTTTCGTTTCAAGGTAAAAACTAAAACATCGTAAGGGATTTGACTAGCAGACACCCTGTACAGATAATTAACCGAAAAAATTTTCCGTATATAACTTCTATGTTGAGACTAGCTAAATAATATTAAAAAAAAAAAACATATTTGTGCCAAATCTCAGATATATTTGAAAAGTCGTGGTTGTCTTGCGGCTTTATAGATTTTTAGCTTCGAAAGGTACTTGAGCTATGTCTACCACATTTGAAATTACTAACTTCTTAACTGTCATTTACATACAGAAACCTAACCCAATTTATTTAACTCCTTATTGGGCATATTTTCAAGTACAGGGAATATAGAAAAAACGCTAAAACGACGTTTGCATTTCAAGGCCGGAAGTGCCACAAAAGAAAAGCTGAGAGAACCGTTTGTTTCCGCTGTGCGTTTGCACTGAAACAGAAAAGTTACACACACACACACACAAGCACACTCACACATATGCCCACATACTTTTACAATCTGAGGCGCATTTAGCCACAAAATGTGTTTAATTTGCGGTACCCATGGCTTAGATGCTTCACCCCAGGCCAATCCGCACCATATCTGTAGACCATGCGCCGCTGGTCCAATTCCGTTTCCGATTTCATTATACAATCTGCGCTTCTGCCTTTGCTTCCGGGTTTCCGTAAAAGAACTTGGACTATTTCATTCTTTTGTGGTGTTGCCTTTAAACTGTTTTGTGGCAATTTTTTCTCCTTCGGCTCTCTATGCAGCTCGTTGCATCGTGTTTTTTTGCCTTGAATTCTATGAGTGTGTGTGTGTGTGCCGCATGTGTTGAATGCGTTTAACACACACTAAATTGATTTTCAGTCGAAAGGTTTTTATGAGGATTTAATAAACCATTTGTGTCTATAAAGCTGTGGGAAACAAGAGTTATTATGGATTATCGGACATATCTATTCAATATTTAGGAATAGCTTTAATAAAAGAAAATGAAACTGTTCTTAAAGCATAAAAGCATTTTCAATTTATTTAATTTAGTTGGGCTTTAAAGTTATTTTTCTAAAATTTATTTTCCAATATCTCTTTTTTGGACCGCTTCTCGAATCATGGTCAAGCACGTGCTGCTGCAACCTTTGACTTGAAGGACCCTTGAATGGGTCACCTTGCGGTTGCGTCTTTTCAAGTGGCCCATACCATTATTGTCTTTAATGAACTGGTCCAGGGCCCTGGTACCCTAGACCTAGACATGAACAAGCACATATATAATGCTGATTTCTGTAGCAAATTTACCGCAAAGCCGTTTTGCACGTACCGCCGCCTTTCTGCACTCTTCCCTTTGCCCCTGGCCCAGTGCCAGTTGTGAGCTGGTTGTAAAGACAAAATCCATTCGTCGCATGAGCTGTGAACACCTTGAGGCTTTTTGCCCCAGGGCTGCGACAGCTAAACAAAAGAGCGGTCGTCGAACAGCAGGGGCAGAAGGGGGCCGTAAAGGGTATGGCGAGGAGAGGCAAGGCGTTCAGTGTCATTTAGTGAAATTGCCTGTAATGTCTGTGTCCCTGAATGGCAGCAACATCTTCAGCACCCGACTTCCCCTCGCTGCTCAGCTGCATTGTCTAAGCGCCACTCGTAGATTTTTCCTTCTTTATGCGCTTTTCCGTGTGTCAGTGCCAGCTGCGGCTGCTATTCTCGCCGCTACCCCTTGCTGCAGCTGCATTTTTCATTAGCCTGCGCACTTTTTAGCTGCAACTCGAGCTTGGCTGGGAGCCCACCTGTACGCTGCTCTGCCTCTGCCGGAGCTTTTGATTGTTGATTTTTCAAGTGCTTTTTATACTTGATTCAGTCGAACTCTCAACTCGAGTCGAGTTTAACTGCATAATAAAATTTGCACACATGCCAAGTTCCAGCTAGTAGCTGCCGACATAGACGTGCACTTCTTTATGCATGCTAAGCTATGTGCTCCGCATAAGTTATCCACTCTGTCCATATACATATCTGTTTTTATTTATTTGCCAGCTTTGTGGCAATTAAATTGGAACTCAAATCGATTTGAAATGCTCGCTTTAACATTGATTTCACAATTTAAAAATAAAAAGCCTCGTATGTATAAATTAATATATAGTAATACCTAAATATTAAAGGTTTTTCTTTGTGTTGATGTGTAACTTATTTAATATATAATCGCCATTTTTCAAAGCCTGCTGTGATCGTTGCTATATAATTTTCTAGTTAAATGGGCAGCTTTGTTGAAATTTAAAAGACGTCCTACAACACTAGGCTGATACTTGTGATACTTATGATTAGAAGTCAATCAAGAGGACTTCAAAACTATTTTATTTAAATTCAAATTTGGAACACTAGGTATTTAATTATGGCTTTAAACAAAAACCCTTCCCATAAAATCCGTATGTTATATTCGAAACATTCTCAGTACTACAATTTGCGTTTTGTATTTTACAACACTTATAATTTCCACTGCTACACACTGAATACGAAATGTAACTTCCGGTTTCTTTTACATTTACAATTGTCAGCTAAATTATCATGTTGACAGTCGCATTCTTGATTAATGATAAATCTTAAATTGAGCCCAGTTCATGTTATAGCTGGCTTTGTATTAACAACAAGTTAACAGCAAACAGAGCCCCCCAAAAAACAACCAACAATCTAAACAATCTGAGCAATCGGAACAATCAATGAACCAAAGTAAATTGCTGTCGTTAATGTCCGACATTTCCTGTTTGCGTCCAGAAGTTGGGTTTCAAGTACATGTTAATTTGCGGCGCCGCAACAATTTATTATTATGCCACAAATCAATAACGATATTCAAAGCAGGCAACCAATTCCAAACCAACAACTAATTACATATAATTATTAAAAAAGTTTCGCTGCAATTACTTTAATACCTTCAAAAATTCTAGCAACTTTATAAGAGTCAAAGTCAACCGGACCTAAGCGAAGCATGGATAGGCGATGCAAAATGTGTTACTTTCTTTAAAAGGATAAAGATTTATTGCGAAATGTATAACTTTCTTAAAAAGAATATTAATTTATAATTTATCCAATAATTTTAAAATACCGAAATACCTACTAGTTCATTAACAAAATAGTATTTCCTTTGAAACTCGTTTATGTTTTGGCACAGTTTGATCTTGAAATTCTTCTTCTAGTAATTTACACGCTCTGATATAAATAAATTTTTAATTAGCCCGAATTTGGACTTCTTTTATAGAAAATATTTCACAGTGTATGTATGTATATAATTAATATTACGTCTGAAATTTCATTATTTTTATTGGCATTATATATTATAACATTATAAATATATAATTATATATTTTATAATATTAAAAAGTTGTTAAATTGAAAATCTAAAAAAATTAAACTGCATTTTAAGACCAATGGATTACCAACATAAAAAATATAATTTCGATTTCTTGAAATTTATTTTTCTTACCGTAGGCGGTATGTATTGCAATTTGTTCAACCTATTATATTTTGGAGTTAACAACTGTCAGTGTGACCGTGTTTGTATCTAAACTTCGATTTGCCATAAAAGTGCTGAACACTCAACATAAAATTTTGTTGCGCTCTTTTTCGAGCTGCTTCTACTCTGGAGGCATCAAATTGGTTTCGAATGGCTGCCATGTGCGCTGTTCATTAGCGTTTTGTCCCCAAACAACAACAATAGCTAGTAACATAATCGAACTAAAGCTAACAAATATTATTTGGCGGGTTCTCTTTTTGTTCGTTATTTCTACAACATTTTTGGCAGCGTTGCGTGCGATTAAAAGAGCCGAGTTGCGGTATTAAGGACTAGAAGCGTTAGCTGGAGGAGTATGTGTATGCTGAATACAGTGTTTATGTATATATATATACCTGTGAGGTGGGCCTTAAATTATATTAAGCGATTGGGTTCTAAAGGTTAAAGTTTAATGAACATCTAGCGTGTTCGATTTGGCAATGAAAGGTATATATTTAAAATATTTGTATACGTATACATTATTATAAATTGACGGCAAAGCAAGAATATGTTTTTGACAGGTACTCTCCAGTTCCAGTAGGTGTATATGTATATAACTTCAACTATTTAGAAACAGTATTTTGTTCATACTTGCTTATCAAAACCCCCGCTTCACTGCGTGAATGCGTGCTAGTTAGTTATGGGGCAGAGAATTGCTGGCGCCGGGCGTCATTCGTCAATCAGCGTCGCAAATTGTTGATTACACCTACTACAACAACAACGTCAACTACAGCAAGTCAAGGGCAGTTCCAGTAACAGTTTATATGTAGCACTCAGTCAGGGAACTACACACAGTTCCACACAGTTCCGATCGATAGAGTCCATGTAGCTGCGATTTTGCACACGAAAAGCAAACGAAACCAGAAGCGAGAAACCGAAACTGTAACGAAAGCAAGTAATGCTTCTCGACTTAATAATACCCTGTACAACTAGATCCATCGCAAGCTGGTTACTATAGGCAGCGGCTATGCTATACTGCACTATAGAAAATGTATTTTTAATTCCGTTTTTTGCTTACTGTCCGATCATTATTCAATTTGCAGGGATAAGAAACGACTGTCGAATATATTCACAAAGGGTATACCTCTAAAAATGTTAATTTTTTTTTTTCTTTGGGCCCAATGTGAAGACACATTTTAAATAAGTACATCTTTTTAATATGCGTATGCTAAGTAGAACATAATATTGAATTTTGCAAAAATATAGAGCAGTGTATTAAAAAAAAGTAAAACCTGTTCTTCTCCATAATTATTCTCTTTTCCGTACATAATTTAAATGGGTACAGGGTATAACCAAAACCTTTAAAAGACTGAAAGCAAAGTGAAGCGTGCAACCTGAGGCTTTCACATATACCAAATGCTATATATGACATATATACACAAGCAACACCTTTATATCTGTTAGTGCTGTATATAGGACACTCTCTGTACATACGAGTGTGTGTGTCATTTTATTTGTTTTATTACTAACACGCAGCATATTTAGTAGCTGGCTTAGAAGCAGCGCCTTGTTTATCGTATAGTCTATGGCTCTGAGGTTTGTAGCGCCCACGAGTCGCGACTCATTAGTGTGTCTTAATGTAGGTCTGTGTATATCTGAGTTAGTGTGTGTCTGTGTTTGTGCAGGTTAAAATGGCATTGACTTCTGTTTGTCTGATTTAGCATCGAGTTTACTTTAAAACAGAAATAAATAAACCTTATATCGTATATCACGTTTCTTACGTTTTTGCCTACAGTGGTTGAAACTGATTGAAACTGAAACAATTTGCTAATATAATTTTAATTTGTTATATTTGTCTTCAGTCTATTTTTCATTTTTTCAGTTAAGTCCTTTAACTTGTTTAATTTATTAGCTTGTTAGATTTCTGGAAGTTCATATTTTTGTAGCCCCCCTGCTAAATTTACCAATTTTTCAATACGACTAGTATTTATAATTTAATAGTTTTTAATGGACCATTTATATAAAAATTTCAAAAGATTATCATTAATCGTATCTTTAAAAAAATTAAGTTATTGAAAGAAATTTTTATAAAAATATGAATTACTGATTCAAGACGTATTCAAAATACTGAGTTTTATTTTATTTACTTTTAATTTCTAATCGACCACAGTTTCTTACAATTATAAATAAATAATTTTAAAACACCTGTAATTTTTATTTATTTAATTTTTTTAATTTATATATTTTTATTTTTATACTTTATTTTGTTTATTTACTCTAACTCGAACCATTTTAATTTATTGAATCAAATAATTTAATGGAAAAACTCTGATAAACAAATTATAGCATAGTTTCTTAAATCAGTATGACAAAACTGGTCCACAGGCTCTTACAAATGGGGATGTTCTCTATAATTTAATTCATTTTGTTGCATGACTGTTTTGGTGAATGATATATGCCAATTATAATATTTCTGCTGCGGCATGAGAATTCATTTTTATAAACAATACTTAAGTTTTATTTGTATTTTTTTATGTGTTGACAACTTTCACTCTTTCTACCTAACCAAACTATCCTCCAATTAACTTGGTGTGTTTTTTCAATTTCTGTTTACATAACTGTTTCCTAACTGCTTACTGTTTATTCCTACGTATCTCTATGTGTGTTAAAAAAAAATAAACAAAATACTGTGAAAAATCAAATAAAATAGTCTGAAACGAACTCTTTGTAATTGGCTGCTCAGTATTTTCTATTATTATTATTTTATATTGTTGTTGTTATTGATGGCGAACTCGTAACCCAATACCGCAAACAACTTTATGAAATAAAATACTGAATTGAGAAATTGAATTGAAATCTTATATCGAAATTTCAAAATTTGATTGCTTTTGCATTAGTCGTTAAACTTGTGAGATGAGTTGTACTCTTTTTATTTTATTTGTTTTCCTGTATGCTTTTGAATAAATATTTATATAATAGTATCCAAAAAAAATGAAAGAAATATAAAATTCACTGAGCCCTGCTCTCACACAGTTGAACTAACCACAGTAACTGTATATATTTTCTATGCATTTGCCCACCACCAACACCACAACTAACCACCGAAACACCAACAACAACACCACACCACGCTCCTTGTGTGTGTGTGCGTGGGTGTGTGTATGCGTGTGCTCGTGTATCTGCGCCCGCCCGCGCATGTTGTATACGTCGACATCGCTGTAATCGATATCGATATCGCCTTTGATGTATCGTGCTCGTTGTCCATATATCGATCATCCGATCACACCCGATCACCACTGATCACACCCGATCGGTTACACAGTGCGCTCAGGGACGGGCCGCCTGGCTGGAGCGGGGCCGCCGTTGCAGCGTACAGGAGCAGCAACAGCAACAGGCCACCTGTCACAGACGCTGGGTGAAGCGCAATCGAGTAAGTTCATCAAGTAGCGCTCACTCACATAGCGCTGTATACATACACATCTCTCAATATATATAATATATAAATATATATATTTATACATGTTATTTCTTTAAATCTGCAATAAAAACAATCAGCAATCTGTGCAATTAATTCCTTCTTCCTTTTCTTCTCTCACACGCACACCCACAACTTTTCCCCTTCAAGTGCATAATTTATATATTTTCTTTTCGATCACGCCTCGCTCTGAGCAAATGTTCGGTGCATTCAAAGCTAGGATATATAACGCAGAATATTTATTACTTATATGAGACCAGAGACCATTTTCCTTATCAAGCCCCAACTGCTAAAAACATATTCATTTTATCTGCGATTTTCATGCCAATTTTTAAGTATTTCATATAGACATTTATAACTTGACCGAGTACTTTCCCTAAGAAATATGCCACTATAATTGAGAATCATTGTTAATAACAAATAAAAACATTTTTAACAAATATATGGCAAATTCAGGAACACGCACATGATATTTGTACGTCTTCAAAAAAACAAGGAGGAATGGCTATCTTCGGTACACCGAAGATTTAATACCCTTGCAGACCGAACGTTTTCATAATGCTCATAATGCTTTGCTCATATCTAAGAAGCACCAAATTTGTGCAAAAATGTAGGGAGTATAGGGAAACTTATAAATACCGGGTTTGGTCAAGATACCATAAAAAACAAAAATGTTTTTTATACAACAACTTAATTTTCAACCGATCGTTCCTATGGCAGCTATATGATGTAGTAGTCCGATCCAGCCGGTTCCGACATATGTACTGCGTGCAACAAAAAGAGGGACTTCTGTAATGTTTCAAGACGATAGCTTTAAAACTGAGAGACTAGAAACATAGAAACAAACAGACGAAAGAAGGATCTCAGAACCTATAGGAGCTGTAGGTCCTACTAGTGCTTGCGCAGATCGAGTTTGTTTCCGATATTCGATAACTTGCCCCGTTTCGAAGCAATCGATAAAAATCTACATCGAAATCCTATTTTTTGAGCAGTTTTGGTAAATAATAAGAGGTAGAGTCAGTAAACTTGGCATCTAGCTTCTAGAATAGTATATATATATATCTCCATTTGGTGTTTGAAGAAGAGGCTTCAGGGTATCCCTTAGTCGGGAGCTCCCGACTAGAACCTCTTACTTGTTTTAAAAGTATATTTAATATCATTCTCAGATTGAATATCAAAATTGCCTCTTCCAGGAAATGCTCATATATACAAATTCAATATATTTTTCTTAAATAAGTTTATCATCATTTTACTAACATATCATTAGATAAATAACTCAAATATTTTGATTTGGGACCGAACTCTTATCACATCTTTAGTATAAGCCACTAATAAAATATATTGACTTCCGTTGCCAGATACAAGATGCCTCATTGGGCGGTTCCTCGGACGATGAAGATTTTCTGGGCGTACTACGTGGACCCAGCACCTTTGCGAATGCCTTTCTCTATGTGGGCCTGGGCACTGTCGCACTGGGCCTGGTCATTGCATTTGTAGGCACCGGCGAGAAGGGTTTTAAAACAGTGGAGCTAAGACTTATAGGGCCCTCTCTCATAGGCAATATAACTGTTGAATCGAATTTAATTATTATAATCTTACTCACATGAGTTTCTCTTATTTAGGTTTGGGTCTGATTTGTTGCATTTTGCGCATTCTCTTCTGCATTTGCCCATCACACTGCATCTCATCCAGCAAGAAGACGGGCAAGAAAAATGTTAACAAAATCGATGCGGATCACACGACCTCTCTGCTGCGCAATGAAAGCAAACGAGTTTCCATAGCTCGTGGACCCTCTACACAAGTGCGTACGAATTTTTCTCATTGTGTTTTGTCCATAGATCTCTCGTTGTTTATTGTTTAAAGAATATGAAGGACTTTCTATTTATTATTATTTTTATTATGCATTATGCATTTGTATATAAATATATTTATATATATAGTTAAATTTCATTAAAATATTTGGATATTTCGATAATAATTTTAAGCTTAATTAAAAAAAAAAAACTTTTCTTACTTAACAAAATAAAAAATACTGACAACTTTTATATAATTTAATAATATATATAATTCATTTGAAATTCTTAGTAATTTAAGAATTTTCCTACACTTTAAATTATATATTATTAAAAAAAGTATTAAGCTCAAAACATATACAAAAATTATATTTAATTAAAATAATTGTTTGATGTGATAGAACTTAAATTCAATCTTTTGATTTATTTGTTTTCTTAAATATTTTATTAAAGCATTGAAACAATTAAGTAGGGACTCAAAAGAGATGTATTTATTATAAAGAATATTCATATGCTTTCAGTTGTTTTATTTATTATCTTTTTTTGGGGAGTTTTGTGATGCATTTACACAGAGTTTTATTTAAAAAACGACGAAGAAGGGCTATCTTCGGTACACCGAAGATTTAATACCCTTGCAGACCGAACGTTTTCATAATGCTCATAATGCTTTGCTCGTATCTAAGAAGCACATGGAAAATAGTTAATGCTGAGCATGGTTAAGATATCTTGAATAACAAAAATGATATAGTGGTTCGATGTTAATTAGATTTTGCAGAAATGTAGGGAGTATAGGTAAACTTATAAATTCCGGGTTTGGTGAAGATATCGTGATAAACAAAAATGTTTTTCATACAACAACTGAATTTTCGACCGATCATTCCTATGGCAGCTATATGATATAGTGGTCGGATCCAGCGGGTTCCAACATATGTAGTACGTGCAACAGAAAGAGGGACTTCTGCAAAGTTTCATAAAGATAGCTTTAAAACTGAGAGAATAGTTCGCATAGAAACAGACGGACAGACGGACATGTATATATCGACTCGGCTGTTGATACTGATCAAGAATATATATACTTTATAGGGTCGGAGATGTCTCCTTCTACCCATTTCAAGACAAAATTATAATACCCTTTGCAAGCGTATAATAAACCCTATTGAAAAAATATTTTCACGGAATTCTTAGCCATTCTAAGACGTTTGCCCTAAACCTTTTTGATAAATTATTTAATTTTACTTTTTCGTACCCCAAATAGCCAAAGTATCCTATTGCCCACAAGCGTAGCCAGAGCAAAATGCTCAATGAGGGCATGGAGGCACTGCGTCAAATAGCGACCACATCGCTTTTCATGCAGAACGAGCAGAGGACGGCCATAAATCGTGTTGTGCCCATTATCAACGAACCGGAGAGCATGGATCACATGGGTGGTAAGTAAATAAATCGAACGGACTCAAATAAGACCTAAATCTTGTAAATCTTTACAGCGGATGCGCCGCTGGAGATGAAGAAGCTGCAGACGGCGCTGAATATGTGCGAGATGAGCGATGAGGAGCAGGATGACAGCCTCCAAGTTGAGCAGCAGCTGCAGCACGTCAAACGTACAAGAGCAACAACAACAACTGCCGTTACGAGTTGTACCACCAAAGCCACGGGGAAATCCGCAAGCAAAACCACAACAACAAAAACAACCACAACAACCCTGAGCACCGTCGATGAGCGACCCAACAGCAAATTGGTACGTCAGCGGGTCGCCCTGCAGCAGCGACAACAGCATCAACAGCAGCAGCATCAACAGCAGCAGCAACAACAGCAACCGCAACAACAACAAGCACCACAACCACAATTGGAGCAATCGCAGTCATTGTCCTCCTCCTCCACCGTCAAAGATTCGCTGGATGGCGTTGTGATTGTAGAGGAGACCTCACTTATTGACACAGCTGTAGTCCCGCCAACGACGACAGCCATGGCCACGCCACTGCCCAGCAGCTGCAGCACCGGCGCCATACCCCGGCTTAAAAGCAATACTGCAGCATTTAGCACGCCGTCGCCGCGACCGGGCATCTCAACGGGCGCCACGCCCAAGACAACGCCCACCACCACCACCAGCAGCAGCAGCTACCGAACACGTCTCACTAGCTCCCAATCGCAGCCTACAAGCTACGATCTGCCGCCGGCGCTGCCGCACACCTATTCCGCGACAGCAACGGTGCGTGGTCCACTAGGCATGACGTTGACCGGTTCCAGTCCCGTATATGCCATGCCTGCCAGTCGCATGAACGCGATTGTCGTTCCGCCCACCACAACGACGATCAGTTTGGTGCCGCTGCCGGCGCCGCCGACGTCCACCACAACTTCGACTGCAAAGCCCAGCATACCCGGCCAGGTGTTGGAGCCGTCGGCAATGGCCATCACAAGTCTGAGCATATTGCAGCCGTTGCCGGCGACGCCGCCAGCGATAACGTCCACATCGGCGGCGGCGACCTCCATATTTGGCAGCATAGAGCACAAATCACAGCTGTCATCCGCCAGCCTAACGAAGGGCCGTGGTAACTCGCTGCTGGCACCGCCACCACAGCCTAGCAAACTGGAGCCGGAGCTGGTGCTCAGTCCAGCAAAACTTGGCCAGTAATTGCGACAAAGTAGTTACAATTTTAGTTAGGATTTCATGCAGCTTCAACCTATAAATAAATAAAAATATATATATATGTGTGTGTATATGTCTCGGTTCCATTGAGTAAGTGTGTGCATGTGTGTGTGCGTGTGTGTGTCTGCGATTTTGGGTGTGTGTGTGTAGCTACTTAACACTCTCTTTTGAATGTGCCACAAACATGATGAAATTAAACGCCTAACAGTCATGTGATGGATTCCCTAAGCGCGAAATATGTATTTGGAGTTTTTCCATATTTAAAATGTATTTTCATGAAACAAATTTAGCTATTTATATTTTCGTTTTCAGTTTCAAAACTACCCGTTATCGAGTTTTAGTTTACAAAAAAATGTCTAACAATTTTCTCCTTTTTAAGTTTTGGCGAATTCGACGAGTGGCTGACAACCTATTAAGCTTTCAGTGTCTATCTTCTTGAGCTTGCTCCTCTGATTATAAATGGACGTATACTTTGGCAATGTTCAAGCCCATTCCTTTCTTGAAATTTTGCGTTTTCTGTGGCAACAATATTTGGCCAAAAGCTAGGCAAAACGAAAATTGCCAAGTCGCGCTGTCTAAAGCTATACCTTAATTAGTCAGGGTATTATAAAGTTTGTATACCAACATATCGTTAAATAAATATACAACAAATAATAGAATATTTATAAAAAAAATAACTAAACATTGAAAAAGATAGCGTACAGATAAAGCCGTCGTCCAGTTGTTCGACTAATATAGCTAATTTCAATCAAGATTTGTGCATGGGCAGTACGAAAAGTAAGCAACCCACATAATATATAATTAATAAGATATGTAACCCAAAATTGAATGTCGATGTAGTTGAATGTAAAAAAGACACATAACTAATATAATGGCCCAGTAGCAACTGAAACCAAAATCACATCGATTGCAACACGAGAGTCTTAAAAATATGTTAAAGAAGCTCTTATGAAGTATAATCGTAAAATAAAAATTATATTTAATTATGTTTTAATGTTTCTAAAGTGATATATTTTGATATATTATTATTTTTTTTTTCAATTTTATAAAAGTTATGTTTACTTCTTAAGACACCTGTTTAAAAAGTATTGCAACATTCGAGAATTCCCATAACTCATTCAACCAAAACAGAAAAATAAAAAAAATTTTAAATAATCCCAAAATCGGAAAGCAAAGCTACAGCTATGAAACGGGCAAATAATAGGAAACATGCTAAACCCAGAAAGACAAAATCCAAATGCAACTAATAGAGAATTATAATAAAAATGATATATGAATTAGTATGTATGTCAGTATATGTATGTGCAAAATAAAAAAACAAAGACATAACGAAAGGTTAAGTTGCGTTTTTAACTGTTTTATTAAAAACAAGTAAGAGGTTCTAGTCGGGAGCTCCCGACTAGGGAATACCCTGAACCCTCTTATTCCATCACCAAATTCAGCTCGTTTGAATTAATTAAGATTAACTAAAAAAAAAATTCAATTGGCAGGGTCCGACTGACCGCATTCCTCGCTGCCGTCTCTACTCAGCAGCCCCACCAGCCTCGGTAGGGCTCGAACTCGCGACAGACTGCACCACTTGCCACTGCCTCTACTCAACAGCCACACTAATAATTGAGTCTTATTGAGAAAAAAAACCAATTAAAATAGCAGCACAAAAAACAATCACTATGATGACAGAATTTGAAGCAGACGCCCATGAATGTGTACATGTATACAGAAATTCTTGGAATTGCGTATATACTATTCTAGAAGCTACATGTTAAGTTTGGTGACTCTAGCTCTTATTATTTACCCAATTTGCTCAAAAAACAGAATTTAAACATTTTTTTTATCGATTGCTTGGAAAGGCGACAAGTTATCAAATATCGGAAACAAACTCGATCTGCGCAAGCACTAGGAGGATCTACAGCTAAAATTTCAAGTCTCTAGATCCTTGCTTTCATACATACGGACAGACAGACGGACATGGCTAGATCGACTTGGCTATTGGTGCTGATCAAGAATATATATACTTTATGGGGTCGGAGATGCTTCCTTCTAACTGTTACATATGTACATTATTAATTTAAATTATTATAATTAAAATTCCTTATAAATGCTTGATTTCTCGAAAAGTGCTAAGACGATTCTGATTTCCTTAATAGCCGTGCTAATACTATGCAGGCATTTTGTCCTTTTATTTGCATATTCATATTTGTCATGACAACGAATGTCGGACAAAGGATATCAGAACTCGACCACATCCTTGCAGATATCCAATCGGTGGAGAAATTCGCCTATGAAAGGGATATTGCGTCCTTTTAAATAAGTGTTCCACCAGAAATATTTACTGATATTTGCTACAAGGAGTTTTGGTCAGAACACTTTATAGTAAAAGAATATAAGGCCAAAAAAAAAATCGAACTCCGATTTTATTACCACCTGTATCAGCGCATCAACTTTAGTGGCTGCGTCAAAAAACTAAATTCTTCTTTCGAGCTTATCTACCAGAATGTTAGAGGTCTTAAATCTAAACTCGTTAACCTGTAACGAGATTCTACCTACTCCCCCTCTAGGTATAATAAAAATCAGCCTTATCCTTATCAGTTACAGAGGTCAAACTGCATCTTAAATCCCATTATTACGGAAAGACCGCTTCTTAGCGACCTTAACACTATCAAGCCGGTTTGCTCACCGGGCCCTGATGGTGTTCCTGCTTGTGTGCTGTGCTGCAGCATTATGTAAGCCTGTGTTAAAACTTGTTGGATTGTCCGTAAACACTTAATCTTATCCGACCATTTGGAAGGAATCATACATTATCCCTCTCCATAAGAAAGTCCGATGTCAAAAACTATAGAGGTATTTCCAAATTATTCGCTATACATAAAGCTTTTAAGAGAATTATAACATCTCAACTGCAACATTTAAGTGGTTCTATTATTTCACCTTCCCAGCATGGTCGTGAAGCACAAATCTACAACCACTAACCTTCTTGAATTTACTTCGCTTGTAACTTATGGGTTTAAGACAAGAATGCAGACTGACGTTATCTATACTGATTTCAATAAGGCTTTCCATTCTGTCAACCACTCCTTGCTGCTACAAAACTTATTCCTTCTCGGCTTCCCAGTCAATCTCTTAAACTGAATTTCAGAGTATTTGCGTAATAGAATCCAAAAGGTTCTTTTCTGAAATTCGTTTTCTAAACGTATTCTGGTGACTTCCGGTGTTCCTCAAGGTAGTCATCTTAGCCTGCTAATCTTTACTCTTTTCATCAATGACCTTCCCTCGATACTGACCCACTCTCGAGAATTTATGAATACTGACGATGTAAAATTATGCCTTGCATACAAAGATATGGCATCAAGTTGTCTTTTACAAGCTGACATTGATGCGTTTCAGGCTTGGTGTCTAGCCAACCTCTTAAACTTAAACTGCTCCAAATGTAAGGTAATGACCTTCTATAGAAGCCCTCCTCAATTGGTTTCTTACATCCTTGGTAGCTAAGCGCTCGAGCGTACGACCTATTCTTGAGTATGCCTTATGTATCTGGTCCCCACAACATGCTATCCATCAGGACAGAATTGAATCCGTTCAGAAACAATTCTTGTTGTTTACCCTTCGTGGCTTAAATTAGGATCCTCTTGTGCGGTTACCGTCATACTCTAGCAGACTTCTGATGATTAACCTTCCTTCTTTTATTAATCGTAGAACCATGCTGGGTGTAATAGTTATTCATAAATTAATTACTGGTGAAATCGACTCTTCTGTGTTGACTAGCCAATTAAATTTCTCTATCCCTACTAGACGAACACGTAATTTTGAACCCTGTGATGACTATAACAAGCATTGCAGAGTATTCTGCTCGGAGTCTTCTCTTCCTCGTACAAAGTCTTCAATTCTAAACTATTTATCAAGAAGATAGTCTTATTTTGATTTGTAATTGTTTTTGTTCACATAGTCGTAGATTTTTTCGTCTTTTTATACCCTGAACCCATTGAAAATGGGTAAAAAGGGTATATTGTATTTGTGCAAAATGCAAATGTATTTAACAGGCAGAAGGAAGCATCTCCGACCACATAAAGTATATATATTCTTGATCAGCATCAATAGCCGAGTCGATCTAGCCATGTCCGTCTGTCTGTCCGTCCGTCCGTCTGTCCGTCTGTCCGTATGTATGAACGCAAGGATCTCAGAACCTATAAAAGCTAGAGAGCAAATTTTAGATGTAGGTGCTCCTAGTGGCTGCGCAGATCGAGTTTGTTTCCGATAATCGATAACTTACTCCGTTTCCAAGCAATCGATAAAAATCGATAACGACATCCTGTTTTTTGAGCAAATTGGGTAAATAATAAGAGTTAGAGTCACCAAACATGATATGTTGCTTCTAGAATATTATATATATGTCAAGTATCTTTAATGTTATACCTATCGCCACCTCCCCGCTACCACTTCAAAGGGGTTCAGGGTATTCCCTAGTCGGGAGCTCCCGACTAGAACCTCTTACTTGTTTAATTTTTTTTTTTCATATTTACTTTCACTTTGCATTTCGTGTCGTACGTTACACGCTGCGCCCTTCGGTCGGTTAGGCGGGAGGTGGGATGCAGTACGTTGCATCGGGATTCGTGTTAAAATAAAAAAAAAGATAGTCCTGCTCCCCACAAGTACAAGTTTAACTGTTAAGTCTATAAAGAAAATATCTTTTTCAGAAAAATAGCTATATCTGGGGAGCTACAAAGAATTCAATGTTGGACAGCTGATGGCTCTTTTTGTGGATTCAGGGTGTAAACAATGGGCATTTTTGTAGAGCTGTTTATTGTTGACATTGAGTAACATTAGTAAAATAACAGCACATAAAAGTGAACTCATGGGTTATTGATTAAAACACAAAATTGACTTGAGACCGATGCTGATGGATTATTGGAGTGAAAATGCATTCCCTACCTGACTTAAATGTTCTAGATAAAGAAATAAATTATTCTTTATTATTTATTTATTTGACAACTTTTTTATACAATACAATCTTTATCTCATATAAAAGTAGATAAAATTAATATTTGTTTTACAACTTAATTTGTCCTTTTAACATAACAACTCCAGATGGGTTTACCTTGACCTTGATTTTAGTCCTCGGAAACAATATTCCATAATCAATATTCTCGTAAAGGTCCTGAAATTAAAAAACCTGATTACTATTCATATTTATTTATTTATTAACCAATGCTAGTAGCTTTCAGGTAATCTTAACTTAAAAATATTACATTAAAAACGAAATGCATTTCAGTTGGAAGACTGTTATAAAGTTTTAATGATCTGTTGATAGGCTCGTTACTTGCATAAGCAGTTTTATGAGACCCCACAGAAAACGGCAAATGTGATCGCAAAGACCTGCTCAACACATTAAAGTTAACGCGTGCTAGCAGGGAAGGGTAGTCAATAAATCCTACAATTAAATTGTTTAGAAAAAGCAACGCTGATATCACTCTTTTATCTTCCAGAGACGACAAATGTAGTAATCGACACCTAGCTCTGTATGGCGGTAAGGGGTCAGCAAAGTAAAATCAATGCAGATTAAATTTCAAAAACTGTTTTTGCAGTCTTTAAATTCTATTCAATTCAATTCGGGAGAATGACATATTTAAGTACTATTCGCGAGACAACAAATCCAATTGATCAAATTATCGTTTGCGGTAGATAAATACTCTGGTATTAAGCCCTCTTTATCTTAATATAATCAGTTCAAGGTTTAAGATAATAACAAGGTTTGGCTATCCTCGGCACGCCGTAGATTTTGTAGTCCTGTAAATGCTGAGTTTGAAAAAAATGTCTTGGAAAACAGAATATTCTACCATAAAAAAACTTAATTTTAACCTGTTCTTCCTATAGAGCTATAAAATAGAATAGTGCGATGTGCATCAGATACAATATCAAAATCCTGTTTTTAGAGCAAAACTCATAGGTTTTAAGAGCCAGAATCACCAAATATAACATGAAACTTCCACGAAAGTATCAAATATTTTTCATTTTATGTTATCGCCATATTCCAGTGCGCGCCTAAAATATGATTTCCCTTTAGTGTCGAAGGGCGCAACGATAAAGGATTCGATTTAATTGTTTATTAGGCATGACCAATGGTTATTAATGCCACAAAGGAACTTCAAAAAATACAATTCTTTAAGACTAAACCCAAGCTGAGAGTTGCCGGAATTCAACTTACTATAAAGAACATAATTTTGTATTAAGTAAGCTAGCTCTTCTCCCTGAAATTTCTGAATTGAAAAAGCCACTAAGGGTGCATCACAGACAGATTTCTCAGTTGAGAGTGATTGACGTGTTTTACTTGTGCTCCAAGATTTTTTTATATTTTTGCGCTTTAATCCTGCTTTTTATTTCTAAATTTTGCATTTTTTGTGCTTTATTTAAAAAGCTTTATAACTTGTGCAAAGTATTGTTCTGTTGTGCAGCGTAAGTCTGTTAATTATTGCAATTATTAAACGCGGCGTCAATTCCGTGCTGTTGATATTGTCTGATTGGATTCTTTTGCTTTGGTGCTCCCCTGTGCATACCCTTGTTTGTGCGTGTGTTCGCTGCTGAAAATTTCTGCTTATGCATCGCGCTCTCTCAGATTTTTGCTGTTGCCTTTCGCTCCAAACAATTTGTTTGTGTACGAATAGTCATTTTGAGCGTTTACTTGCTCTACTTTTGTGCACCTTGTTTAGTTTCGCTCAGCGATCTCGCAACTTCTGCTTAGCTTTTAACGCTGATAGAAATTATGTCGTGCTGTAAGAAACCTTGCACGTCCAAGCAGGCTGATGCTTTTGCACAGCCGCAATTTGTTAATTGCTGGCTATGTGAGAATATGATGCATGCTAAATATGCAGGTCTCACTGGGCGGGATTGCAACAAGATCGCTGCAATTGCCAAGAAGGGCTACGGTGGCTTGCGTTGGTCGTGCCCAGATTCAATTCTTAAAATTGAATAATGTGGCTAAGCAACTCTCGAGTTGCTTTTTGAGTTGCTTAGCAAATACAAATTCGAGTCTCCACCCAATCGCCGGTTAGAGCCTCAATTTCAGCGTTTGCCCTCTTCCTCTGTCCAAACACCTACGCCTTTTTTATCAATGTCTAGCAGCTTGGATTTATCTCCAACGTTGTCTTTATCGCCTTCTCCGAGCGACTGCTCAATCAATACCCCTGTTTTATTCCCTGTAGTAGTCCCATTAGACCCCGTACTTGAACCTGCCCCAGTTAGCCAAACTGCCTCAGTCCCGTCAGCTCCTGGACGCAAAGGTAGACCTGCGCGCAATCTAGCCCAGGTTAAGAACAATAATTGTGCCTCTTTGGCCTCACCAAATCCGCCAAATCCTGTATTACCTGTAGCCCCATCAGATCCTACCTTAACTGTTGTTGCCCCTCGTAGGCAAGTTTTTGAGTCTCGACTTTCATCTGACACCCCTTCTGAGTCATTGGCAGCCTGTATTGCTAGCAAATCTTCTGCTAGTGTGACAATTACCAAATTTAATTTCTCCACTCCTATTGATATATCATCATTCAAAATAAATGGTTCACATGATAAATTTTGGCCTCCACATATGATTGTTCACGAGTTAAAGCCTAAAAGTCGAATCCAGCCTGCCTCCCTTCCAGTCCCTTCAACACAATTGTCTGCCGCAAAAAACTAACTTCGTCTTCCGACCAAGTCTCCATTCATTACCAGAATGTAAGACGTCTCATTTCCAAGCTTAAAAATCTTTTTATGGCCAGCACTTCCTTCGATTCGGATACAATCGCATTTTTAGAAACATGAATTCAACCATATCTGATTTTGAGGTTTTTTCGAACAATTTTATTTTGCATAGAAATGATCGGCCGCCTCAAGATGGTGGTTAAAGCCACTCTTCAGTCAGAACTTTTTTGTTTTAGTACGCCTGCTGACGCTGAGATTGTCTCAGTTAAGTTGTCTTTTCTTACACGGAATATCTATTGTATATTACATGCTCTTATGTTCCTCCTTCTTCTGATATTCAAGTTTATATGAAACATATTACTTGTATTAAAGATGTTTCTTCACACGTGCGTGATAATGACCTATTTATGGTGTTGGGTGATTTTAATTTGCCGAACATTTCTTGGCCATTATTCACTGCCGAAAATTTTCTAGTGCCCTTAGCACAGCATGATTTTAAAGACTGCTTGATCTTTCGTTGTTTCAAATCAATTCAATTTGTAATTATTTGAATAGAACACTTGACCTAATATTTGTCCGCAAGTAAGAGGTTCTAGTCGGGAGTTCCCGACTAGGGGATACCCTGAACACTCTTAGAGGTGGTAGCGGGGAGGTGGCGATAGGTATAAAATGAAAGATACTTGATATATATATAATATTCTAGAAGCAACATATCATGTTTGGTGACTCTAGCTCTTATTATTTACCCAATTTGCTCAAAAAACAGGATGTCGATATCGATTTATTTTTATCGATTGCTTGGAAACGGAGTAAGTTATCGATTATCGGAAACAAACTCGATCTGCGTAGGAACTTAGAGAGTCTCTCAAGTCTCTAGCTCTTATAGGTTCAGAGCCTTGCGTTCATACATACGGACAGACGGACGGACAGACGGACGGACAGAAAGTCTGCATTTGTTTAACGTGGCGTGTACCCCGTGGGGGTTTACAACCACGGTATTCATT
Organism: Drosophila littoralis; assembly: GCA_018903485.1. Classification (NCBI taxonomy): domain Eukaryota; kingdom Metazoa; phylum Arthropoda; class Insecta; order Diptera; family Drosophilidae; genus Drosophila; species Drosophila littoralis. Next base: position 667,768 of record JAEIGF010000059.1, on the reverse strand, counting down.
TATGCCACATATGTGACAGCGAGCCGAAACAATGCGTCGGACTAGCGCCCCTCCAGGACCCTGCTTGCACAGTGTCCCTTCGGTACCAATTTGAATGCATGTTTGTCGTCCATGACATTCCCTCTTGGTGGAGGGCGAGGCCTCCCTAAAACCTCTGCCGGTCTAGGGTACAGCACCCGGTTGACACGCAACTCCACCCCGAGTGAAAACTCTCCCCGCATTTGGGTATCAAACACACAGCCACGACGTTACTCCCACAAAGGGGGCCAACCTCACTGGGCTAGCCTCGGCCACTAGCCCATCCCGTGGTACCAAATTTACAGCTTTGGTCGGCTGTTCGTATGAATTGCTACTCCCCAGATTTGTGAGCGACAAACACGGAATGGGTCATCCATTGTTCGACTCACCCCAATTGGGGCTTGTCTTCCAGATTAAGCTCTGGCCGGCAATCCCAGTTTTGGCTAACGTCAGCCCGGTATTGGTCGACCCTGCGTGGCTGCTCATCACTCCATCCCTCGCCGCCGTCTAGCAAACACCGCTCGTGCAAACAACTCAAGGAGTTGCCGTCGCTCCGATGTCTCCAGAACCCGGGAAAGGTCCCAACGGGCATCCTCTCTCCTGACACCAAGTCCGTAGACGGACGGACAGACAGACGGACATGGCTAGATCGACTCGGCTATTGATGCTGATCAAGAATATATATACTTTATGGGGTCGGAGATGCTTCCTTCTGCCTGTTAAATACATTTGCATTTTGCACAAAAACATTATACCTCTTTTACCCATTTTTAATGGGTTCAGGGTATAAAAATAATCACTTCGAATTTGGAGCATTTCTGCAAATCATTTGTCTCCCCTGTTCAACATGGATTCGTAAAGAATCGGTCAACTACAACCAATCTACTAGGGTTTGCTTCCTTGCTAAATGATGCTTTCTTTTCGAAAATGCAAACTGATGTCATTTACACTGACTTCAGTAAGGCGTTTGACTCTGTCCACAATGACATTTTACTTTTTAAACTTGACCGATTCCGGTTTCCCTCCATCTCTTTTGCTTTTTATTAGTTGGTTTTTAAAAGGTGGGACCCAGTAATGCTGACGCAGACTACCTCTAAACAAGTTCACGTTACTTCTGGTGTTCCTCAAGGTTGTCATCTTGGACCTTTACTCTTTACTCTTTTTATAAATTATCTCCCCTCTGTTATATCACATGCCCGTGTACTCATGTATGCGGATGATGTGAAACTTATTCTATCATACACTAATCCCCTACATCATTCTCGTCTACAAGACGATTTGAACGCTATGCAACTTTGGTGTTCGGCCAATCAATTGCATCTGAATTGTTCAAAGTGTATGTTTATGACATTTTATCGTACTACACCTTATCTTGTCAGTTATACAATCGACAATACCCCTTTGCAACGTATACTAACAGTTAAGGATCTAGGCGTTCTTTTTGAACGCCTTCTCTTCCTCGTACAAAGTCTTCAATTCTAAACTATTTATCAAGAAGATAGTCTTATTTTGATTTGTAATTGTTTTTGTTCACATAGTCGTAGATTTTTTCGTCTTTTTATACCCTGAACCCATTGAAAATGGGTAAAAAGGGTATATTGTATTTGTGCAAAATGCAAATATATTTAACAGGCAGAAGGAAGCATCTCCGACCACATAAAGTATATATATTCTTGATCAGCATCAGTAGCCGAGTCGATCTAGCCATGTCCGTCTGTCTGTCCGTCCGTCCGTCTGTCCGTCTGTCCGTATGTATGAACGCAAGGATCTCAGAACCTATAAAAGCTAGAGAGCAAATTTTAGATGTAGGTGCTCCTAGTGGCTGCGCAGATCGAGTTTGTTTCCGATAATCGATAACTTACTCCGTTTCCAGGCAATCGATAAAAATCGATAACGACATCCTGTTTTTTGAGCAAATTGGGTAAATAATAAGAGTTAGAGTCACCAAACATGATATGTTGCTTCTAGAATATTATATATATGTCAAGTATCTTTAATTTTATACCTATCGCCACCTCCCCGCTACCACTTCAAAGGGGTTCAGGGTATTCCCTAGTCGGGAGCTCCCGACTAGAACCTCTTACTTGTTTAATTTTTTTTTTCATATTTACTTTCACTTTGCATTTCGTGTCGTACGTTACACGCTGCGCCCTTCGGTCGGTTAGGCGGGAGGTGGGATGCAGTACGTTGCATCGGGATTCGTGTTAAAATAAAAAAAAAGATAGTCCTGCTCCCCACAAGTACAAGTTTAACTGTTAAGTCTATAAAGAAAATGTCTTTTTCAGAAAAATAGCTATATCTGGGGAGCTACAAAGAATTCAATGTTGGACAGCTGATGGCTCTTTTTGTGGATTCAGGGTGTAAACAATGGGCATTTTTGTAGAGCTGTTTATTGTTGACATTGAGTAACATTAGTAAAATAACAGCACATAAAAGTGAACTCATGGGTTATTGATTAAAACACAAAATTGATTTGAGACCGATGCTGATGGATTATTGGAGTGAAAATGCATTCCCTACCTGACTTAAATGTTCTAGATAAAGAAATAAATTATTCTTTATTATTTATTTATTTGACAACTTTTTTATACAATACAATCTTTATCTCATATAAAAGTAGATAAAATTAATATTTGTTTTACAACTTAATTTGTCCTTTTAACATAACAACTCCAGATGGGTTTACCTTGACCTTGATTTTAGTCCTCGGAAACAATATTCCATAATCAATATTCTCGTAAAGGTCCTGAAATTAAAAAACCTGATTACTATTCATATTTATTTATTTATTAACCAATGCTAGTAGCTTTCAGGTAATCTTAACTTAAAAATATTACATTAAAAACGAAATGCATTTCAGTTGGAAGACTGTTATAAAGTTTTAATGATCTGTTGATAGGCTCGTTACTTGCATAAGCAGTTTTATGAGACCCCACAGAAAACGGCAAATGTGATCGCAAAGACCTGCTCAACACATTAAAGTTAACGCGTGCTAGCAGGGAAGGGTAGTCAATAAATCCTACAATTAAATTGTTTAGAAAAAGCAACGCTGATATCACTCTTTTATCTTCCAGAGACGACAAATGTAGTAATCGACACCTAGCTCTGTATGGCGGTAAGGGGTCAGCAAAGTAAAATCAATGCAGATTAAATTTCAAAAACTGTTTTTGCAGTCTTTAAATTCTATTCAATTCAATTCGGGAGAATGACATATTTAAGTACTATTCGCGAGACAACAAATCCAATTGATCAAATTATCGTTTGCGGTAGATAAATACTCTGGTATTAAGCCCTCTTTATCTTAATATAATCAGTTCAAGGTTTAAGATAATAACAAGGTTTGGCTATCCTCGGCACGCCGTAGATTTTGTAGTCCTGTAAATGCTGAGTTTGAAAAAAATGTCTTGGAAAACAGAATATTCTACCATAAAAAAACTTAATTTTAACCTGTTCTTCCTATAGAGCTATAAAATAGAATAGTGCGATGTGCATCAGATACAATATCAAAATCCTGTTTTTAGAGCAAAACTCATAGGTTTTAAGAGCCAGAATCACCAAATATAACATGAAACTTCCACGAAAGTATCAAATATTTTTCATTTTATGTTATCGCCATATTCCAGTGCGCGCCTAAAATATGATTTCCCTTTAGTGTCGAAGGGCGCAACGATAAAGGATTCGATTTAATTGTTTATTAGGCATGACCAATGGTTATTAATGCCACAAAGGAACTTCAAAAATACAATTCTTTAAGACTAAACCCAAGCTGAGAGTTGCCGGAATTCAACTTACTATAAAGAACATAATTTTGTATTAAGTAAGCTAGCTCTTCTCCCTGAAATTTCTGAATTGAAAAAGCCACTAAGGGTGCATCACAGACAGATTTCTCAGTTGAGAGTGATTGACGTGTTTTACTTGTGCTCCAAGATTTTTTTATATTTTTGCGCTTTAATCCTGCTTTTTATTTCTAAATTTTGCATTTTTTGTGCTTTATTTAAAAAGCTTTATAACTTGTGCAAAGTATTGTTCTGTTGTGCAGCGTAAGTCTGTTAATTATTGCAATTATTAAACGCGGCGTCAATTCCGTGCTGTTGATATTGTCTGATTGGATTCTTTTGCTTTGGTGCTCCCCTGTGCATACCCTTGTTTGTGCGTGTGTTCGCTGCTGAAAATTTCTGCTTATGCATCGCGCTCTCTCAGATTTTTGCTGTTGCCTTTCGCTCCAAACAATTTGTTTGTGTACGAATAGTCATTTTGAGCGTTTACTTGCTCTACTTTTGTGCACCTTGTTTAGTTTCGCTCAGCGATCTCGCAACTTCTGCTTAGCTTTTAACGCTGATAGAAATTATGTCGTGCTGTAAGAAACCTTGCACGTCCAAGCAGGCTGATGCTTTTGCACAGCCGCAATTTGTTAATTGCTGGCTATGTGAGAATATGATGCATGCTAAATATGCAGGTCTCACTGGGCGGGATTGCAACAAGATCGCTGCAATTGCCAAGAAGGGCTACGGTGGCTTGCGTTGGTCGTGCCCAGATTCAATTCTTAAAATTGAATAATGTGGCTAAGCAACTCTCGAGTTGCTTTTTGAGTTGCTTAGCAAATACAAATTCGAGTCTCCACCCAATCGCCGGTTAGAGCCTCAATTTCAGCGTTTGCCCTCTTCCTCTGTCCAAACACCTACGCCTTTTTTATCAATGTCTAGCAGCTTGGATTTATCTCCAACGTTGTCTTTATCGCCTTCTCCGAGCGACTGCTCAATCAATACCCCTGTTTTATTCCCTGTAGTAGTCCCATTAGACCCCGTACTTGAACCTGCCCCAGTTAGCCAAACTGCCTCAGTCCCGTCAGCTCCTGGACGCAAAGGTAGACCTGCGCGCAATCTAGCCCAGGTTAAGAACAATAATTGTGCCTCTTTGGCCTCACCAAATCCGCCAAATCCTGTATTACCTGTAGCCCCATCAGATCCTACCTTAACTGTTGTTGCCCCTCGTAGGCAAGTTTTTGAGTCTCGACTTTCATCTGACACCCCTTCTGAGTCATTGGCAGCCTGTATTGCTAGCAAATCTTCTGCTAGTGTGACAATTACCAAATTTAATTTCTCCACTCCTATTGATATATCATCATTCAAAATAAATGGTTCACATGATAAATTTTGGCCAAATTTTGGTTTCAAATCAATTCAATTTGTAATTATTTGAATAGAACACTTGACCTTGTATTTGTCCGCAAAACTGTCGGCTATCCCTAAATTATTTGAAACAAGTAAGAGGTTCTAGTCGGGAGTTCCCGACTAGGGGATACCCTGAACACTCTTAGAGGTGGTAGCGGGGAGGTGGCGATAGGTATAAAATGAAAGATACTTGATATATATATAATATTCTAGAAGCAACATATCATGTTTGGTGACTCTAGCTCTTATTATTTACCCAATTTGCTCAAAAAACAGGATGTCGATATCGATTTATTTTTATCGATTGCTTGGAAACGGAGTAAGTTATCGATTATCGGAAACAAACTCGATCTGCGTAGGAACTTAGAGAGTCTCTCAAGTCTCTAGCTCTTATAGGTTCAGAGCCTTGCGTTCATACATACGGACAGACGGACGGACAGACGGACGGACAGAAAGTCTGCATTTGTTTAACGTGGCGTGTACCCCGTGGGGGTTTACAACCACGGTATTCATTTATGCCACATATGTGACAGCGAGCCGAAACAATGCGTCGGACTAGCGCCCCTCCAGGACCCTGCTTGCACAGTGTCCCTTCGGTACCAATTTGAATGCATGTTTGTCGTCCATGACATTCCCTCTTGGTGGAGGGCGAGGCCTCCCTAAAACCTCTGCCGGTCTAGGGTACAGCACCCGGTTGACACGCAACTCCACCCCGAGTGAAAACTCTCCCCGCATTTGGGTATCAAACACACAGCCACGACGTTACTCCCACAAAGGGGGCCAACCTCACTGGGCTAGCCTCGGCCACTAGCCCATCCCGTGGTACCAAATTTACAGCTTTGGTCGGCTGTTCGTATGAATTGCTACTCCCCAGTTTTGTGAGCGACAAACACGGAATGGGTCATCCATTGTTCGACTCACCCCAATTGGGGCTTGTCTTCCAGATTAAGCTCTGGCCGGCAATCCCAGTTTTGGCTAACGTCAGCCCGGTATTGGTCGACCCTGCGTGGCTGCTCATCACTCCATCCCTCGCCGCCGTCTAGCAAACACCGCTCGTGCAAACAACTCAAGGAGTTGCCGTCGCTCCGATGTCTCCAGAACCCGGGAAAGGTCCCAACGGGCATCCTCTCTCCTGACACCAAGTCCGTAGACGGACGGACAGACAGACGGACATGGCTAGATCGACTCGGCTATTGATGCTGATCAAGAATATATATACTTTATGGGGTCGGAGATGCTTCCTTCTGCCTGTTAAATACATTTGCATTTTGCACAAAAACATTATACCTCTTTTACCCATTTTTAACGGGTTCAGGGTATAAAAATAATCACTTCGAATTTGGAGCATTTCTGAAAATCATTTGTCTCCCCTGTTCAACATGGATTCGTAAAAAATCGGTCAACTACAACCAATCTACTAGGGTTTGCTTCCTTGCTAAATGATGCTTTCTTTTCGAAAATGCAAACTGATGTCATTTACACTGACTTCAGTAAGGCGTTTGACTCTGTCCACAATGACATTTTACTTTTTAAACTTGACCGATTCCGGTTTCCCTCCATCTCTTTTGCTTTTTATTAGTTGGTTTTTAAAAGGTGGGACCCAGTAATGCTGACGCAGACTACCTCTAAACAAGTTCACGTTACTTCTGGTGTTCCTCAAGGTAGTCATCTTGGACCTTTACTCTTTACTCTTTTTATAAATGATCTCCCCTCTGTTATATCACATGCCCGTGTACTCATGTATGCGGATGATGTGAAACTTATTCTATCATACACTAATCCCCTACATCATTCTCGTCTACAAGACGATTTGAACGCTATGCAACTTTGGTGTTCGGCCAATCAATTGCATCTGAATTGTTCAAAGTGTATGTTTATGACATTTTATCGTACTACACCTTATCTTGTCAGTTATACAATCGACAATACCCCTTTGCAACGTATACTAACAGTTAAGGATCTAGGCGTTCTTTTTGATTCTAAACTCTGTTTCAATCTTCACATAGATACCATCGTTAATGAGGATAAAGGTGTACTTGGATTCATTAAACGATGGTCTAAAGAGTTTAACGATCCTTTTATAACGAAGCTTCTGTACATCTCTCTTGTTTGCCCTATCCTTGAATACTGCTCTTGCATCTGGTCTCCGCAGTATTACAATAGCCAGGATCGTATTGAATCTGTTCAGAAGCTCGTTACCCAGCCGTAGGATAATTCTCGGTGTTGTCTTCGTACATAAGTTGATTGTTGGCGATATAGATTCTCCTTTTCAATTATCTGTTCCGTCCAGACCAACCAGAAATTATCGCCCCTTATTCCTATCTACGTGCACAACCTCACTAAGCTATGCACAATCCTTTTCGCGTGCTATGTATAAATTACAATAGTTTTCATCACGCTTTCTCTACCTAACTTTCTCTACCCCTAATAAAATCGTTGCTTTCAGGATTCCTTCGGGAAGTCACTGACCATACCCAGCTATGAGCAGGGGCATAGCTTGCCGGACAGGCTATACATTTTTCGGTGATTTCCCATTACTATATTTCTATCCAATGTCCGTAACATTCTATATATGTAGTTAAAATGCCTTTACTTTATTAATAACTTATTTCTTTCTTTTTCCCTATTTATTGTATTTTCTTTTTTAATATAGTAAATTAAGATTATTTTTAATTTTCACTAAAGATCACTATTTTCTCTACTAACACCCTTCTTCTTAGTTGTAGGCTCTAATAGCGTCACTGACAACATTTGCTGTGAATAGGGGCAAAGCAAATAAATCACCTCCATCGGTCGGTGATGCTATTAGAAAATGGTGTACTCTAACTAGGCTTTTGGCATTAAATTTTATATTTATATTAAATTATATATGTTTACTGTATTGAATAATTAGGAAGACACTAGTTTTGTCGACCATTAATAAATAAATAAATATATTGTACTAAATAAACTAAAACACCTTATGCGTGCCTGGTTAATGAACCTCTCTCTCTCGAGCAGAACCCCTTTTTGTCGATATAAAGACTCTATTTATTGTATGTCTATCAAAATATACAGCCTGTATTTAATTAATTAGCAACATTGACATTGTAACTTTGACTTGGGTCATAGCGGCCCCTTACTTGTTGATGTACATCGTGATTGCCGCTAGCACAGACTAGTTCACTCAGTGCCGCTTGTGGCACATAGCTCCCAGTGTTCTGGTGAGTGATCCCAAATTTAATCGTGAGCTCGGCAATCTCATTATACGTGAACTATCTGTCATCGTCTGTATGAATAATTTCCGGTATTTCGAACTGCGTGAATATGTGAACACGTAAAAATTTCACCCCTGCTATAGTCGTCGCCTTAGGTATACCTTTCAGCCAGACGAATTTGGTCAAGTGATCCAGCAATATAAAATGGTGCGTGTTGCCATGTCGCGAGCGTGGATATTTTCCCAAGTCGGTAACAATTGTAAACGGCATCATTTCTACATATGGGCGGAAGCGTTCGTCAGCTTCGACGGCGGCCAGGCAGTACTTTTCGGCCACCCTATAATTTGGTTGTGCTCCCCACATTTTGGCTGAAGAGAAAGCAATCGGTCTATCACCCCCACTACCATCCCTCTGAAAATGAACCGCTCCTACTCCCAATTGGATTGCATCGCACTGTATATAAAATTGCTTGCGGAAATCGGCATGCGTCAGTACAGGTGCACATGTGTGTGCCTTTATCGCTCCTGCGGTCAGGGGGCGCAGTCAGTCCAGAAAAATCTCTGATGAATCTTCTGTACCATCCCACTGTGCCTAAAAAGCTTAGCAGTTGCCTGGTGGTCTTCAGAAGAGAATCTGCAGTATTGCGCGATGCGCCATATCCGAAAATGTACGCCAAATAATGCTCCATCTGCTAAAACACTTGCTTCAAATCTACACTGACTTTGAATGTGGTTTCGTCAACTCGGCTTAAAATGGACTTGATATTCTGCAGCGGGTATGCGTCTTTGATGGTCAGATTATTCAACCTCCAGACACAGTCGATTCTTTCTGGGCTTCCTGACAAGCGTCATTCGGTTCTTCCAAGGACACTCGCTCAGCTAGATGACTCACAGTCTAAGCATATCATGCACTTCTGCAAACAATAACTGCTGCACTGATGAAGATTGTTTTATTAATTGCAAGCAACCTTCTCCCAGCAAACTGACGGATGTATCCAGCAGCCTGTGTCCAGCAGCCCAGCGCTCTCTCCCTGTCCCAACTTGATCGTTGCGAATGCTCGATCGTCAGCCGATGACAGCCGATTGAATCGCAGTGCATACCATTCTACGCTCCTGGTGCTGTTTGAAGCGAAAGTGTACTCGTTTGACCTTGTGTGTGCGAAAATAAGTACTCGAGCTTTTGCATATTCTGCTTCTCTCACTTCAAATGACTTCCGTTCTAACCATCTAACGTAATTATTACGTGATAATTTAATTTTTAGTAGATTATGTTTATCAATACATTTTTTGTCTGTCCGTCAGTCTGTTTCAGCCATCGCCATGAAACTTTGCAGAAGTCCCTTTTTCTGTTGCACACAGTACTTAATTCGGAAACGGCTGGATCAGACCACTATATCATATAGCTGACATAGAAACGATCTTTCGAATTCTTTATTTTCAAATCTTTATTTTCACTAACGGCTACTTCTTATATGGAGTACATTTAGATTTGCCTCCCGAATATCAACTGCTTTGTTGCGGTCGCTTAGCAAACTTCGCTTTGAGAGAGCTTGAGTCAAAATTGAGTGAAGTTTGAGCTGCGTCAGCAATTATGCGTGAGAAAGTACTCTGATGGGAATATTGACAGTGGCGTGATATTTAGGGTGAATTGTTTATGTCTACCAAAGGGGGACAGTTTGATCTTGACCAAAGTCGATTTTATCACCAGGTTTGTTTACAATATTAGACATGTTTATACTTATACTAGTACTTATGTTATGTTAAAGAGTGGGTGCGACTAAGGATGTGTCACTATATCATATTTCAAGCTGACACAGTTGACAAATATTTGATTATTACTAGCCTAGGGTACGGCCGCACACCGCACACTCAGTTAAATAATTAATTTTTTACGACTTACCTCAACTCTATATCCAGAATTATTGATTAGACCCAACTCCTTCAATGTAACAGAAATATCAGAAGGTGTGCCGTCTGTCCGTCTATTTACAAAGGCTAGAGCATAAGAGTAAAAGCTTTGATAAACTGGACTTATTGGTTTCGACCAAATTTCTATTCCCTTATGCTTATATATTCTTCGACCTTGTATACCCAAGGGATCTTGATCTACAGAAATAATCTTTCTATTAAGTAAAATTTCCTTAAATTCAGGTCGTATTGTTCTTAAGTCAACTGACATTAATAGTGGAGCCGCAAGAATAGCCCACACAGCAAATTGAGTCTTCGCCTGTTCATAGCTAAGGCCAAAGTTTCCAATTATTAACTGAAAGAAAGATTTAAAATTGTTATTATCAATGAAACGTCTTGAAACAATCATTATTTAGAACCTATCCAAAATAATTTGAAGAATTTACACAGCATTTATTCAAAGTCATATCTTTGCCTGTTCAAGATTTTTTGAAAATATGTACCTTACATATTTGTTGGCGCAAGTCTGCGCATTTAATAATAAAATTGGTTGAATTTTAGTGTACGTTTGTTGCGAGGCGAGAGCGCAATAAAACTTTAGCACTCGCCCTGGGAGCGAATAAGCCTTGCTTCGCCGCCGTAGCTTAGCCTTAAGAAGTTTATAGTTGTTTGTTGTCCAAATATACGCAACCGATGAGCACGAAGCATTGAATTCGTTAACGTTTAAAGCCACATTTTCATTTATCTGTATATATAAAACTGTTCGTCCTCACTGACTGACTGACTGGTGATCAACGCACAGCCCAAACCGTAAGAGCTAGGAAACTTTTACTGTAGTTACCTTATGGAAATTCTACCCGCAAGTGTGGAAAAATCGCGATCGGCGGTGAGCCTACGCCCTTCACCTCCCGTAAAAGATGATAACTCTTTATCTTACCCTCAAGTATTATTAAATTTTTCTATATTGGCACATGAAAGATATAAGAGATTTGTAAATACCATGTCAGGATCATTCCAGTGTCCAGGTCCAGCATAGGGTGCAATTACATCTTGATTATTTCCATAATAATCAATAATATTTTCAACAGATAACCACGAATCCTGGATGTCGTCAAAATTTCTCCATAGATTGCAATGAGTTTGAATCGCTGAAAAATTTGGCGGAATCCCTGCATATATTTGGTAAACAGGCCAGCTACAAGAATACACCATATGCTTCCCCGTGCTATTAAGAAGTTTTCCAAACTCCGTGTAGCCTCTATCCATATCGTATGGTAAGGCGTAGCAGCCATCTAATTTAACATAATCAACATTCCATTCTGCGAATTGATACGCATCTATTTTCTCAAACCCGATAATGCCAGGATATCCAGCGCATGTGTAATTTCCATAGTCTTCATAAATTCCAAATTTTAATCCTTTTGAATGAATCTTAAATTTAGAAAATTAAAGTTCTTGTTATGTTTTTAAAGTTGAAATTATTTCAAAATTTATGTTATAAGCATAAAATTATCATTTAGACCGTTTTCTTAAGGTTAATTATTTACACTTCCGCAACGCTTAAGTAAATAAATAAAACAAATCCAGCTATATAGTACAAATGTTGTCTTGTTGAACATCGTATGAACATATAGGAAGGAAACACAGCGGATAACAAGATTTTGATAAGCAATCATCGCAGATTCACGCGACATTCACTCGATCTTGTCAGATGAAAGGCTTCCATAACAGAGCACAGGTGAGATGAGGTTGATAAAATTGAGAAGTTGGTCAGTGTCATAAATCCAGTCGTGAATTGCGCATTGGAAGTGCATCTGGAGCCCACATGAGAACAAGGCCGTCATGGGTAGTCATGATTAGAACCTACACTTCTTGGACTCCTGGTTTGGCCTATTGTTTTTTTTTTTTTTTTCAAGTTTGAGTTCCCTTAGAATTTATCAATGTACTTGCTTGGGAGAGTGAAATGATCTATGATCAAAAATAGATAAATACATACATAGTCTGACAATGCTTTAATTCCATTAGGAAATCGCCTTTGATCAGATAGGAGTTTTCCATCAGGTCCACGATACCTCTCCAACCAGCAGTCATCAATATTAACATATTCATATCCCACAGACGCATATCCCTCCGACACAAGAAGATCAGCCATTTTTTTAAAAAGTCGTTCACTAAAATGAAATATAAAGAAAGTTTTGATTTAATTTAATAATAGATCAATCGAAGATTTTTTCATTAAGTTCCTTGTGTAGGTTGCACGATTCTCAGAATATTACCCAAAGAAAACAAATAAAAGGGGATACCTTGAACCTTCTTCTAGCAACACAATAAATTATACAAATTTAAACGTCATAAAATGATATCTTCGGTATTCCGAAGATTTAATACCCTTGCAGGCTGTTGTGCTATCGAGCTTTTTTAATAGCTTCCACAAATAGAAATAATTAAACTTAATTTATTTCTTCTATTTCAATTTGGTTTGTATATTTGTTGTAACCTCAGAGAAGCAAGCCGCCCCAAATAGGTCTGCACCTATTATTTAATAACAATAGTTTTACAAAGACAAGCAAACTCGAATTGGTGCGTGCCGATTGCAGCAAAGCTACAACTGATTAGTTATTAATATATTTGAATAATGCAAGTTCCCGATGTGTACCAAATGAACGAAGCGAACGAACTTAACTAGCTTGATTGAGGCCTTAGCATAAGTAAATGCTTATGCAACTAATGATCGTTACAGCGAAGAGCGCCAGATCAATAAAAATAATTTTGGCTGCGTAGCCAGACACTTGTCTATATCTTAATGGCTATATAATCGAAAATGTTCCACAAACCGACGGGCTTAGTGCCTCTTGTTTCTAATTTCGAGCACAACAGAAATCACATGACCTGACCTCAATACAAAAGCTTGTACCACGTACTTTAAAATTAACTCTCTCTTGTAAAAAAAATCGTTGCTTTTAACTCACCGGACTTCACTGATCATTAACGGTCTTAAATATCTCTACAGGTTTATCTGTAAAATAAAAAAGGAAGGTCAGTCGTGTGGATCAGCACCTAACAGCGCGAAGCTGGGAAAGGTGGCTGGATCCCACGGGCAGGAGGTTCAAAATCGCACGTCAGGAGGAGTCGTACCAGCAGACGAGCTAGCCGCGGGGAAAAACGTACTTTCCCAAGTTGGGGTCTAGCCAGCCCTTCGACTTGCCCCACGTCTTTGCCTATCTGGATGACATCATCGTCATGGGCGCGACCAAGGAGCAGCACGTGGCCAACTTGTAGGACTTTATCTGACGGCTGAGGAAGGCTAACCTGAGACTAAACCAGGAGAAATGTCGTTTCTTCCATGATGATGGTATTCCACGACGCGTTCAATAAGTGTGTGGAATTGGTTCCCTTGAGGAGGGCGACAGCGGAAGACATACAGAGGGCGTACCGAGAGCGTATACTCTGTCGATTCGGAGTCCCGTAGAAGTTGGTATGCGAATTCGGAATGCAGTTCAATAGCCGGCATTCAAGGCTTTTCTAAGTGCCATTGGCTTACAGGTGCAATACACGGCGCCGTACTGCTCTCAGGAAAACCCCACCGAGCGGGAGAACCGAACTGTCAAGAAGATAATCAGTTCATCGAAGAGCATCAGAGTTCGTGGAATGAGATGCTACCCGCAATAGCGCTAGCGATAAACACGAGTGTGGCCGATTCGACCAGCTTCTTTCCCGCTTTCTTAGTACAAGACCGCAAGCCTCTCCTCCCAGCAACCCTATACGACGGAGTTACGCCCGGTTCCGCCACTGTCCAGCAAACGCCAGGGAAGGCCAGACGTCTGAAGAAAGTATTAGATATCGTCAGCCACAACCTGCAGCGTGCTTCCCAGGACCAGGGGAGGCACTGCAATCTACGTCTCAAGGAATGGCGACCAAAAGTCAACGAACAGGTGTCGTTACCTCAGAGAGAGTTCTCAGTTGAGAGTGATTGACGTGTTTTACTTGTGCTCCAAGATTTTTATATATTTTTTTGCGCTTTAATCCTGCTTTTTATTTCTAAATTTGGCCTTTTTTGTGCTTTATTTAAAAAGCTGTATAATTGTGCAAAGTGTTATTCTGTTGTCGCAGCGTAAGTCTGTTAATAATTGCATTTATTGCAACTTTTGCAATTGCCGTCTACGTCTGTTCAGACACCTACGCCTTTCTTGTCCCTACCTAGCAACATGGATTTATCTCCAATGTTGTCTTTATCGCCTTCCCCAAGCGACTGCCCAATTACCCCCGTTTCATCTCCTATAGTAGTTCCAGTAGAGCCCGTACCTGATACCGAACCAGTTATCCAAAATGCCTCTGCCCCATCAGCTCCTGGCCGCAAAGGTAGACCTGCGCGTAATCTTGCCCAGATTGTTAAACACAATCATGGTGCCTCTTTAGCTCCTCCATCTCCTGTACTACATGCAGCCCCATCAGCACCTACTTTAACGGTTGTTGCCCCTCGTAGGCAAGTTTTTGTGTCTCGACTTTCATCGGACACCACTTCTGAGTCATTGGCAGCCTATATTGCTAGCAAATCTTCTGCTAGCGTGTCAATAACCAAATTTAATTTCTCCACCCCTCGTGAAATATCATCATTCAAAATAAATGTTTCACATGATATGTTCCCAATCATTTGTGATCCCAAATTTTGGCCTCCACACATGATTGTTGACGAGTTCAAGCCAAAAAAGCGTAACCAGCCTGTCACCCTTCCAGTCCCTTCAATACAGGGTACCATTTCTGCCCCAAAAAACTAACTTCATCTTCTGACCAAATCTGTATTCATTATCAGAACGTCAGAGGTCTCATTTCAAAGCTTAAAAATCTTTTCATGGCCAGTACTTCCTTCGACTCGGATATAATAGCATTTTCCGAAACATGGTTAAATTCAACCATATCCGATTTTGAGGTATTTTCGAATAGTTTTATTTTGCATAGAAATGATCGGCCGACTCGAGGTGGTGGGGTGTTTATTGCCGTTAAAGCCACTCTCCAGTCAGAACTTTTATGTTTTAGTACGCCTACTGACGCTGAAATAATCTCAGTCAAGGTGTCTTTTCCTACACGGAATATCTATATTACATGCTCTTATGTTCCTCCTTCTTCTGATATTCAAGGTTATATGAAACATATTACTTGTATTAAAGAAATTTCTTCACACGTGCGTGATAATGACCTATTTATGGTGTTGGGTGATTTTAATTTGCCGAACATCTCTTGGTCATTATTCACTGCCGAAAATTATCTAGTGCCCTTAGCACAGCATGATTTTATAGACTGCATGCTTGATCTTTCGTTGTTTCAAATCAATTCAATTTCTAATCATTTGAATAGAACACTTGAGCTTGTATTTGTTAACAACTACCTTATCTCTAATGTGTCTAGGTACCCTCCTTTATCTCATCCTGAGGATGTATATCATCCTACTTTAGAGATTACAATGTTCAATTGTAATCGTCTCATTTCGTGCTCATCAGCCAATAAGCCCCGCCTCTGCTTTCGCAAAGGAAATTATTCATTGCTGAATCAGCTTATTTATGCAACCGATTGGTCTTTCTTATATGACTCGGTTGATATGAATACTACTATTACTTTTTTTATAGCACCCTTAACTCCCTCTTAGATATGAGTATTCCCAAGTCAATTCCTTCGACTACTTCTTCAAATCCACCCTGGTTTACTCCCAGATTGTCACATCTTAAAAACTAAAAATCTAAATATTTTAATAAGTTTAAAAAGTCTGGTTCCTGTACAGACTTGGCTAAATATTCCATAGCCAAGTCGAACTTCTTTCTTCTGAATTCTCAATGCTATGAGAATTATCTAACTCGTTGTAAAAGGCAATTTGCCCAAAATCCGAGACAGTTTTAAAATTTTGTAAACTTGAAGCGTTAATCTTCAAGTTTGCCAACTTCTTTTTCTTTCGGGATGGATAAAGCTAGTAATGACTCTGATTCTGCTAACCTCTTTGCCAATTTTTTCCAATCTACTTACTCCTCAGTCTGTCCTAATAATATCTTACCCTTATACTAATTCTTCCTCTAGTTCTATACCTCCTCCTATTATTTCACACTCCTCTCTCCTTTCAGCTATAAACTCTTTTAAATCTTCTTACTCTCCTGGGCCTGACAATATTCCTAGTTGTCTACTCAAGGAGTGTAGTTCTTCCCTTCTTTATCCATTGCAAAAGCTTTTTAATCTATCTCTTGAATCTTCTGTCTTTCCATCTCTTTGGAAAGAATCTTATATCATTCCTCTCCACAAGAAAGGTGGAAAGTCTGATATACAAAATTACAGGGGCATTGCAAAACTGTCCGCTATTCCTAAATTATTTGAAAAATAATCACTTCGAATTTGCAGCATTTCTGCAAATCAGTTGTTTCCCCTGTTCAACATGGATTCGTAAAGAATCGGTCAACTACGACCAATCTGCTTGAATTTACTTCCTTGGTAAATGATGCCTTTCTTTCGAAAATGCAAACTGATGTCATTTATACTGACTTCAGTAAGGCGTTTGACTCTGTGCACCATGACATTTTACTTTTTAAACTTGACCGAATAGGTTACCCTCCGTCTCTTTTGCTTTGGATTAATTCTTATTTAAAAGGTAGGACCCAAAGAGTAATGCTGAGGCAGACTACCCCTAAACAGGTTCACGTTACTTCTGGTGTTCCTCAAGGTAGTCATCTTGGACCTTTACTCTTTACTCTTTTTATAAATGATCTCCCCTCTGTTATATCACATGCCCGTGTACTCATGTATGCGGATGATGTGAAACTTATTCTATCATACACTAATCCCCTACATCATTCTCGTCTACAAGACGATTTGAACGCTATGCAACTTTGGTGTTCGGCCAATCAATTGCATCTGAATTGTTCAAAGTGTATGTTTATGACATTTTATCGTACTACACCTTATCTTGTCAGTTATACAATCGACAATACCCCTTTGCAACGTATACTAACAGTTAAGGATCTAGGCGTTCTTTTTGATTCTAAACTCTGTTTCAATCTTCACATAGATACCATCGTTAATGAGGCAAAAGGTGTACTTGGATTCATTAAACGATGGTCTAAAGAGTTTAACGATCCTTTTATAACGAAACTTCTGTACATCTCTCTTGTTCGCCCTATCCTTGAATACTGCTCTTGCATCTGGTCTCCGCAGTATAACAATAGCCAGGATCGTATTGAATCTGTTCAGAAGCAATTTCTGCTTTTTGCCTTACGAGGTTTAAATTGGGACCCTTATCTTCGTTTGCCATCCTACTCCAGCAGGCTGCTTCTTCTTAACCTTCCGTCATTAACCAACCGTAGGACAATTCTTGGTGTTGTCCTTCTACATAAGTTGATTATTGGTGATATAGATTCTCCTTTTCTGCTAGGGCGTCTTCAATTCTCTGTTCCGTCTAGACCAACCAGAAATTACCGCCCCTTATTCCTGTCTACGTGCGAAACAGACTACGCTATGCACAATCCTTTTCGCGTGCTATGTAAAAATTATAATAGTTTGCATCACGTTTTCTCTACCTAACTTTCTCTACCCATAATAAAAACGTTGCTTTCTGGATACCTTCGGGAAGTCACTGACCACTCCCAGATATGAGCAGGGGCATAGCTTGCCGGACCGGCTATAAATTTTCCCCCACCGGGTCGGTGATTTCCCATTACTTTTCTCTCTGTCCTATCTACTTAACACTCTATACATCTAGCTTAAATTTCTTTACTTTATTAACAATCTTCTTACTTTCTTTTTTCTCATTTATTGTATTTCATTAATTAATATAGCAAACTAAGATTATCTTTAATTTTACTTAAGAACACTTTTTTCCTACTTACACCCTTCTGCTTAGATGTAGGCTCTAATAGCGTCACTGACAAATTTAGCTGTGAAAAGGGGCACAGCTGGCCGGTCTGGCAACTAAAACACCTCCATCGGTCGATGATGCTATTTAGAGAACTGTGTTATCTAACTAGGCTTTTAGCATATAATTCCATTATGTATTGTATGTATAATGAGGAAGACACTTGTTTTGTCGACCATTAATAAATAAATAAATAAATAAAATCTGCTGTCTGAGGCCGCGGACGGATTCGTGAACTTCGTGTCACCCAATTTCGTGCGCTTGACCCTCGAAGGTGCTTGACGCGGGGTCACAATGGTAATAAAAATAATTATATAATCTAAAATTATGAATACTAGAAAATAAGACATGGAATTAGCAAAGTTATTTTACTAATTTAAATATTTATAAGTCAAGCAAACGTAATGAATATAGGATATTGATTATTGTTTAGGCTTAACGAGAAAGTTTTTGGCGCACGACGACGTAAGACGTAAATTTAAAAAAAAAAAAGATCCGTTGGCAGGGTTGCTGCAACTCTACCGCACCAGCCAAAAAAAAAAAAAACTTTCCTCGGTAGGGCTCGAACCGCACCGCTTGCCATTGCCTCTACTCAACAGCCACACTAATAATTGAGTCTTATTGAGAAAAAAAACCAATTTAAATAGCAGCACAGAAAACAATACAATCGCAATTGCAATGCTGTTGATAGATTCGAAGCAGACGCGCATGAATACGTACATGTATACAGAAATTCTTGGAATTTGCGTCGCAAACACGTGCGCAGTCAAAATACCGTAAAAGAAAACAAAACCCGATCTTAATGAAATTTTCTACAGAATATTTGTGTATTCTCAAAAAGTCAATTGCATTTAAATTGTGGCTTAAATTGGCGGGCAATACAGGTTGGGTTATTAACTTGATTCAAAGCTCTGCAGTGGTAGCGGGTCGGTGGCGATAGGTATAAAATGAAAGATACTTGATTATATATTATATTCTTGAACCAACATATCAAGTTTGGTGACTGTACCTCTTATTATTTACCCAATTTGCTCAAAAAACAGACTGTCGGTATCGATTTTTATCGATTGCTTGGAACCGGAGTAAGTTATCAAATATCGGAAACAAACTCGATCTGCGTAAGCACAAGGAGGACCTACAGCTAATTTCAAGTCTCTAGCTCTTATAGATTCTGATATCCTTATATACGGACGGACAGAAAGACAGACATGGCTAGATCGACTCGGCTATTGATGCTGATCAAGAATATATATACTTTATGAGGCCTAAGATGCTTCCTTCTGCCTGTACGTACATTTACATTTTGCACAAATACAATATACCCTTTTTACCCATTTTCAGTGGGTTCAAAGTATAAAATGATTCCCTCACTAAGACTCAAGCCCGCAACAGATCAAGCCACTTGCCAAACCCTCTACTAGACAGCCATTCCAACCATTTTTTTCTTCCTAAGTAACGTGTTAAAATAGCAACACATAAACACAGCACAGAAAAAAATACTATCGCAATTGTAATGCTGTTGATACAATTCACTAAAAACACGCATGAATGTGTGTGTGTACATCTATACGGAAAATTCTTGTAATTTGCGCTAGCTGCCGCAAGCATGTGGCCACAAGAAGTTATTAACGAAATTTAAAACCGTAGATCAAATTGTGCTATAGAATAGTCGTATATTCTAAATTAAAAGTTCCATTCAAACTGTGGCTTTAATTGCTCGTGGCATCACCTCGTTGGGCCCACCTAGTCCTGACCTCCACGACCTTTTGAGAAATTACCCGTCCACGACTGCCGCAAGACCCAGGTACCCAAACCAAAGCGACCCCAAAGTGACGAAGAGGAAAACCACATGGACATGGAGGTAGACCTAGCTGCCAATAACAACGTCGATAACGGTGTAGATGAAGACGATAGACCACCCACCTCGCATGCAGCACGCGTAAGGGCCAGCAGACAACTAACGTCAAACCAGAAACCCGCCACCCCCCTGCAACGCACCCAGACGGAGCCCCTTAACGAGCGCCCTTCCATTAAGGTGCCCAGAATAACTGTGCCAGGCATTGTCAGCTTCACCACGTTCTGCAAGGAATTGGACAGCATCGTAGGCGAAAACACCTACACCTTGAGAGCGCTCAACTCTGACGACTGCATCATCCAATGCCGCAACTCGGACGATTACAGAGAGGTGGCTAGGTACCTTCGCGAGAGCGGTCCTCACAGAGGACCGACCATACTGCATAGTCCTAAGGAATATACACCACGAGATACCATCTGAAGACATCTCAGCGCAACTGGCAGACAAGGGGCACCACGTTGTCCGCATATACACCCCGCGTAGCAGAGTTTGAGGTTTGTTGACCTGAAGAAGGCGGACAACAACAGCCAAATCAAGTCAATAAATGTGATATGCAGACACAAAGTATCGTGCGAGAAGCCTCGCAAGACGTAAGGCCCAGTCCAGTGCAACAGATGCCAAGAAAACGGGCACACCAAGTCCTACTGCTCGAGACACTATGTGTGCAAGGAGTGTGGGGACAACCATCCCACAAACGAGTGCACGCTTGGCAAGGATGATGATCGGTGTTGCTACCACTGTGGCGAATCACACGCAAAGCCACAAGCCAACTTCAAGGGCTGCAAGAAATACCTGCAGTACGTATTCAAGCAAAACAACCAGCACAAGGCAAATGGCAGAGATGCAAGCCGCTCCAGAGACCGTCGCCCCCCAACAGCCCCTCCAGCCGTCAGCTTCGCTCCCGGCCAACAATCGTTTGCCAGCGTCCTACGCGGTAGCCAACCCGCCGAGCATAGAGCTCGCTCATCGTCGCGCAGAAGGAACACAGGCGGCATTCCCAGTCGATCCCATCCAGCCGCTGACAACAGCCCCAACTCAGCCCTCGAGATTAGGTTGCAGGAAATGTTCGCCAGGTTCGACAAAGTAATATCTCTTGTAGAGACGCTACTTCAAACGCTAAATACCATGCTAAGCGCAAAAAATAACAGGCTCTAAAATAAACTCACTAAGGGTAGCACTGTGGAACGCCAACGGAGTCTTTTCGAAAGCGAACGAGATCGCAGCCTTCATCGAGCTCCACCACATCGATGTGTTTCTGCTCACGGAGACTCATTTCTGCTCCCGTATCACCCTCAGAGTGCCAGGCTACACTCTCTACACCGTCAACCATCCAGATAACAGCCAACATGGAGGATCAGCAATAATCAGGTCGTCCTTGTCCCACCATCCACTTGAGTCGTCCTGCCACTGGCATATGCAAACCGCTGTTATCCGACTCGGATCCGGCAGAGGCGACTTCAACCTCGCTTCTGTTTACGGCCCTCCGGCCTTGAGAGTGACTGAGGCACACTTCCAAGCCCTTTTCGACCAGCTCGGCCCAAAATTCCTGCCAGGGGGAGATTGGAACGCGAAACATCGCTGGTGGGGAAACCACCGGATGTGCCCCCGAGGGAGAACGCTCTTCTCTGCCATTGAGGCCGAAGGCGTTGAAGTTATAGTCACTGGGGAGGCAACATGCTACCCATATAGAGCTACTGCAACACCAAGTGCACTCGACTTCGGGCTCTACAAGGGATTCAGACAGGAACAGCTGAGTATAAGAAGCGTTCTGGACCTGACCTTAGATCACCTTCCACTCCTCTTTGAGCTAGAGGAGACACCTAAGTGGGTCGTTGGCATCCGCAAAATGCTCCCGCCGTGCTCTAACTTAAACGTCTACCGGAACTGCCTCGAGGACACCCTAGAGCTCAACGTCGCAATAAATACGTCAAGCGAACTGGAGAGTTACGTCGACCACCTGACAGCTAAAATAACAGAAGCTGCCAGACGTGCAGCCCCGCAAACTCCACCTCGCCCTCTTACGTTTAGAAGCTCTCTGCTAAGCCCAGAAGCCAGGAGTCTCCTCGCCAACAAAAGGCGTCTGAGAAGGCTGTACATCCGAAACGGTGATCCCTCTGCCAAGGCGGAAATGGTCAGCACGTCCAACCGGCTTCGACGACTGCTGGCTAGGACCCGAAGGGAAAACCTTCATCGCCTTCTTGAAACTGCAGGGCATGACGGCAACAGCACCTTCTCAGTGTGGAAACTGACCAGAAACATTAAAAGGCAACCAATTTATACCTCCCCGATCAGGGATAGTTCTGGTCTCTGGCTCCGATCGGACGAGGAAAAGGCCAATGCGTTTGCTGACCATCTGGAAGCGACTTTTACGCCCTTCCATTTCGCAGGTGTTGCACAGCGCCATAAAGTGGCTGAAACACTTGATGCGCCACTGCAGATGGCTCTCCCAATAAGGAGCATATCTCCCGCGGAAATCGAAGTACAGCTGAAAGCGCTCGAGCTGAAGTAGACCCCTGGACGAGACGAAATTAACAACAGAGCAGCCAAAGCGCTCCCACGCAAGGGCATCATGGCGCTAGCGTTAATTTTTAATTCAATGCTCAGGCTTGGTCACTTCCCGAAGCAGTGGAAATGCGCGAATATTTTTATGATCGCCAAACCCGGTAAGCCGCTAACTCAGCTGGAATCCTACCGCCCAATAAGCTTGCTGCCGACGCTTTCCAAAGTCTTTGAGCGACTCCTACTAAGTCAACTTATGGAGCTCGACGAGGTCACGCGTCTTGTCCCGGGCCACCAGTTTGGCTTTAGGAAATCTCATGGATGCCCTGAGCAGGTCCACCG
Source organism: Drosophila littoralis (assembly GCA_018903485.1). NCBI lineage: Eukaryota > Metazoa > Arthropoda > Insecta > Diptera > Drosophilidae > Drosophila > Drosophila littoralis. Next base: position 644,894 of record JAEIGF010000059.1, on the reverse strand, counting down.
AGTAGTCAACCATATACTGGAGGCATTCGAAAAGAAGGACTACTGCGTTGAAGTCTTCCTTGACGTAAAACAGGCGTTTGATAAGGTCTGGCACGACGGTCTTCTCTATAAAATCAAAACCCAGCTCCCTGCGCCTTACTTTAGCATTCTGAGCTCCTTTCTGGCAGAACGCACCTTTAACGTGGCAGTTAAAGACCAAAGGTCGGCTATCAAAGGCATTAGAGCAGGTTCCCAAGGCAACGTCCTCGACCCGATGATGTGCACGCTGTACACGGTGGACCTCCCCATACAAGGACAACGCAGTTCCACCTTCAGCCCCGCGAGACTGCTGGTGGCAACATACGCGGATGATACTGCCTTCCTAGCATCGCACGACCACCTGCAAGCTGCAACAAATGCCGTGCAAGACTGGCTGCTGCAGGTCGAAACTTGGACAGCTAATTGGAACATCGCTATAAACTGTGCCAAGTCCGCTTGCGTCACATTCACGCTGCGCCCAGACAGCTGCCACGGGCTTCAGTTCGATGGAGGAACCATTGAGCACACCAGCTCATTTTGCTACTTGGGCGTCCACTTGGACCGAAGGCTCATATGGGGATCCCACATAACAGCAACGAGAACAAAATGCTTGAGAAGAATTCAAAAACTCGACGGGCTACTAAAGCCTCAAAGCAAGCTGCATGTTTCCACGAAGACACTGCTCGTGAAAACGATGATTACGCCTATCTGGACATATGCCATCCAAGCTTGGGGCACGGCGTCAGCACACCAGCTGCACCGCATAAGAGTGGTCCAAGCCAAGGCTGCACGAAAGGTTGCCGGCCTGCCATGGTACGTAACAACCGAAGCCATCGAACGCGATCTCCGCCTAACAAAGATCGGAGACCAATTAAACTTTTTCAGCAGCGGATACGCTGACAAGCTGCTACAGCACCCTAACGCGGCCGCCAGGGTCCTGACTGACCCCACCACAGTGAGGCGGCTCCGAAGGCTACACCCCGACGACCTACCTACAAGACGTATTACTTAAACATCATCATTGTTAATAACATCCAAGTAAATATCATACAAGTTACCACATAGCAACTATACTCTATTAACAACTATTCGCTGGGTAGAGATCAGAAGGAACTGATCAATTCCAGCGCACAAATAAAATAAAAAAAAAAAAAAAAAAAGAAATAAAATAAAATAAATACCGCGGAATAAAATACCGCTAAATGTTTGTTCAAGCAGAAAAGGAAGTCAAAGATAACTACAACACTCTCCTCACTCCACTTCCCAGGCTGATAATTTGCATACTGCAATGGCGTGCGCTGTCAGTTGCAGTAACAGTAACAGTAAAATTATCTGGTTGAATTTTGTTGTTGCACCTACGCTCTCACATACGTTTAGTTGCAAAAATGTACACTGCACAGTATAATTATTTATTTCAGATCAACATACCTTATGCAATTATCTGGATCATTTAAACAGTCAGTATTACAACGAAATCGCTCCCAAGATAACCATCCCATTGGAGGAGTTCTTGCTAATCCATTTTCTAAGCAGTTACATGCCGCAGTCAGAGCGTATATTAAAAAAATATGCGTAAGCATATTGTCTGAAAAACGAACAAAAAACATAATGAACACTTTTTTATTAAATTTTAAAACTTGTATTTTTCTGTAATGATTATTACTGCCCTACCACTAACTTATGCTAAGGTCTCGATGCTACATCGAGCTAGTTAACTTCGTCCGCTTTGCACATTTGGTACACATCGGCCACTTGTATTATTCAAATATATTAATAACTTATCAATTGTCGCTTTGCTGCAATCGCCACGAATTGATCCGTTAGAACCCGTGCAATTGGACAACCTTTGTAGCCAAGCCCATCTGATTTCGCTAGTCGCTAGGTTGCGTCCTCGGATATGGTAGCCAACAGCTTATGGTGGCATTTAATAAAATGGTTTTTATTTCAGAGCAATGTGGAATTTGCTCACTGAGCGCGTCTTGTTTTCAAAACTTTTTACATATACTGCCGTCATCCAATATGAGCGACGCCCACATGAATAACGCTCACACCAACGACGACCATGTGACCAAATCCGCAACCGGTCTCACTCCTCACGACGACGTGTTTATGTTCAGTCACCTGCAATGGCCGTTAGGTGAATCATCAGATTGAGTGCGTCACTCCAGTATGGTAGATTAAGACGAGTGCTTGCGATAAATTCTCTTACCGATCATATAAAGTTTCCATGGAGCTGGGGGCTGACGTATCGCGAAAATTCATCCCCTCCATTAAGCCCGTCCCCGGCTCCTCGCGGATAGACTTGCTGATGCAAGGCGTGTCAATAAGTCAGGTTGGCCTTTACAACCGCCGTGTTTGCTGCCGAAATGGCCACGGACTCTTTAGGCGTTTTTGGCAGCTTTAGTTTCCATCTTCTGATGCCAACTCCTACAGTTTAACCAGATGATCCACCTTCAGAATCTGTCCATCCGGAAATCCACAAAAATTCATCGATATGCCCATTAGACATCCTGCAGGACGCGGCGGTGGTAGTGTTGACGGAATCTCATTTATCACCCATGACTAAACTCCTCAAAGTGTACCTATCGAACTTTTACTAAAGCCAACAAACCGTAATAAATATTGGAAAATTTTACTTACGACACCTAGTTAATAAAAAAATAAATATCTAGGACGCCGCTAAACGGACAAATCTTACTTGTGTAGTTTCAAGCCTTTCTGCAAGTAGTTAATTATCATTGCTTGTGCTTAGCAAATTTCAAAGAAGTACATTTTTTGTTTCCCGGGCTCTTATTACAATTTATAAGGGTATAATTGTTGCTCGGCAGCCAACTCGAACGAGTTCTGTCTAGATTGCGATCAAACGAAAAACTATAAGCGGTTTGTAAAACAAATGAAATGCAACTCCATAAACGCTCGCCGCTCAGATCGATGGACAGCGGGTGTCAGACGGCAAAGGCCCGGCGAAAGAGAATGGGCAGCAGAGACAAAGAGCGCGCCAACATTATTTGACATACATACATGCAGACACATCACATCATCACATCCAATCACTTCTTTACTCACATGCATAAGCTTCCTGTAACTACCCTTTAAAATGAACCCAGAGAGAGTCACGTTCGAACATTCGAATGAAATAGACGTCTTGTGATCATATTGTGTTTTGCTTTGCTAGTGACATTTGTCTTCTACATTAGCTAAGACGATTTCAGTTTACCTATCTTAGATCAGGCTCAATGTATGAAACATAATAATTGCCGTGATGTGGCAGATGAGCCGTGCGCAGTGAATCGAAATCACAAATGGAAGGACCAACATGTCGATAAATGTGGTGTTTCGCAGTCATCACAACGGCTTCACATAGTCCGCCAAAGTGCAAAAAGCGAGGAGGCATGAATAACAACCATTCAATTGCTTGGCACGAAAACAGATTGTGCATATGACAGCAACACTTGAGATTGTTTTGCGACCGCCAATGGGCAGTACTGGAGCCGCATCGAAGACAATAAGAAATAAAAATAAGAAATAAGCCAAGAAAGTAAACTATTATTGCTCGAGTCACAGGAGGATGTCGGGTCAATATAGTCGGATGTCGCGCTGAGCAGTAGCGACAGTTTTTCAGACGACCACCGATGCGGAGTAGGCCGAATTCGTCAAGGTGCAAGAGAGGCCATTGAGATTCTTCGATTTGACATGCCTTTCTTCCTTCAGTGCCTCGTAGTCATCGGCCGCGACGTCACCAAATGCACATGCACTCATTCCACTCTTAATCACTACAAACGTTCTTCTAGTACTGTTGTTCTAGCCCACCTAAGAGCTAGGTGAGTCGCGTGATCCGCATTTTCCATCATCCTCTCAGCCAGCTTGCGTTGCGCTATCTAGGTTTTGCAGCAACATGTGTTCTATGATGCAACCGACGATCTGTACCACATTGCCCATCGATTTAAGCCCACATATAAGAGAGTTAACCTAATATGAGCATTCGCGCAGTTGTGTCGTCGAATCCACCTATCCTTAACCCAAAATCTCAGCTTTGAAGGGTCACCCGTAGCCTAATATTTGACTCAAATCTTGACCGAAGATCCTCTTCAAAGGTGGTATGACTCACATCCAACAAGCTGTCAAGGAGAAGCAGCCTGGTTTCCAGCCGCTACTTGATTAGGTTGCACCTCATCAAACATTATGAATGTAGCGCACAACAGGTTCACACAGCCGAACTACAATACAATTCTGCACCCATACTGTTCGTTCGAGCGAAACAGCGCGCAACGCTTAACGGCAAGTTTGCTTCGGCTTTTACCATTCGCAAGCAAGCTGTTCGCTACTATTGTAGTCATTTGTTTTAAATAACTCATTTTATGTTGAGACGCGTCGCGTTAAAGAACGACTTGTGCATGTAAACGTAAACAAACGAAATTATAAAATAAAAGTAAATAAGAAAAGCAAAAAACCACGTCGGGGTCACTAAAATGAGTAGTTTCGAGCCTTTTGCAACAAATTAATTCTCACTACTTTCGAGCAGAAAGTTCAAATAAGTTAATTTTTCGTTTCAAAAGTATTTATTTTGCCGCGCTGACCAGCTTTTACAATTACTTTGCAGACAACTCGAACTAGTTGTGCCTAGATTGCGATCAAACTAAAAATTATATGCGGCGTGTAAAACGAACGAAATGAAACTCCAAAAATCGCTTAGAGCAGCCAAAGAGCCAAGAAAAGAGAGTGGGCAGCAGAGTACAAAAATATTTTTTATTCTTAGTCCTTAGTTGTGATTGTCGTATTCTGCTGTTGACTACTGCACGCAGCCGTCGGTGTTATCCCGGTTGGTTACTTGACCAAACATAAAGTATATATATTCTTGATCAGTATCAACAGCCGAGTCGACATAGCCATGTTCGTCTGTCTGTTTCTATGCTAATTTATCTCTTGGTTTTGAAGGTATCGCCATGAAACTTGCATACGTGCCTCTCTCTCTTGCACGCAGTACATATGTCGAAACCGGAGCCAAATCAGACCACCATATGATATAGCTGCGCCAAACATCGCTGGTGGGGAAACTAACGGATGTGCCCCCGAGGGAGAACGCTCTTCTCTGCCATTGAGACCAAAGGCATCGAGTTTATAGCCAGCGGAGAGGCAACGTGCTACCCATATAGAGCTACCGCAACACCAAGTGCACTCGACTTCGGGCACTACAAGGGATTCAGACAGGAGCAGCTGAGAATAAGAAGTCTCCTGGACCGGACCTCGGTTCGCCTCCCACTACTGATCGAGCTCGAAGAGACTCCCAAGCACCCGCAAAATGCTCCCGCCGCGCTCTAACTTGGACGTCTACCGGACCTGCCTCGAGGACACATTAGAACTCAACGTCGCCATAAGTACGGCAAGTGAACTGGAGAGCTATGTTGACCACCTCACAGCAAAAGTTACGGAAGCTGCCAGACGTGCAGCCCCGCAAACTCTGCCTTGCACTCACACCTTCAGAAGCTCCCTACTTAGCCCAGAAGCCAGGAGTCTCCTCGCCAACAAAAGGCGTCTGAGAAGGCTGTACATCCGAAACGGTGATCCCTCTGCCAAGGCGGAAATGGTCAGCAAGTCCAACCGGCTTCGACGACTGCTGGCTAGGACCCGAAGGGAAAACCTTGATCGCCTTCTTGAAACTGCAGGGCATGACGGCAACAGCACCTTCTCAGTGTGGAAACTGACCAGAAACATTAAAAGGCAACCAATTTATACCTCCCCGATCAGGGATAGTTCTGGTCTCTGGCTCCGATCGGACGAGGAAAAGGCCAATGCGTTTGCTGACCATCTGGAAGCGACTTTTACGCCCTTCCATTTCGCAGGTGTTGCACAGCGCCATAAAGTGGCTGAAACACTTGATGCGCCACTGCAGATGGCTCTCCCAATAAGGAGCATATCTCCCGCGGAAATCGAAGTACAGCTGAAAGCGCTCGAGCTGAAGTAGACCCCTGGACGAGACGAAATTAACAACAGAGCAGCCAAAGCGCTCCCACGCAAGGGCATCATGGCGCTAGCGTTAATTTTTAATTCAATGCTCAGGCTTGGTCACTTCCCGAAGCAGTGGAAATGCGCGAATATTTTTATGATCGCCAAACCCGGTAAGCCGCTAACTCAGCTGGAATCCTACCGCCCAATAAGCTTGCTGCCGACGCTTTCCAAAGTCTTTGAGCGACTCCTACTAAGTCAACTTATGGAGCTCGACGAGGTCACGCGCCTTGTCCCGGGCCACCAGTTTGGCTTTAGGAAATCTCATGGATGCCCTGAGCAGGTCCACCGAGTAGTCAACCATATACTGGAGGCATTCGAATAGAAGGACTACTGCGTTGAAGTCTTCCTTGACGTAAAACAGGCGTTTGATAAGGTCTGGCACGACGGTCTTCTCTATAAAATCAAAACCCAGCTCCCTGCGCCTTACTTTAGCATTCTGAGCTCCTTTCTGGCAGAACGCACCTTTAACGTGGCAGTTAAAGACCAAAGGTCGGCTATCAAAGGCATTAGAGCAGGTTCCCAAGGCAGCGTCCTCGACCCGATGATGTGCACGCTGTACACGGTGGACCTCCCCATACAAGGACAACGCAGTTCAACCTTCAGCCCCGCGAGACTGCTGGTGGCAACATACGCGGATGTTACCGCCTTCCTAGCATCGCACGACCACCTGCAAGCTGCAACAAATGCAGTGCAAGACTGGCTGCTGCAGATCGAAAATTTAACAGCTAATGAGAACATCGCCATAAACTGTGCCAAGTCCGCTTGCGTCACATTCACGCTGCGCCCAGACAATTGCCAGGGGCTTCGGTTCGATGGAGGACCATTGAGCACACCAGCTTATTTTGCTACTTGGGCGTACACGTAGACCGAAGGCTCATATGGGAATCCCACTTCACAGCAACAAAAGCAAAATGCTTAAGAAGGCTCCAAAAACTCAACTGGCGCTTGAAACCGCAAAGCAAGCTCCACATTTCCACAAATGCGCTGCTCATCAAAACGATGGTAACGCCCATCTGGACATACGCCATCCAAGTTTGGGGTACGGCGTCAGCACACCAGCTGCGCCGCATAAGAGTTGTCCAAGCCACGGCAGCACGCAAGGTCGCCGGCCTACCATGGTATGTTACAACAGACGCCATCGAACGCGATCTCCGCTTAACAAAGGTCGGAGATCAATTAAACTTCTTTAGCAGCCGATACGCCGACAAGCTGCTGCAGCACCCGTACGCGGCCGCCAGGGTCCTGGCTGACCCCATCAGTGAGAGGCGCCTCCGAAGGCTACACCCCGACGACCTACCTACGAGGCGTATTACTTAAAACATTTTTATAAATAATATCTCAGAAAATATTATATAAGTTACATTTAATAGTAGTAACTATAAATCATTCCCTTAATATTCGCTTGGTAGAGATCGGAAGGCACTGATCGACTCCAGTGCAAACATAAAGAATAATATTAGAAAAAAATGATATAGCTGCCATAGGATCTAAATACTCGATTATCGGAAACAAACTTGATCTGCGTAGGAACTAGGAGCACCTACATCTAAAATTTCAAGTCTCTAGCTCTTATAGGTTCTGAGATCCTTGCGTTCATACGGACGGACGGACGGACGGACAGACGAACGGACAGACAGACGGACGTGGCTAGATCGACTCGGCTATTGATGCTGATCAAGAATATATATACTTTATGGGGTCGGATATGCTTCCTTCTGCCTGTTACATACATTTGCATTTTACACAAAAACATTATACACCTTTTACCCATTTTTAATGGGTTCAGGGTATAAAAATAGCGTTCAAGCAAAAATATTATTACCCTAGAATTTCAGGTATCACTTAAAATGTAATTTACGAATGCGATATATTTATGTAATAGAAGTAAAATTGAGCACAGAAATACACAATTACCTTTTGGAGTAACACCGGATCCATTAACAATTAGATTAAAGTATGTTATTTATTTGTATAGCCTGATTCCACTATGCTACATTTTCAAACTTCACATTTTGAGGTTCCACTGGCAAGTGTCCGTTGTCGGTAACATGTGAGTGGCAAAAGAATTGCTTTAAATAAACAGCTGATTGGTTTGATTTGATTTACCTAAGCGCCTCAAAGTTATCCTTCCAAAAGTCAAATAATACAACCAAGAAGTAGGGGCTCCATTTAATGGACTTTTTGCGGGATTTTGCCATCTTTAAATCTTAAAAATTATAATTTAAAGTTACCGCTTGCTTTCGTTGATTTATCAGCTGTTTATGGTAATGATGCTCTCATATTTTTCATAAGATCGATACGAAATTCGATAAATCACCGCAAAGAGCACGAATTATTCGGGGTGAATATAAACATTGGGCAAACATACAGGCCAAATTTTTCACATTAGCAAAAAGCGTGTCATTCGCAAAAAAAAATAATAAATGTTGACAGTGATATTATGCTATTACATAATTAAAAACCAAAAATATTTGTCCTGTTTCAACATAAACCCCAAATTCGCAATGTTAATTACAGTAAACGGAAGATATTGGTTAGAAAGAAGGAGAGCACTATTAAAAAATGTTAATCACATGGGAAAACCTCATATCATAAAAACAGACAAAGATTCATCATTTTTGTTGATTAATTTAAAAAAATATAGTAACTAAAAGTAAAACATAACAACTGCTGTCGAAAATAATAAGAGCCTCTTGTGGTGATTACTATAAAATGAAATATACTTGAATATACTGTTGTTTCTAAAATCTAGGAGATTTGCCTAAAAACAGGATTTCGATATGGATTTTTATCGATAGCTTGGTAACGGAGCAAGTTTTCGGTTATTTGAAACAAACTCGAACTGTGCGGGCACTAGGACTCGAGCCTCGTAATTGTTTAATTTGTAAGTGTACAGTGGTCCCACTGTGTAAAGCTCGAGATGTGGCTACCCGGATCAGCCAGGAGCCGTTAAGTATATAGTTTAAGCGAGTTATGTAGAATACCGGCAGATAACCGTTAGATTTATAGTTTTATTGTTTTGTTAGTTTATAAGCATCATAAGTATTCGTAGTAAGGAAGGCAAGGAACCATTTATAATATCGATAGTATGTAAGCATTGTTTAGTATGTAACGCCGTTAAACACAAGGTGCCGAATCGTTGAAGTCAGATAAGGGCAAGAAACCTCTCATAATTTAAGTTTAAATTTAACCGCCGGCCGCCGCAGCAACCGTGGGCTGTTAATCGGCTACCCAACACTGTCATCGAGAGCGCAACTTCATTTCGGCGGAAAGAGCGAAAGCTCCGAGACGAAGTTGCGAAAGCTCGCGGCGAAGTTGAGCGACCGAGGCAAGCGCACGGCTTTGCGTAGGCGAAAAGTTGACGATTACAGTAAGTAGACGTGTGCCAAGGAAGATAAAGTGACGAACATAACCCTAAATGGGTTGTGGAGTAGGGTAGTGCATAATAGTTACAGAAAAGGAAGTGTGAATAAAGTAGTGCTAACAAAAAATGTCTGCCTGTCTCCGCACTTTTCCGAGAGGCTTGAAGTCGAAATCCGGTCCCGCCGGCAGCGCGTGGGGGAGGAATTGAAGGAATACCTGATAAAGCTGAGGGCTCAAATGCATCACGGAAGATATGAACCGGCGCAGGAGTTGCATCGGATATACGAGAATACCGCCCCCGAATACAGGCTCTACGTGCGACGGCAAATTTCTCCAGCTTGTCCCAGGTGACGCAGATGGCTGTGGATAATGAGCCGATCATGAGTCAAAGAGCGGAACACTCGGGAAGCAAGTCACGAAGTCAAGTGGCCATGAGTCCGAGTAGCGCAGAATGGGGAAGGACAGCACACCCCATAGTGGGATACCACAACCCTTTCCGGTCTACTCCCAGTGGGTCCGGCGCGACCGTTGTGGATAGAAGGGTCTCCGCCTCGCCAGCAGTGGCCCCTGAGGAGGTTACCCAGACGAGCATGTCGTAGGTGCGCACAGGAGGGGCACATCGAACCGGGGCTGGAGTAGCCAGGATTGTTGTCGCCGCACGGAGGCGGCAAACGGCGTCGCCCAAGTCAAAACCGGGTCGACGCCGACACAAGCGTGACCAGGTAATAATACACCCACTGAAGGTGGACGGTGGCCAAATCGTCGCTACGGCGGAGATTAGCGGGAGATCGATGCCTGCAACAATCGACAACGGAGCCACTCGCAGCTTCATGAGTGAAGTGGGCGATTCCGGGAAGAGCGGAGGACGTGCAGATGCGGGAAGGCATTGTGGTTAGACGTTGGCCTAGCGGGGAAGGTGATCAGCATGTCAAAGCTCATCATGCCCTCAATGCTAAACTATGTCATCCTGAGGATGGTTTCTTTGGGTGCAATGGGCATCATAATGCGCTGCGGCAATGCAGAACTGGTCTTAGAGACGGTGGCGGCACAGCGGAAATGTAGGGAACTGAAGAATTAGGAGCAATGGCTAGGATCCACACGGACGCAGGGGATCGGGACCAGCTGCCAGACTGGAGAAGTCATGAAGCTCCAGGAGGAGTCGGAGCGGTGCACGGTATAGGCGAGACACAGGGTGAACCCAGCCCAGGGGGGGCAGATGGCCAGCGGATCTGGATCCGGAACTAAAGGAGTTCCTAGAGTTGGAACTGGCTGAGTTGGAGGTCTGCAGGGGGTCTCGCATATCGCCATTAAAACAAATGTATTATCCGAAGAATCCGGCCATGCAGAGGGTGATCAACGAACAGGTAGATGAGCTGATTAAGGCAGGTGCCATCGAGCCGTCGCGTAGGTCGCACAGAGCTACAATCGTCTTAGTCAGGAAGAAGACTGGCGAATGGCGCATGTGCATCGACTACCGACAACTCAATGCGCATTCCATTCCGGATGCTTACCCTGTCCACCGGATTAATCACATCCTTGAGCGATTACGTCACGCCCGGTTAATTTCTACCTTAGATATGAAGCAGGGGTATTGGCAGATACCGATGGCAGCCGATAGTAAAAAGTGAACGGCGTTCACAGTCCCAGGAAGAGGACTATTCCAATGGCGGGCGATGCCATTTGGACTGCATTCAGCGTGTGCGACCTTCCAGCCAGCATTTGACAGGGTAAAAGGCCGAAGATAAGTTCAGCATCTAGACGATATCGTGGTGATAGGTGCCACAAAAGAGCAACATATGAGGGAGGCATTCCACCGGTTGAGGGCGGCCAATCTCAGGCTGAATAGGAAGAAATGCAGCTTCTTCAGGAAGAGGTTGGTCTATCTGGAACATGACATTTGCGGGGAAGGGATACGTATCGATTGCGAAGAGTTGCGGCAGTGTCTCGGGATGGCTTCATGGTATAGGCGCTTCGTTCCCAACTTCGCGACTCAGGTACAGACTTAAAGGCGCTTACGCGAGTGAGTATGGCATCGGCGCAGTGCTGACGCAGACGAAAGAGAGATTAGAGCGGGTAATAACATACGCGAGTCGGAAGTTGCTGAAAGCCGAGAAAGAATGCCTGGCAATTGTGTGGTCGATCCGGAAGTTGCATTGCTACCTAGAGGAGTACCGGTTCGACGTGATAACGGATAATCTGACACTCAAGTGGCTCAACTCGATCAAGAGCCCTTCGGGAAGGATCGCGCGGTGGGCACTGGAACTGCAACAGTTCCAGTTTGATATCCACTACAAGCTGTTGATGGCTGATGCACTATCAAGGCATCCTCTAGAAACCTGTCAGCAGGCAGTGGTGGCCGTGTCTCATCAATGGGTCACGAGTATGCGTGCCAAAAAGCCAGTCAAGTTCCCGGACTACATAGAAGAAAATGGGCAGCTGCATAGGCAACTGGTCCACAGGACGGACGGCGAGGACTACATTCCCTGGAAGCTATGTGTGGCAGAGAATATTACAGGAATGCCAATGATGCTCCCACGGCCGGATAAAGAGGTAATGCCTTCTCGAAGAAGAGCGGAACTGGTCCCTCTCAGGAGGGTTACGGCAGCGCACATGTAGAGCGCGTTTCGAGAGAGGATTTTGAGTAGGTTCGGGGTGCCCAAGAAGTTTGTGTGTGACAACGGGGTACAGTTTACGAGTCGAAGCTTAAAGTCTTTTCTGGAGTCCCTGGGTATGGAGGTCCAGTATAGCGACCCAAGAGAATCCTATCGAGAGGACCAACAGGACGCCCATCATAGCACCAGTACTGAATGTAGATTAGACTAACGATGGGAGCGTAAATAGAGTAGGCTTCAGAGAATGTTAGCCGCACTGTGAGGATAAGGTATTTACAACTAAGTGATGGATAAGTTAACGAATAAGCCGATGATCGATAAGTCGACAGATGAAGCCCGAAGTTATCATGATCTTGTCAGATGAAGACGCCAGCAGTGAAGGTACCGAGCCGATCCCCGGACCCGACGTCGGAGACCGCCAGGGCGACCCCCACCGTGAGCACGAGTATTACGGACGAAGGCAGCAGGAGGAGCTGCCTCGCCAGTTCAGCCACACCCTGCTTACTCGCCCGACTAACACTGTAGAGCGCCTAGACGGCATGGTTATACTAAAGGATATCGAGGTGACGACCATGTTCGTCGAGGCCTCGTTCGCACATAACTTGCCACCACACGTATAAGAACCTCTGTCCGCCTCGTTGGCATCGCCCCATCCAATGTCGCCTGGGACGGCGACCCCAAACGGCAGGTGGGGAGAAACGACCGCCACTCGAGCCGTGAGAATTGGGGGAGCACATTCTCCCGATAGAGGGAACAATGGTAGAAGAGCTGGACAAAATGGTGTTTCACCCGTCGGCCCCTTAACCGGAATCGGTACCGCCGAAGGTAGCGCCCGCCGATTACATATCCGCAGCGGAGACTGGTCAGCGTCGCCACGACTCTGAACCCCTCGAGAAAGGAGACCAGCCGGCGCCGAAGCACACGGCAACTTATGAGCCAGTGGCAGACGACGAAGAGGAAGGTCCCCTATTCTACCGCCGTTTCGCCACCCATAGGCTGAATATCGAGCCGGGCAGCCAATTCCTCCGAATTAGTCTTCGCTATCGGCCAAAGGTCTCGGAGGAGGGCAATGGACCCCGATTCGGCCCACCGAAACGTAAAGAGACAGTCACAGTCATGCCTGGCAAGCACCGTCGAAGTGAGAGCCAGCGGCAACCCAGCGTCGGAGGGACGCCAACACAGGTTCCAAAGAAGCCTCGTCCGGAGTCTAAGATGCCAGGAGGACCGCAGCTACGCGTGTAGCGTTCGCCCCGCGATACCAAGAGGGTCCTCCCCAGCCCGGGAAGGAAACCCGTAGCTGCGGACCACTCCCCGAGGATGCGACGAACCGTGGAGAATGCCTGTTGCTGTCTGCCAAATAGTCATGGAGGTAAATCGGATCGAGAACGAGAACGCGATGCGATTTATAGTTTTATTGTTTTGTTAGTTTATAACCATAATAAGTATTAGTAGTAAGGAAAGCAAGAAATCGCTTGTAATATGGATAATATTTAAGCATTGTATAGTATGTAAGCGTTGTTAAAGGCGAGGTGCCGAATCGTTGAATTCAGATAAGGGCAAGAAGCCTCTCATAATTTATGTTTGAATTTAACCGCCGGCCGCCGCAGCAACCGTGTGCTGTTAATCGGCTACCCAACACTGTCATCGAGAGCGCAACTTCATTTCGGCGGAAAGAGCGAAAGCTCCGAGATGAAGTTGCGAAAGCTCGCGGCGAAGTTGAGCGACCGAGGCAAGCGCACGGCTCGCCTGCGTGCGTGCCGGCACTTTTGCGTTGACGATCAGAGTAAGTAGACGTGTGACAAGGAAGATAAAGTGACGAACATAACCCTAAAGGAGCACTAGGGCTTCAGAGAGTGCGCCAGGACCTTTACGTAGGAAAACAAAGTAAGGTAGTGTATAATTATTACAGAATGCCTGCTAATCCTTTTTATTCCTTATTAACACTAACCCCCCTCTTACTTATTTTTGCTATTATTATTAATACTTCTTTGTGGAGCTTTTCAGTTAAATTTATTGTGATACATACGCAAGTAAAGGGTCTTGTTTTGGATTTTTCGTCCTCCTGTAAATATTTTCTATTATTTCAATTTTATTGGTTTATGATAAATCGTTTTGTAATGTATTTTTTTGACAACTCTTAGTCTCTTTAAAATGTTCTTCGTCAATTTGTTCTACTTTTCCGGTGGGTTTAAACGAAATTTGTTATATGCCATAAATTAGGTGTGCTTCTTTCATGTTTTGGCAATAGCCAAAAGTAGTGAGTTGTAGGCTACACCCCGACGACCTACCTATTACTTAAAACATTTTTATAAATAATATCTCAGAAAATATTATATAAGTTACATTTAATAGTAGTAACTATAAATCATTCCCTTAATATTCGCTTGGTAGAGATCGGAAGGCACTGATCGACTCCAGTGCAAACATAAAGAATAATATTAGAAAAAAATGATATAGCTGCCATAGGATCTAAATACTCGATTATCGGAAACAAACTTGATCTGCGTAGGAACTAGGAGCACCTACATCTAAAATTTCAAGTCTCTAGCTCTTATAGGTTCTGAGATCCTTGCGTTCATACGGACGGACGGACGGACGGACAGACGGACGGACAGACAGACGGACGTGGCTAGATCGACTCGGCTATTGATGCTGATCAAGAATATATATACTTTATGGGGTCGGATATGCTTCCTTCTGCCTGTTACATACATTTGCATTTTACACAAAAACATTATACCCCTTTTACCCATTTTTAATGGGTTCAGGGTATAAAAATAGCGTTCAAGCAAAAATATTATTACCCTTGAATTTCAGGTATCACTTAAAATGTAATTTACGAATGCGATATATTTATGTAATAGAAGTAAAATTGAGCACAGAAATACACAATTACCTTTTGGAGTAACACCGGATCCATTAACAATTAGATTAAAGTATGTTATTTATTTTTATAGCCTGATTCCACTATGCTACATTTTCAAACTTCACATTTTGAGGTTCCACTGGCAAGTGTCCGTTGTCGGTAACATGTGAGTGGCAAAAGAATTGCTTTAAATAAACAGCTGATTGGTTTGATTTGATTTACCTAAGCGCCTCAAAGTTATCCTTCAAAAAGTCAAATAATACAACCAAGAAGTAGGGGCTCCATTTAATGGACTTTTTGCGGGATTTTGCCATCTTTAAATCTTAAAAATTATAATTTAAAGTTACCGCTTACTTTCGTTGATTTATCAGCTGTTTATGGTAATGATGCTCTCATATTTTTCATAAGATCGATACGAAATTCGATAAATCACCGCAAAGAGCACGAATTATTCAGGGTGAATATAAACATTGGGCAAACGTACAGGCCAAATTTTTCACATTAGCAAAAAACGTGTCATTCGCAAAAAAAAAATTATAAATGTTGACAGTGATATTATGCTATTACATAATTAAAAACCAAAAATATTTGTCCTGTTTCAACATAAACCCCAAATTCGCAATGTTAATTACAGTAAACGGAAGATATTGGTTAGAAAGAAGGAGAGCACTATTAAAAAATGTTAATCACATGGGAAAACCTCATATCATAAAAACAGACAAAGATTCATCATTTTTGTTGATTAATTTAAAAAAATATAGTAACTAAAAGTAAAACATAACAACTGCTGTCGAAAATAATAAGAGCCTCTTGTGGTGATTACTATAAAATGAAATATACTTGAATATACTGTTGTTTCTAAAATCTAGGAGATTTGCCTAAAAACAGGATTTCGATATGGATTTTTATCGATAGCTTGGTAACGGAGCAAGTTTTCGGTTATTTGAAACAAACTCGAACTGTGCGGGCACTAGGACTCGAGCCTCGTAATTGTTTAATTTGTAAGTGTACAGTGGTCCCACTGTGTAAAGCTCGAGATGTGGCTACCCGGATCAGCCAGGAGCCGTTAAGTATATAGTTTAAGCGAGTTATGTAGAATACCGGCAGATAACCGTTAGATTTATAGTTTTATTGTTTTGTTAGTTTATAAGCATCATAAGTATTCGTAGTAAGGAAGGCAAGGAACCATTTATAATATCGATAGTATGTAAGCATTGTTTAGTATGTAACGCCGTTAAACACAAGGTGCCGAATCGTTGAAGTCAGATAAGGGCAAGAAACCTCTCATAATTTAAGTTTAAATTTAACCGCCGGCCGCCGCAGCAACCGTGGGCTGTTAATCGGCTACCCAACACTGTCATCGAGAGCGCAACTTCATTTCGGCGGAAAGAGCGAAAGCTCCGAGACGAAGTTGCGAAAGCTCGCGGTGAAGTTGAGCGACCGAGGCAAGCGCACGGCTTTGCGTAGGCGAAAAGTTGACGATTACAGTAAGTAGACGTGTGCCAAGGAAGATACAGTGACGAACATAACCCTAAATGGGTTGTGGAGTAGGGTAGTGCAAAATAGTTACAGAAAAGGAAGTGTGAATAAAGTAGTGCTAACAAAAAATGTCTGCCTGTCTCCGCACTATCCGAGGGCTTGAAGTCGAAATCCGGTCCCGCCGGCAGCGCGTGGGGGAGGAATTGAAGATATACCTGATAAAGCTGAGGGCTCAAATGCATCACGGAAGATATGAACCGGCGCAAGAGTTGCATCGGATATACGAGAATACCGCCCCGAATACAGGCTCTACGTGCGACGGCAAATTTCTCCAGCTTGTCCCAGGTGACGCAGATGGCTGTGGATAATGAGCCGATCATGAGTCAAAGAGCGGAACACTCGGGAAGCAAGTCACGAAGTCAAGTGGCCATGAGTCCGAGTAGCGCAGAATGGGGAAGGACAGCACACCCCATAGTGGGATACCACAACCCTTTCCGGTCTACTCCCAGTGGGTCCGGCGCGACCGTTGTGGATAGAAGGGTCTCCGCCTCGCCAGCAGTGGCCCCTGAGGAGGTTACCCATCAGACGAGCATGTCGTAGGTGCGCACAGGAGGGGCACATCGAACCGGGGCTGGAGTAGCCAGGATTGTTGTTGCCGCACGGGGGCGGCAAACGGCGTCGCCCAAGTCAAAACCGGGTCGACGCCGACACAGGTAATAATACACCCACTGAAGGTGGACGGTGGCCAAATCGTCGCTACGGCGGAGATTAGCGGGAGATCGATGCCTGCAACAATCGACAAAGGAGCCACTCGCAGCTTCATGAGTGAAGTGGGCGATTCGGGGAAGAGCGGAGGACGTGCAGATGCGGGAAGGCATTGTGGTTAGACGTTGGCCTAGCGGGGAAGGTGATCAGCATGTCAAAGCTCATCATGCCCTCAATGCTAAACTATGTCATCCTGAGGATGGTTTCTTTGGGTGCAATGGGCATCATAATGCGCTGCGGCAATGCAGAACTGGTCTTAGAGACGGTGGCGGCACAGCGGAAATGTAGGGAACTGAAGAATTAGGAGCAATGGCTAGGATCCACACGGACGCAGGGGATCGGGACCAGCTGCCAGACTGGAGAAGTCATGAAGCTCCAGGAGGAGTCGGAGCGGTGCACGGTATAGGCGTGCCCAAGAAGTTTGTGTGTGACAACGGGGTACAGTTTACGAGTCGAAGCTTAAAGTCTTTTCTGGAGTCCCTGGGTATGGAGGTCCAGTATAGCGACCCAAGAGAATCCTATCGAGAGGACCAACAGGACGCCCATCATAGCACCAGTACTGAATGTAGATTAGACTAACGATGGGAGCGTAAATAGAGTAGGCTTCAGAGAATGTTAGCCGCACTGTGAGGATAAGGTATTTACAACTAAGTGATGGATAAGTTAACGAATAAGCCGATGATCGATAAGTCGACAGATGAAGCCCGAAGTTATCATGATCTTGTCAGATGAAGACGCCAGCAGTGAAGGTACCGAGCCGATCCCCGGACCCGACGTCGGAGACCGCCAGGGCGACCCCCACCGTGAGCACGAGTATTACGGACGAAGGCAGCAGGAGGAGCTGCCTCGCCAGTTCAGCCACACCCTGCTTACTCGCCCGACTAACACTGTAGAGCGCCTAGACGGCATGGTTATACTAAAGGATATCGAGGTGACGACCATGTTCGTCGAGGCCTCGTTCGCACATAACTTGCCACCACACGTATAAGAACCTCTGTCCGCCTCGTTGGCATCGCCCCATCCAATGTCGCCTGGGACGGCGACCCCAAACGGCAGGTGGGGAGAAACGACCGCCACTCCAGCCGTGAGAATTGGGGGAGCACATTCTCCCGATAGAGGGAACAATGGTAGAAGAGCTGGACAAAATGGTGTTTCACCCGTCGGCCCCTTAACCGGAATCGGTACCGCCGAAGGTAGCGCCCGCCGATTACATATCCGCAGCGGAGACTGGTCAGCGTCGCCACGACTCTGAACCCCTCGAGAAGGAGACCAGCCGGCGCCGAAGCACACGGCAACTTATGAGCCAGTGGCAGACGACGAAGAGGAAGGTCCCCTATTCTACCGCCGTTTCGCCACCCATAGGCTGAATATCGAGCCGGGCAGCCAATTCCTCCGAATTAGTCTTCGCTATCGGCCAAAGGTCTCGGAGGAGGGCAATGGACCCCGATTCGGCCCACCGAAACGTAAAGAGACAGTCACAGTCATGCCTGGCAAGCACCGTCGAAGTGAGAGCCAGCGGCAACCCAGCGTCGGAGGGACGCCAACACAGGTTCCAAAGAAGCCTCGTCCGGAGTCTAAGATGCCAGGAGGACCGCAGCTACGCGTGTAGCGTTCGCCCCGCGATACCAAGAGGGTCCTCCCCAGCCCGGGAAGGAAACCCGTAGCTGCGGACCACTCCCCGAGGATGCGACGAACCGTGGAGAATGCCTGTTGCTGTCTGCCAAATAGTCATGGAGGTAAATCGGATCGAGAACGAGAACGCGATGCGATTTATAGTTTTATTGTTTTGTTAGTTTATAACCATAATATCGCCGAATCGTTGAATTCAGATAAGGGCAAGAAGCCTCTCATAATTTATGTTTGAATTTAACCGCCGGCCGCCGCAGCAACCGTGTGCTGTTAATCGGCTACCCAACACTGTCATCGAGAGCGCAACTTCATTTCAGCGGAAAGAGCGAAAGCTCCGAGATGAAGTTGCGAAAGCTCGCGGCGAAGTTGAGCGACCGAGGCAAGCGCACGGCTCGCCTGCGTGCGTGCCGGCACTTTTGCGTTGACGATCAGAGTAAGTAGACGTGTGACAAGGAAGATAAAGTGACGAACATAACCCTAAAGGAGCACTAGGGCTTCAGAGAGTGCGCCAGGACCTTTACGTAGGAAAACAAAGTAAGGTAGTGTATAATTATTACAGAATGCCTGCTAATCCTTTTTATTCCTTATTAACACTAACCCCCCCTCTTACTTATTTTTGCTATTATTATTAATACTTCTTTGTGGAGCTTTTCAGTTAAATTTATTGTGATACATACGCAAGTAAAGGGTCTTGTTTTGGATTTTCGTCCTCCTGTAAATATTTTCTATTATTTCAATTTTATTGGTTTATGATAAATCGTTTTGTAATGTATTTTTTTGACAACTCTTAGTCTCTTTAAAATGTTCTTCGTCAATTTGTTCTACTTTTCCGGTGGGTTTAAACGAAATTTGTTATATGCCATAAATTAGGTGTGCTTCTTTCATGTTTTGGCAATAGCCAAAAGTAGTGAGTTGTAGGCTACACCCCGACGACCTACCTATTACTTAAAACATTTTTATAAATAATATCTCAGAAAATATTATTGTCTGGTTACGCAGCCAAAACAACTGGAGCGACCTCGCAACTGATAAGAGCAGCATCTTAATTTTATCTTATAATACTCGCTCTGCAAAGCAATTGCCTAAATTTCGCTCTTAAGAATTCAGTTACATAGAGCTGCCGCTCTTCGCTGTAACGATCGTTTTATTGCCCTAGCTTTACTTATGCGAAGGCCTCGATGCTGCGCATCGAGTTAGTTAAGTTCGTTCGCTTCATGCATTTGGTACGCATCGGCCACTTGCATTACTCAAAATTATAACTAATAATTGTCGCTTCGCTAAAATTGGCACGTACTAATTCGGGTTCGCTTGCCTATATATAAACTATTGTTCTTAAATAATAAGCACAGACCAATTCGGGTCTGCCTGCTTCTCGTAACTTTAATAAATACAAAACAATTTTGAACACAAGAAATAAATAGTTAATTATTTCTATTTGTGAAAGCTATTGAAAAAGCTCAATAGCGCAACATTTTGGTGACCCCGACGTGATTTTTTATTTTTGTTGTTGTAAGATTATTTGCTTTACATTAAAGCAATAATCTTAAAAGACACCACCTGGCATTTCGTTTTGTGCACTTTATATACATACATACTTATCGCCGTCGCCTTGCCTACTCTTTCGGTCGCTTAAAGTCTTTGCTCATTCGTGCGGTACTTATGTAAAAGCTATTGCCGTTGCTTCGTTACATAGCTTGACACTTGCGTTCGCCGAAGTTCTTATTGTACAACTATTGTTCTTTGAACGGTTTGCATGTACTAGCGATCACCGTTGCCAGTTACTCAGCTAGTTTCGCACGCGCTTTCTATCACGCTTCTAATGGCAACCGAAAATAATGCCTCTAGTGCAGTGCCCTCTGCAAACAGGGTGACCTTTCTGAAGCGCAAAGCCATTTCAATTTATGACAGTTTGCAAACACTTCGAAATGCTCTAACTAATTCGCCACTTAGTGCAATTGATGAGTGCGGTCT
This sequence comes from Drosophila littoralis, assembly GCA_018903485.1. Taxonomy (NCBI): domain Eukaryota; kingdom Metazoa; phylum Arthropoda; class Insecta; order Diptera; family Drosophilidae; genus Drosophila; species Drosophila littoralis. The sequence goes on along the minus strand of JAEIGF010000059.1, from coordinate 624,185 downwards.
TAGTGTTAGGCTGAAGCAAATCGAGCGGCTTCAGACCTCATTTGATATTACTCACACTAGCCTCGAAGAACTAGACTTTGATGAAATCGGTAACCAATTGCGTGAGGACTTCGACGAGTTAGCAGTTTCTATGGAAATTTCGGTTCGGAGTGAAATTGCGAAACGTGTCTCAATATTGCCCTGCTCAACATTTCGTGACCAATCTGTGCTGCCCTCGCAGACAGTTAGAGCTAAGGCACCGCCGACACTACCCTCAATAAAGTTGCCTACGTTCAGTGGTGGTTACACAGAATGGGCCGACTTTTATTCTATGTTCACAACCGTCATAGAAAATCATCCTGATCTAGCAGATATCGAAAAGCTGCAGCATCTTCGATCGTGCCTGAAGGATACAGCGCTGGACGCGATTCGATCATTGGAAATAACAAACAATAATTATGCCATAGCACTTAATTTATTGGAGAAAAGGTTTAATAATAGACGTTTGGTTTTTCAGGCACACATACTTGAGATATTGGGGCTCAAGAGGGTGGCAGGTGGATCGGCCGTGTCGCTAAGGGAGTTATCCGACCAATTCAACGCACATATTCGCGCGTTAAAGAGCATGGGCAACTCCGAACAAATCGCTGGATGCATCATTGTGCAGATTATTTTACAAAAGCTGGACCCAATATCACAAGCCAAATGGGAAGAAAGGCTAGAGGATTCGTCGTTCGTCAACTTAATACCATCGTGGGAGCATATGGCTACGTTTCTGGAGCAGAGATGCCGAACAATGGAAACCGTAAATTTTGCTATGGCAAGCTATGCCCCTAGCCATCAGGTGGGAAAAACTAGAGCAATTAACACCAGTAGATCGTCATTTATCGCCACTAACCACGACGCCCCTGTCTGCGTCTTTTGTGACAGCCCTGGTCATAATATATATAATTGTTCTCGATTTGGAAATTTGACCCCTGCATTACGGCTTAGGGAGGCAAAACGAGTTGCATTGTGCTTGAATTGCCTAAAGAAAGGTCATCAATTGCGATCATGCTGCTCTGGATGCTGTCGGACCTGCGGGGCGAAACATCATTCTCTGCTGCATTTAAATAATTCCGTATTTCCGTCTGGTCAGCTGACTGAGCCTGCAAATTCATCGCCGATAGCCCATGCCTCTTTCGCTAAGTCATCGCCATCTACCTCCACATCTCTTGTTGCCCAGTATTTCAGTAGTGATGTTGTCGTCTTGGCTACGGCTTTGATCTTTGTTAAAAATCGCTCCGGCACTTTGATACCTTGTCGTGCCCTTTTGGATTCTGGTTCTCAGCTTCACCTTATAACGTCGCGCCTTGCTCAACAGCTTCAGCTAAAGAAGCACAAGTCCTCAGCCATTGTCTCTGGTCTAGGAGATTCTCGTTTTGAAACAGAAGGACACACGGTCAGTATCACAATACAGTCTCAAGTCTCTGAATACTCAACATGCCTTACAGCTCTGGTAGCGCCTAACATAACTGATAGTCAACCGAGTTTTACTATCAACACGACGAATTGGAACATTCCCGATAACATAAAACTTGCAGATCCGTCTTTCTTTAAACCTCAACGCGTGGACTTGCTACTTGGAGCTAGCCTGTTTTACGACCTTCTCAGCGTCGGCCAGATAAGGCTTCTCCCAGGACTACCGTGTCTTCAAAAAACACGGCTTGGTTGGGTAGTTTCTGGAGGCGGACCACGCTTGAGTGGTTCTATGTTAATGGCAAAGCATACTGCGGGCAAACTTGAGTCAAGTTCTGAAGAACGTGCTGATGAATTGGTTCGAAGATTTTGGGAGATAGAATCCTGCTTGGAAAGTAAACCTACCACTTCAAAGGAAGAAAACATCTGTGAAGAACATTTCGTAAATACTCATATCAGATTGCCTAGTGGCCAATATTCAGTTCGTTTACCCTTCAAGCGAAGTGTGGAATGTCTGGGGACGTCATACCAACAAGCCTTTCGTCGCTTCCTGACCCTGGAACGCAAACTACAAAATCGTCCAGATCTGAAGATTCAATATTCAAACTTTCTAAAGGAATATTTGGATCTTGGTCATATGTCGCCTGTTGCTCCAGAGTCTATAGGACTTTGTCAATACTTTCTTCCTCATCACTGTGTCTTTAAAGAAGACAGTTCAACGACAAAATTGCGAGTCGTTTTCGACGGCTCAGCAGCTACCTCGTCAGGTTATTCATTAAATGAACTATTGATGGCTGGACCTGTTATTCAAAGCTCGCTGTTTCATATCCTTCTTCGCTTTCGTAATTTCCCGATCGCCCTAACAGGAGATATTGGAAAAATGTATCGCTGCGTACGCGTTTCAGCACCGGATGATTTTCTCCAATGCATTCCGTGGCGAGACTCGCCAGAACAGGATATAACGATTTTTAAGCTGGATACAGTTACATACGGAACAAAGCCAGCTTCATTCCTCTCTATCCGTGCTATGCATCAGCTGTCTATGGATGAGGAAACTAATTTTCCAATTGGATCTCGGATTTTGCGGCGTGACTTCTACGTTGATGACCTCATTTCAGGGGGTGATTCAATTCAAGAAGCAAAGGAAAATCTTAATCAGACGGCTGGAATCTTGGCAAGTGGGGGCTTCAAGTTGCGAAAGTGGTGCTCAAACAATGCTGCTGTACTGAAAGGGACACCCGTAGAGGACAGAGAATCTTCTCTAAAGTTTGATGATGGTAGCGACATCACCAAAACTCTTGGACTCGCTTGGGACTCAGCGTCGGATCGGTTGTTGTTTTCTTTTTCGTCCATTCAGCAGAGGTCTAAACCATCCAAAAGATCAATACTATCGACCATAGCTCGCTTGTATGACCCGCTTGGACTCATAGGGCCGGTAATTGCCAAGGGTAAAATCTTTTTGCAGCAGATCTGGAAGGAGAAGCTTGAGTGGGACGAGAGCTTGCCATCATCACTAGCAACAGCTTGGCATGATCTTTGCTGCAGTTTTGAGAAGGATAACGCTACCAACTTTGTCGGCGCCAAAAACGAGCTTCTGGATCTCAAGCGACTATTCATAAGTCGCAATCATATTGAGTCAGTGCATAAATTTTGCATGGCTGATTCCATTGATTGGAAATTTATACCTCCTCGTTCACCGCATTTTGGCGGCCTTTGGGAAGCAGCAGTGAAGACAGCGAAACATCATTTTTATCGTGCTGTTGGATCTTGTGTTCTCAACTTCGAAGAGTTTCGCACCCTAGTCTGCCACATAGCATCGATAATTAATTCCAGGCCATTGTTTCCTCTTTCAGAAGATCCAGCAGATCTAGATGTGCTCACTCCAGCTCATTTCTTGATTGGTGGACCCAGCTCATCGTTCGTTGAACCTGATGTGACGCACCTTCAATTCAATCGTCTGGATGGTTGGCAACGCGTAACATACCTCCAACAACTGTTTTGGTCTCGCTGGCGTGAAGAATACTTAACACTGCTTCAGCAGCGCTCCAAATGGCGAACTCCGAAACCAGGCCTATGCGTCAACGACATAGTCCTCGTAAAGTATGAAAATCTGCCGCCTCTAAGGTGGCCACTGGCGAGAATCACAGAGTTAATCGTGGGAAAGGATGGAGTCGCTCGAGTAGCCATTCTGCGCACCGCAACAGGAGAAACGAGAAGAGCTGCAAACAAGCTATGCCTATTGCCCATCAGGGAATCTGTTGAAAGCCCATGCCTTCCAACGGGGGAGAATGTCTGGTTACGCAGCCAAAACAACTGGAGCGACCTCGCAACTGATAAGAGCAGCATCTTAATTTTATCTTATAATACTCGCTCTGCAAAGCAATTGCCTAAATTTCGCTCTTAAGAATTCAGTTACATAGAGCTGCCGCTCTTCGCTGTAACGATCGTTTTATTGCCCTAGCTTTACTTATGCGAAGGCCTCGATGCTGCGCATCGAGTTAGTTAAGTTCGTTCGCTTCATGCATTTGGTACGCATCGGCCACTTGCATTACTCAAAATTATAACTAATAATTGTCGCTTCGCTAAAATTGGCACGTACTAATTCGGGTTCGCTTGCCTATATATAAACTATTGTTCTTAAATAATAAGCACAGACCAATTCGGGTCTGCCTGCTTCTCGTAACTTTAATAAATACAAAACAATTTTGAACACAAGAAATAAATAGTTAATTATTTCTATTTGTGAAAGCTATTGAAAAAGCTCAATAGCGCAACAATTATATAAGTACCATTTAATAGTAGTAACTATAAATCATTCCCTTAATATTCGCTTGGTAGAGATCGGAAGGCACTGATCGACTCCAGTGCAAACATAAAGAATAATATTAGAAAAAAAATGATATAGCTGCCATAGGATCTAAATACTCGATTATCGGAAACAAACTTGATCTGCGTAGGAACTAGGAGCACCTACATCTAAAATTTCAAGTCTCTAGCTCTTATAGGTTCTGAGATCCTTGCGTTCATACGGACGGACGGACGGACGGACAGACGGACGGACAGACAGACGGACGTGGCTAGATCGACTCGGCTATTGATGCTGATCAAGAATATATATACTTTATGGGGTCGGATATGCTTCCTTCTGCCTGTTACATACATTTGCATTTTACACAAAAACATTATACCCCTTTTACCCATTTTTAATGGGTTCAGGGTATAAAAATAGCGTTCAAGCAAAAATATTATTACCCTAGAATTTCAGGTATCACTTAAAATGTAATTTACGAATGCGATATATTTATGTAATAGAAGTAAAATTGAGCACAGAAATACACAATTACCTTTTGGAGTAACACCGGATCCATTAACAATTAGATTAAAGTATGTTATTTATTTGTATAGCCTGATTCCACTATGCTACATTTTCAAACTTCACATTTTGAGGTTCCACTGGCAAGTGTCCGTTGTCGGTAACATGTGAGTGGCAAAAGAATTGCTTTAAATAAACAGCTGATTGGTTTGATTTGATTTACCTAAGCGCCTCAAAGTTATCCTTCCAAAAGTCAAATAATACAACCAAGAAGTAGGGGCTCCATTTAATGGACTTTTTGCGGGATTTTGCCATCTTTAAATCTTAAAAATTATAATTTAAAGTTACCGCTTGCTTTCGTTGATTTATCAGCTGTTTATGGTAATGATGCTCTCATATTTTTCATAAGATCGATACGAAATTCGATAAATCACCGCAAAGAGCACGAATTATTCGGGGTGAATATAAACATTGGGCAAACATACAGGCCAAATTTTTCACATTAGCAAAAAGCGTGTCATTCGCAAAAAAAAAATAATAAATGTTGACAGTGATATTATGCTATTACATAATTAAAAACCAAAAATATTTGTCCTGTTTCAACATAAACCCCAAATTCGCAATGTTAATTACAGTAAACGGAAGATATTGGTTAGAAAGAAGGAGAGCACTATTAAAAAATGTTAATCACATGGGAAAACCTCATATCATAAAAACAGACAAAGATTCATCATTTTTGTTGATTAATTTAAAAAAATATAGTAACTAAAAGTAAAACATAACAACTGCTGTCGAAAATAATAAGAGCCTCTTGTGGTGATTACTATAAAATGAAATATACTTGAATATACTGTTGTTTCTAAAATCTAGGAGATTTGCCTAAAAACAGGATTTCGATATGGATTTTTATCGATAGCTTGGTAACGGAGCAAGTTTTCGGTTATTTGAAACAAACTCGAACTGTGCGGGCACTAGGACTCGAGCCTCGTAATTGTTTAATTTGTAAGTGTACAGTGGTCCCACTGTGTAAAGCTCGAGATGTGGCTACCCGGATCAGCCAGGAGCCGTTAAGTATATAGTTTAAGCGAGTTATGTAGAATACCGGCAGATAACCGTTAGATTTATAGTTTTATTGTTTTGTTAGTTTATAAGCATCATAAGTATTCGTAGTAAGGAAGGCAAGGAACCATTTATAATATCGATAGTATGTAAGCATTGTTTAGTATGTAACGCCGTTAAACACAAGGTGCCGAATCGTTGAAGTCAGATAAGGGCAAGAAACCTCTCATAATTTAAGTTTAAATTTAACCGCCGGCCGCCGCAGCAACCGTGGGCTGTTAATCGGCTACCCAACACTGTCATCGAGAGCGCAACTTCATTTCGGCGGAAAGAGCGAAAGCTCCGAGACGAAGTTGCGAAAGCTCGCGGTGAAGTTAAGCGACCGAGGCAAGCGCACGGCTTTGCGTAGGCGAAAAGTTGACGATTACAGTAAGTAGACGTGTGCCAAGGAAGATAAAGTGACGAACATAACCCTAAATGGGTTGTGGAGTAGGGTAGTGCAAAATAGTTACAGAAAAGGAAGTGTGAATAAAGTAGTGCTAACAAAAAATGTCTGCCTGCCTCCGCACTATCCCGGCTTGAAGTCGAAATCCGGTCCCGCCGGCAGCGCGTGGGGGAGGAATTGAAGGAATACCTGATAAAGCTGAGGGCTCAAATGCATCACGGAAGATATGAACCGGCGCAGGAGTTGCATCGGATATACGAGAATACCGCCCCGAATACAGGCTCTATGTGCGACGGCAAATTTCTCCAGCTTGTCCCAGGTGACGCAGATGGCTGTGGATAATGAGCCGATCATGAGTCAAAGAGCGGAACACTCGGGAAGCAAGTCACGAAGTCAAGTGGCCATGAGTCCGAGTAGCGCAGAATGGGGAAGGACAGCACACCCCATAGTGGGATACCACAACCCTTTCCGGTCTACTCCCAGTGGGTCCGGCGCGACCGTTGTGGATAGAAGGGTCTCCGCCTCGCCAGCAGTGGCCCCTGAGGAGGTTACCCATCAGACGAGCATGTCGTAGGTGCGCACAGGAGGGGCACATCGAACCGGGGCTGGAGTAGCTAGGATTGTTGTTGCCGCACGGGGGCGGCAAACGGCGTCGCCCAAGTCAAAACCGGGTCGACGCCGACACAAGCGTGACCAGGTAATAATACACCCACTGAAGGTGGACGGTGGCCAAATCGTCGCTACGGCGGAGATTAGCGGGAGATCGATGCCTGCAACAATCGACAACGGAGCCACTCGCAGCTTCATGAGTGAAGTGGGCGATTCGGGGAAGAGCGGAGGACGTGCAGATGCGGGAAGGCATTGTGGTTAGACGTTGGCCTAGCGGGGAAGGTGATCAGCATGTCAAAGCTCATCATGCCCTCAATGCTAAACTATGTCATCCTGAGGATGGTTTCTTTGGGTGCAATGGGCATCATAATGCGCTGCGGCAATGCAGAACTGGTCTTAGAGACGGTGGCGGCACAGCGGAAATGTAGGGAACTGAAGAATTAGGAGCAATGGCTAGGATCCACACGGACGCAGGGGATCGGGACCAGCTGCCAGACTGGAGAAGTCATGAAGCTCCAGGAGGAGTCGGAGCGGTGCACGGTATAGGCGAGACACAGGGTGAACCCAGCCCAGGGGGGGCAGATGGCCAGCGGATCTGGATCCGGAACTAAAGGAGTTCCTAGAGTTGGAACTGGCTGAGTTGGAGGTCTGCAGGGGGTCTCGCATATCGCCATTAAAACAAATGTATTATCCGAAGAATCCGGCCATGCAGAGGGTGATCAACGAACAGGTAGATGAGCTGATTAAGGCAGGTGCCATCGAGCCGTCGCGTAGGTCGCACAGAGCTACAATCGTCTTAGTCAGGAAGAAGACTGGCGAATGGCGCATGTGCATCGACTACCGACAACTCAATGCGCATTCCATTCCGGATGCTTACCCTGTCCACCGGATTAATCACATCCTTGAGCGATTACGTCACGCCCGGTTAATTTCTACCTTAGATATGAAGCAGGGGTATTGGCAGATACCGATGGCAGCCGATAGTAAAAAGTGAACGGCGTTCACAGTCCCAGGAAGAGGACTATTCCAATGGCGGGCGATGCCATTTGGACTGCATTCAGCGTGTGCGACCTTCCAGCCAGCATTTGACAGGGTAAAAGGCCGAAGATAAGTTCAGCATCTAGACGATATCGTGGTGATAGGTGCCACAAAAGAGCAACATATGAGGGAGGCATTCCACCGGTTGAGGGCGGCCAATCTCAGGCTGAATAGGAAGAAATGCAGCTTCTTCAGGAAGAGGTTGGTCTATCTGGAACATGACATTTGCGGGGAAGGGATACGTATCGATTCGAAGAAGATGGAGGCAATACGTAGGGCCCCGACTAATTGTGAAGAGTTGCGGCAGTGTCTCGGGATGGCTTCATGGTATAGGCGCTTCGTTCCCAACTTCGCGACTCAGGTACAGACTTAAAGGCGCTTACGCGAGTGAGTATGGCATCGGCGCAGTGCTGACGCAGACGAAAGAGGGATTAGAGCGGGTAATAACATACGCGAATCGGAAGTTGTTGAAAGCCGAGAAAGAATGCCAGGCAATTGTGTGGTCGATCCGGAAGTTGCATTGCTACCTAGAGGAGTACCGGTTCGACGTGATAACGGATAATCTGACACTCAAGTGGCTCAACTCGATCAAGAGCCCTTCGGGAAGGATCGCGCGGTGGGCACTGGAACTGCAACAGTTCCAGTTTGATATCCACTACAAGCTGTTGATGGCTGATGCACTATCAAGGCATCCTCTAGAAACCTGTCAGCAGGCAGTGGTGGCCGTGTCTCATCAATGGGTCACGAGTATGCGTGCCAAAAAGCCAGTCAAGTTCCCGGACTACATAGAAGAAAATGGGCAGCTGCATGGGCAGCTGCATAGGCAACTGGTCCACAGGACGGACGGCGAGGACTACATTCCCTGGAAGCTATGTGTGGCAGAGAATATTACAGGAATGCCAATGATGCTCCCACGGCCGGATAAAGAGGTAATGCCTTCTCGAAGAAGAGCGGAACTGGTCCCTCTCAGGAGGGTTACGGCAGCGCACATGTAGAGCGCGTTTCGAGAGAGGATTTTGAGTAGGTTCGGGGTGCCCAAGAAGTTTGTGTGTGACAACGGGGTACAGTTTACGAGTCGAAGCTTAAAGTCTTTTCTGCAGTCCCTGGGTATGGAGGTCCAGTATAGCGACCCAAGAGAATCCTATCGAGAGGACCAACAGGACGCCCATCATAGCACCAGTACTGAATGTAGATTAGACTAACGATGGGAGCGTAAATAGAGTAGGCTTCAGAGAATGTTAGCCGCACTGTGAGGATAAGGTATTTACAACTAAGTGATGGATAAGTTAACGAATAAGCCGATGATCGATAAGTCGACAGATGAAGCCCGAAGTTATCATGATCTTGTCAGATGAAGACGCCAGCAGTGAAGGTACCGAGCCGATCCCCGGACCCGACGTCGGAGACCGCCAGGGCGACCCCCACCGTGAGCACGAGTATTACGGACGAAGGCAGCAGGAGGAGCTGCCTCGCCAGTTCAGCCACACCCTGCTTACTCGCCCGACTAACACTGTAGAGCGCCTAGACGGCATGGTTATACTAAAGGATATCGAGGTGACGACCATGTTCGTCGAGGCCTCGTTCGCACATAACTTGCCACCACACGTATAAGAACCTCTGTCCGCCTCGTTGGCATCGCCCCATCCAATGTCGCCTGGGACGGCGACCCCAAACGGCAGGTGGGGAGAAACGACCGCCACTCGAGCCGTGAGAATTGGGGGAGCACATTCTCCCGATAGAGGGAACAATGGTAGAAGAGCTGGACAAAATGGTGTTTCACCCGTCGGCCCCTTAACCGGAATCGGTACCGCCGAAGGTAGCGCCCGCCGATTACATATCCGCAGCGGAGACTGGTCAGCGTCGCCACGACTCTGAACCCCTCGAGAAAGGAGACCAGCCGGCGCCGAAGCACACGGCAACTTATGAGCCAGTGGCAGACGACGAAGAGGAAGGTCCCCTATTCTACCGCCGTTTCGCCACCCATAGCCTGAATATCGAGCCGGGCAGCCAATTCCTCCGAATTAGTCTTCGCTATCGGCCAAAGGTCTCGGAGGAGGGCAATGGACCCCGATTCGGCCCACCGAAACGTAAAGAGACAGTCACAGTCATGCCTGGCAAGCACCGTCGAAGTGAGAGCCAGCGGCAACCCAGCGTCGGAGGGACGCCAACACAGGTTCCAAAGAAGCCTAGTCCGGAGTCTAAGATGCCAGGAGGACCGCAGCTACGCGTGTAGCGTTCGCCCCGCGATACCAAGAGGGTCCTCCCCAGCCCGGGAAGGAAACCCGTAGCTGCGGACCACTCCCCGAGGATGCGACGAACCGTGGAGAATGCCTGTTGCTGTCTGCCAAATAGTCATGGAGGTAAATCGGATCGAGAACGAGAACGCGATGCGATTTATAGTTTTATTGTTTTGTTAGTTTATAACCATAATAAGTAAGTAGGAAAGCAAGAAATCGCTTGTAATATGGATAATATTTAAGCATTGTATAGTATGTAAGCGTTGTTAAAGGCGAGGTGCCGAGTCGTTGAATTCAGATAAGGGCAAGAAGCCTCTCATAATTTATGTTTGAATTTAACCGCCGGCCGCCGCAGCAACCGTGTGCTGTTAATCGGCTACCCAACACTGTCATCGAGAGCGCAACTTCATTTCGGCGGAAAGAGCGAAAGCTCCGAGATGAAGTTGCGAAAGCTCGCGGCGAAGTTGAGCGACCGAGGCAAGCGCACGGCTCGCCTGCGTGCGTGCCGGCACTTTTGCGTTGACGATCAGAGTAAGTAGACGTGTGACAAGGAAGATAAAGTGACGAACATAACCCTAAAGGAGCACTAGGGCTTCAGAGAGTGCGCCAGGACCTTTACGTAGGAAAACAAAGTAAGGTAGTGTATAATTATTACAGAATGCCTGCTAATCCTTTTTATTCCTTATTAACACTAACCCCCCCTCTTACTTATTTTTGCTATTATTATTAATACTTCTTTGTGGAGCTTTTCAGTTAAATTTATTGTGATACATACGCAAGTAAAGGGTCTTGTTTTGGATTTTCGTCCTCCTGTAAATATTTTCTATTATTTCAATTTTATTGGTTTATGATAAATCGTTTTGTAATGTATTTTTTCGACAACTCTTAGTCTCTTTAAAATGTTCTTCGTCAATTTGTTCTACTTTTCCGGTGGGTTTAAACGAAATTTGTTATATGCCATAAATTAGGTGTGATTCTTTCATGTTTTGCCAATAGCCAAAAGTAGTGAGTTGTACCCGCGTAATTGAAAAGATCAGCAGGGATCCTGCCAGTAGATTTTTGTATGAGTTTATAATTCTAAGTATATAAACAATTTTTGATTTTTATGAGTCTATCATCGTCGTTAATTTTTAAACGTACTTATTTATTTACAGTCTTATGTACTCTTTCTACATTTGCTACAACATTTTTTTTGTTGCTACTTAAATTGCAATCTTTTCTATATTTAACCATTCTACAACGTCGCTGCGGCTGATGTTTTTTCATAATATACAATATGTATGTTAGTTTTGAATTTCTTAGAAGCATATGTGTGTATGCATGTGGAGAGTGTGCATCACTCTCACGCATTGCTTTGGGCACTTGCGTGTATCGTATTATTACTGCAAAACTTTTCAAAAACCCAGAGATCTACAAACATACGTATGTATGAATTGTGAGGATGTACGCACAAGTAGATCACGGGGTTGGGTTGGCGGTAAATTCGGTTTTTTGGTAAACCCTTTTGTGCCTTCGGTAGCAAAAGGCACACACATTCAAATGCTCATAATGTATTTCTTCGTCAAGTTGGGCATTATTAGAAGAATCTGGTTTATTTTTATTTATTAAAAACTTAAATAACACATATGAAGTAATAATATTTTATATTATAATTTTGTTGGTTGCTGTGGGGACCTATTTTGCTTAAAATAAAAAAACTTCTAATTGGTATATCTGCAAGGGTAATTAAGCGTCGGCTTGTCCAAGAATTCTGAAAAAGACCAAAAATTGAAAATTGCTTGCTGTAAATTTTGTTTGAATTCTAGTACTAGATGCTTATGTTGGATAAAATTTGGTTGTCTACTAGTTTAATTTCTCGGAAAATGTTGGTTGTGCAATTCAGGTCATATATGTAGGCTAGAATGTTGAGATTTAGTGTTTCATGATATTTGATAGTGTTGATAGCATTCTGATTTGTATACCCATGAAGAGGGTTTTATAATTTGTTCACGAAATATGTGAAGCATTGAAGGAAATATGTCAAATAATTAAAGTTAATTAAGGCCAAGAAGCCAAAGTGAAGTCTCAGTTTAAGTTCAACAGTTCAACACCGCCCTCGAGAGCACAACTTTACCTCGACGGCGTAGAGGGAAAGCACGCGGCGGACGCGACCACACGGCTCAACAGCGTGCGAGTACTTTTTGGTAAGCGAGCGAAACGAAAATACGTGTTTCTAAAGATAGCCAAAGAAATGAAGCGTGAAGAACCGTAAGTGAGCAGCGGAGCGCTAGGGCTCCAGGCAGTGCAGCAATGCCTTTGTAGGGAACAGCATAGAGTAGAGTAATGCGTAATAATGATAGTGAGTCCGATGTGTGAATAAAGTTAATAAAAGTAACGGAGTCCACTAATTCCTTTTTATTTTCCTCATTAATACTAATCTTGAATATCGAGGCTTGCCGGCTTTTCCAATCCTCTCCCTAACCTGAAGTGTGGCGTCTAATTATGCGCGGCTTAGTCCCGTCTCAGTGAGACCAATCCCGGCATTTACTGTTCATGTGTCTAGAAAGGATGTACGCTACGCTCTTGTCAGGTGTGTCCACACGTGTTGTGAACGGCTGTCTTACTAACCATAGGGAAGCAATGCCGGGGATTGTTACTGAGCCTCAAAGATAGTCTCGAAAGGCTCGTGAATAAACACGCCATACCCGATAATAAAACACAGATTCATCGTTTGGTCCCTTCATGGGGTCATTATGCAGGATGCAACAATGCAAGTTCTGCTTTATGCATTTAATGAATTGAATGTGCATGAGCAGGTGGCATAGGTGGATGGCTGGTGCGAATGATCGCAGGATTGAGAGGTACCATGAGGTCAACCTCAAGCATGTGAAGTGGTGGAAGAATCAGTTAAGCAATAAACGGCGGATGATCCGATCTCTTCGGAAGCGATTTCGAAGGGCCAGAGCTACCAATGCTGATGGTGCAAGCCAACTCAGGACTGAATATAGTCGGTTTATGAACGAGTACAAGCACATGCTTGTTAAGGTGAAAGAGGATGATTGGCGGGAGCGCTATACAGCAGAGTACACGAAAAATAAATAATACATATGGGCGGTATACCAACCTTACAGCTACGTTACGTGATAATTAAGTAAAGTTTCACAAATTTAAAATCCACGTCCATATAAAAACCGAGGCAGTAACCGGAGATACTTTACTGGTAGCTCATAAAGGTAAAACTATATTGTAATAAGATAAGATAATCATTGGTAGCCTAAGCTATGATATTACAGTGTCGTTATCTATGTTAATTATAACAGTATGATAAGTAGATATCGATTAGGAAATAAATGTTATATCGATAGGAGTAAAGAAGCTGCCGATATGGAGTGTGAGGTCAGTCTGTCGACAGCTCTAAAGGAAGAGGACGTTTGTAAAAAGAGACCACCCGAAATTAAGCCATATATAAATTAATATTACATACTACTACAATGTAGAATTAGGCGACATATACTCTGGCTACTTATGTCTCTTCTTAGAATCATATCCTAGATCTGCAAATTCTGGAAACGTGGTTATTGATTGAAAACTTTACCTGCCATAAAAGATCGAGCGGGCTGCGTATGCATAGGGCAATATCATTCTAATTGCAATATAAAACTTGAACTATTAGAAATGGGCACATCATGTGGAATTCTTTATGGCAAACTTTATTACATACGTATTCTTTTTTAATAGTTGCTTTTGGGAGATCACAGAATAAAGCATCCCAATGTTATTCAAACTATTTGCAAAGTTGCACAGCGTAAGTTTGTAAGTTGCAACAACAAAATTCTAATGGGTATATATTGCAGAGCCGGAATGTATATCTTAAAATCAAAGAGGAATCTCTACGAAAAGGAATCTCGCGAAGCTAGCTCCATTGGTAATATCTGTTCTTGTAAGTCGTATTTAGCGGTTGCGAGATAGTACAAAGCGTATTTCAAATTTTAAACACTTTAAGTCAAAGACATCTTGATAAGATAACAAAAACTGTAGTTCAATGAGAGCCACTGTTGAAAATGTTATCACGATTGTTTGAGAAACACAGAAGTTATTAAAGATAAACCACCTAGCGATAAATGCAAAATGCATGTGCACTCACACATGTAAATGTCTGCAAATGTGTGCATTGCAAATGCTTGTATTATTGGTGTCGCTGTTGAGTAGAGACGGCGGAAAGTGGTGCGGTCTGTTCCGAGTTCGATCCCTGCACCTAGGGATTTCTTTACTACTAAAGTAAATATGCGCATATCGCGATCTGCATTTGGTGTTGGAATACGAGGGTTCAGGGTATCGCCGTGTCGGGAGCTCCCGACTAGATCCTCTTGATTATTTCTTAGTAAACGAGCTCCTAGCGCTGGCTACGTTTGGTGTTGGTAGACATCCACTAGTCGGGAACTCCCTAACATTTAACTTTGCCAACATTAAATAACTTCGAAGGTGTTGTCGACTTCAATCTTCTAATGTAATCATTGATTTTACAAGTTATACTATCAAACTTGACGGTGTTTAAGAACCAATCTTATTCATGAATCTAAATTTTTAAAATGTTCTATTATAACTTCTGGCAACTTCTAGACAATTACAAGTAAATGACTCCAGTTAATTACAAACGGTTATATAGACGACATTCTGAGAACAAAAATTAAAAAAATGTTACGTCTACGTTGATGACGCAAGACTATTTTTCACAGATAAAAAAGATCTAAAAAACTCTTACAAGACTAATATGAGAATATCTTTAGAAAAAATAGTGGATTAATAGTATTTGACCGAGACCCTAAATAAAAGTATACCCTACTATGTATCATACCCTATAATATAGTTCGCTATAATACCCGAGCTTGGTAAAAACATATTGATAACCAAAATCAAGTAAGAGGCTCTAGTCGTGAGTTCCCGACTAAGGGACACTCTGAACCCTCTTCTACTAACACCAAGTGCAGCTCGCGCTACGATCGTTGGCTTTAGCAGTAACAAAGAGAAAGAAGGGCTATCTTCGGTACGCTGAAGATTTAATACCCATGCAGACCTAACCTTTTCATAATTCCAGTATCTAAGAAGCACATGGAAAAAGTTAATACCGAGTTTGGTTAAGATATCGTTCCTATGGCAGCTTTATGACATAGTGGTCCGATGTTGATAGGATTTTGCATATATAGCAAAATTAATAAATGCCAGGTTTGGTCATGATATCTTGATAAATAAAAAAGTTTTTCATACAAGAACCTACTTTTCAAAGGATCGATCCTATGGCAGCTATATGAGATCCGATCCAACTGGTTCCGACAAATGTACTGCGTGCAGTACATCGTGAAAACGTCCTGTTTATCAAAATATTTAGAAAAATCTCGGCATTTATTAGTTTATTTATCCTTACATATTTGGAAAATCTTATTAACAAAACGTTATATAGCTACCCCACAGTATCGATGGTCCGAAAGTTAAGTTATTGTAAGAAAAACTTTTATGCTTATAAATATATATTATATATAGCCAAATCTTATCAAGTTCGTACTACTTTATTATATAGCTTAAAGGGAAGAATCGGAAAATTAGTTTTTGTATGGCATATTCTCTTTTGCAAGATCAAACTCAGCATTTATGAGCATCACGGATAATGTATTCATTATCGGTGTGCCACAGATACAGATGTGGGCAATTTAAATCTACCAATACATGAATAATATTTTACAAAGATGTTATTTTAAAATATTTAGTTTTTAAGTTTATAGGCAATAGGACGAACAGTTGTCATCTAAGCTTTAAATCATCGAAACACGTACTCCTTTATTTTTTTAATCAAAGATCATTATAAATTTTACATATATAAAATACAAATATATGTAATTGTTGCTTTGTTATCTAGTGGCTCTTTCGTGTTCTTACCTCGAATTGCTTAGCATTTGCCTGTTAAAGATAATTATATTTTTTTTGAGCACAAACTAAAACTATTGTAGCTAAATTGTAATATACAGTACACATCTCTGATATACAAGGTTATACACAATTATGCTGCTAAAATTGAACCATTTAAGCTAGAGTTCATTATCCAAACTGTAATTGAGCAGTAATTAGTGTCCTCAAGTGAAATTTATAAATATTAAAGTCAAAATCAAAGAGTCATTAACTTAAGAATGTACTACAGGTCCTTGGAAATTTGAAGGGCATATGTAAATGTGGAAGCGCAAATAGGACCTTCCAACAGCTTTGGGAAACTCCTGTTTAAGATAATATAAAAAAATGATAAGTATAGTTTTGGCAGGTCAAAAATTAACGTAGCTCCATACTTAGTGATTTCATATCATATCAGTGATTTCATTCATAATACTGTGTCCTTATTGTAGACAGTATAAGGAAACTGTTCTAGTAGGACCTGGAGGTACGCTGTCAAATTTAATTACGCTTGTAAAATTGATTGGAAGCCTATAACATTGAATTATTAATTACGTGATCATTTTTGGAAGGTAGGGTGAGATGACCCTTATTAATATTCAATACAACAACCTCATTATTATTCATCATTATTCAAAGTGATAGCTTTAAAACAGTAAAACGAATTTGCAGTTGGGCATGACAATATTACCTCGGCTGCTTACGCTGATACAGAATGTATATACTACCACATAGGGATTAATATTTTTTTTTCCTTGCTATATACATTTTTTTGTTATTCGCTCTACAAGAGTAGAATGAAACGAGAAATTTGCTATCGGTTGCATATTAAAGATATCCGGTCTTCACACTTATCTAAAGGCTTTGCAGATATGTGAGAATAGTGAAGCTAGAAATTCTGAGTTAAGTTCAAATATCTTGCAGAACAGAATAATTTTTCAAATTATAACTTATTTTTCGACTAATTCGGACCATTGTGCTATATTGAGCTATTAAGCTATTTACTATAAATATTTCTATTAGATTTTACTCATCATCATCTCTATAGCATTGTTTAACCAGACACTGCCGTATTTGGTCCAGCTATCATGATAAATTGAGAGACTAGCTTGCATAGAAACAGACAGTCGGTCAGGCAGACGGATGGACCGGACGAAATGAGTTTGTCAACACGGCTGTTAATTCTGCTAAGGAATATATATTTATTTATGGAATCGGCGATGTCCCTTCTTTGCGTTACAAATTATATAACATAATGAAGTGCAATATGCCATGAACACTGAGTTACACATAAAAAAATATATATGTACAAAAAAAATTGGTTGTAAAAATATTAAAAAGAAAATAAAATTTTATATAATTAGCAACTGAGAAAAAATATAATGGATAATTAAAAATAACAAGTGTCAAGTGATATTGACATTGAAAAGTTACGGAATTTGGAGTCAATAGGTATATCAGCGTGATAAGTTCAGACAAATTGAATTAACAATTAAAATAACTATTCGTGTACGTAGCCACCGTACAAATAAAATGAGCTAGTTTGTGTTCATAAAGCCCTGAACAGTTCATTTCATTAGCCATTAAAAAGCAGGTGTGAAGTCCTCAGAGTTGTTTCGTGAACGAAGCACAGTTTAACTCTGATCGGAATGCTAAGCAACGAGCACGCCCAGAACCTCTCCTAATTGGCGGTTTACTCCTGACACAGGTTCTCGTAGCGAAGGCCCAGGAAGTACGTCTACAACATGCAGGTACGAATAAAGGGAGCAAAGGCACTAAGGCAGACTGCGGCGTGGATGTAGGGACCCTCGTCATTGTTGCCGTAAAGGAAGTTTGGAGCAGGGGCACAGTTAGGAAATTCGCTGTTTCGCCTTCTTAGTTTATGAAAGCAATCATTGTCTAATCGATTCACTTGATTGGTGGTTAACGTTTAACAGCTGCACGCCCTTACGGTCTGATTTATAGTTATAAGCTGTATACTTTTTCAGACAACTTCGTATTAGCCTCTCATGGCGGCAATCGGTTTAGCAAATGAGGTGATAGCTGCTGCACGAAACCAAATTAAAAAAATAAAAAAAAATAATAAGCCATATATGACAGAGCTAATCTCCGGAGGATTCTTACTGATGTCATTCTTAACTTGCGTCGGGTCGTTGTTTGCAATCAATTACAGCCCCCTATGATCCCGAAAGGCACTTCAAAAATCCAAAATCCTTCGGGACACTGCCATCTACCTCGACTAGCAAACATGGAAAAACCCGATGATGCCAGTGAAGACATTAGGGTTACTCGTATCAACAACTGATCGGCAAAGATTTCGAGTTCTTCATTGATTGTATTGGGGACGAAGTTGCTGAAAGCCCGATTAGGCAAAAAAAAAATATAATTAAAGACTAAAAGAATTATGTTAAAAGAAAAGTTTTATTTTCTCTTGATTTACTAATATACTGAATTCCGTCATCCCAGAGTCCTTGCTTCTATTATAAGAAGCCTGACTGCGGACAACATCAGGTCCGGTGCAGGCCGAGCTCATGCTAATTTGCAGTGATGGAGGTAAATTCTTGGGATTAAGATCTTTTAAATTAGCGTCCATACCGACCAGTTGTCCTCGTTGTCCTGCAGGATGTCATCGTCTCCAAGGGCAAATTTACCAAGTTCCCCTGACAACTTCAAGGTTTCCGGCATACCCCCTGTTAGGGTATCATCGTCTACTATTAATTGATTATCTTCAGCAGCCGGCTTGCCGAATCAGAGTTGTCTACAGAGATTGCTCATGTAGCTACACTTGTCAGCACCGTCTGACTTGGCCACGCTGGCCACCTGGCGAGGGGACCTCTCAGTCTTATGTGCCTTGACCCCTTCCCAGTCAAACATATAAAATATTTCAGGATTCACAGGGTTGGGCTCGCACTAATTAACGCCCACCAACCGGGAAATCTAATAATCCTCACCTAATAAAACAACTTTCTTAAATACATGAGCGAAAGGCTCGTCGTCACAGGGTGTCACCTATATCGTACCCTAATGCCAGCCATTATCCAAATACAATGGTGGTGGCCGCGAGGCAGTTTTCTTCGTTTCAAGTGAATTCTGTCGGGAGATCTTTTCTTCCTCGATGTCCTTATCTAGAACGACATTTACTTCCTTATCCTTATACCAGACAGATCTTTGGTTGCGCTCTTCGAGATTTTGCCAAAGTCGTGCTTTCGCCCGTCCAGCGTCCATTGACAATATCACATTCCTACAAATATAACACCTTACGACATCACCACGGCGATCCGTCACTTCCATTATTGAATCAGGTTTTTGATGTCAATTGCTACAGAATTATTCGTAGCTGACTCGAGCTCAATAAAAACCAATGAACCCCAAGTCCATTGCATTTCCCAGAGTGTTGTACGTGTTAGGCGTAAGCGTCAACCTCCGTGGAGGAGTGAAACCACTGGAAACAATTAAGAAGTAGCGTGTTTTAACTGCCAGGAGTTAAATGGGAACATTTTCTAATAGCTTATCGCATACATACATTTTTACGGAGCTTCAGGCAAATACATCCATTCATTCTGTCAGTAAGCAAGACAATCCCATTTTAAAGCGCTAAGATATTATATATTTTCATTTCATGAAACAACTTAAAATATTTTACATTAAAAAACATTAAATTAAAAAAAAGGGCGCGAGAAACTGTTCTTCGTTTATTTTGTTTCACTAAATGCTTATAATTATACGTTATGTAGTAATATTCACTTTTTATAAATAAAAAAGCTTTTCCGATAAGTTACTGGCAGTATCACGTTGAATGCTTTGACCAATTAAGTAAGCCATCTTATGAGCGTACTGAAAATAATATTAAAAATTAAACATAATAAGCAAAAGTACAAGTATTATGTAATATGATTTATAAATTAGAACGAATAAGGCCCCATTAATTCTATATAAGTACTTTTAATCATATTGTCATATATCAGCTTTAACAGCCGAATTGATAAAGCCATGTCCGTCAATTTGTTCGTCCCACCGTCCGTCTGTCTGTTTCTATGCAAGCTAGTGCTTCACTTTTTAAGTGTTGTCTTGAAACTATGCATAGGTCCGTGCTTATATGGCTAACATGGCTAGATCAGCCAAGTCGATCGGTTGATGCTCCCTACTGATTTCAATTTTGAATGGGTTCACCGTATATACACAAGATTTCAAACTCAGTTCTGGTATGGTTTGAGATCGATGGCTAGACATCCTGAAGTATGTACATTCGTCTAGCCTATGTTTCACAGTTTTACTTCAACAGTTTTTAAAAAAACACTTTGAACATTTGTAGTGTGTTATTAGTTATTATTACATTCAACCTGTAATCGTAGTTCCTTATGCTAATAAGTTTACAAAAGGCTTTTGTTAATATTCTGATTTTTGCCTTGGTTTAATGTCTCCTTCTTTATCATAGGTTGTCAGCTTTTCATATAAAACTATAGAAAAAATTTTGCAAACTTACCATACAACATGCAGGAATCCGTACAGTTCCAGGCCAGTTATAATACAGAAAGCATAACTTATAAGATAATTTTTGTATGATATCAGGACCATAATTTGCATCGTCGCGTAAGACAACGAAATGTGTTGGACTTACAGTTCCCTGTCGAACCATTTGGGAAACCAAAAAGAAATCATACATATGCGATCTCGTTATGTATTTATCTACTACCGTCCCCGGTAAAGGATTTTCGAAATTGTTGTTGCTTTTCTGAAAATTTTAAAATAAATTGTTAAGCAGCCATGAAACTAACATAAACTTTATTTGATGAAATTAAATAATTGCTCGCCCAAGGTTTGCAGGAATTCGGGCATTACCAGTATTGGCGGTACGAGTGAGAGCCCTTAATATTAATGTGCATAGCAGACCAGAAGCTGCGCACGTTGGCATATACATATGTTATGTATACTTAATTAAATAGTTCTCCGTTAGGCTAAGCTTATTCATATTCTCTTCAATAAAGACATCGGTTAAACCACACAAGTCGGCGGTATGGTCTCATAGATAGCTAATAACTCTCTTAGATTACATGAGTTTTATTGAAGTTGCCTCAATCTGCTAGAAGCAGTATGACTAGTGATTAAAATAGATATAAGGAAACATATTTATAAACAAGTAAGAGGTTCTAGTCGGGAGCTCCCGACTAGGGAATAACCTGAACTCTCTTATTCCAACACCTAATGCAGTTCGCGCAACGCGCTCGTTTGAAGTAATAAAGATAAATTAAAATAAAAAAAGTTCCCTTGGCAGGGTTCGAACTCGCAACTGACCGTATTACTTGCTGACGACTCTACTCAATAGACAAACCAGCAAAAAATAAATAGTTTCCCAGGTAGGGTTCGAGCTCGCGCCAGACCGAAACTCTTGCTATTATTTATTTATTTATTTTTTAATGGTCGACAAAACGAGTGTCTTCCTCATTATACATACAATACATAATGGAATTATATGCTAAAAGCCTAGTTAGATAACACAGTTCTCTAAATAGCATCACCGACCGATGGAGGTGTTTTAGTTGCCAGTCCGGCCAGCTGTGCCCCTTTTCACAGCTAAATTTGTCAGTGACGCTATTAGAGCCTACATCTAAGCAGAAGGGTGTAAGTAGGAAAAAAGTGTTCTTAAGTAAAATTAAAGATAATCTTAGTTTGCTATATTAATTAATAAAATACAATAAATAAGAAAAAAGAAAGTAAGAAGATTGTTAATAAGTAAAGAAATTTAAGCTAGATGTATAGAGTGTTAAGTAGATAGGACAGAGAGAAAAGTAATGGGAAATCACCGACCCGGTGGGGGAAAATTTAAAGCCTGTCCGGCAAGCTATGCCACTGCTCATAGCTGGGAATGGTCAGTGACTTCCCGAAGGTATCCTGAAAGCAACGATTTTATTAGGGGTAGAGAAAGGTTTATAGAGAAAACGTGATGCAAACTATTATAATTTTTACATAGCACGCGAAAAGGATTGTGCATAGCGTAGTCTGTTGTGCATGTAGACAGGAATAAGGGGCGGTAATTTCTGGTTGGTCTAGACGGAACAGAGAATTGAAGACGCCCTAGCAGAAAAGGAGAATCTATATCGCCAATAATCAACTTATGTAGAAGGACAACACCAAGAATTGTCCTACGGTTGGTTAATGACGGAAGGTTAAGAAGAAGCAGCCTGCTGGAGTAGGATGGCAAACGAAGATTAGGGTCCCAATTTAAACCTCGTAAGGCAAAAAGCAGAAATTGCTTCTGAACAGATTCAATACGATCCTGGCTATTGTTATACTGCGGAGACCAGATGCAAGAGCAGTATTCAAGGATAGGGCGAACAAGAGAGATGTACAGAAGTTTCGTTATAAAAGGATCGTTAAACTCTTTAGACCATCGTTTAATGAATCCAAGTAGACCTTTTGCCTCATTAACGATGGTATCTATGTGAAGATTGAAACAGAGTTTAGAATCAAAAAGAACGCCTAGATCCTTAACTGTTAGTATACGTTGCAAAGGGGTATTGTCGATTGTATAACTGACAAGATAAGGTGTAGTACGATAAAATGTCATAAACATACACTTTGAACAATTCAGATGCAATTGATTGGCCGAACACCAAAGTTGCATAGCGTTCAAATCGTCTTGTAGACGAGAATGATGTGGGGATTAGTGTATGATAGAATAAGTTTCACATCATCCGCATACATGAGTACACGGGCATGTAATATAACAGAGGGGAGATCATTTATAAAAAGAGTAAAGAGTAAAGGTCCAAGATGACTACCTTGAGGAACACCAGAAGTAACGTGAACCTGTTTAGAGGTAGTATGCCTCAGCATTACTCTTTGGGTCCTACCTTTTAAATAAGAATTAATCCAAAGCAAAAGAGACGGAGGAAAACCTATTCGGTCAAGCTTAAAAAGTAAAATGTCATGGTGCACAGAGTCAAACGCCTTACTGAAGTCAGTATAAATGACATCAGTTTGCATTTTCGAAAGAAAATCGTCATTTACCAAGGAAGTAAATTCAAGCAGATTGGTCGTAGTTGACCGATTCTTTACGAATCCATGTTGAACAGGGGAAACAACTGATTTGCAGAAATGCTGCAAATTCGAAGTGATTATTTTTTCAAATAATTTAGGAATAGCGGACAGTTTTGCAATGCCCCTGTAATTTTGTATATCAGACTTTCCACCTTTCTTGTGGAGAGGAATGATATAAGATTCTTTCCAAAGAGATGGAAAGACAGAAGATTCAAGAGATAGATTAATGTCAGGCCCAGGAGAGTAAGAAGATTTTAAAGAGTTTATAGCTAAAAGGAGAGAGGAGTGTGAACTAATAGGAGGAAGTATAGAACTAGAGGAAGAAATATTATAAGGATAAGAATTATTATTAGGACAGACTGAGGAGTAAGTCGATTGGAAAAAATTAGCAAAGAGGTTAGCAGAATCAGAGTCATTACTATCTTTATCCATCCCAAAAGAAAAAAAAGTTGGCAAACTTGAAGATTTACGCTTCAAGTTTACAAAATTGTAAAACTGTCTCGGATTTTGGGCAAATTGCCTTTTACAACGAGTTAGATAATTCTCATAGCATTGAGAATTCATAAGAAAGAAGTTTTTAAAATATATTGATTTTAAGTTTTTAAGATGTGACAATCTAGGAGTAAGCCAGTCGAAGAAATTGACTTGGGAATGCTCATATCTAAGAGGGAGTTTAGGGTGCTATAAAAAAAGTAATAGCAGTATTCATATCAACCGAGTCATATAAGAAAGACCAATCGGTTGCATAAATAAGCTGATTCAGCAATGAATAATTTCCTTTGCGAAAGCAGAGGCGGGGCTTATTGGCTGATGAGCACGAAATGAGACGATTACAATTGAACATTGTAATCTCTAAAGTAGGATGATATACATCCTCAGGAAGAGATAAAGGAGGGTACCTAGACACATTAGAGATAAGGTAGTCGTTAACAAATACAAGGTTAAGTGTTCTATTCAAATGATTAGAAATTGAATTGATTTGAAACAACGAAAGATCAAGCATGCAGTCTATAAAATCATGCTGTGCTAAGGGCACTAGATAATTTTCGGCAGTGAATAATGACCAAGAGATGTTCGGCAAATTAAAATCACCCAACACCATAAATAGGTCATTATCACGCACGTGTGAAGAAACTTCTTTAATACAAGTAATATGTTTCATATAAACTTGAATATCAGAAGAAGGAGGAACATAAGAGCATGTAATATAGATTTTATTTTGAATGATGATATTTCACGAGGGGTGGAGAAATTAAATTTGGTTATTGACACGCTAGCAGAAGATTTGCTAGCAATATAGGCTGCCAATGACTCAGAAGTGGTGTCCGATGAAAGTCGAGACACAAAAACTTGCCTACGAGGGGCAACAACCGTTAAAGTAGGTGCTGATGGGGCTGCAGGTAGTACAGGAGATGGAGGAGCTAAAGAGGCACCATGATTGTGTTTAACCATCTGGGCAAGATTACGCGCAGGTCTACCTTTGCGGCCAGGAGCTGATGGGGCTGAGGCAGTTTGGATAACTGGGACGGTGTCAGGTACGGGCTCTACTGGAACTACTATAGGAGATGAAACGGGGGTAATTGGGCAGTCGCTTGGGGAAGGCGATAAAGACAACATTGGAGATAAATCCATGTTGCTAGGTAGGGACAAGAAAGGCGTAGGTGTCTGAACAGACGTAGACGGCAATTGCAAAAGTTGCAATAAATGCAATTATTAACAGACTTACGCTGCGACAACAGAATAACACTTTGCACAATTATACAGCTTTTTAAATAAAGCACAAAAAAGGCCAAATTTAGAAGTAAAAAGCAGGATTAAAGCGCAAAAAAATATATACAAATCTTGGAGCACAAGTAAAACACGTCAATCACTCTCAACTGAGAACTCTCTTTTGTCTATGCCTCTACTCAACAACTACACCAATAATAAGGTATTATTGAGAAAAAAACGAACTAAAATAGCATTACAGAAAAAAGTCGCAATTACAATGCTGTTAGAATGCGAAGCAGACGCGCATGAATGTGTGCGTCTACACAAATTCTTGATGTTTTCGCTAGCTGTGCCATCCAAATGCGCAGTTACATATAACTTTGGTTTTTTCTTAACCGATCTTAATGAAATGTTCCACAGTATATCTTATTGCACCATAGAATATTTGTGTATTCTCCAAAAGTCAATTGCATTTAAATTGTGGCTTAAATTAGTTGGCAATACAAGTTGGGTTATTAACTTGATTTATAGCTCTGGAGTGGTAGCGGGGAGGTGGCGATAGGTATAAAATGAAAGATACTTGACATATATATAATATTCTAGAAGCAACATATCATGTTTGGTGACTCTAGCTCTTATTATTTACCCAATTTGCTAAAAAAAAAAAACAGGATGTCGATATGGATTTTTATCAATTGCTTGGACACGGAGTTAGTTATCGATTATCGGAAACAAACTCGATCTGCGCAGGCACTAGGAGCACCTACATCTAAAATTTCAGTCTCTATCCGGACGGACGGACAGACAGACGGACATGGCTAGATCGACTCGGCTATTGATGCTGATCAAGAATATACATACTTTATGGGGTCGGAGGTGCTTCCTTCTGCCTGTTACATACATTTGCATTTTGCACAAATACAATATACCCTTTTTACCCATTTTTAATGGGTTCAGGGTATAAAAATAGGTAAAAGAATCATATGTAAGACTTATGAATACGATTTATGGATAGAGCAGATTAAATATAAAATCAATAGCAAGAACGACTTAGGTAATAATAAGAGGGCCAGAGGAGTTGGCGTAAGTAAGGAGTTCTTACCACGTGGTGAAGAACGCGAAAGAGGGTTGAAAACATGGCTAGGCCGCGTGCCAGCCCCACTCTTCAATCGAAAGATTATAAGTAGAGGACGTGCGGGAGACGTTAGAGATAGAGGCATGTAAGAATAGCGATGCAGCAGAGCCATCAGGGCATAAAGACCGAGTTTTTATACAACCAATTAATTCGCCTTCCTCATTTTTTACAGGGACACCCAGTAGGATTAATCTCTCCTAAATCCCAGTGGCAGGCGAAACTTGTCCCGGGGGTAGCCCTTTATTTTAACTGTTGTGAACGATATATTATTTTTATTAATTTATTGGGAGCAGCGAAGGTGCCGCTTCCAACGTTCAGTTGAATCTGATTTTTACATTTTTCCTTAGGTTCTAAGTAAGCCTAAGTCTCATCGCTGCGCTGCCCACAGTTGGACAGCAGAGAGACGGTTATGTATATTCTATATGTTGTATGTATGTAATTATGCTCTCTTAAGCTGGAGCGCTAGGGTATATGCATGCCCTTGAGTTCGGTCAAGTGGTCGGCGCGTCTAACAGAATGCTGACACTTGCACATTCTGTGAGCGCGCCGATCGACTCATATTTCGGCCACTTGGTTTATGACCGGGGATTTGTATATATATAAACACTGCAACAAAGTGTTACAGTGTTTTCACTTTAAGTACTCTTGGTACAGTAGATATTCAATATATATGCATACTACATCTCCCTCCTTTTGAAAAATAACGTAATATTATGAAGTTATTTTATAAGTATACTTTGCTTAAAAGAATAATTTTTAATTAACAAAGGAAAATTTTTATTTTTTTTGTTTTTTTTTTTTTTTTTTTTTTTTTTTTATATATATATTCCAAGAAAATGAAATTACAAATATTATTTGTATGTAAAGAAGAAAAAATTTTTTCTTAGCATGGCCATACTAAATACAATTATGAAATAAACATTTTTAACCTATCCTTATGAACTGTTTGTTTTTTGTTATTATTATTCGTTATTATAATGTTATTTCTATCTCCTATTTCCGTTACTTTATACGGACCAGTATATTTATAATCTAGCTTATGACCTGTTTCATTTCTTAATAAGACTTTATCACCTATTGATATATCTATGTTGTTTGTTTTCTGATCATATAGTATCTTATTTTTTTTCTTATTTTCTTCTATCATTATTCTGGCTCTTTTGTATGCTACTTCTAGTCTACATTTACTTTCCTTAGCATAGTCATCTATATTATATATGGTTTCAATCTTATCTATACTATTAAATTGTTTTGGTAAATTATTTGTTTTACCAAATACTAACTCATATGGACAGTAATTATGTGCCATTGAGGGGGTCGTGTTGAAACAGAAAACGAAATATTAAAGCCATACGTCCCAATCAGCTTTATCAACCGATATATATGAGCGTATGTATTCATTAAAAGTTCTATGACTACGTTCTATTGTTCCAACTGTCTGGTGGTGGTGTGCCGTAGATGTTATATTTTCAATTTTTAGGTATTTGCATAAATCATTTATAATTGAATTCTTATATTCTGTTCCCATGTCCGTAATGAACGTCTTCATTGGACCGTACTTCAGAATAAATGATTCAAAAATTGCTTTAGCGACAGTGTTCGCGTTCTTATTTGGAACTGGTATGGCAACTAAATATTTAGTTAGATCACATATTAAAGTGACTGCATACTCATTGTCATTTTCTGGTTTTGGTAGTGGACCAATAGTGTCTACTATCACTCTGTCGAAAGCATTTATTGGCGTATCAGTTATTATTAATGGGGTCTTATTGTGCTTGGTTATTTTAGCTTTTTGGCATTTTTGACATTTTCGTATGTACTCAGTAATATCTCGAGTCATACCTTTCCAAAAATAATGTCTTTTGACCTTGGCCAAGGTTTTTGTAATGCCGCTATGACCTCCTTGTATTGGATCGTCATGGAATTTAGACAGTATAGCTTCTTTCTCTTTTTGTTTTTCTATAAGGGTCACCGGGTTGAGTAGCGCTACTCTTAATGTATTCAATATCTTATTGCCCATTTGCTTGAAATTATCTATTGAAACATGTTCAAAGATATTTTCCCACGGTGCCATTTTGAGTTGGCTGATTTTGTTTATACCGGCTTGCGTTTCAAGCCTTTGGAAAAATTGACCTAAGTCTAGGATTCCATTGGTATATAAATCGCTAACATCGTATCTTGCAGTAATTTTTCTACCATATTTAAATAAACATAGAGTATCTTTTACATGCAAGGTCACTACTTTACGTACTTCGTCATTGTTTATGACTTCATATACGTTGGGCTTAGAAGCTTTCTCTATAGATTACGTAGGCAATTCTATTTCTTTGTTATCCGCGCGGATTTTCTGTCTATTTTGATATCTAGTAGTGACTTTCATTATATTTCCAGTAATGTTTTGTAGATCTTTAATGGTTATTCTTGATAACGCATCAGCTACATAATTGTCTTTTCCCTTTAGATATTCAACTGTGAAATCATACTCTTCTAATTCTAGCCTCATACGTGTCAGTTTAGAACTCGGATTGATCATTGAAAATAAATATATTAATGGTCTGTGATCTGTTTTGATTGTAAAGTGTCTTCCATAAATATATGGTCGGAAATGTAATATTGCCCAGTGAATTGCAGCTAATTCCTGCTCAGTTGTACACTTATTACTTTCTCCCTTAGTGAAAGCTCATGATGCGTATGCAATGGGAAGTTGGAGTCCGTTATGGTTTTGAGTTAAAACCGCTCCACACGCTTGCTTACTTGCATCAGTAATTATGCAAAATTCTTTGCTGAAATCAGGATATTGTAGCAAAGTGGGTTCCATCAGTTTTGTTTTTAAGTATTCGAATGCGTTTTGGCATTCATCTGTCCATTCAAAATGAACATTCTTTTTACATAATCTTGTTATGTGCCGTGAATATTCGGCGAAATTTTTTATGAAACGTCTATAATAATTGCAAAATGCTATGAAACGTCTAGCGCTGTCCGCATTGTGCGTCTTAGGGTAATTCATAGTGACATCATATTTCTTGTCGTCCAAGTATTCCTTTATCTGTGCATTTATGAGAGAAAAGTCACCTCATAAAAAATGAACATTTTCTGGATGTAACTTTAGATTGTATTTCCTACATTTCTCAAAAACGTCTGTTAAATTTTTAAGCATATGTTTTCGGAACAACCTATAACTATTAAGTCATCCATATAAAGGAATGCTTGAAGGTTCTAATCCAGAGAATGCTATGGTCATCATTCTCGAAATGATTAGGCGCTATTTTAGTCCGAAAGGTAATCGCGTGAAGCGATACGAGCCATTGCTCGTTGAAAATGACGTTATATCTCTTGAACTTTTTTCGAGTTCAATTTGGTGAAATCCTGACATTAAGTCAAGACATGAAAAATATTTTGCTCGTCCAAGTTGATCCAAAATATCATCAATTCTTGGGAGTGGAAATTTGTCGGACAGTAATTTTTTATTAATTTGACGATAGTCAATCACTAATCGCCATTTCTTTTGCTCTGAACCTGGAGATGGTTTTTTAGGGACAAGTAATAATGGGCTATTATATTCAGATACAGATGGTTCAACAATCCAGTCGGTGATCAATTTTCCGACTTGTTTCTGTATTTCGTTCACCTGACTGTGTGGGCTTCTGTAATTTTTTATATACACTGGTTCATCATCTTTTAATCTCAGTTTTTGTTTATAAAAGTTATTTGTGCTTATTGGTTCAGTGTCCAATCCGAATATATTATTATATTGGGTGCATAGGCTTGAAAGCTGTGATTTGAATTGTGGAGGAAAGTTTTTTGAAAGTTGAGATAATACAGAATTTTCTCTATTTTCAAGATTAGTTTTGACTACTTCGTACCTCGAAAGTGATTCATACGCTAAATTATTTGTACTGACTACTTGATCTTTATTTGTTGTATTGAGTAGTCTTATAAAAGCGTTTTTAGATGTTGCTATGGTACTTGCTATGTAAATACCATGCTTAATTTCTTGATTTGGAATCAATACACTGTCTTCTTTTGAATTTAGTTGGATTTTTCTAATAACTTGGGATCTTGCTGGCAGAACTATTGAGTTGTTGCCAGAACTGTATGTTATTGGAACATAAATTGGAAATTTTAATTTATTAGGTCTAATTATAAGCCAATCTTCAGATGGCTTGAAGTCTAATTGACAGTTGTATTTTTTAATAAAATCGATTCCTAATATGCCATCACAAGGAATAGCGAATTGTAAATCCACGGTATGAAAATCGTGTTGGATTATGTACTTAGTGGTCTGTATCTCAATAGAAGTTAACCCCTTGGATTTGGTTACCTCTTGACTAATTCCTTTTATTTCTATAATATAATTATCTTGTATGTCATGAAAGACATCAGAATTTTCTTTAACTATTGAAATGTCTGCTCCTGTGTCTACTAAAAAGACAAGTTCTTTTCCTGTAGCCACATGGTTGAATGATACAAACATATTCTGACTGAGATTAATGGTATGAACCTTTGCATTTTCTATTGTTGAGTATCTAGTAAGGGTTTTTTTTTTTTTTTTTTTTTTTTTTTTTTTTTTTTTTTTTTTATTTTAAAAAATTTTCTGAAAAAAAAGAATTATGAACCTTGCATTTCTATTTTGCGAGTTTTCCGATGTAGTATGGGTTACTCTGACATTACGTGGGTTATTATAGTTTTGGCCTCGACTCGTGTTGCCACGGCCTCTTGAGTTTCCTCTATATTGGCCTCGTCCATTATTGTATTGGGTACTATTGTTATAATTATCGTTGCGACTGCGAAAGTTACCTCTATGATTTCCACGTCCGCGGTTTCCGCCGCGCTGTGGGTAATTTTTGTAATATAGGACAGTGTTTGGCTGTCCGGTTGCTTCTGTGCAACTATTTACAAATTTTGATATGGCATCATTTATAGTATTGAAGGTACCAGCTTGCATGATAAGTTTTACCTTATCGATTGTGCAATTTTTAGTTATTGCTTTGACTGCATGCTGAGTGGAATAACTTCTAGCTAACTCTAGGGGTAAGCCGTGTGTTATATATGCACCTTCTAACGTTTTTGTCAACTGCTCGACCTCTAGTATGTACTGGTTAGCAGTTTTATTGCGTTGCTGTAGGTTCATCAGCTTTGCTGACAATACTTCTACAGTTTCACCTTTGACGTTGCTTTTTAATCTGGAAATGACTTCAGTTATTGTTGTTTCATTTCCGACTAGATTTCTGGCGACACCTTTTAGCCTTGATTTTATTATAGAAACCGCTAATTGTTCGTGTTCGCCTTTTATCAATTCTAATATTTGTAAAGCATCAATAAAACTTGTT
Organism: Drosophila littoralis; assembly: GCA_018903485.1. Lineage (NCBI taxonomy): Eukaryota > Metazoa > Arthropoda > Insecta > Diptera > Drosophilidae > Drosophila > Drosophila littoralis. The sequence continues at coordinate 592,918 of JAEIGF010000059.1, read as the reverse complement.
AAGTTTTCAGCTTTACCATCAAAAATTGGTATAAGCTTGGATGCTGTATTAATAAAATCAATATTAGTTTGTGTAATTGTGATATTGCTGCTTAATTTATTCTCTATTATGCCTGTACCTGTATCAGAATCTGTAGAATTATCCAGATCTGACATCAAAACAGCTGGAATGGTAAGATTAATTAAATCTTGCTCTTCTATTTTAGGGTTTGTCTTCGCGAGCTCTTCTGACTCTATTTGGTCAGTGTCAGTTTGTTCTGTTGATTCCGGTTCATCACCAGTTTCAACTGTTTCAACTGTTAGAGTAGTGTTAAGTATGGTCGGTACTGATATATCTAAATTGAACTTTAGTTTAATTGATATTAAATTAGATCGTAGTCTAACTAAACATTTTGATACTTGGGACCAATGATCTTGATTTAATTTTTCTCTGTGGCCATGTATTAGTATACGTGCTTCATTAAAGCATTCTACTAGTATTTCTACATGTTTCTTAATAGTATTTTTTTGAATTTGCCTGTTTTGTGTAAGTGACTTATATGATTTATCAAAGTCAATTTTTATGTAATTTATTTCTTTACATAATTCATTCCATTCCATTATATTATGGATATGAAGTCTTTCTTTAAAATAAGGGTAAACTGAACTCTATCATATGTTGCTCTAATTGTCTTTAGTGTAGCCATATTTTTAGTAATATATTTTTTTTGTAATTCATTATATTTGTTTTATTTCATTTTCTTAAAGTTACTAAAGGGTTATTTTTTTTCAATGTTGTTTGTGCTCTTTTTTTTTTAAATTTTGTCTAGGTCATTTGCCTGGCTCATATATTTTTTTTTAAACATTTGTTATGTAATTTATATAGTTTATAAAAACAATTTGCGCACATTATAACAACAATTATTATTAACAGTGTGTGTATTAGTTCTAAGTCATTATTATTTGACTCTACTTTATTAATGACATTAGCAGTGGAGTCCACTGACTTAACGTCTACTATTGCCATTTTGGGCGTATATATTTTTAGAGTGTATTTATAACTATTTGTTGTATCTTCAGTAAATTTTACTATTGCATTGCTTTGCATTTACGTTAACAAGTTTTTCTACCTATTGGTTTGTATAGCTTTACGGGCTATACTTTTAATTGAGCGGAGATGGTTCCGCACAATTTTACAAATTTTATTATAATAATGTTAACTGTTGCTCCAGATGTCCAGTTGTCCTCCGCGTCAGCTGGTCGTCGCCGGTTTGGCTACGCTGACGCTCCTTCGTAGGCGAAAGTGCGGAGTGCCCCTCGCGCTGTTGTCTTCACTGCTGCTGATGTCCGTGGCCTATTGGCTCAGGCGGGGCCGGTGCCGGTCTTCGCACTGGTCTTTGGTCCCAAGCATGTGAATTTGCATGCTGGAGCGTAGAGTGGTCCAGGGCAGTCGTTCGGGCAGACGTCAGGTTTTTTCGGCAACGGCTTTGGAGATGGTGGTTTTTTAATTAGTTTTTCATTTATAACTTTGATATTTGCTGAGTGAGTTGCGGTATTTGGCTTTCTTTGCTGGAGGCTTTCTTTCAGAAAATCAAGTTCGGTCTCCCGCGCTGGCGTAAGGGACGGATTGCCTCTCACACTTGTTGCTTGTTGTTGTTGTCATCCAGCCCTCTCACTCTTGTGTTTTATTCCATCGTTGACGGACTGCCACTCGTACTTGTAGACACTTTTCATAGTTGTTGTTGATTTTTTTTTTTTTTTTTAATATTTAGGACCATGTCACGGTCGCCATGTTGTGAACGATATATTATTTTTATTAATTTATTGGGAGCAGCGAAGGTGCCGCTTCCAACGTTCAGTTGAATCTGATTTTTACATTTTTCCTTAGGTTCTAAGTAAGCCTAAGTCTCATCGCTGCGCTGCCCACAGTTGGACAGCAGAGAGACGGTTATGTATATTCTATATGTTATATGTATGTAATTATGCTCTCTTAAGCTGGAGCGCTAGGGTATATGCATGCATTTCGGCCACTTGGTTTATGACCGGGGATTTGTATATATATAAACACTGCAACAAAGTGTTACAGTGTGTTCACTTTAAGTACTCTTGGTACAGTAGATATTCAATATATATGCATACTACATAACCCTAAATCATATCGCAGGCGGAATCATTCCCAGCGACACGCACTTCTACTAATCCTAACAGATCGCAGGCGGAGCAATCCCTGAGACACCCACCTTTACTAACGTTAACGGCGATGAGCCACAGGCGGAATAATCTCCGCATCGACCGCGATTGTTACGTGGCGTGTCACGGAGCGATCACGACTTATGCCAACTAATCTTTGCCCCAACGCCCCACTTTCTTAGCGGTGTTTTTGTACTTTACAGACTGAGATCTATGCTACCTTACATCCGTACTTGGGCTTTATCGTCGGTGTAGCCTAAAAATTTGACTTTAGTCATAACGATCAGGAACCGTAGCTTGCGACAGATAAGTTCGCTAACCACTATTTCACGCAAATACAATATGCGATGGGCTGGCGCAATAACTCTATGATGGGCGGCAGTTCCATTGATTGAATAGAAAATTAAATTAAATTGAATTTTACAGGCAATTGTAAATTGATTTGTTGCGGCTAGATTACAATTTGTTTTATTATGGTGTTATTGTTACTGCCGAACGTGGTATCATGGATAATACTGAGCCACGCATGTCGTACACCTTCCACAGTTCAACGAGTCTGGCATGCAGCCATGCCGGCATTTACGCGCATCTGTGTGTATTTTTTGAAACCAACTTTATTAAAAATTGTCCCATGCATTTTTTTGACTTTGAGAAGATTATAAACAGTTTTAAATCTCTTCAAGCTGGATCTTATTTACACAGAGTCACTAGCTTTTGCACAGTCAGATTGATGTCAGATGACTTTTGCGGTCGCGAAACCGTTTACACATTAGCTGGTGCTAACACTCTTTGCGGCTGCTATTTGGACATTTCTATACATTGTCTTGACTGACAGACTGATTGGAACGCACAGCCCCAACCGTAAGAGCTAGGAAGCTGTAGTTACCTTATGTGATAAAGGTCCACGTTAAGACGGGGTTTCGGCAAAATCGCGAATAACGTTTGTAAGAAACTTTATAGTTCACCATCTGACAACTGACAACTTATTTTTAAAGATCTGCGTTCAAATTCATTTGAGGGGTGTTTCACACTTTTTAAAACATCCCTTCCTACTTGGTGGAAATTGAGATACAAAATTTGGTGGCTGAATACGATTCGAAGATTTTTTTTGTTGAGGTTTTATGTTTTGACCGATTTGCTTCAAACTTATTTTCAAATCTCTACATAAGAACTTTATAAATACGCGTTTCAGCGCTTTGGGAAATTTCACCCGGAACAGTGGTAAATTGGCGGAAAATACCATCCGATCAAACTTATTTTCAAAGATCTTTGAGAGAATTAATTTAATACGTACCACGGACAAGGCCGGGGGTACCCGCTAGTCTTACGTAAAACATTCGTTTTGGTTGCTTCGAACATTTTGCAAGCAACTTAGGTAAAATTGCTCAGGCCGACAAGAGTTGCTGCATTGAGGCATTTGACACATAAAAAGTGTGCTATGATCGATTCGATTTCAGAATGTGGAACAGAGCGCCTCGAACAAGTCAATATTTCGGATGACTTAAGGCAAACAAGCGACGCAATTTGCTTTCCGATTTAGTGGTTGCGGACGATTCTTTTGTGGGGGCGTAGTGTGATCTTCCAAGCGCACACAAAATCTAATTTATCGCCGTAAGCTGCTACATTGCTGAATCTGAACGAGCGTTACAGTGGGCGAACTATCGTTACAGAGTTGATTTGTGATGCAAGTTTGAGAATGATGTGGAAGGCGAAACATTCGGACTCACGAGTGCTCTCAAACACAATCTTCGGCCTAGACCGAACATGGTTAGAACAGAGGCGGCAGCAGACTTCAACATCGTTCTTCAACTTCAAGACAATCGCTACCCAGCGATTTATCCGCAGCTGCTAACATCAACGACATCGAACTCATCAGATATCATATATCAATTAAGATATACACACTCTTTGGATCAGCTTAAAACTTATGTTCGGAACTCTAAATAAAATCTTAACGAGTACGTGTATCAGCGATTTTGGAAATTCCGGCAAATGGGTAAATATATTAAGTAGAGTTTATAGCCAAATCGACTAGGCTCGTCGATATTATCAAGAAAAAAATATATTTGATGAGGATGTATGTAAGAGATTCTTTCTCCTGCCTTTAAAATAAATTATCAAAAAATCTTGACTATTCAATGGATTCAGCTTACACAATGTTTGGATGCTGAGAAGAGACTAAGATATTTTTTTTTATATATTAACTTTATTAACTTACCGAAAAGAATCGAGTATTATTACGCTTTTGAACTATTATAAAGGTAATTTTAATGCTCTTATTACACATTTCTTCAAACTGTGGAATTTCGTACTTGGCACATAAATTCAACTGACCATCGCCAACCCCATCTCTGAAATAAAAAGTTAGAATAATTACATATTAACTGTGGGTAATTTTAACTCTGTCGAGTAAAAATTAAACTCGCGCCTAACATAAATGTTCACAAAGAATGTGTGAGGACTCACTTTACGCACATATACAACACTTTAGGATAAGTAACTGTGCACAAACTACATTGACATGGAAAAGAGAAGTTTTCTAGCGTTCCCTGAAGGAAGCTCACGGGGCAAAACACAAAGAGCTATTTACGATAAAAGCATCAAAAGTAGAAAAAGAGCACATATTTATTTCCTAGACTCAACATTCCATCCCACCCATATATTGAGAGTTCAAGGAATTAAACGAAAACAATACACGCTATAATTACTGTAGATAGCTGAGAACTGCTAAAGGAACCTTTCGTGATTGCTACAAAAGACATAACCGACAACCTAACCGTATTTGAAAATGATCTTAAAACATTATTTATTAATATTGTGCCGATAGATTTTAAATTCTTTTTGCATTATTAAAATCTCCCAATTTCTATCCCCTATTACCCATTTTTATCATGAAATTTTTTTAAATTAACAGTAATGACAACAAGTATGAGGTTCTAGTCGGGAGCTCCCGACTAGGGAATACCCTGAACCCTCTCATACCAACACCAAATGAAGCTCGTTTGAATTAATAAAGATAAATTTAAAAAAAGTTCCATTGACAAGGTTTGAACTCGCAACTGACCGCATATTTACTTTCCTCGGTAGGGCTCGAACTCGCGACAGATCGCCACTGCCTCTACTCAACAGCCACACTAATAATTGAGTCTTAGTGAGAACAAAACCAATTAAAATAGCAGCTCAGAAAAATAATTGCATTTATTGAACTCGGCGTCAGTTTTGTATTGTTGTTATTGCCTGTTTTGATTCTTTTGCTTTGGTGCTCCCCTGTGCATACACTTGTTTGTGCGTGTGTTCGCTGCCGCATATTTCTGCTTGTGCATCGCGCTCTCGCAAATTTTTGCAATTGCTTTTCGCTCCAAACAATTTGTTTGTGTACGATAATTGTTTTTGAGTGTTTACTTGCTCTATTCTTGTGCACCGTTTTCGTTTTGCTCTGCGCTCTCGCACCTTGCTTACTTGTAATAATTATGTCGTGATGTAAGAAACCTTGCACGTTCAAGCAGGCTGATGATTCTGCACAGCCGCAATTTGTTAATTGCTGGCTGTGTGAGAATATGATGCATGCTAAATGTGCAGGTCTCACTGGGCGTGATTGCGACAAGATCGCTGCACTTGCCAAGAAGAGCTGCGGTGGCTTGTGTTGGTCGTGCCCAGATTGCATCGACAAGCAAATTGATTTCTCCAGAATGTATAATTCTGTTATAAATCAATTCTTAAAATTGAATAATGTGGCTAAGCAACTGTCGAGTAAATTTGACTCGAGTTTTGCCAATTATAAATTTTCCAATTATAAATTTGAGTCTCCAACCAATTGCCGGTTGGAGCCTCAACTTTTGCAATTGCCGTCTACGTCTGTTCAGACACCTACGCCTTTCTTGTCCCTACCTAGCAACATGGATTTATCTCCAATGTTGTCTTTATCGCCTTCCCCAAGCGACTGCCCAATTACCCCCGTTTCATCCCCTATAGTAGTTCCAGTAGACCCCGTACCTGACACCGTCCCAGTTATCCAAACTGACTCAGCCCCGTCAGCTCCTGGCCGCAAAGGTAGACCTGCGCGTAATCTTGCCCAGATGGTTAAACACAATCATGGTGCCTCTTTAGCTCCTCCATCTCCTGTATTACCTGCAGCCCCATCAGCACCTACTTTAACGGTTGTTGCCCCTCGTAGGCAAGTTTTTGTGTCTCGACTTTTATCGGACACCACTTCTGAGTCATTGGCAGCCTATATTGCTAGCAAATCTTCTACTAGCGTGTCAGTAACCAAATTTAATTTCTCCACCCCTCGTGAAATATCATCATTCAAAATAAATGTTTCACATGATATGTTCCCAATCATTTGTGATCCCAAATTTTGGCCTCCACACATGATTGTTCACGAGTTCAAGCCAAAAAAGCGTAACCAGCCTGTCACCCTTCCAGTCCCTTCAATACAGGGTACCATTTCTGCCCCAAAAAACTAACTTCATCTTCTGACCAAATCTGTATTCATTATCAGAATGTCAGAGGTCTTATTTCAAAGCTTAAAAATCTTTTCATGGCCAGTACTTCCTTCGTTTCGGATATAATAGCATTTTCCGAAACATGGTTAAATTCAACCATATCCGATTTTGAGGTATTTTCGAATAGTTTTTATTTTGCATAGAAATGATTGGGCGACTCGAGGTGGTGGGGTGTTAATTGCCGTTAAAGCCACTCTCCAGTCAGAACTTTTCTGTTTTAGTAATCCTACTGACGCTGAGATTATCTCAGTCAAGGTGTCTTTTCCTACACGGAATATCTATATTACATGCTCTTATGTTCCTCCTTCTTCTGATATTCAAGTTTATATGAAACATATTACTTGTATTAAAGAAGATTCTTCACACGTGCGTGATAATGACCTATTTATGGTGTTGGGTGATTTTAATTTGCCGAACATCTCTTGGTCATTATTCACTGCCGAAAATTATCTAGTGCCCTCAGCACAGCATGATTTTATAGACTGCATGCTTGATCTTTCGTTGTTTCAAATCAATTCAATTTCTAATCATTTGAATAGAACACTTGACCTTGTTATTTGTTAACGACTACCTTATTTCTAATGTGTCTAGGTACCCTCCTTTATCTCTTCCTGACGATGTATATCATCCTACTTTAGAGATTACAATGTTCAATTGTAATCGTCTCATTTCGTGCTCATCAGCCAATAAGCCCCGCCTCTGCTTTCGCAAAGGAAATTATTCATTGCTGAATCAGCTTATTTATGCAACCGATTGGTCTTTCTTATATGACTCGGTTGATATGAATACTACTTTTTTTATAGCACCCTAAACTCCCTCTTAGATATGAGTACTCCCAAGTCAATTCCTTCGACTACTTCTTCAAATCCACCCTGGTTTACTCCCAGATTGTCACATCTTAAAAACTAAAAATCTAAATATTTTAGTAAGTTTAAAAAGTCTGGTTCCTGTACAGACTTGGCTAAATATTCCATAGCCAAGTCGAACTTCTTTCTTCTGAATTCTCAATGCTATGAGAATTATCTAACTCGTTGTAAAAGGCAATTTGCCCAAAATCCGAGACAGTTTTACAATTTTGTAAACTTGAAGCGTTAATCTTCAACTACGACCAATCTGCTTGAATTTACTTCCTTGGTAAATGACGCTTTTCTTTCGAAAATGCAAACTGATGTCATTTATACTGACTTCAGTAAGGCGTTTGACTCTGTGCACCATGACATTTTACTTTTTAAACTTGACCGAATAGGTTTCCTTCCGTCTCTTTTGCTTTGGATTAATTCTTATTTAAAAGGTAGGACCCAAAGAGTAATGCTGAGGCAGACTACCTCTAAACAGGTTCACGTTACTTCTGGTGTTCCTTAAGGTAGTCATCTTGGACCTTTACTCTTTACTCTTTTTATAAATGATCTCCCCTCTGTTATATCACATGCCCGTGTACTCATGTATGCGGATGATGTGAAACTTATTCTATCATACACTAATCCCCTACATCATTCTCGTCTACAAGACGATTTGAACGCTATGCAACTTTGGTGTTCGGCCAATCAATTGCATCTGAATTGTTCAAAGTGTATGTTTATGACATTTTATCGTACTACACCTTATCTTGTCAGTTATACAATCAACAATACCCCTTTGCATTCTTTTTGATTCGCGTGCTATGTAAAAATTATAATAGTTTGCATCACGTTTTCTCTACTGAACTTTCTCTACCCCTAATAAAATCGTTGCTTTCAGGATACCTTCGGGAAGTCACTGACCATTCCCAGCTAAGAGCAGGGGCATAGCTTGCCGGACAGGCTGTAAATTTTCCCCCACCGGGTCGGGGATTTCCCATTACTTTTCTCTCTGTCCTATCTACTTAACACTCTACATATCTAGCTTAAATTTCTTTACTTTATTAAAAATCTTCTTACTTTCTTTTTTTCTTATTTATTGTATTTTATTAATTAATATAGCAAACTAAGATTATCTTTAATTTTACTTAAGAACACTTTTTTCCTACATACACCCTTCTGCTTAGATGTAGGCTCTAATAGCGTCACTGACAAATTTAGCTGTGAAAAGGGGCACAGCTGGCCGGACTGGCAACTAAAACACCTCCATCGGTCGGTGATGCGATTTAGAGAACTGTGTTATCTAACTAGGCTTTTAGAATATAATTCCATTATGTATTATATGTATAATCTACTGAATAATGAGGAAGACACTCGTTTTGTCGACCATTAATAAATAATAAATAAATAAAAACAACCGCAGTGAAGAAAGAATTCGAAGCAGACGCGCATGAATGTGTGTGTATACAATGTACACTGTACACTGTACATGTATATAGAAATTCTTGAAAATTGCGTTGCAAACACGTGCGCAGTAGTGCACATTTTCTACAGTATATATTATTGTACCATCGAAAACTTGTGTGTTCTCAAAAAGTTAATTTCATTTAAATTGTGGCTTAAATTGGTTGGCAATACAAGTTGGGTTATTAACTTGATTTATAGCTCTGCGGTGATAGCGGGGAGGTGGCGATAGGTCTAAAATGAAAGATACTTGACATATATATAATATTCTAGAAGCAACATATCATGTTTGGTGACTCTAGCGCTAATTATTTACCCAATTTTTTATAGGTTCTGAGATTCTTGCGTTCATACATACGGACAAGCGGACGGACATGGCTAGATCGACTCGGCTATTGATGCTGATCAAGAATATATATACTTCCTTCTGCCTGTTACATACATACATTTGCACAAATACATTGTACCCTTTTCATAAAAATACTTACTCACTATTTGTACCCAATTAGAAGAAATTTCCCGGTGTTGTCCAGGTCAAATTGATAATGTTGAAAGTACAATTCGTATCGAAATTGATTTGTAATTCGAGCTACATTCTATACCGTTTAAGGGGTCATTATAATTTTGTCACGAACTATGTATCGCATGGAAGGAGAAGTCGTTTTTTACTTTTAATGGTTTAGTCATAAAACTTCGCATAGGTTAATTTTATACAATATATAATTTTAGGCAATACAAGTGTTGGAGCTGGCAGGATCAGATCCCAATACCATTGGAATGCATTTTTTTTATCAGACAACTTAACCAGACTAGGCGTTTTTTCGCTTTACTAAGCTCCTTACTTTGAAAATCACACTTAATCAACGATCCGCCGAAAATGTCGTTCTTTATAAGATACTTGTTTTGTTAATAAGAACATTGAACCAGGATTTCGATATAGATTTTTATGGATTACTTGGACACGGGGAGTTTTCGAATATCGATCAATCTGCGGGCACTAGGAGGATCTACAATTAATATTTCAAGTCTCTAGGTCTTATAGGTTTTGAGATCCTTGCGTTCAGACAGACGGACATGGCTAGATCGACTCGGCTGTTGATGCTGGTCAAGAATATATATACTTTATGGGGTCGGAATTGCTTCTTTCTGCCTCTTACATACATTTGCACAAATACATTATACCCTTTTTACCCATTTTTAATGGGTTCAGGGTATAAAAATGAGTGTTTATATACATTTTGTTGTACAAGATATTTTCATCAAGCTCGGCATTCAACATTCCATAATTTTAAAACCGAAAGGCAAGTGTCTACAAGGGCATTAGTTCTTTAGGTTGCGAAGATTTGCTTACTTTCTATTTTTTAGGAAAAAAACAAACATGTAAAGTACCTAGAACAACTTTATCCTACCATTAAGTAATCGATCCAAATCGATATCGAAATTGTGTGTTTTGAGAAAATCTCCTAGGTTTTTAGAGATGGAGTCACCAAAATTTACATGCAGCTTCTAGAATAGTTTGTATATATCAAGTATCTTTTATTTTATAGCTATTACCACCTCGCCACTACCAATACAATAGCTATAAATCAAGTAAGTAACCCAATTTGTATTGCCCACTTTAAGAATATAACAATATTCTGTAGTACAATAAGAGCTAATTTAAAAATTTCATCAGGATCAGTAAAGAAACACAGAATTTATTAAAGCAAACGTGTGGTTATATATATATTGGCAGCCCAGATATCAGCGGCAGCTAACGCACATTGCAAGAATTTCTGTATACATGTACATACACACTCATTCATACGCGTCTTTATTGAATTCTGTCAACAGCATTGCGATTGCGATTGTATTGTTTTTTGTGCTGCTATTTTAATTCGTTTTTTTCTCATTAAGACTCAGTTATTGGTGTGGCTGTTGAGTAGAGGCAGTTGCAAGTAGTGAGGTCGGTCTGTTACGAGTTCGATTCCTAAGAGGAAAACTTTTTTTTTGTTAATTTACTGCTAAATCAAACGAGTTCGTATCGCGAGCTGCATTTGGTGTTGGTAGAAGAGGGTTCAGGGGAACCCCTCTTACTTGTTTACATTATTAGTGTGAACGCATGACTGATACCTTTTTCAGACTGTTCAGGTTGTCAATCGCCCCTAAGCCTCTCAAGATCCGAGCAAGTTCTATTTACTAGCAGTAAAAACATGCTAACAGAATCCAACTACGAAGCACTTTCCATTAGTTTACAAGCAAATTCATGGAATTAATATTAAAAAGAAGTTCAGTTAGCGTACAACGGTCAAACTAAGTACAATAAAAACATACTTTCCAAATTTTAAGTGTTGACGTGTAATGTCTAATTAAATTAGTAATGAGTTCTACAAATACTACACCGTTTTTATAGTAATAATATATTTACTTTTAATAAAAAGTACTCATACCTGTAAATTATTACATTTTCTGGGAGGTAACCATTTCGTTTCTTATAGCACTCTAGTGCAGTTTCAAAAGACGAGGTAAGTCCATTTACAAGCTCTTCCTTTTTAGTTTGTATAACAGCTTTACTGTACCAATGTGTATAAGATGAGTTAAGCGAAGCTACTAATGCTGCAATAATATTAACGATATTGTGAATTAAATTATATGAATATTATTATTTAACATACCAGCTACAGAGTTTCCCTTTTGACAAGGATCATGATATGAGTCAATTCCACAAATCATTACATTTTTAAAGGGGATTTTTACAGTCCACAATGATCCTCCCATTTTACAATTCATTTGCAAAATAACCTTTTGGACAATGGAACGATTTTTGGTTTCGTTGGATAATGTCCTTGAATTTATGACCTTTAAATATAAGCCACATTATTTAAAAATATTAAAATGTAACTATATTGATCAGCATCAATATCCTGGTCGATCTAGCCATGTCTGTCTGTCCGTATATATAAACGCAAGGATATCAGGACCTATAAGAGCTAGATTCTTGATATTTTATCTGTAGGTCCTCCTAGTGCTTGCGCAGATCGAGTATGTTTTCTATATTCGATAACTTGCCCCGTTCCCAATTAATCGATAAAAATCGATATCGACATCCTATTTTTGGTACAAATTGGTTAAATATTAAGAGCTGGAATCACCAAACCTGATATGTTGCTATTGGAATATTATATATACATTAAGTATCTTTCATTTTCTACCTATCGCCACCTCCCCGCTACCACCACAGTGCTATAAATCAAGTTAATAACCCAACTTGTATTGCCAACCAATTTAAACCACAATTTAAATGTAATTGACTTTTTGAAAATAGCAATAAGATATACTGTAGAAAATTTCATTAGGATCGGTTTTTTTTTGTTTTTCGGTGTTTTGAGTGCCCACGTACTTCCGGCAACTAGCGAAAATTCCAAGAATTTCTGTATACGTGAACACACACATTCATGCGCGTCTGCTTCGAATTCTATTAACAGCATTTCAATTGTGATTGTTTTCTGTGCTGCTATTTTAATTCGTTTTTTTCTCGTTAAGACTGAATTATTGGTGTGGCTGTTAATTAGAGGCGGTGGCAAGTAGTGAGGTCTGTTACGAGTTCGAGTCCTAAGAGGAAAATTTATTTTTTTCATTAATTTATTTTTGTTACTACTAAAGCAAACGAGCTCGTTGCGCGAGCTGCATTTGGTGTTGGTAGAACAGGATTCAGGATATGCCCTAGTCAGCTCCCGGCTAGAGCCTATTATTTATTTTAATAAGTTTTTCGCATAATTCAACGCTCTTGGATGGAATTTCGGGTTAAAGGTTTAAAGAACGTACTTTTTTTTTTTTGGCGAAAACCGTTGATTCCAACTGGGTTTTCCTTATTCAATGGACTTTACACATATTTTCAAATAGTTCTCTACTGAGGTAGTGTCGGTAGAAAATCAGAATCTTTTAAGTCAATGCTAATTTTTCTGAATGGATAATGGTACAAGAGCTTGACAACTATTCGACAGACAAGAATTCATTTAGTCTAAGGCAGTTCTTGAAAACTTATATAATCTGACAAGTTTCACGCAAGGTATTTTATTTAATACTGTTTCAAAGGGTTTACAATATTCCAATAGAATGAGAATGAGTGCTTTATGATATAAAAAAAAACGGATTCTAAATTAAATGCGGTCAAACTGTTAACTCAACTGTAATTGATGTTGGCAGCCTTATCAGGTGCACTTTATGCATTGCTTACACACATGAGCATGGCCTAAAATAAAAAACCTGAACAAAGATATAATCGATTTTAAGATAACAGAGTGTCTAATTTTACTTCTTTTAGCCATTTAAGTTTCTGAGAATCGATCAATTCCTCTGTAGCATAAATTTGGAGAAATTCTTATTTAAATTTTGACAATGTAGTATTCCGTTGAATAACAAAGCCAAGCAATATTATAACAGAAATGTGTCGGCTCTCGAATGTCCGAATCTCTACTGAACATTAAGCAAACATGCCGCAACACTGACTTTCGTAGATAGTACCTTTTTAGTTGTTGCCCAGCTCTAATTAAATCTCTTAACTCATCAGATTTATTCATGGTGGAATTAGGTTCGTTTTAAAATCTTTTTACCTTCAGTGTAAATGTACATTGCCTTCGGTTACCACACTAACTTTAACAAATCTACAGTAGGGAAATTAAAATATATTTGTATTTATCAATAAATTTATTACCTGTGATGCGACCGGTAGCTCGGAGCAGCAAATTTTTTTTATAGCACTATATCTGTCATCTCTGCTATTAGGACATATACAAACGACTATTTGGGTTTGAGTACTAATGTTTCGTCGTAAAGCATCAACATATGTATCTACTCTATCTTGTTCTAAGGATATAATAATCGGCTTACATACGCTCATTCCAAAAGCTTCACAGCATCGTTCTACATTAGTTAAAAACGTTTTTGCAGCACGAACATCACTCTTTTGGTGAATAAGGATCCAACTTTTTATATTTTTTACTTCAAGCATTTCATTGCTAATGGCATCTTTTGAAAATTCTGCCTTATGACCAGCTGAAATGCACTGGTTAGCAAAAAATATTTGCTCTGGATCCATTTTCCGACCAATTGCATTATGATAGTTTTTGAAGAGCGATAAGCCCCAGCTTTCGAGGATTTCTTTCGCTTCATTGTTTTCAGATACATTTTTAAAATATTTATCAAGAGCTAGTATACGCTGATTTGGAGTAACACTAGTGAAAGTTGCTATTTCACGCATTAGTTTTTTGTCCGACCGAATTTCATCGTGTAGGCCGGTCAGGTAACAAAGTTCAGGGATTAAGCAAAACTGTATGTTTTCTGTATTGACAGTTTTCTCTTTTCTCATTTGTTTTAAGCTTATAAGCAATGGTTGCTTGCCGTCTTTAATGTAAATGTTATGGTGGTTTTTGTAGTATTCAATGTAACTATGAGATCCCGTTCTTGTTTCAAATTCTGAATGTGGATTTTGGGAAAAGCATATATCATCAATTCTATACATCCGATTATTATATCGAGTTAAAACTATGCTTCCAACTAAATATTTTTTAGCTTGGTCTTGGTAATTACTCTTGTTGTGTTGATAAATCTCTATTAGCATATCCAATACTGTTTTTTGACATAGTAAACGATGTGATACATCGCAGCAGAGCATTAAACCACCGTCGTATTCATCGACAGCAATAACATAACCCGGCCAAACTTCTAACTTCGCCATGGGAATAACTTTTGGTCGTGAGGGATCAAAATGCTTTCGATCAAATTTTACATAATTTAAAGTTTTCATGACGCGGTCAAATAATATATTGTATAAATGTATACAATTTTTAAGGGACTCTTTTTTTTTAAACAGAAGTCTTATTTCAATATCCTTATTATCCACATTTTTGGAAACAAAAGTCGTCAATTCTCTTTCTAATAAAATCGGTAAGTACAGGATAGATCCATCAAAGGTTTTAGCTCCTCCAAATTGGCTTTTGTGTTCATTTAAATACTTCATTCTTAAATGAATGGAATCAACAGGAGGATTGAATCGTACTTCATAAAGATAAACTCCTTTCTTGGGGTCAGACTTTACTCCTATATAATTACATGACAAATTAACCGGCGTGCCTGTAAAAAAATGTTGGTAAGAAAGAGAACAACATATTAGTTAAAAGTATAGACGCAATTTTGATGACAGTTTAACTTTCTTAAAGTATTTAAAAAATCAAAATTCTTAAAGATTGGTCCACTTTCCAGCAGTACAGAGCTGAATGAAATGAACAACGAATGCATCGTTAAAAGCATCGAAAAAGCTACGTTTTGTAGCCACAAGCAAAGGAAATTATTCATTGCTAAACCAGCTTATTTATGCAACCGATTGGTCTTTCTTATATGACTCGGTTGACATGAATACTGCTATTAATTTTTTTTATAACACCCTAAACTCCCTCTTAGATATGTGTATTCCCAAGTCAATACCTTCGACTACTTCTTCAAAGCCTCCCTGGTTTACAGCAAAGAAGATAGAACGAAAAAGGCGAAGTATATACGGTCTGAAGCCATTATCTCTAACGAGATCATGCGCAAGTTTACCAGAAGCGGTGAAAGGCGGAAATGCGTTATTGTGATTGCCTTAATAATGTGAGTTAGACATTAAAGGGAAGCAGCTTCCCAGAGTGGAAAGACCTTTCTGCGGTTGTGCGCTGTTAACTCGCCCAAGCTCTTCATTGAGCAGCATAGACATGATTGTAGACGACGACCAAAAAAGTACCCACGCCGTCATTACTGGTGACTAATGCGTAGGCGTTGAACTGGAGCAGCCAAAATTCGATTCATTCAAACAAGGTAACCGATCATAAGCGAAAACTATGGCCAGAGCTTATGAAAGTTGGCCAGGAATATTCAATTATATGAATAGACCACAATTCGAAGTAGGCGACAGACCTCCTATTGTCATAAAAAATACAAGAGACATTTACTATTCAGGCCAGAGAAGAGAACTACAAAAAGCTACAACAATTAATATCTAATCCGATCCGAAATCAAAAACTTTTTAAAGCAATAACTATAGGCGGAAGTGCGTTATATGCCACAAAGTTTCCAATCCAAAAATAAATGTTGCACATTTCATATTGTCAACCTTTCTGCGCACAACGTTAATTTGCGAAATAATAGTTAACAATAATTAGAAACAAAAATCAAAATAAGAAAAGGGATCATAATTGTAAAGAATTCCATTAATAAAAGAAGAACATATACAAAGCCATCAATAGTATCCCTAGAACGGACCACTTAACAGAAAAATGCCTTGGACTAATTCAAAACTACCCAAAGCTCTTAGCCAACTCTATTCTACAAAATAAAAGCAGAAAGTATAACTACAAATGATTCACCAGTACACCCTAAATTCTACTAATACAATATTTTCCTAAAGAACGAGGTAAGTAAGCAGCTAAAAGAGCTAAAAGAGGTACATTCCAGCCATGCCGATCAAATAACAATTCACCAGTGTGGATTGATCCAAAAAGCAGATGCCTATGTACAGCAAAAGTTCAGAATTGTTATCGATTATAGAGAGCTCAATACAGAAGCGATAGCAAACATATATTCCATACCCAGAGAGACCGGTAAATGAATTCCTTGGTTTTGTTATTTTCGAAAAAGCGAGAAAACTAATCCAAAGAAAGTGATTGCAATTGCTAACTATAAACTTCCCAAAACCCTGCAAAATCTGGGAGCGTTGCAAGGCTACTATAGACGGTTTATTAGAAATTTCTCTAAAATTGCAAAGCCACTTAACTCTCTTTTAATGGGGAAGATGGACGAGAATCTTCAAAAATGCTCGACAATTTCCACCAAGAAACTATAGAAACCTTCGATAAAACGAAGAATACGGTAATATTCGATGTAGAAGTATTACAAAGAAGTTCTTAAATTACATATCTAAATACCGACGCCTCAAATTTTGTTTATAGTGGCGGTACTTTTACATAACGAACGACCAAAAACCTTTCTTTAAAAATCGCTCTCGAAAAAAAAGCTACGCAGCCAACGATAATAAATGCTTGCTATAATTTGGGCATTATAAGCAAAAGTAAACATTTTTGCCGATCATCCCGTTGGAACGGGACCTTGAGAATTACAATCACGAACTGCTATATCGACCAGGAAGCAGCAACGTCGTGACAGATGCGTTACCAAGGGTTAGTCAACTGAACTCAGTAGCATCAACACAAGATACAGGTCAGCAGTATATCTAATCTCTAGCATCGGAGTCCCTATCAATTCAAAAATCTAATATTTTCTTCAACAGGGGCAAACCACAGATTATAAATTCATTCCTAACGTTCCATAGACCTAAGATAACACAGCTTGATTATACAGAACAGAATTGACGAAATAACTAAGAAAAAATATTTAAAGCCATCCGACATCAACGTAATTTACCCACCGAAACACATATCAATTTTGTACAGGAGATAAATGCGACATATCCTACTAAAGTAGAAACCTTCCTAAAGGACATTTTCAGAAAGTCACGTTAAACTTGAAAAATCCGATTTAGGTTTATGCCTAAAAGGGCGTCGAAGCTGCGGGTAATAAAAATACGCAGCTGGTAAAACATTTCAGATAGCTCAACCAATGAACGGTGGCTGACAAATACTCCATGCATAGCATTACAATGTTCTTGGCCAACATGGGTAAAGTAGGAGTTTTCACATATTTAGACATGTAGCCCAGGTACACCATAGACACTTGACAGAGCGGGATCGAGAGAAAACATCGTTCTCCGTATGTAGGGCAAGGTACGAATTTTGTCGGTTTCCCTTCGGATTAATAAAATCCGGTAGCATCTTTAAAATAGCTATAAACGTCGTTCTTCGAGAACAAATTGATAAGACATTGTATGTCTACGTGGATGATGTCATCGTATTTTCAAGAAACTAGGCGGCTATGTCAAACAAGTCAAAAGCCTCCTCAACGACAACATGAAAGTGGCTCAAGAAAAGTCACAATACAATGATTGACTTTGCGGCAATATCAAGACCAGTATGATACATCTTAAAAGAGGACATGCAACTGTAAGTAAATATGGGCTGAAAAAATTCCCATCCAGTTGAGCGGGATCCAACGCAATATGTTCGAAAGACTCTGAAACATTTTAGCGTCGGAGGAGGTTATGCTAATATACCCCGATTACAAGAAGCCTTTTGACTTACTGATGCGCCGGATCACGGCATTGGAGCAGTCCTTTCTCAAAATGGAAGAGCAATAACAATGGTTTCGAGAACGTTGAAAAACAAGAAAATTAACTACGCAACTAAGTACTTCTACGTACTTCTACTTCTTCTAACCTTTCATGTTTGAAGAAACACGAGGTTTCTACAAGCCAGGCAAAGAGAAAAAAGCTGCTGATGCCTTATCCCGCCAAAATGTCAATGCGCTAGAGAATCCTACCGCACTTTTAACGCTTAATGAATCAGATTGTCTTAGAGAAAACGCGGTCCCCATTGAAAATAAAATGGATTGTTGTTTTAAATTATAAAAGCATTGCTGCCGAGATCTTTGATAGCAACGAGAGAAAGGACATCATGACAGCTGAGCGAAACCGCGGTTATAAAGCTGTGCAGGAAATCGTTTAACAGGTTATGTCTGACTAGTAACATACTTTCCGAAAATGACATGTATCTCGAATGAAGCAAAGACTTCGCCAAACGCCAATCTCTTCGTCAGAGGGGCAAATGTTACACATTAACGTTTTTTTTGAATGACAAGAAATTTTTCTTGACATGCGTTGACAAATTCTCTAAGTTCACTATAAGGCAACCCTTAGCTTCGCGTAGTGATGAACTTCTTCTCTGCCTAGCGGGTGTATTGTGACAATGAGCGCAAGTTATTATCCATGACCTTTAGGGCTTTAGTTTTGCTAATTAATTAGGAATTTATAATTCCATTTTATCCTTTTTTCTAGCTTCTGTTACAGCACGCATAACGAACAACTCTCACTTATCATAGATGACGACGTACTCTTAAATAAATAGTTTAGACAAACTGTAAACCTTACCAGCGAGAGACTGATGACGAATGACTGATGTAGTGTCCACACAACTCACAGGCATTTTTCCGCAGTCCCACATGCGAAAACTAGTAAAATTAGACACCAGACATGTACAAGACTTATTGGCCGCTATAAACGTGCAGCATAAATTGTCAAGTGTAAATTTCTAGTGAACAGTCTTAAAGGCGATTGCCGGCAAGAACAACGCAAACGATTTATGGAACATGAAAATTACGGAAGCGCAGTCCGTCGAGGCAAGCAATAAGAAAGACGTTGGGCGTTGTTTTTATTGCAGCATTGCTCAAAAGTTTACTTAATGTTTTTTAAGTCATAATTTGAGATGCCACAAATTGAAGGCAATAAGAAAGGCGTGTAGCCCATAGAGAAAAGGCCAGTGACCCATAAGTCAATGGCATCTCCAATTACATTTAGTAGTAAATAATGTCAACAATCGAAGATGCGTCATTAATAACGCATATTTTACCGTGACTATTGCCATTTTCCCAGTTGTCCTTGGGTAAATAATTTTATTAAACATCATCTTGAGCTGCTGCTCCAACCTCACAAGTGCAATCTGAACAAGTACACAGACAATCTCTGGGTAGTTTCCATTTGGCCTTCAACGACGCACAAGCAATCACCCTTAGATTTCACTGAGCATAAGGACGCATCCTACTTCGATCATTTTCATTCCACAACACATAAGGAAGTGTTCCCCGTAAACGTCGTCACGCTGAGCTGCTTAATCCATGATATGCATGCTTTATATGATAGATATATTTCCCTAGATACTACTGATTAATTTTTACAGGCAAATTTAAAAGTAAAATAATTTTATCAAAGCGCACCTTGTGCAATAACTATGTTCAGAAAATAGTACACATAGTACAGATTGACTTAAGGAAGAGATGAATGTTATTAGTTTTCTAGCGCATGACCTATCCCAAATTTGTATTCACATATGAATGTGTGATTTGTACTTTGGTTAGCTTGCTGAAAAATTAATATTTTTAAGTCGATGCAAATATTTAAAAGAAATTATTAAATAAATTATTATTATAACAACAATGATTAAAATAATTATTTTAAAATGAAGACTTTCATTTACATTTAAATAAGGTTTTCAGGGTTTGGCTGCTGCCAGCCAAATAATAATATATTTAGTTGTAGAAAGTATGTTAGAATCGGCTTTAAATATATTGATTTTTTACCAAACCAACATACATATGCAATACAAATTTGAGATAGATAATGGTAACCACAGAAAACTATCAAAATTAGTTTTTTCGGCAGAAAAGCCACTCCAGGGAATAACAAGACATTTAGATATGCTGTTTTGTATGTATATTCACACACATGCATACAGCATAGTTTATATTGCCGTTGGTTTATGCTCTGATCTGTAGCTTCGTCTTTCAATTGCAGTATGGCAAGCAACTGATAGACCCCCGTCAGATTAAGGAATTGGTGAGAAGTCTTGGTAGATTCAACGATAGTCGCACTTTAGAAGGAGAGTAATTGACATATTGTCCGCTACCATCGGAAAGCGCTTAGTAGTAGCCTTTTCGGCGGTCAGCGTCACGCGCAGTGGCCAGCCTAGTGGTCAGCGACACTTTGTCGAAAACGTTCGGTGAGATTTTTGATCGCCTGCACGAGGTGCTTACGCTGCTTTTTTAGGGGACAGCGACTGCAGTGCTCTGCGGCTGGAATTCTTAGGTTTAGCTTTACTCCTATGTACGATATTATGCGCTGATCGGCCGGACATCAGTTCACGAAGTAACTAATTTTTATCTATATATATACAAATATATATGCAATACTTCAAACGACATAGATAAATACGTACATGCGCATGCCTTCATCCTTTATCCGTAGGGGGCCACTAGGCAGATGAGCATGCACAGCTCAAGAAAAAAAATGTAAATTCATTAAAATTATAAATATTGCAATAGCCAATATTTCCTATAGAAAAAAATAGACGAGCCGACCTAACTCTGGTTGTGGAGAGGACCTGCCCCGGTCCCCGCAAAAGGAATCCATACTAAAATAACTTATTCGAAAACCCTATCCAATGGCCAGGTGCAGCGTTCAATACGATAGATACGATTCTTTCACCAATTTCTCACCCGCACCATGTTCAAATGAACGTCTAAAGTTATATTCTATAAAGATATTTGAAAATAAGTTTAGTTATCAAATAAACAACCAACAATGGTTTTGTGCGATTCTTGAAGCTGAACAATAAATTGTTATTCATTAAACCTTTCGCCTGCATAGACGAACATGGTTTTATCGACTCGACTATTAATGCTGACCAAGAATCTATATACCTTAAGGAATCGGAGATGATTCCTTATGCCTGTACATACGATTGCACAAATACATTACACACTTTTTAACCATTTTCAATGGGTTCAGGGTATAAAAAAACCTATACAAAATGCGGCACAGAACACAATACAATCGCAATGCCAATGCTTTTTATAGAATTCAATAGTCGCATGAATGTGTGTGTGAACATACAAAAATTGCGTTAGCAAACACATCTGCACAAACACGTGGCCTGAAATAGAAATAAGTTAACAAGTAACATCTACAGTCCGACTGGGTAGTCGAGGCCGACGAGCTTAAGTTCGATGACTTGGCCTATGATGCTGAAACTGCATCATATTGGTCAACAACATTGTTGAAGCTGCCCGTAATATGATACCCCACAAGAGGCGCAAGATCAGTGTTATAGCAGACGCGGAAGTCGGCCGACTCCAGCGATCTAAGAATCCATTGTCTTTATTTTTAGTTACGATTTTGATATACACCAGAGCGCGTGCGCCTGCTAGTATAAACGACTCATTCCGCAACCAGTCTTATCTATATTTACCCGCTAACGTAGATCAACAGTTTGTAATATTCCCGCTAATGAAATATTAATTGGCGCTCAACTCTGTTAAAAGAAAAACCCAACCAAAACAGCTGGGCGAAACACCAAAGAAAAAGTGAAGTCAAGACACATATAATGTCAAATAACTACATGACAAAACTGTGACGCTATGTAAAATAAAAACCTGCAGAGTGCGAAAAGTACCGCGCACACATAAACTTGACACGGAAGCCACAAGAGCTTTTGGGCAGTGGTTACGAAACCAAGACAGCTAATACCTTTTCCTGGCCGAAGTTGGACTAACGGTTTTGCGGTATCAATCACATACTAAGTGAGTGCCATGTCATATTGTTCTGTAGGGTTCAAAGAAAAAATGCCGGACATAACCGCAGAACCATTACGTGCGATAGTCGTGGCTGCATGGTCCAGTGCAATAGGTGCGGCGCAGAATGAACAGACAGATCGAAATATTAGAGAAGAATTAGGACAATTCAGAAGCACGTACATCGCTTTGCCTAATATTTAAGTACATACATATATCACAACGCACAAACTATAGAGGGTATCAGATGCGACGAACCCTGGATGCTATAAGGTGCTGAGCACAGACATACGCGTTTTAGAGATTGTTAGCAGTAGCCGTGTATCATGCGATCAGAACACTCAGAAGTAAATCAAGGACGCAGTAGTCCTAGTAGTTGTCTCGATTTCGCATATTGCGACTACTCCACATCATAGAACAAAAGCTTGGTACTAAAGGTGGAGAAAATGATCATTTTGTTGACAATTATCGTACGACATATCGTACAATGCTTTAGCGAATGGTTTGCGCGAAAAATTTAAATGTGACTCCTTTTGAGTATTTATCTCCGCGCTTAAGAGTAACCTGACAGATGTGCTGTTTGCGACGCATCTCCTCAATTAAATGTCCGCCCTGCCATTAGCCCAAGGATCGAAGCAAACCTTGAAGAAGCCTAAAGGAGAAGGCCTATAAGTCTGAGAAACGTTCTAGGAACCAGCAGCAGTCTGAGCAAAAGATGCAAAGGGTAAATGGTTGCTCAAGAAAAAGCTCAAGAGCCCGAGGCTTACGACAATGTGCTATCAGTACGAATGCGATATTAGTTGTTTAGCGGAAGGTCCTTTCTGCCGTTCGTACAGCGAATTGTAGTAGGCGTAACGATGAAATAATTAGGGGGTACGGATGTGTCCAATAATTGTACCAATCCCTTGCCAGGATTAAAACCGTAGACCCTGTAGACCCTCACTAACAAACTTCGACAGTATCAACGGTCTAGATCTGTTAACGCAGATAGACGCTTTCATCAGCTTAATGAAAATAAAATTTGAAAATGTATTAGAAAAGATACAATACCATAGATGTAGAAAGGTTAATTTTACCTAAATTAAAAATGTTAACGCACCACAACCCGTAAAGGCCAAATTTGTTAAAACGCTCGAATACAGCTTTCGCAGACTTTAGCGAGACACTGCCACATAACACATTAGTTGTGACTACAATCCGAACAACGGGTAACCAGCCCATATATTCAAACCAATTGGAGCATATATCCCTACCCAATGGGAGTATCGACTTTGTGGTTCGTGGAATAGAAAACCTTCTATCCCCAAATTGACAAAAAGCGAACAAATGAGTTGGGTCGGCTATCATCCAATTCTGCTTGCAGAATAAAATCTAGAGAATACCTTATTTGTCGCGAACAAATCGAAAAACAAAGTTAAAATAAAACAACACACAAAAAAATGTATTTATACTAATATTTAATAATATAACTAAAGATAAAACGCATATAAATAAAATACACACAAATTAATAACACAAAAAATATTAATTTTTAAATTAAAAAACAAAAGAAAAAAAAATTGTAACACAAAATATTCAGGCATGCGCATTGTAACACTTTCGTTGTTATTTGTTATTTTGATATGATCAAAACATAAGCGCAAGTCAATGACACGATGTAATATAATATGATCAGCCTTACCTTTAGTGCCGTAAATTGTGTTAGGACAAAAAAAACCATCCATAGAAAGGTTTGTTTTGATTTCAGATCTATCACCAGTTAAAGCTGCATTTTTTGTCTGAACACATTCTTTTTTTTGTCCAAGAGTCGATGGATTTTTTTCGTTCCTTACTTGTTGGGATTTATTTTGAAAGGATTGCAGCAAATTTGCTCGTCCACGTCCAATTGAAATGCTGACATTTTGAATAGTTGATGCAAGCTCACTTGCAATATCATCCCTGGCAACTCGTCGGTATTCTCCACTTGAAACAGACTGGTCAGCATCTAAGCCACTATCTTTTGTATGCTCTCCACTAGATGAAGAAACTTCCGATGTCTCCGTCTTTTTATGAAATAAGGACAACAAGTTGCCACGTCCAGACATGATCTATAAAACTATAAAAATTATATTTTAAAACCTCCAACCTAGCCGTAAATAAATAAATTTTTATATTTTAATTTCTTGTATGTAACAAAAATATAATTGTAAAATCAACGTAAAAGTTTTCGTGTTTGTGAAGAACCAAAATTGCTTGCCTTCATTTTGCATATTATTTACGCTTTGCTTACATTGGTTTAATACCGATTAATCGTCAACAAAAAAAAATTAAATAAACAGATGTTTGATAACCGATCTAGTAAAATTTGTGGAATAAATGGCGAAATAAGCTGTAAGGGCAAACAAAGTTGCGACCCGTGCGAGAGCTACTGGAGTAATCGGCTTACCCAAATCATTTCCTTTCAGCTCTGGACAATTTAAATATACTAAGCAGTTAAACACCTGTGTTACCCGTGAAGCAGTTGCAGAATTGTGACATCGGAAATATATGTCCATTAAGACTTGGACAATGTCGTCGGTTATATACAATAATGTATATGCCTTAAATCTGCAAACTTATATATATTTTTTTTAATTTTAGCTGTAGGTCCTCCTAGTACCTGCGCAGATCGAGTTTGTTTCCGATATTCGATAACTTACTCAGTTTCCAAGTAATCGATAAAAATCGATATCGAAATCCTGTTTGTTTTTTTTTTTTTAGCAATTTTGGTTAATAATGAAAGCTAGAGTCACCAAACTTGACATGTAGCTTCTAGAATAGTATATATATTTGCATTTGGTGTTAAGTGAAAGAAGGTTCAGGGTATCCCCTAGTCGGGAGCTCCCGCCTCTTACTTGTTTATAATGGTATCGCGTGCAACTGACTGCGTAATACCTTTTCACAATAACAGGCTACTCGAAAATTTGTTGTATGATATTCCCGATGTACCACGCCCCATTTTTCGTAGAAAAATATTTTATATTGATATAGAATGGCTTCTCAGCACTCTCCATTAATATTAAATAAAATAATAGAAATCTCCCAACAATTTTTAAAAGAGCACAGTAGTGTTTATTTTAGAATTTACTCACTACATCTGTAAATTGTAGAAATTTATTTTAACGATTTCCCACGCCAACAGGCATAGAAAATTAATTTTAAAACTCCATCTATACATTATACAATTATAAACTATTTCCAAATTTGTATCCTAATCTCACTTACCCAATATGCTAAATATTTTCTTGTAAACTCATGTACAACCTTTCATAAGATTTTGTTATGCAAAGCGTTTATCTTCTACCTATCACCGTCCAACAACCCAGTCAATAAGATAACTTTCTTTATTTATAAATAACACGAAATCACCTCAGCGTGACTGCAGAGTATTATATGCAAACAAGTGGGCTTTAGTCGTGAGTTCCCGATAAGGGTAACTTGAATCTGCTTACACCAACTCCAAATCCACCTCGAGCTACGCGCTTGTTTTCTTTATCAATAAGAAAAATAGTTTTAAAACAAAGTTTGGAACCAATGGGTGGTCATCGGGCACCGAGCCGAAGCCTGAGTGAATTTTTGAAGTCCACAACTACAATTCTAAGGGACATATGTAAGTGGGTTGCTCAACTTAAAATAATATGAAAATAATAAAATAAACAACGTTTTATTAAAATACATGTCTACGGTGCGGCTTTAGCGAATGTTATGTGCGAGAAATTTGGAGGGAATGCCCTCCGGGTATGAATGGCCGAGTTTGTTTGTGGCGAATCCCTCAGATTTTTACTTGGGTCATGTCACTTATAAGCTTAGCTGTACTGGGCCAGTGCAAGTATTACCTGCCACATCACTGCGTGCTGTAGGAGGATAAAACCACAACCAAGCTGAGGGTAGTGTTTGATGGCTCGACAGCTACTACCTCTGGACACTCGCTGAATGGCTCACAGGCGATATATAAATATTTTGATGAACTCATGCATGCTTTATTCACAATACAAACAACTTCTCTCCAGCATACACTGTCGAAAAACAAAAGTAAAAACAATCTACCAACAACTTCTCTACAGCATACACTGTCGAAAAACAATCTACGTGGGAGCTATTTTATTATTAAATTGCCCCGTACAATTTATTAGTAGTTTTTAGGGCAATGTATCGTTCATATAAAGAATGCAATTCATGGATTAAGCAAAAGTACTATGGGTCGATCATGAGTATATAACTTTTTCGCTCAATGTAGTTCGAAAGCGAAACAACGCAGAGCAAACGAAACCAGAGCGACTAACTTCGTAGCTCGTGTCAGCATAAGCATCGTGTCATTCGTTCGTCTTGTTTTTGAAGAGCGAAGATCCAGTCGGCTGGCGCGTCGTTTAAAGTGGGAAAGGCCAGAGGAAAAACCAGGTTAGAAATTTTGCGTCGTATTCAAATGTATAGGCGTTAATTATCTTAGTGTATATATTGTCTTTGCCTGAACGTAGCTCGCGCTACGTAAAAAAATGTCCCCCTTACTAAGAATCTAACCAAAAAGCTCGACAACCACACCTACAATTAATTTCTTATAAAATAAATACCAGCACATACACACAGCACAGAATATAATACAATCGCAATTGCAATGCTGTTGATAGAATTAAAAAAAGACTCGCATGAGTGTATGTGTGTACATATATACAGAAATTATGGCACGCGGCAAGCCAAAACACGTTTTCTTTAATAACATCTGTGTTTTTTAATCGATCTTGCTGACGTTTTCAACAGAAGACCTTATTATGTTATGTTCGTATATTCTCAACAAGTCAATTGAATTGAAATTGGGGCTTAAAGTGGTGGATAGTTCGAATTGGTTTATTAATTGGATTTATAGCTATGTTGTCTAGGCGGTAGGGTGGCAATAGCTATAAAATGAAACATTTTATATATATATATATACCATTCAAGAAGCTACTTGTCAAACTTGGCGTTTCTAGCTCTTATAATTTACGCGACTTGCTCAAAAAACAGCATTTCAACAACGATTCTTATCGATTGCTTGGAAACGAAGGAAGTTATCGACTATCGGAAACAAACTCGCACTGTGCGGGCACTAAAAGGACCTATGGTCAAAATTTCAAGTCTCTAGCCTTTATAGATTCTGAGATCCTTCAGCTACTAGATAAACGAGTTTAAAGGCTTAAGGCCTTAAGCATATCAAAAGGCTTAAATTATAGAAGGTAACAGATTCGATAGAGAGATTCGAGACCCATAGAGGCTGTAAACAACAAACTGTATTAACAAACATTTTTTACAACCTGTCGTAAGATTCTGCTTTAGCGAATGGTATGTGCGAAAAGTTCATTCATTTGTCGTCCGCCCTGGCGTTCTCACAGAAAATCTGAGCATGCCATGGAACATGAAACATCGCAGAGAACTATTTTAGAAGCCTAGAAGAGAAGCCGCGTACTAGGAACCAACCAGCAGTCTAAACAGTATGAACAAAAGAACAGGGTCCAGTACGGACAGGGCAAGATACGGTGATCAGCACCAATCCGAGCAATCCCAAAACAAGACGTGTGTCAGACAGCCCACCGCCCACCAGCAACAACAAGAAAATAGGCAGAAAAAAGAGCGAATACATCTGAGCGGGTCTCCGGGCAAAGGAGGCAATAGGAAAACCTTCTTGGCACAAGATAGAGATGAGTCCGTGTATGAGGATAATGGTATTAATTTTTTAATGGAAGTGGCCTGTCGGCGCTCAAACGCGAAATGAAGCGGGCGGAGCGATGAAATTTTTAATCAACACCATCCATTCCTTACGGATACCACACCAATAACTGAGTCTTAATGAGAAAAAAACGAATAAAAATAGCAGCCCAAAAAACAATACAATCGCAAATGCAATGCTGTTGATCAAATTCAAAGAAGAAGCGCATGAATGTTTGTATGTGCACGTATACAGAAATTTGCGCTTGCTGCCAGCCAAAGCATGTTTTTTTTAATAACTTCTGTGTTTCTTAACCATCTTTGATTAATTTTCTACTGTAGATCTTATTGTGCTATAGAATGTTTGTATATTCTAAAAAAGGCAATTGTATTTAAATTATTGCTTATATTGGTAGGTAGTATAAATTTGAATTGGTTTATTAACTTGATATATGGACCTAGCTAAAAATGAAATGAATGTCAAGTTTGGTGAGCAAATTTGCTCAAACAAACAGGATTTCGATATCGATTTTTATCAATTACTTGGAAACACGGCAAGTTTTCGATTATCGGAAAAAAACTCGTACTGCGCGGGCACTATGAGGACTACGGTCTTGGATTGAATAAATTAAATGAAAATGCTAAATAAAATTATGAATACTATAAATATATAATCGATCCTTTTTATACCCTAAGCCCATGAAAAATGGGAAAAAGGGGTATAATGTTTTTGTGCAATATGTAAATGTATGTAACAGGCAGAAAGAAGCATCTCCGACCCCATAAAGTATATATATATTCTTGATCAGCATCAATAGCCGAGTCGATCTAACCATGTCCGACTGTATGTCTGTCTGTCTGTCCGTCCGTCCGTCTCTCCGTATGTATTAACGCAAGGATCTCAGAACCTATAAGAGCTAGGGACTCGTTTCCGATAATCGATAACTTACTCCGTTTCCATGCAATCGATAAAAATCAATATCGACATCCTATTTTTTGAGCAAATTGGATAAACATAATGAGCTAGTCTCCAGTTCCGATAATCGATAACTTCCTCCGTTTCCAAGCAATCGATAAAAATCAATACCGACATCCTATTTTTTGAGCAAGTTGGGTAAACATAATGAGCTGGAGTCACCAAACTTGATATGTTGCTTCTAGAATATTATATATATATCAAGTATCTTTCATTTTATACCTCTCGCCACCTCCTTGCTACAACCTCAAAGTGGGTTTAGGGTATTCCCTATTCGGGAGCTCTCGACTAGAACCTTCCTTACTTTTTTATTTGGTATATTTAATAAACATAATTTATTACCTAATTGCCGCTGGTCATAAAATCATTTATGTGATTAGTCACTTGACCTACATATGGAGGTGCAGGTGCTTGCCAAACGTTTGGGCCTAACGGGCTGCTGCAGGTAATAAGGGCCAACCTTCAGGACTTTGGACCTGCCGATGAGAAATCAAGTGGCCCCTTTATTTTTCACTAGTTGTCAGGTCTATATCTTGTATGGTTAGTGCTGTTACATACATACATACATGTACATATATACATTATACCCCTATTTCAGGGAATAATAAACGGAACAGACAGACGTATAGTGGCTTGATGAACTTGGCTTTTGATAGTGTTATACATGTATACATTGTACATACATATGCATAAACTTTATGGGGTCGGAGTTGATTTTAAACAGGCAGAAGACTGCAAATGTATGTGGACAAACACAATATACACTTTTCACCAATTTTCAATGTGTTCAGGGTATAAAAATAAAGTCGAAATTTATTTAATGGCCTGCGTTCTTAATTAATTATAATAGCTA
Organism: Drosophila littoralis; assembly: GCA_018903485.1. NCBI lineage: Eukaryota > Metazoa > Arthropoda > Insecta > Diptera > Drosophilidae > Drosophila > Drosophila littoralis. The sequence goes on along the minus strand of JAEIGF010000059.1, from coordinate 563,180 downwards.
CCTAAGGTTTGTTTAAGTTCAGCTGTGTATATAAAACTACATGCTGTACGAAAACGACCCACCAACTTGTAAACTTTTGTACTATTTCGTGACGTACATATGTATTTCGTATTTTGCACACATGTTTGTATGCATATTGCAATTCTTGCGGCTTATCGTATGTGACTGACGCCATATATATGAATGTACATACATACATAAGTTTAACATTTATACTCACGGATGCGCTGCATATACAGATGATAATAGAATTATTTTGATAAATTCACATAAATTTAATGATATACTTGGAAGGTACATAAATCTGAATCAACTAGCATTATTCGTTTTAATACACTGGTACTTACCACGTCAATAATAAACTAATTACCAATTTATTAACCAACTTTTTAACAACATGCGCGTGTTACAAACCGATTTTCGCATACATGAATTAAATTCAGTTTTCAGAATTACAAGTTCGCGCCACCTTTGCTTGAATGAATTAATATCAAGCTTTAGTGATGTCAACACAGCATCTCGATAAGATTAAAAAATTATCGACACAAAAATGTATGTCTAGTACGCTGTTCACAAGACAAAATACAGAAATAATTCTGTAGGAGCAAATACTATTATATCTTTTCAAAGAAATACCCAAATATAATGAAATCGTTTGATTGAGTCGAATATATGACCCGTGATAATATTACTAAGGTCAACGCCGCAACAATTTTTTATATACCAGCGCGAGCAAATTTTGTGCGTGGTGTTTAATAGAAGTTCAGTAGAAACTTATTTTATGGTGACAAGCTTCTTACTATGTAAAGGCACTTGCAGACGCGCAGCTGCAATTATCTGAGTAAGGTGTCTATTGCTTTGCGTAACTGTAGGAGTGCAGCTGAAATTATCTTCTTTAGATGTTTAATGCTTTGCTTATCTGTATGGATGCAGCTGCAATTATCTGTATAATGTTTTTATTGCGTTGCTAAAAAATAAAGAAGGAAATTATTAATGTGTTAGGTAGATAAAGAGATAAGGATAGGAGCTCACCGACCCGGTGGGGGAAATTTATAGCCTGTCCGGCAAGCTATGCCCATACTCATAGCTGGGAATGGTCAGTAAGTTCCCGAAGATATCCTGGAAGCAACGATATTATTAGCGGTAGAGAAAGTTCGGTGGAGAAAACGGAATACATATTATTGTAATTTTTACAGAACGCGAAAAGAATTGTAAATATCATTATCTGTAGTCCACGTTAGTAGGAATAAGGGGCGATAATTCCTGGTAGGTCTAGACGGAACAGCGAATTGAAGACGCCCTACCAAAAATGAAGGATATATGTCGCCAACAATCAACTTATGTAGAAAGACAACACCGAGGGTTGTCCTACCAACCAAGTTGAGGGTCCCAATTTAAGCCTCGTAAGGGAAAAAAAGGCAATACGATCCTGGCTATTGTTATACTGCGGAGACCAGATGCAAGAGCAGTATTCAAGGATAGAAAAAATCTTAAAGAATTTATAACAGAAAGATGAGAGGAATGGGAAAAAATAGGCGCAAGACTAAGTAATAAAAGTTTACAAAATTGTAAAACTGTCTTGGGTTTTGGGAAAATTGCCTTATGCGCCGAGTTAGATATATGTATCTCATAGCATTGATAGTTCAGAAAAAAGAAGTTCGACTATGGAATATTAAGCTGAATATTCAGTACTCGAACCAGACTTATTAAAATTTTAAAAATATTAAGACTTCATATTTTGTAGGTTTGATAGTCTGGGAGTGAACCAGGGTGGATTTGAAGAAGCTGATCGAAGATGCAATATAATTATTAGCTGTCTCATAAGAGAATAGTTAAGAATCTGGAGGCTTATGCGTCTCAGAAGTGTGACGCGTACATTGCTCAAGGGAATGTTTTTTTTGTTTATCCGGCAGCGTTCATGTCCTACAGGGCTATTGAGTCATCGTTTTCTTTTTATTAGTAAGCGATTTGCCAACATGCACACTGCAGGTCATCCACGAGAGGGATGACCTGAGCAATCGACAATAAATCGACATAGTTCAGATAAGAGGGCATTCCAACCAAAACATGGCATTTCCTCCCCTCTTTAAGTTTATGTATTATTTTTATAAAGTTACAAATTTGTGAGTTTTCTTATTTTGGCAAATATTTTGGATGGTACTTGTTTTGTAGCGAAATAATTTTTGGGTTATGTTTTTTTTTTCCTTCGTATTTAGGTAGGGTAAAAACTTGGGTTGAAAGGCAACTGGCAGAAGTCAAAGTGAGCATGGTGACCAAAAGCGTTCTAGGGGCTGTACTAATGATACTAGCTTGTAGAGTGAGCGCAACCCCGGTGTTAAATTCCGCAAAAAACCTGCTGTGAATGTGGCGTTGGCTCAAGCCCAGGCCACTTACAGACAGTTTTAAGCCAAGGGGATCAGTGATCCGATTAGGGAGGAGATCAGGGTCGAAATAGAGCATAATGCAACTCCTTAATGATATGCTTCGACGATGGAGAAGAACCGCCGACTACCTTTACAACCAATATCGAAATGGCTATGGATACAGATTCTAAGAAGCTTTCACACGCTCTTGACTGCCAAGGCTATGGGTTGGTATTGGGTGCTTGTAAGGCAATCAATAGTCGATAGTTTGGTAGTTCTGAAAAGGGCGAGCGATTCGTGGTCTGAGTGTGACCGGCGTTTCAGAAAGGTCTTAGAGAAAACGTAGCTAGATATGCATACACGATGGACATATACACAGTCGATCTTTTGCTGCATGAGGTCAACGAGGTGGAAGACCATTCTATGCGGTTGGTCCACGATATGGCGGAGGGTAAAAACCAATGATGAATGATATAGAGGACGAAATTGAAGAAATTTTGGAAGAGCTACGCTAAGATCAGAGACACACGACAGACTCGACTGCTGACACAGTGGGAAGTTGGGCACGATTTCAGAGACTGTACATCCATCGAACTTAAATTGTTTTCTTTCAAATGTGGCTGGCTCTCAAATGTCTTGAGTGCTGGTTAAACGGCTGGGTGAGCGTAAAGAAGCAGGGCGACTCACGTTCAGGGATGCGGTCCGCACAAAAGAAGGAGTAGTCGAGCGACCGAAAGAAATTGCAGGAATAAGGATATAATTTTAATTAGGCGTTTAGCTTCTGAAGAAAGTTGGAGGAAATACTTAGTTTTTTATTTATTAATGGTCGACAAAACGAGTGTCTTCCTAATAATTCAATACAATACATAATAACATTTAATGCTAAAAGCCTAGTTGGAGTACACAATTCTCTAATAGCATCACCAATCGATTGAGGTATTTTATTTGCCAGTCCAGCCAGCTGTGCCCCTATTCACAGCTAATTTTGTCAGTGACGCTATTAGAGCCTTCAGCTAAGAAGACGGGTGTTAGTAGAGAAAATAATGTTCTTTAGTTAAAATTAAATATAATAATAATTTACTATATTAATAAAGAAAATACAATAAATTGGGAAAAATAAAGAGAGAAGTTAGTAAAAAAGTAAAGGAATTAAACAAGATATATAGAATGTTATGTAGATAGGATAGAGAGATATTAATGGGAAATCACCGACCCGGTGGGGGAAAATTTATAGCCTGTCCGGAAAGCTATGCCCCTGCTCATAGCTGGGAATGGTCAGTGACTTCCCGAAGGTATCCTGAAAGCAACGATTTTATTAGGGGTAGAGAGAGTTCGGTAGAGAAAACGTGATGCAAACTATTGAATTTTTACATAGCACACGAAAAGGATTGTGCATAATGTAGTCTGTTGTGTTAGGAATAGGGGGCGATAATTTCTGGTTGGTCTAGCCGGAACAGAAAATTGAAGACTCCCTAGCAGAAAAGGAGAATCAATATCGCCAACAATCAACTTATGTAGAAAGACAACACCGAGAATTGTCTTACGGTCGATTAACGACGAAAAATTAAGAAGAAGTAGCCTGCTGGAGTAGGATGGCAACCGAAGATTAGGGTGCCTCGTAAGGCAAACAGCAGAAATTACTTCTGAACAGATTCAATACGATCCTGGCTATTGTTATACTGCGGAGACCAGATGCAAGAGCAGTATTCAAGGATATGGCGAACTAGAGGGATGTACAGAAGTTTCGTTATAAAAGGATCGTTAAACTCTTTAGACCATCGTTTAATGAATCCAAGTACACCGTTTGCCCTCATTAACGATGGTATCTATATACAGATTAAAGCTGAGTTTAGAATCAAAAAGAACGCCTAGATGCTTAACTGTTAGTATACGCTGCAATGGAGTATTGTCAATTGTATAGCTGACGATATAAGGTGTAATGCGATTGAAGGTCATAAACATACACTTTGTACAATTTAAGTTGCATAGCGTTCAAATCGTCTTAAAGACGAGAATGATATAAGGGATAAGTGTATGATAGAATAAGTTTCACATCATCCGCATACATAAGTACACGGGCATGTGATATAGCCGAGGGGAGATCATTTATAAAAAGCATTACTGGGTCCCACCTTTTAAATAAGAACTAATCCAAAGCAAAAGAGATGGATGGAAACCTAATCGGTAAATTTTAAAAAGTAATATGTCATGGTGCACACAGTCAAACGCCTTACTGAAGTCAGTGTAAATGATATCAGTTTGCATTTTCGAAAGGAAACCATCACTTACCAAGGAAGTAAACTCAAGCAAATTGGTCGTAGTTGACCGATTCTTTACGAATCCATGTTGAACAGGGGAGACAACTGATTTGCAGAAATGCTGCAAATTCGAAGTGATTATTTTTTCAAATACTTTAGGGATAGCGGACTGTTTTGCAATGCCCCTGTAATTTTGTATATCAGACTTTTCACCTTTCTTGTGGAGAGGTATGATATAAGATTCATTCCAAAGAAATGGAAAGACTGAAGATTCAAGGGAAAGATTAAAAAGCTTTAGCAATGGACGAAGAAGGGAAGAACTACACTCCTTGAGAAGACAACTAGGATCATTGTCAGAATTGTAAAGAATTTATAGCTGAAGGAAGAGAGGATTGGGAAATAACAGGAGCAGCTATAGAAGCGAATATTGTGATGGTAAGAATTATTATTATTATTATTAGGACAGACGGAAGAGTAAGTTGATTGGACAACATTAGCAAAGAGGTTAGCAGAATCGGAATCATTGCTAGCTTTATCTATCCCGAGAGAAAAAGAAGATGGCAGACTTGAAGATTTCCGCTTACAAAATTATAAAACTGTCTCATGTTCTGGGTAAATAGCCTTTTGCAATGAGAAAGATAATTCTCATAGTACTGAGAATTAAGAAGAAAGAAGTTTGTCTTGGCTACGAAATATTTGGCCAAGTCAATACTCGAACCAGACCTTTTAAGCTTTTTAAAATATTTAGACTTAATATTTTGTAGGTTTGATAGTCTGTGAGTGAACCAGGGAGGCTTTGAAGAAGCAATTGAGGGAATTAAATTAGGAATGCAATCATCTAAGATGGAGTTCTGGGTATTATAAAAAAGATTAATAGCAATATTCATGTCAACCCCGTCATATAAAAAAAATCAATCGATTGCATGAGTACGTTGATTAAGCAAGGGATAATTTCCTTTGCGAAAGCAACGGCGGGGCTTAATGGCTGATGAGCACGAAATGCGAGGCTTACAATTGAACATTGTAATCTCTAAAGTAGGATGATATACATCCTCAGGAAGAGATAAAGAAGGGGACCTAGACACATTAGAAATAAGGTAGTCTTTAACAAATACAAGGTCAAGTGTTCTATTCAAATGATTCAATTTCTGAATTGATTTGAAACAACGAAAGATCAAGCACGCAGTTTATAAAATCATGCTGTGCTAAGGGCACTAGATAATTTTCGGCAGTGAATAATGACCAAGAGATGTTCGGCAAATTAAAATCACCCAACACCATAAATAGGTCATTATCACGCACGTGTGAAGAAACTTCTTTAATACAAGTAATATGTTTCATATAAACTTGAATATCAGAAGAAGGAGGAACATAAGAGCATGTAATATAGATATTCCGTGTAGGAAAAGACACCTTAACTGAGACAATTTCAGCGTCAGTAGGCGTACTAAAACAAAAAGGTTCTGACTGGAGAGTGGCTTTAACGGCAAATTATACCCAATTAATACCACCTCGAGTCGGCCGATCATTTCTATGCAAAATATAATTGTTCGAAAAAACCTCAAAATCAGATATGGTTGAATTTAACCATGTTTCTGAAAATGCGATTATATCCGAATCGAAGGAAGTACTGGCCAAAAAAAGATTTTGAGGCTTGAAAATGAGACCTCTGACTTTCTGGTAATAAATGTAGACTTGGTCAGGAGACGAAGTTAGTTTTTTGGGGCAGAAAAAGTACCCTGTATTGAAACGACTGGAAGGATAACAGGCTGGTTTCGCTTTTTTGGCTTTAACTCGTGAACAATCATATGTGGAGGCCAAAATTTGGGATCACAAATGATTGGGAATATATCATGTGAAACATTTATTTTGAAAGATGATATTACACGAGGAGTGGAGAAATTAAATTTAGTAATTGACACACTAGCAGAAGATTTGCTAGCAATATAGGCTGCCAATGACTCAGAAGTGGTGTCCGATGAAAGTCGAGACACAAAAATTTGCCTACGAGGGGCAACAACAGTTAAAATAGGAGCTGATGGGGCATCAGGTAATACAGGATTTGGTGGGGCTAAAGAGGCACCATGTTTGTTTTTAACAATCTGGGCTAGATTGCGCGCAGGTCTTCCTTTGCGACCAGGAGCTGACGGGGCTGGTTCAGTTTGGCTAACTGGGACAGGATTAGGTACGGGCTTTGCAGGGACTTATACAGGGGACGAAACAGGGGTAATTGGGCAGTTGCTCGGGAAAGGCGATAGTGACAACATTGGAGATAAATCCAAGTTACTAGGCAGGGACAAAAAAAGCGTAGGTGTTTGGACAGACGGAGTGGGCAACTGCAAAAATTGAGGATCCAACCGGTTGGAGAATCAATTGGTTGGTTCGAATTTGAATTTGCTGAGCAACTCAAAACTCGAGTCAAAGCTACTCGTGAGCTGCTTAGCCACGTTACTCAGTTTTGATTGTCGATGCATTCTGGGCACGACCAACGCAAGCCGCCGCAGCCTTTCTTGGAAGGATATTAGAAATTAGATATTTAAGGCTAGGCAATTAGATAGGATGCGAGTAGTGACACGTTGGATTAGGAAAGCACGCGACCGCTTCCGTAGACGACGCCTGACCATACCTTTCCATAGTCAGAACCGCTCGTAGAGACGATAAATCTATTATAGGGAACAGAATAAAACAAATAAGAGGTTCGAGTCGGGAGCTCCCGACTAGGGGTTACCCTGAACCCTCTTCTTCCAACATCAAATGCAGCTCGCGCTACGCGCTCGTTTGTAGTATTAAAGATAAATTTAAAAAAAAGTTCCCTTTGCAGGGTTCGGACTCGCAGCAGACCTCTAGACAACACGCCACCACCTCTACTCATCACCAAACCAATAATTGATTCTAAGTGAGAAAAAAATGAATTAAAGTAGCAGCACAGAAAACATTACAATCGCAATTGCAATTCTGTTGATAGAATTCAAAGCAGCTCATGTAAATTATGAATTTGCTGTCCCGCGCTGTTGGAGGATGCCTAACAATGTATATTAGCTTGTATGTGGTCCAGCGAAGTCGGTCCAGGGTATCTCGCAGTCAATATGCGAGAAGATTGTAACTAGTCTTCTTATGTTGATTATTCATTCTAGCGTTCTTATAAACAAAAGTGTGTTCTTATGACATAAATATAAAGTGCAATTCTTATGTGTTAGCTTGTATACAGAAACTCTTGGAATTTGCTGCTGATACGAGGGAAGTCAAACAACGTTTGTGTTTCTTAATCGATCTTGATGAAATTTTGTACAGTACATCTTATTGTGTCATATAATATTTGTATGTTCTCATAAAGTCAATTGCCTTTAAATTGTGGTTTAAATTAGTGAGCAACACAATTTTGTTTATTAACTTGATTTATGGCTACGGAGTGGTAGCGGGTAGGTGGCAATAGCTATAAAATGAAAGATACTTGATATATACACTATTCTAGAAGCAACATACCAAGTTTGGTGACTCTATCTCTTATTATTTACCAAAATAGCTCAAAAATAGGATTTTGATGTCGATTTTTATCGATTACTTGGAAACGAGACTAGTTATCGAATATAGGAAACAAATTCGTTCAGCGCAGGCACTAGGAGCTACAGCTAAAATTTCTAGCTCTTATAGGTTCTGAGAGCCTTGCTTTAATACATACGGACGGAGAGACGGGCAGACAGACAGGCAGACAGACGGACATGGCTAGATCGACTCGGCTGTTGTTGCTGATCAAGAATATATACACTTTATGGGGTCGGAGATCCTTCCTTCTGCCTGTTATATATATTTGCACAAAAAAAAAAACATTGTTAATGGGTTCAAGGTATAAATATAACGTTTTTTATCTGCACTAACCTTTAGCAGCGAGCAAATTTTTGCGATTGATTTCTGGCAAGCATTTAACCTAGCCCCGGACAATTTGGGTCCCGAGAAGTTAATATCCACGGATGTCGATGACACACTATGGGGAAGAGGATGAAGAACTCGAAAGTGAGCCATATTCATGGGAGTTGTCTAGGGTGGATAGAATAGAATTGTCAAGCGGGGGTTTTTGTTTTTTGAACGTAGCGGATTAGGAACGAGAGGCTTAGAGAAGCATACTATCGACTTAGTAGAAGGTGCCCAATCTTTGAAGAATAGACCCTACCCGTTACCTCCAGCGAAGTAGAAAGAAGTGGACAAAATGTTGAGCTTGGGGTAAAGAAGAGTGCAATAGCCCATGAAGTAACCGCACAACAATTTGACAGTGAAGGACGCGTACCTGCTACCCTGTATAGAAGGCGTCCTATGCTTGATAGAAAAGACTTCTCTAGTGTAGATCTGAAGCTCGCGTATTGGCAAGTCGAATGATACGACAAGAGCAAGCCCTATACCGCATTGACCGCACCAATTAGGCCCCTACTCAGTTTCAAGTCATGTCATGCGATGCAGCACAACGTTCGTATGATGGACAAGGTGATTCCCACCGAGCTACGGACGATCTACTAGTTATTTCCCCAGATTCCCAAACGCATTTACGATACCTGCGGTGGGTCAATGCTTAAGGGAAGCGAACCTCTCAGTCGGAGTGCATAAATCCAAATTTTGCTTCAAGGCTTTGAAATATCGCGATTTTATTATTGGTGGTTGCTATTGATTCAAAGCTTTGAAATATCTCGGTTTTTATTGGTGGTGGACCCCGAACGAGTTATACCTATCACGCGAATCTTAGTACCTCGTGCATGCAAGGAAGTCCGCTCATTTTTGGGTACAGTAGGTTGGTACCGGCGCCTTAAGCGATATTTCGCGACCATGACCACACCACTGATTGAATTACTGAAGAAGGATAATAACTTGTTGGTGTTGAGTGACGAGACAATACAAGTCGTTACTAAAAAAGAGTGATTAGCGTCGATACTGGCAATAAAGAAGTTTAGACCGTACATAGAAGGGATTCCATTTACATGCATTTCTAACCACGCCAGCTTAACATGGGTGTTGTCCATGAAGGACCTAAGCGGGAGACTAGTTCGCAAGGCTACGACTTTACCATTGAGCTCCGTAAAGGCAGCGAAAACGTGACAGTAACATGCAACAGTAACATCTAACGTAATGAACTTTTTGGTCAGCAAAGTTTTCTACAAATTTGGGGTTTCCGAGGTTATTTACTTTCACAACGGACGACAGTTCATATCGAATATCGTTCCGAACCATTATTGCAGCTTTCGGAATCTTGAATATGCGTACTGCAGTCTAAGTGCCACAGACCAATGCAAGCGTGCGAGTTAGCCGCACTGTGTGGTTGTCAACCAGGGCGTATCCAGATACGCAAGCTCACTCGAGTGGGACAGATACTGTGACTTTGCGTCTGTAAACATGCTTGGGTGATGTTGCGTGAGGGTATCGACACGATATATCGATGTACCAGTGAGAACCCTAAGCACTTAAGAGTGTCCCAAATTTCGCAGGGGCTGCAACGCATATGTCAAACTCCACTGGCTTGAGCCTTGCCTTGAACAAATGTGGGAGAGCGTCGGCGAGTGCCTGCCCGATGTGGATATGCAGATTTGTGCATGTTTCGTTGCTGCCAATAACGGGGGGAGTCAATTTTGAGAGGCGGTCCAAGACAGATACAATCATCCAACATCGAGATACAATTAAAAACTGTTTATACTAATAATAATTCTTTACATATATATTATATATATATATATATATATATATATATTAAAACTAAATATCAATAAGTGATTCCGGCACGTAAGGAAACCACGCGGAGCACGGCAGGCTGGTCCATCACTCTCACAAGCCCACCAGCCGTGGCCTGGCCAACCTCACCGTCGACAACTTCCAGCTTCTTTTTGTCCCGTGACACCGAAAGTCGACCAGGAGGCGAACGGCAACGGGCGAGACAACGTCCACATCAACAGAGTGAGTCCGTTTCACAAAGCTCATACTCACCCCGAACAACAGGCAGGGGCAGACGTAGCCTCTTCTTTGGATATAATTAGATTTAGTTTTTCTTGTTAGTCTTATATGCTCGTATGTATATACATTCTGTCAAATAACTACCCCGAAATTTGAAATAAAACACAAACAACTTATCAATCATCTAAATTTATTATATCCCCTTCAAAATAGGCCCCTTCTGAGGCAATACACTTCTTCCAACGAACAATCCAATCATCGAAACACTTTTTAAAGCTATTTTCCGGGATGGCCTTCAGTTCTCGTTGCGAATTAGTTTTGATGTCTTCAATGCTCTCAAACCGGGTTCCACGAAGTGGTAATTTGAGTTTTGGAAACAGGAAAAAGTCACACGGGGCCATATCTGGAGAGTACGGTGGTTGTTCGATGATATTTGTTGAATTTTTGTTCAAAAACTCGTTCACAATGATCGCTTTGTGCGATTTTTTCAGATCTTTTGGCACCAATCGCGCTGCGACTTTCCGCATACCCAAAACATCAACTAAAATATGACGAGCGGTCTCATGAGACATGTTCATTTCTTGGGCTATCTCTCGCAAACTATAATGACGATTTTCGAGCACCATTTCGTTTATTTTGTCGACGTTTTCTGCAGTTGAAGAGGTCGAAGGCCGTCCTGAACGTGGCAAATCGTTCACTTCTTCTCGCCCCTCTTTGAACGACTTATACCAATCGTAAACTTGAGTTTTCGACATGGTTGAATCACCAAATGCTTTTTTCAACATTTCCAACGTTTTGGCACAAGAAATTTCGTTTGAAACACAAAATTTCACACAAACTCTTTGTTCGATATTTTTAACCATAGTAAAAATCGCAACGCACACAAAAGGTTGACTTGTTCCTAATGACGCCGTCATCAAACTAAATAACACATAGCAATAAAAATTCACAGAATAGTGGCTGACAGTTGTGCCAACCTAGGAGAAAAAAATTTTTGGAAATATTCTCAGAAGGAAAATTTAAAACGGGAATTTCTTCTCCTAAAAAATCTTTGAATTGCACTTTTTACCGAGGATGCTCTGATTCTGCGAAAAATGTGAAACACGTCTGAAATGATTTTTCATATAGATCACCCACCAAATCTTCCACCAAGGATGCTAACCATCCGATCGGCCTCAAACTTATTTTAAAAGATCTTTGCTCAATTTTATTTGAGGGGTGTCTCACACTTTTCGAAAAATCCGTTCCTCTTTGGTGGAAATAGGAGTCAAAGATTTGGTGGGTGGCCTTTCGCCCTCAAGTTCATTTCCATGGATCTACATAAAAAATCATATGTTTAACATTTTTCGCAAAATCTAAACTCCTTCGATGGAAAGTGAATTTTAAAGATTTTTTTGGTGAATTGTTGTTGTGTTCGATTTGCATCAAACTTATTTTCAAAGCTCTACATAAGAATATAATGATTATGTGTATCAGCGATTTGGGAAATTCCACTCGTAACAGTGGTAAAATGACGGAAAACGTTAGTATGAAAGTAGTTTGTTTACCGTCCGCTCAGTTTCAAAATCATTTTCAACGCTTTTTGCGAACATTGATTTTATAACATACGTGCTACGGACAAGGCCCCTTACCGCCCCAGAGAGCTCTTTAGGCAGGGTAACGTAGATTAAGCGATTTTAAACCAAATTACCTGCTATATGCTCATTTGTGTGGGTCTCCTGTTCGCTATTGGTGCACACAGCTCACACGTAACTTTAATGTTTGCTCTTGCGACAACCGACAAAAGCCTTTGATAATTTTCTACGCTGAAGTTTTATAAAGTAACATTATTGTCATAGTCTTAATTGGTTCAACCAATTATATATAATCATGAATCATGTCGGGTCCCAACCATCGAGGGGAGGGGAATGTCCAAGTCGTTTGGATAAGTGCCGTGTTAAATCTGAAATTAAAGGGATGGTGACATATGACCAAATTATTAGCACCACAGGATGGGCGGGAGCGCCATGGCAACAACAACAAAACCACCGATTTACATCCGATTCTTTCTTATAGCCTCTGTCCACTGAACACGTTTCTTACACATTTCTGAAAACGTCACATTTTTGCAAAATGTGTAAAATGCAGCCTGTACGTTCCCCATAAGAAAACCCATTTCACACATTTTTGAAAAAATTTCACATTTTTGAAAAGTGTGTAAATTCGTCCCAAACATTTCGTGTCTTTTGCGATGATTAATCGAGATTTCTATCGATGTTCTGAAAAATGTGAAAGTATCATAACCATAAACAGCTGATATATAAACGAAGGCAAGCGGCAACTTTAAATAATAAATTATAATTATCCCACAGTTTTTAGAATTTAAACATGGCGAAATGTCGAAAAGAGTCCTTAAAATAGAGCCCTTACTTCGAGAGCGCATTATTTGAGTTTTGGAAGAAAATCTTTGCGGCGCTTATGTAAATTAAAGCAACTCAATCAGCTGTTTATTTAAAGAAGCGGTACTTTTCTTACTCACATGTTACCGACAACCGGTGGAACAACAATAAGTGAAACTTGAAAATGTGACATTTCTTAAGCCAGTGGACAGAGGCTATTAGTGAGTTAAAGTTTTTTATATGGCCTTTGTGTAAGTTTTGGAGTCAGCTGTTTAGTGATGTGCAGATGTGGTGGCTAGCGTGGGTTTGTTGGGTGAACGAGTTGGTGGACAATATTAATATATCCGATTTGCTGGACACGTAGAATTTTTGGGCATGGTTGTTTTAATGAACACTAAGCTTTCTTATTGGATACATTTTAATATTTTCTTAAACGACATAGGGCTAATGCTAGAGTGAATACAACCATTTATGACTGTTGCGGGACGAACTAAGTTAGCGATTGTTTAGTATTAAGTATATTCTGAAAGTATGTATTTTTGACCTCTGAATGTACGGGCACATTGTATTTGGCATGTTGCCGCCATTTCTTAAATGTTAAGCTCATTATTGTCGTGAGTTCGTAGGCCATAGGAGGAAAGACTGCGGTAAGATTCTGAGGGAATATATAGCTAAGTTCTAACCTGTAAGCGTTCAGAATAAAACACTTGCATCGGCAATTGCATTGCACTTTTTGCATTACGCTGTCTCTATTAACATCGGAGTAACATGGCCAGGGGCCAGGCGTAAGCCTTGCAGAGTTCAAATTGCAACTCCACATTCGTTTGGCTCGCGACATGATCTTTTATTCGCAGTTCTTATTGTAAGAAACTGCAAGGGCGATTTTGCAGTGGAGACAAGACGTGGTTGAACTTTGGAGTTACAGTGTGTGTACATAGACACAGCACAGGCAGGTACACATCCAGCGTAAAGTATAGTAGAAGTCATCTCCGAGCTGAATAGGATGACGCAACTGTCACCCAAGAAAAGCCCACGGCTGAATGGCCAGGAGATATCTACTACGGCGAGTGAAACGCAGCCGAGACGGACAACTAGAATGGTGAGCACTGTATCACAAAAGCAAGTTCCTGCTGTTAGCACAGCTCAAAGCCCCAGCCCCGTGGATGTGGGCACAAGTGTACAAACTGCCTGCACTGTGGCCGCGGGAGTGAGTGCACGAGCCAGCATATTGACAGGAGCGCCAAGCCCAGGCACGCAACTCTCAAGTACGCAAGTCATGGATTTGATAAATAGAGACGGTGTGCTAGAGCACGAGTTGCAGAGGTCAGTTACAGATCCCGTTAAGTTGAGTAAAGTTGGCGTGGGTGGTACAGGTAACCTGCCGCCATCTTTGATCGGAGCTTTGAGTGGAGGGCCATCGTCGAGTGAAAGTTTAAATGAAACTCCAATTTGGAGTTGAATCATAAATTCTGGTGTAAGTCTGAGTGAAACTGCAATTTTGAGTGGAACCTCCATTTTGAGCAGATCGCCATCTTTGAGTGAGGCATTGCCTACGTCATTAAGTGGTTTGGGAAAACAGTTGCAAACAGTAGAACGGGCTACAGTTATGGATAACTGTTCTACAACATCAACCCGCTCGACGCCATATTGTTCGGCAGGCATTGCGCAGCCAACGCTCAGCTACACGCCGGCACAGGAGAACCAGCAGTCAACTGGGAACTTCGCATGGGCGACTCCCAAGAACAATGTATGCCTGCTACGCACATTACCAGATCTACCCGACTTTAAAGGCCAACCTGACGATTGGCTTCTATTCTTCTGCTCGTTTACGGAAAGAATTTTGGCGTACAACTGTACGAATCTGAAGAATAACCAACGATTGTTGAAAGCACTCAAAGGCGAAGCACGTGATACTGTGAAGTAGTTGCTCATACATCCCAGGAATGTGAACAACGTGTTGGATCAATAACGTTTCAGATATGGCCTCCCAAAACAACAAATACGCAGCCAGCTAATTAGTATTCGAGAGGTGCAGGCAATTCAAGAGCACAGCATAGCGAAACTCGTGCCATTTGCTACACGAGTAAGTAACCTTGCCGGCCTTCTACAATCAGCTAAAGGAGAACAGCATTAGTGAATCCTACACCGATGGAGGATTCGGTCGCTAAGCTACCACCAAGCAAGAGGGTGGAATGGGCCAAACATGCAGCTACGATTAGGCCTTTCCCGACTGTTGTACATTTTAGCGCGTGGTTAACGGACTACGCCAATGTGGTATGTACGATTGTGGACGCCAGCATTGACCAGAATAATGAAGGGCGACACCGAGGTCGCACCAAACAGTGTCCAATCTGTAATAGACAACACGAAGTCAGGGACTTCAACGAGTTTGACTAAGCCTCTCCGCTAAAAAGGTGGTCGTTTGTAAAAAGGCACCAGCTTTGTTTCTCGTGTCTACGAGATGGACACATGGCAAGAGTCTGCAATAGTGCCAACGAATGCCAAGTCAATGGTATGTCGCAGGAAGATGCAATCCAAAAGATGGTAAACGACTATTTTGTTATCGAGAACTTCGGTGTAAAACTTACGCCACCAGTCGCAGCCAGCGACGATGTACGAGCACAGAAGATACTGGAAGACACCACGGTGAAAATAGGGGAACGTTACCAGACAGTTTTATTATTGAACCGTGATAATGTTGAGTTTCCACGAAGCTACGATATGGCATACAAAATATTGGTCAACATTGAGAGGAAGATGAAACGTAACGATCAGTTCAAACGAGCCTATATGAAAATCATGGACGATTATGTTCATAAAGGATATGCTCGACGATTGGAGCACCATGAGGTCGCTTTAGCCAATAGCGACAAACTTTGGTATCTGCCGCACTTTGGAGTTGAAAATCCAAATAAGCCCGGTAAGATAAGACTGGTTTTCGACGCGGCAGCAAAGGTCGGTGACATTTCATTGAATTCGGCATTATCGAAGGGGCACTAAAGTCGCTGCCGGCTGTTATCTTCCATTTCCGGGAAGGTACCGTTGGCGTTTGTGGAGACATCAGAAAGATGTTCCTTCAAGTTCTGATTCGACCGCAGGATAAATGCGCCCAGCAATTCCTTTGGCGAAACGGCGATAATCGCCGGGAGCCTGATCTATATGAGATGAGGGTAATGACGTTTGGAGCAGCATGCTCGCCCAGCGCCGCGCACTATGTGAAGACCTTGAATGCCCAGCAGTATTAGGAATCAGACCCTCGCGCGGTTAAAGCTATTCTTGAATGTCACTATGTGGACTTCTATGTGGATGGTTTTGATAGTGAAGGCGACGCCATCACCATATCAACAAGAATAAGAGAAATACATGCAAATGCTGGGCTTGAATTGTGCCAGTTTACTTCCAGTTCGCCAACTGTAGCAGAAGCCCTGGGCCAACATGGGGCTGCCAGGAGCAGCTTCTTCGAAGCTGAAGAAAAGATGTGTTGGCAGCCAGCCACGGACGATTTCAAATTCAACATGGAGTACCACAAAGTACCCAGATGTGTGCTAAATTTGAAGCGAGTGCCTAAAAAGATGGAACTCTTGAGCTTGATCATCATTTGATCCTTTGGGATCTCTGGAAAGTTACTAATGCGTGAGATCTGGCGACGAAATGTGCAATGGGATGAACTCTTACCAGATGAGATCGCCCGCGCCTTTAGTAAATGGCTTCAGATGGATGTGAACAACGTGGAAGAATTTCAGAGCTCGCGCCATTTCCTTGGCCCAATACCCGTGCGGGCAATACAACTGCACGTTTTTGTCGACACTGGCAAGTCAGCATTCGCAGATGTGACTTTCTTTAGGGTCACCTACGACAAAAACGATGTGCGAGTATGCTTCGTAAGTGCCAAGACGAAGTGTGCCCCAATGAAAACGATGTCAATTCCACGACCGGAATTGCAAGATGTCGTGTTAGGAACGAGGCTGATGGACACTCAAAAAAGAGCACAATATAGCGATCATCAATGCCATACTATGAACTGACTCCAAAACAGTGCTGCACCCACCGTCGATATAAACAGTTCGTTGGAAATCGAGTGTGAGAAATTTTGGAGTCAACAAAGGTTTCCCAATGGAGTTGGGTACCTACTGCTGGAAATGCAGCAGATGACGCAACAAGACCGCATTGCCACGTAGACCTCAGCCAACGGTCACGATGGTTATGCGGACCAACATTTTTGCGGCAGCTGGAAACCAGCTGGCCGCCCCCCGAACCGGGCACGGAACACTCATCCTGCGATGATGAAGTAGAGATGCCGAGGGAATTTGCCTTAGTGGCAGTAAATGACTTTTTAATTTCATTTCAGAGAGGCTGGTGAGGACGACGGCTTGAGTTCTAAGGTTCACGCGCTGGTGCCGTGGACAGCTTGAGAGATTCGGCCTCACCGCTACGAAATGTGAGGACGCTGAGAACTTGCTGATACGGCGAGCGCAATGTGAAGCGTTCCCTGACGAGGTTCGTGCCTCGCACAATGGAGAATCAGTAAGTCATCGAAACAACTTAAAAGGGCTGGTGCCCTACTTGGATGATAATAGAGTCTTGCGTGCATATGGCAGGATCGATGCCGCACTGCGTATACCGCATAGTGCGAGAAGGCCCATAATCTTGTCACACCTGCACGCACTGACGGACGTGATTGTGTAACACTACCATGTGAAAATGAAGCATCAAAACGTGGATGCAACGATGGGCGACATCAGGACCAGATTTTGGATAACAAAGCTGCGTCGATTGTTGCGTACAGTAATGTCTGGATGTAGTGTGTGCAAGCTACATAAAGCGCAGCCAGAGGACAGACTGCAGGGCAATGGATGGCCATTTAAATTTAAGGGTCTGGACTTCTTTGGACCACTTCTTGTGACGATTGGACGTCGAAAGGAAAAGAGATGGGTTGCCTTGTTTACGTGTCTGACAACAATGGCGATACATTTGGAGTTGGCACATGACCTGTCAACTGATTTCTGCTTAATCGTGATCAGGAACTTTCTTTGCGTCGCAGGCCTGTTCTGAGGCTGCGCAGTGACAAGGAAAGAACTTTGTTGAGGCAAACAGAGAAGCCCAAAGGCTCATAGATGTATTTGAGAAGATTCAGGGTGAGCTATCTTCTAGAGGCACTGAATGGATCTTTAGCCTGGGAAAGGATGGTGCAGTGTGTTAAAAGAGTGCTCCGCCACACAGTAAAGAAGGTGGCACCAAAGCAACACGTTTTGGACAGTTTCCTGATTGAGACCGAGAATATTTTCAATTCTCGCCCGCTTACCCACTTGCCGGTGTCTGTGGACCAGGAAGCCGCCCTAACACCGAACGATCTACTCAAGGGAGTAGCCAACCTGCCAGACACACCCACTATCCACACGCAGCCGGACGAGAGATGCGCCACAAGAAAGCAGTGGCGCATAGCGTGGCTATTACGAGACCGCTTTTGGAAGCGGTAGGTCTTGGGGTACCTGCCTATACTTGTACGTCGCGTGAAATGGTGTGCGCGCGTTGAGCCGATACGCCATGGTGATGTGGTGTTTATATGCGACCCAGCCGTGCCATACAGGGAGTGGTGAAGGGGCATAGTGGATGAGGTCTACCCTGGACCAGATGGAGTGCTTCGACGCGCCAGGGTGCGTGTGGCGGACGACAATCGAGTACAACTGATGACTCGTCCCGTGGCTAAGCACGCCATACTGGAAGTGAGTGAAGCTGGGCCTTTACGGGGGCGGGGATGTCGCGGGACGAATTAACTTATCGATTGTTTAGTATTAAGTATATTCTGAAAGTACATTGTATTCGGCATGTTGCCGCCATTTCTTAAATGTTAAGCTCATTATTGTCGTGAGTTCCAAGGCAGTAAAAAGAAAGACTGCTGTAAGATTCTGAGGAAATATAAATTTAAGTTCTAACCTATGTAATCCGTTAAGAATAAAACACTTGCACCGCCACTTGCGCTTGCACTCGCACTTGCACACAAATTGCAACTTCACCTTCGTTTGGTACGTGACAATGACTGATAATAATAAACAAATAAATAAACCTTTTATTTTCGATTTCTCAGGTGCTTTTTGACAGTTTTTTTTTTAAATTTTTTTTTGTAGTTTTTTTGGTTAATCAAAATAAAGTAGCACATAATCAGACGCTATTTAATTCGATTAGTTGTGCTATACTACTATAAGGGTCGATTTACTACTAAAACCAAATCGAAGGTTTGATCAAAGTCATGGCCTAGTTTGGGTCGTAGCGGAAAATTATTCAGACCAAACATGGAATTTATAAGCTTTGTTATGCTTCCTACATTTATGCAAAGTGTTTTTAACATCGGAATACTATATAATATAGTTGCCAAAGCAAATAAAGTACTTGCATGAAAAACTTTTTTGTTTAGCAAGACATCTTACCCAAACTAGCCATTTCTAAGTTTTACCTTGCCCCGCACATGCAAAATCTTTTCCGCTGCCATAGGAAAGATCGGTCGAAAAGTAGATTTAAGAAAGACTTTAACATTTAATCTGCAAATCGGCTATCCTTTTTTCTCGTTTACCATTTATAATGGGTTAATGGTATTAAAATATGTATGTGCTATCATTAAATGTTATATATATTTCAAATGACAACTGCATTTCTAAATAAGTAACAGTGCTCTAGTCGGGAGTGTCCGACCAGAAGATACCCTGAATTTGTATTTACTAAATCCAACTGTAGCTCACTACGCACTCGCCTGATTTAATGACAAATAGCAGCACTAACACGCACAATTTCGTCGCGTGCCGAAACGATTTGCAGCACGGTGGGCTCCGACGTCAGCTGCGTTTCGTTGTGTGCGACAGCGCGCACAACACGACCGCATAGAAATAGAATTGAAAATAAATAGTCTCGATTCGGCAAAGAAAATTGGAAAACACTTTTTATTTCACTGATATTCTGCTCTTTTCTATTGAGTATAATTATGTGGCCCTGCTGCACCGTCAATTCTTGATTCAAACTCTTCCTAACCTCGCGGCCATCTCTTAGCGTGTCTAAGTCCCTTTTCTTTTCTAATCTTTCCGTGCGCACTTCCGAATCTCACGCTTGTTGTATCCAAAGTGAACCTGCTGATCAGCCTCGCCGTCTTACGACCCTTTTTCGCCCTTTTTTCCGTGCGGCGAAAACTCCCCCTCTCTAGCCTATTCGCTCATCTGCTCCTTGTGTTAACATATTAGCAGTCAGAGTTGCTTATGGTTAAACTTAAATTATAATCGATATCCTATGTCATTTCATGTCTTATTTGCTAATGGTCATATTTTAGATTATATAATTATTTTCATTACCATTGTGACCCAGCGTCACAACACCTTCTGTGTTTTTAAGCCAATTGATGTAATTTTCTGCGGTAGATCTTACTGTATATAATATTTGGATACTCTCAAAAAGAAAACAGCTCTAAAATTGTGGTTAAAAATGGTGGGTGGTTCCAATTGATTAATGATTTTGCCTAAGGAAAGTTGGCGGTAGCCGCAAAGCGAAGCATACAAATTTGATGACTAACTTTTAAAACCTAAGAGATTTGCTCAAAAAATAAAAATGCAAGTGTTTAGCTCTTATGGCTCTAAGACCGACGCGTACAAAAACATACGGACACACAGACACATGACTTAATCGACTCGACTATTAGCTGACCAAGAATATATATACCTTACATGGTCGGAGATGCTCCCTTTTGACGGTTACATACATTTGGACAAAACCATTATATCTTTTGTCCCAATTTTCAATAGATTTAGAGCATAAATACAAGCAAGTAAATTTGCACACAAATGATCATATTAAGACAATAAGTGTCAGTATTAATCTTCCTTACGATTATAATAGAAAAATGTTGATCGATAATGATTTAAAATTAATTAAACGTCATTCGCAATTAAGTTCAATAACTCTACCTTTGGTGTAGGAAATGGTTATTTTATTCATATGAAACTACCATTTGTAAAATATTAATGGCGATAAAAGGCGTGTTGTCAGGGGAACTGATGAAACCGCTACACTCAAGTTCCTTGCGGCTTATTTTCGTTTTGGGCATACATTGTACTGATCAGAAAACAAAGTGCACAAATATGAGTCTCATATATTTATTAAGAAAGGTTATTAAATAATAGGAAAATATTAAGGAGCAGAGAGTATCCGAAATATTCTGCTACGGCGGAGATTTCTGAAAAGCAATCAACTTAAACACTCACAACAATCGAGCTAAGCTGTTTTTGATGAAATATTAAAGAAGAAATGCTGCGATGGTTGTTAGTCAGCGCATATACGCATATTATGAGCGATATTAAAGAAGAGTACACGGACCATGGTAGCAACAATCTAGCTAACTCAATCGAGTATGTCGTCATGTTTCACTGCAGACACTATTTCGATATATTCCAATCACACTCTTAAGTAAATCAAAAAGCGTGCTCAAACATGCATTATTGGATAAATCTGAGTGTACGCAAATGGAACGAGAGCTGGCAAACGAGCTGAAACAAGATGGACCTGCAACGCAGCTGTGTCTTAAATGGCGACATGACCAAAAATGGTCATGGTTTGAACAACATAAAAATATGGTCCCCCTGTTGTGGGCGACAGCACCACGCCACGTGCCAAATGTCAAAAGTTTATACAGAATCAAATGATATGCATTGGATCTGATCCGATGCTGAAAAGTTTAAGCAATTCGAAACGCTTCATATCAAAGAGATTTAAGTAGAGTACGGTTTAAACAGTTTGCGTTGTGTCCCATCAGCTCAATAAGTGGCAAAAGACGGCACGAAATGGAGCAAAATGCCCGAAATTCATGGCTCAACCAGGTAGCCCAATATTTTAATATCTAGAGGAAACACAGTGGTCACACGCAGATATAGTCCCTGCAAACATGCGTTTGAGTAAGCAGAAAAATTGGGAGCCGTACAGTTACGGATTTTACGGATTATTACTTAGATTGGATTGGGCGGCAGATTGCTCCTTAAAGGAAGCAAATAAATGGATGTAGTTTTTATTCTGTTATGCCAATACAAGGAGTTTTATATTGAGATTATGTGAGGCGGCTACTTGAATTAGCCTCCCCACAGTTGTGAACTCACGGCAAGGATCGCCAAGGCCATGGCAAGGAGCTATTGGCAGTATTATTGGATATTTTTCATAGTTTATAAGCATAAAATGTAGTAGCATAAGGCAATAGATTTATAAGAGGCAAGAAGCCGCCGATACTATAATTAAGTTAAAAGGCAAGAAGCCGCGGATATTATAATTAAGTTAAAAGGCAAGGAGCCATTAACCGCATAGTCTGTGTAATATTGGAATAAGTGCATAGTTAGGGGCAAGTAGCCGTTGATAGTTTGAATTTAACCGCCGGCCGCCGCTACAACCGTGCGTTGCTGATCGGTTGTTCAACACCGCCTGCGAGAGCGCAGCTTCGATTCGGCGGCGAAGAGCGAAAGCTCTGAAGCGAAGTTGCGAAAGCTCGCGGTGAAGTTGAGCGGCCGAGGCAAGCGCATGGCTCGCTAGCGAGCGAGCCGGCACTTTGGAAATACCGATCATGGTGAGTAGAACAGCCGAAAAGGAGTGTGAGCGAATAACGTGCAGTGCATAGCGGAGCGGCAGGGCCTTAGGCCAGGAAGTTCGTTAGGGCAGAATATGATCAAAGTTATGAATAAAGTGAATACAATCTCAATAATTAACTTAAATGCAGATCTTTGTAATCTCGGGCGGTTACCTTTGTGCTAAACGTCGGAGTTAGCCGATGTTCACCCTAACCTAGGGGGGGACAGTGTAGTTGGTGCGTGGCTAAGGCCCGACAGTGTAGTTGGTGCGTGGCTAAGGTCCGACAGTGTAGTTGGTGCGTGGCCAAAGCCCGATAGCGGGGGTGGTACGAGGCTCCGGCCCGCTAGAAGAGGTAGCACGAGGCTGCGGCCTGGTATGGTAGGTAGGACAGTGGTAGTGCGAGGTATACTTGTGTCGAAACCCTCACCCCTCCCTCCCCCCCCCTTTAGCCCACCATCCCAGCGAATTTATGAATGTCTTGTAACTCGCTGGACCTGGTAAGACTGAGATTCGTACCCCGGCCAGTAGCTCCTTTACAAGTGGCGCCCGAGCAGGGACCTAGAGGCGTTTAGGGGCGTGGCATAGTTGCGGATTAAAGCCCCGCAAGTATGCCCAAATAGGTGTTTCCCAAAAAAAAGAAAAAAAACATTTTTTTGCATACAGGGTATTTCGAGTCGGGCATACCCTAGAATGTATGTACCCCAGTAGAGAGCAAGAAAAGAGGAGATATAGCATATGGGTGAAATGCGAATCTAGGGTATAAGATAGTCGAGTATACCCTGACAAATGCATATCATACCCTATGTTAGGCGACGAGATGAACACCTGCAAAATTTCGACAACCAGAAATGTGCACAGAAGTCAAGCTCAGCAACAAAAAAAAAGGAGAGATAACGGCCGGCCGAAAAGTACAGCGCGCGCGCGCCAGAAATAACAATAAGAAAATAATATCAAACCAAACAAAAAAAAAAAATAATAATAATAATAATATAAATAAATAAAATAAATAAATAAAAAAAAATAAAATAAATAAAAGAATAATGAACATAGACTAAACAAAAATTAAAAGAACATCAAAGACAAGAAACATATAAAAGAAATAATAAGGACAAATATCTAAGAAAAGTTAAACAATAAGAAACAAAGGCCAAGACGAACAAAGACTAAAGTGAACGATGGTCAAAAGTTTAAAAGAGATTTAAGTGCATTTTTATTGATTATTTTTTTTTGTTGTTCGCCGGGGAAAAAAAAAAAAAAAAAAAAAGACAGCAAAAGGGAAGAGGAAAAAAAAAAACAAGAGAGACAAAGACAAAAGTGGAAAAATAAACCTACGGAACGAGAATTGCCCAGACACCAAGCACAAAACTCGAGCGAGAGTTTGCCGAGCCAAAACATTGGAGCCGTCTCCCTGGGGCACTCTACCCGACGTTGGCGGACGGCCGCGTCAAAAATCGGAACCAGACCTGAGGAGTTCGCAGCTGTACGAGCGTCTGCAGGTTCCGATCCCTAGTTTAGCCGTCACGGGTGCAGGGGAAACTCGCGAGATTAGGAGCAGCGAACCCCTTACGACTCGAATAGTGGCCCTCATATTCCCCGGCCATATTCTCAGTCGGAGGCCAGGCCTCTCGCGAACGTTCCAGAACAAGTCCGAAAGTGGGGCATGAGGTACGATGGCCGTTCAGACCCCCTTGGGTTCCTAGAGGACATAGAGGAGCGTGCCATTACGTACGGCATAGCCCTCGATCGATTGCCTCGGGCCATGAGCGAGGTATTCTGTAACCGGGCTGCTCGTTGGTTCCTGAGTAGTGGACTGAGGGATGTGCCATGGTCGGTGTTTAGGAGCGGTTTCTTAGAATTCTTTCTACCACCACGCTACTTCGAGAGGTTGGAAGACGAAATCCGATCCCGCCGGCAGCGTGTGGGGGAAGAATTTAAGGAATACCTAATAGAACTGAGGGCTTTGATGCACCATGCCAGATATGAGCCGGCGCAAGAGTTGCACCGGATATATGAGAATGCCGCACCCGAATACAGGCTTTACGTACGACGGCAAGATTTTTCCACTTTGTCCCAGCTGACTCAACTCGCTGTGGAGTACGAAATGGTGATGAGACAGCGAGCGGAATACTCCGGAAGCAGGGCAGGGAGTCAGGTGGCCACGAGCTCAAGTGGGGAAGGACGGTACAGCCCTTTGGGGGACACCTTAACCCATTCCGGTCTACTCGAATCGGATCCGGAGCGATCGGTGTGGATAGACAAGTCTCCGCTCCGCCGGCAACGGACCCTGCGGAAGTGACCCACCAGATGATGAACCAAGAGGCCGGGACCGGGTACGATCCGCGACGAGCATGCCGCAGGTGCGCACGGGAGGGGCATTTCGCCAGACCTGAGGAGTTCGCAGCTGTACGAGCGTCTGCAGGTTCCGATCCCTAGTTTAGCCGTCACGGGTGCAGGGGAAACTCGCGAGATTAGGAGCAGCGAACCCCTTACGACTCGAATAGTGGCCCTCATATTCCCCGGCCATATTCTCAGTCGGAGGCCAGGCCTCTCGCGAACGTTCCAGAACAAGTCCGAAAGGGGGGCATGAGGTACGATGGCCGTTCCGACCCCCTTGGGTTCCTAGAGGACATAGAGGAGCGTGCCATTACGTACGGCATAGCCCTCGATCGATTGCCTCGGGCCATGAGCGAGGTATTCTGTAACCGGGCTGCTCGTTGGTTCCTGAGTAGTGGACTGAGGGATGTGCCATGGTCGGTGTTTAGGAGCGGTTTCTTAGAATTCTTTCTACCACCACGCTACTTCGAGAGGTTGGAAGACGAAATCCGATCCCGCCGGCATCGTGTGGGGGAAGAATTTAAGGAATACCTAATAGAACTGAGGGCTTTGATGCACCATGCCAGATATGAGCCGGCGCAAGAGTTGCACCGGATATATGAGAATGCCGCACCCGAATACAGGCTTTACGTACGACGGCAAGATTTTTCCACTTTGTCCCAGCTGACTCAACTCGCTGTGGAGTACGAAACGGTGATGAGACAGCGAGCGGAATACTCCGGAAGCAGGGCAGGGAGTCAGGTGGCCACGAGCTCAAGTGGGGAAGGACGGTACAGCCCTTTGGGGGACACCTTAACCCATTCCGGTCTACTCGAATCGGATCCGGAGCGATCGGTGTGGATAGACAAGTCTCCGCTCCGCCGGCAACGGACCCTGCGGAAGTGACCCACCAGATGATGAACCAAGAGGCCGGGACCGGGTACGATCCGCGACGAGCATGCCGCAGGTGCGCACGGAAGGGGCATTTCGCCAGGGAATGTCCTAATGCGCCCGTTTTGTTTTGTTGGGTATGTGGGCATCAGGGCAGAAGTAGCCAAGAGTGTTGTCGCCGCACGGAGGCGGGAAACGGGCAACGGCGTCGCCCAGGTCAGGGTCGGGTCGACGCCGACACACACGGGACTCGGCAGTAGTACACCCGCTTAAGGTGGAGGGTGGCCGGATCGTCGCCACGGTGGAGATTGGCGGGCGGACGATGCATGCCACTATCGATACAGGAGCCACTCGCAGCTTCATGAGCGAAGACTGCGTACGCAAGTGGGTGCTTCGGGGAAGAGATGGGTCCACGGTCGAAGTAGAGAAGGCATTAAGGATAGACGTCAGCCTAGCGGGGAAGGTGGCCAGCATGTTAATGCTTGTCATGCCCGCAATGCTGGACCACGTTATCCTGGGGATGGACTTTCTGGGTGCCATGGGCACTACGGTACGCTGCGGCAAGGCGGAGCTGATCCTAGAGGACGTGACGTCTCCGGCCGCGGGGCCTGGAACCGGGAAAGAGCCGAAAGAAGGCCTCACGCGTCAAGGAGCGGGAGTGCCTGCTCGGCAACAGAATGGGGAGAAGTCGAAGGAAGGCCTCCCAGGTCATGAAAAGGGAGCACCTGCTCGGCAACAGAGTGGAGAGAAGGCCTCGCACGTCAGGGAACGGGAGTGCCGGCTCGGCAACTGTCGGAAAAGGAGAAGAAGAAGGAAGTAAAAGATGAGTCTCATTCGGGGTCGGGCCGAGAGCTTGAGGAGCCCAAAAGGCGGCGCGTAGACCTGCAAAGGCAGATCTACGCTGGTCATGCAGGCGGCACGGTGGATGTGTGCCAAAAAAGTCGCAGAGCAAGCCCGGCGTAGAAGAGGCAGAGTGGCCAGCGGACTTGGATCCGGAACTTAAGGAGTTCCTGGAGTCGGAACTGACACTCTTCGAGGATCTGCAGGGAGTCTCGCACATCGCGGAGCACAGGATCAGGCTAAAGGATGATAAGCCATTAAAACAGAGATATTACCCGAAGAATCCGGCCATGCAAAGGGTGATTGATGAACAGGTGGACGAGCTGATGCAGGCAGGTGCCATCGAGCCGTCGCGTAGTCCACACAGCGCCCCAATCGTCTTAGTCAAGAAGAAGACTGGCGAGTGGCGCATGTGTATCGACTATTGACAACTCAACGCGCACTCCGTCCCAGATGCTTATCCTGTTCCCAGGATTAATCACATCCTTGAGCGGTTGCGTCACGCCCGGTTCATCTCCACTCTGGATTTGAAGCAAGGGTACTGGCAGATACCGATGGCAGCCGATAGTCGGGAATGTACGGCGTTCACGGTCCCCGGAAGAGGTCTTTTCCAGTGGCGGGTGATGCCATTTGGTTTACACTCGGCGTGTGCGACCTTCCAGCGAGCTTTAGACACGGTCATAGGGCCGGAGATGGAGCCTCATGCATTCGCCTACCTAGACGACATCGTGGTAATAGGAGCGACGAAGGAGCAACATGTAGAGAACTTGAGGGAGGTGTTCCGCCGGTTAAGGGCGGCTAATCTCAGGCTGAACAGGAAGAAGTGCAGTTTCTTCCGGGAGAGGTTGGTCTACCTAAGACACGTCATTTGTGGGGAAGGAATACGTACCGATCCAGAGAAGGTGGAGGCGATACGTAACCTGAGGGCCCCGACAAATTGTAAGGAGTTGCGGCAGTGTCTTGGGATGGCGTCATGGTACAGGCGCTTCGTTCCCAACTTCGCGACTCAGGTACAGCCGCTAACAGCGCTCTTAAAGAAGGGGCGGAAATGGGCATGGGATCAAGAACAGGAGGAGGCATTGCGTCAATTGAAGGACAGCTTAACGACTGCCCCTGTGTTGGCTTGTCCAGACTTTTCCGCCGGATTCGTCCTACAGACTGACGCGAGCGAGTACGGCCTCGGCGCAGTGCTGACGCAGACGATAGAAGGGCAGGAGCGGGTCATAGCGTACGCGAGCAGAAAGTTGCTGAAGGCCGAAGTGAACTACTCCGCCACCGAGAAAGAGTGCCTGGCAATCGTTTGGTCGATATGGAAGCTGCGTTGCTACCTAGAAGGGTACCGGTTCGACGTGATAACGGACCATTTGGCCCTAAAGTGGCTTAATTCTATCGAGAGTCCGTCAGGAAGGATCGCGCGATGGGCATTGGAACTGCAACAATTCCAATTCGACGTTCACTACCGACGAGGGAAGCTCAACGTCGTGGCTGACTCACTATCAAGACATCCTCTAGAGACCTGTCAGCAAGCAGTGGTGGCCGAGCCGCCCTGCAAATGGGTCGCGAGTATGCGTGCCAGGATCGCCGAAGAGCCAGCCAAGTTCCCGGACTACGCAGAAGAAAATGGACAGCTATATAGACATTTGGGCCACCGGACGGACGACGAAGATTACATTCCCTGGAAGCTATATGTGGCCAGTGGTCAACGGCAGAGGGTATTGGCGGAATGCCATCATGCCCCCACGGCCGGACATCAAGGCGTGAGGAAAACTGTGTCGAGGCTAGCCCAAAGGTACTACTGGCCGGGTATGTTCCGAGACGCCGCCAAGTACGTGAAGTGTTGCGAAACCTGCCAAAAGTTCAAGAGTGAGCAACTCAAACCGGCTGGACGCATGCTGACGAGGCAGGTGGCAGAGCCGATGGCAATACTTTGTACGGATTTCGGCGGGCCCCTCCCACGATCGAAACATGGCAACACCATGTTACTGGTATTCCATGATGCTTTCTCGAAATGGGTGGAGCTGGTCCCTCTCAGGAGAGCCACAGCGGCACACCTACAAACGGCGTTCCGGGAGAGGATTTTGAGCCGATTCGGGGTGCCCAAGAAGTTCGTGTGTGACAACGGGGTACAGTTCACAAGCCGGAGTTTCAAGGCTTTTCTGGAGTCCTTGGGTGTAGAGATCCAGTACACCGCCCCTTACCGTTCACAAGAAAATCCTACCGAGAGGACCAACAGGACCGTGAAGACCATGATAGCGCAATTTATCGAGGGCCACCAGAGTTCGAGGGACGAACTCTTGCCCGAGATATCGCTGGCGGTCAATACAAACGTGGCGGATTCGACCGGATTTAGTCCCGCTTTCCTGATGCAGGGAAGGGAGCCACGGCTGCCGGCTGCTTTATATGATCAGGTGACTCCGGGGTCAGTAACTAGCGCGTTCGACCCTAGGACAAAGGCGGATAGATTAAAAGAAATCTTTTATATCGTTCACAGCAATCTCCAGCGCGCATCGAAGGACCAGGGCAGACATTATAACTTGAGAAGACGAGAGTGGCGGCCATTGTTGGACTCGATGGTCCTGTTGCGGCAGCAACAACTGTCCAACGCCGCCGAGGGCTTCGCTGCGAAATTGGCACCCAAGTTCGATGGCCCCTATCGGGTCATCAAGTTCGTGTCACCTAACCTTGTGCGCCTAATGAGGCCAGGTGAACGGAAAAGGAGGGTGGCCAATATCTCGCAGCTGAAGCCGTTTTACCGAGAGACGACGGAGGACGAAGGGGAAGACCTCGGGAACATGGGTGCCCACGAGCAGGCGGGGAGTGCGAGCGACACCCGTCGCCCAGCTTAGCCATTGTACTAAATTTAGTTTATAAGTCACAAGTAAATAGCGTAATCAGAATAGGCTTAGTATAATGTGAGCTGCACTGTTAAGGCAGGGAATAACATAAACAACGAATAAGTAATAAGTTAGTTAGTCGAGGAAGTCGTCACCATGAATACCGCCGGGGAAGCGACGGTATCGTCGTCGAAGTAAGGGGGGGGTGTGAGGCGGCTACTTGAATTAGCCTCCCCACAGTTGTGAACTCACGGCAAGGATCGCCAAAGCCATGGCAAGGAGCTATTGGCAGTATTATTGGATATTTTTCATAGTTTATAAGCATAAAATGTAGTAGCATAAGGCAATAGATTTATAAGAGGCAAGAAGCCGCCGATACTATAATTAAGTTAAAACGCAAGAAGCCGCGGATATTATAATTAAGTTAAAAGGCAAAGAGCCATTAACCGCATAGTCTGTGTAATATTGGAATAAGTGCATAGTTAGGGGCAAGCAGCCGTTGATAGTTTGAATTTAACCGCCTGCCGCCGCTACAACCGTGCGTTGCTGATCGGTTGTTCAACACCGCCTGCGAGAGCGCAGCTTCGATTCGGCGGCGAAGAGCGAAAGCTCCGAAGCGAAGTTGCGAAAGCTCGCGGCGAAGTTGAGCGGCCGAGGCAACCGAATGGCTCGCTAGCGAGCGAGCCAGCACTTTGGAAATACCGATCATGGTGAGTGTACGTGCCGAAAAGGAGTGTGAGCGAATAACGTGTAGTGCATTGCGGAGCGCTAGGGCTCCAAGACAGTGCGGCAGGGCCTTAGGCCAGGAAGTTCGTTAGGGCAGAATATGATCAAAGTTATGAATAAAGTGAATACAATCTCAATAATTAACTTAAATGCAGATCTTTGTAATCTCGGGCGGTTACCTTTGTGCTAAACGCCGATAGTGTAGTTGGTGCGTGGCTAAGGCCCGATGGTGTAGTTGGTGCGTGGCTAAGGCCCGATAGTGTAGTTGGTGCGTGGCCAAAGCCCGATAGCGGGGGTGGTACGAGGCTCCGGCCCGCTAGAAGAGGTAGCACGAGGCTGCGGCCTGGTATGGTAGGTAGGACAGTGGTAGTGCGAGGTATACTTGTGTCGAAAGTAATGAATAACAATAAGAAAATAATATCAAACAAAACAAAAAAAGAAATAATAATAATAATAATAAAAATAAATAAAATAAATAAAAAAAAAAAAAAATAAATAAATAAAAGAATAATGAACAAAGACTAAAAAAAAATTAAAAGAACATCAAGTGAGTTAATTTTTTTTTTATATTTTTTGGTGAAGTGAATACAAGAAACATATAAAAGAAATAATAAGGACAAATATCTAAGAAAAGTAAAACAATAAGAAACAAAGGCCAAGACGAACAAAGACTAAAGTGAACGATGGTCAAAAGTTTAATAGAGATTTAAGTGCATTTTTTTGATTATTTTTTTTGTTGTTCGCCGGGGAAAAAAAAAAAAAACAAAGACAAAAAGGGAAGAGGAAAAAAAAAAAAAGAGAGACAAAGACAAAAGTGGAAAAATAAACCTACGGAACGAGAATTGCCCAGACACCAAGCACAAAACTCGAGCGAGAGTTTGCCGAGCCAAAACATTGGAGCCGTCTCCCTGGGGCACTCTACCCGACGTTGGCGGACGGCCGCGTCAAAAATCGGAACCAGACCTCAGGAGTTCGCAGCTGTACGAGCGTCTGCAGGTTCCGATCCCTAGTTTAGCCGTCACGGGTGCAGGGGAAACTCGCGAGATTAGGAGCAGCGAACCCCTTACGACTCGAATAGTGGCCCTCATATTCCCCGGCCATATTCTCAGTCGGAGGCCAGGCCTCTCGCGAACGTTCCAGAACAAGTCCGAAAGGGGGGCATGAGGTACGATGGCCGTTCCGACCCCCTTGGGTTCCTAGAGGACATAGAGGAGCGTGCCATTACGTACGGCATAGCCCTCGATCGATTGCCTCGGGCCATGAGCGAGGTATTCTGTAACCGGGCTGCTCGTTGGTTCCTGAGTAGTGGACTGAGGGATG
Organism: Drosophila littoralis; assembly: GCA_018903485.1. Lineage (NCBI taxonomy): Eukaryota > Metazoa > Arthropoda > Insecta > Diptera > Drosophilidae > Drosophila > Drosophila littoralis. The sequence continues at coordinate 531,744 of JAEIGF010000059.1, read as the reverse complement.
TGCCATGGTCGGTGTTTAGGAGCGGTTTCTTAGAATTCTTTCTACCACCACGCTACTTCGAGAGGTTGGAAGACGAAATCCGATCCCGCCGGCAGCGTGTGGGGGAAGAATTTAAGGAATACCTAATAGAACTGAGGGCTTTGATGCACCATGCCAGATATGAGCCGGCGCAAGAGTTGCACCGGATATATGAGAATGCCGCACCCGAATACAGGCTTTACGTACGACGGCAAGATTTTTCCACTTTGTCCCAGCTGACTCAACTCGCTGTGGAGTACGAAACGGTGATGAGACAGCGAGCGGAATACTCCGGAAGCAGGGCAGGGAGTCAGGTGGCCACGAGCTCAAGTAGCGCGGAGTGGGGAAGGACGGTACAGCCCTCTGGGGGACACCTTAACCCATTCCGGTCTACTCCAATCGGATCCGGAGCGATCGGTGTGGATAGACAAGTCTCCGCTCCGCCGGCAACGGACCCTGCGGAAGTGACCCACCAGATGATGAACCAAGAGGCCGGGACCGGGTACGATCCGCGACGAGCATGCCGCAGGTGCGCACGGGAGGGGCATTTCGCCAGGGAATGTCCCAATGCGCCCGTTTTGTTTTGTTGGGTATGTGGGCATCAGGGCAGAAGTAGCCAAGAGTGTTGTCGCCGCACGGAGGCGGGAAACGGGCAACGGCGTCGCCCAGGTCAGGGTCGGGTCAACGCCGACACACACGGGACTCGGCAGTAGTACACCCGCTTAAGGTGGAGGGTGGCCGGATCGTCGCCACGGTGGAGATTGGCGGGCGGACGATACAGGAGCCACTCGCAGCTTCATGAGCGAAGACTGCGTACGCTATTGGGTGCTTCGGGGAAGAGTGGAGAACGTACAGGCGCGCATTCGTCTGGCAGATGGGTCCACGGTCGAAGTAGAGAAGGCATTAAGGATAGACGTCAGCCTAGCGGGGAAGGTGGCCAGCATGTTAATGCTTGTCATGCCCGCAATGCTGGACCACGTTATCCTGGGGATGGACTTTCTGGGTGCCATGGGCACTACGGTACGCTGCGGCAAGGCGGAGCTGATCCTAGAGGACGTGACGTCTCCGGCCGCGGGGCCTGGAACCGGGAAAGAGCCGAAAGAAGGCCTCACGCGTCAAGGAGCGGGAGTGCCTGCTCGGCAACAGAATGGGGAGAAGTCGAAGGAAGGCCTCCCAGGTCATGAAAAGGGAGCACCTGCTCGGCAACAGAGTGGAGAGAAGGCCTCGCACGTCAGGGAACGGGAGTGCCGGCTCGGCAACTGTCGGAAAAGGAGAAGAAGAAGGAAGTAAAAGATGAGTCTCATTCGGGGTCGGGCCGAGAGCTTGAGGAGCCCAAAAGGCGGCGCGTAGACCTGCAAAGGCAGATCTACGCTGGTCATGCAGGCGGCACGGTGGATGTGTGCCAAAAAAGTCGCAGAGCAAGCCCGGCGTAGAAGAGGCAGAGTGGCCAGCGGACTTGGATCCGGAACTTAAGGAGTTCCTGGAGTCGGAACTGACACTCTTCGAGGATCTGCAGGGAGTCTCGCACATCGCGGAGCACAGGATCAGGCTAAAGGATGATAAGCCATTAAAACAGAGATATTACCCGAAGAATCCGGCCATGCAAAGGGTGATTGATGAACAGGTGGACGAGCTGATGCAGGCAGGTGCCATCGAGCCGTCGCGTAGTCCACACAGCGCCCCAATCGTCTTAGTCAAGAAGAAGACTGGCGAGTGGCGCATGTGTATCGACTATCGACAACTCAACGCGCACTCCGTTCCAGATGCTTATCCTGTTCCCAGGATTAATCACATCCTTGAGCGGTTGCGTCACGCCCGGTTCATCTCCACTCTGGATTTGAAGCACGGGTACTGGCAGATACCGATGGCAGCCGATAGTCGGGAATGTACGGCGTTCACGGTCCACGGAAGAGGTCTTTTCCAGTGGCGGGTGATGCCATTTGGTTTACACTCGGCGTGTGCGACCTTCCAGCGAGCTTTAGACACGGTCATAGGGCCGGAGATGGAGCCTCATGCATTCGCCTACCTAGACGACATCGTGGTAATAGGAGCGACGAAGGAGCAACATGTAGAGAACTTGAGGGAGGTGTTCCGCCGGTTAAGGGCGGCTAATCTCAGGCTGAACAGGAAGAAGTGCAGTTTCTTCCGGGAGAGGTTGGTCTACCTAAGACACGTCATTTGTGGGGAAGGAATACGTACCGATCCAGAGAAGGTGGAGGCGATACGTAACCTGAGGGCCCCGACAAATTGTAAGGAGTTGCGGCAGTGTCTTGGGATGGCGTCATGGTACAGGCGCTTCGTTCCCAACTTCGCGACTCAGGTACAGCCGCTAACAGCGCTCTTAAAGAAGGGGCGGAAATGGGCATGGGATCAAGAACAGAAGGAGGCATTGCGTCAATTGAAGGACAGCTTAACGACTGCCCCTGTGTTGGCTTGTCCAGACTTTTCCGCCGGATTCGTCCTACAGACTGACGCGAGCGAGTACGGCCTCGGCGCAGTGCTGACGCAGACGATAGAAGGGCAGGAGCGGGTCATAGCGTACGCGAGCAGAAAGTTGCTGAAGGCCGAAGTGAACTACTCCGCCACCGAGAAAGAGTGCCTGGCAATCGTTTGGTCGATATGGAAGCTGCGTTGCTACCTAGAAGGGTACCGGTTCGACGTGATAACGGACCATTTGGCCCTAAAGTGGCTTAATTCTATCGAGAGTCCGTCAGGAAGAATCGCGCGATGGGCATTGGAACTGCAAAAATTCCAATTCGACGTTCACTACCGACGAGGGAAGCTCAACGTCGTGGCTGACGCACTATCAAGACATCCTCTAGAGACCTGTCAGCAAGCAGTGGTGGCCGAGCCGCCCTGCAAATGGGTTGCGAGGATGCGTGCCAGGATCGCCGAAGAGCCAGCCAAGTTCCCGGACTACGCAGAAGAAAATGGACAGCTATATAGACATTTGGGCCACCGGACGGACGACAAAGATTACATTCCCTGGAAGCTATGTGTGGCCAGTGGTCAACGGCAGAGGGTATTGGCGGAATGCCATCATGCCCCCACGGCCGGACATCAAGGCGTGAGGAAAACTGAGTCGAGGCTAGCCCAAAGGTACTACTGGCCGGGTGAGACGCCGCCAAGTACGTGAAGTGTTGCGAAACCTGCCAAAAGTTCAAGAGTGAACAACTCAAACCGGCTGGACGCATGCTGACGAGGCAGGTGGCAGAGCCGATGGCAATACTTTGTACGGATTTCGGCGGGCCCCTCCCACGATCGAAACATGGCAACACCATGTTACTGGTATTCCATGATGCTTTCTCGAAATGGGTGGAGCTGGTCCCTCTCAGGAGAGCCACAGCGGCACACCTACAAACGGCGTTCCGGGAGAGGATTTTGAGCCGATTCGGGGTGCCCAAGAAGTTCGTGTGTGACAACGGGGTACAGTTCACAAGCCGGAGTTTCAAGGCTTTTCTGGAGTCCTTGGGTGTAGAGATCCAGTACACCGCCCCTTACCGTTCACAAGAAAATCCTACCGAGAGGACCAACAGGACCGTGAAGACCATGATAGCGCAATTTATCGAGGGCCACCAGAGTTCGTGGGACGAACTCTTGCCCGAGATATCGCTGGCGGTCAATACAAGCGTGGCGGATTCGACCGGATTTAGTCCCGCTTTCCTGATGCAGGGAAGGGAGCCACGGCTGCCGGCTGCTTTATATGATCAGGTGACTCCGGGGTCAGTAACTAGCGCGTTCGACCCTAGGACAAAGGCGGATAGATTAAAAGAAATCTTTTATATCGTTCACAGCAATCTCCAGCGCGCATCGAAGGACCAGGGCAGACATTATAACTTGAGAAGACGAGAGTGGCGGCCATTGTTGGACTCGATGGTCCTGTTGCGGCAGCAACAACTGTCCAACGCCGCCGAGGGCTTCGCTGCGAAATTGGCACCCAAGTTCGATGGCCCCTATCGGGTCATCAAGTTCGTGTCACCTTACCTTGTGCGCCTAATGAGGCCAGGTGAACGGAAAAGGAGGGTGGCCAATATCTCGCAGCTGAAGCCGTTTTACCGAGAGACGACGGAGGACGAAGGGGAAGACCCCGGGAACATGGGTGCCCACGAGCAGGCGGGGAGTGCGAGCGACACCCGTCGCCCAGCTTAGCCATTGTACTAAATTTAGTTTATAAGTCACAAGTAAATAGCGTAATCAGAATAGGCTTAGTATAATGTGAGCTGCACTGTTAAGGCAGGGAATAACATAAACAACGAATAAGTAATAAGTTAGTTAGTCGAGGAAGTCGTCACCATGAATACCGCCGGGGAAGCGACGGTATCGTCGTCGAAGTAAGGGGGGGGTGTGAGGCGGCTACTTGAATTAGCCTCCCCACAGTTGTGAACTCACGGCAAGGATCGCCAAGGCCATGGCAAGGAGCTATTGGCAGTATTATTGGATATTTTTCATAGTTTATAAGCATAAAATGTAGTAGCATAAGGCAATAGATTTATAAGAGGCAAGAAGCCGCCGATACTATAATTAAGTTAAAACGCAAGAAGCCGCGGATATTATAATTAAGTTAAAAGGCAAGGAGCCATTAACCGCATATTCTGTGTAATATTGGAATAAGTGCATAGTTAGGGGCAAGCAGCCGTTGATAGTTTGAATTTAACCGCCTGCCGCCGCTACAACCGTGCGTTGCTGATCGGTTGTTCAACACCGCCTGCGAGAGCGCAGCTTCGATTCGGCGGCGAAGAGCGAAAGCTCCGAAGCGAAGTTGCGAAAGCTCGGGGCGAAGTTGAGCGGCCGAGGCAAGCGAATGGCTCGCTAGCGAGCGAGCCAGCACTTTGGAAATACCGATCATGGTGAGTGTACGTGCCGAAAAGGAGTGTGAGCGAATAACGTGTAGTGCATAGCGGAGCGCTAGGGCTCCAAGACAGTGCGGCAGGGCCTTAGGCCAGGAAGTTCGTTAGGGCAGAATATGATCAAAGTTATGAATAAAGTGAATACAATCTCAATAATTAACTTAAATGCAGATCTTTGTAATCTCGGGCGGTTACCTTTGTGCTAAACGTCGGAGTTAGCCGATGTTCACCCTAACCTAGGGGGGGACAGTGAAGTTGGTGCGTGGCTAAGGCCCGATAGTTGTGCGTGGCTAAGGCCCGGAGTTGGTGCGTGGCTGGCCGATAGTGTAGTTGGTGCGTGGCCAAAGCCCGATAGCGGGGGTGGTACGAGGCTCCGGCCCGCTAGAAGAGGTAGCACGAGGCTGCGGCCTGGTATGGTAGGTAGGACAGTGGTAGTGCGAGGTATACTTGTGTCGAAAGTAATAAATAACAATAAGAAAATAATATCAAACAAAACAAAAAAAGAAATAATAATAATAATAATAAAAATAAATAAAATAAATAAAAAAAAAAAATAAATAAATAAAAGAATAATGAACAAAGACTAAAAAAAATTAAAAGAACATCAAGTGAGTTAATTTTTTTTTATATTTTTTGGTGAAGTGAATACAAGAAACATATAAAAGAAATAATAAGGACAAATATCTAAGAAAAGTAAAACAATAAGAAACAAAGGCCAAGACGAACAAAGACTAAAGTGAACGATGGTCAAAAGTTTAATAGAGATTTAAGTGCATTTTTTTGATTATTTTTTTTGTTGTTCGCCGGGGAAAAAAAAAAAAAACAGCAAAAGGGAAGAGGAAAAAAAAACAAACAAGAGAGACAAAGACAAAAGTGGAAAAATAAACCTACGGAACGAGAATTGCCCAGACACCAAGCACAAAACTCGAGCGAGAGTTTGCCGAGCCAAAACATTGGAGCCGTCTCCCTGGGGCACTCTACCCGACGTTGGCGGACGGCCGCGTCAAAAATCGGAACCAGACCTGAGGAGTTCGCAGCTGTACGAGCGTCTGCAGGTTCCGATCCCTAGTTTAGCCGTCACGGGTGCAGGGGAAACTCGCGAGATTAGGAGCAGCGAACCCCTTACGACTCGAATAGTGGCCCTCATATTCCCCGGCCATATTCTCAGTCTGCAAAGGCAGATCTACGCTGGTCATGCAGGCGGCACGGTGGATGTGTGCCAAAAAAGTCGCAGAGCAAGCCCGGCGTAGAAGAGGCAGAGTGGCCAGCGGACTTGGATCCGGAACTTAAGGAGTTCCTGGAGTCGGAACTGACACTCTTCGAGGATCTGCAGGGAGTCTTGCACATCGCGGAGCACAGGATCAGGCTAAAGGATGATAAGCCATTAAAACAGAGATATTACCCGAAGAATCCGGCCATGCAAAGGGTGATTGATGAACAGGTGGACGAGCTGATGCAGGCAGGTGCCATCGAGCCGTCGCGTAGTCCACACAGCGCCCCAATCGTCTTAGTCAAGAAGAAAACTGGCGAGTGGCGCATGTGTATCGACTATCGACAACTCAACGCGCACTCCGTCCCAGATGCTTATCCTGTTCCCAGGATTAATCACATCCTTGAGCGGTTGCGTCACGCCCGGTTCATCTCCACTCTGGATTTGAAGCACGGGTACTGGCAGATACCGATGGCAGCCGATAGTCGGGAATGTACGGCGTTCACGGTCCCCGGAAGAGGTCTTTTCCAGTGGCGGGTGATGCCATTTGGTTTACACTCGGCGTGTGCGACCTTCCAGCGAGCTTTAGACACGGTCATAGGGCTGGAGATGGAGCCTCATGCATTCGCCTACCTAGACGACATCGTGGTAATAGGAGCGACGAAGGAGCAACATGTAGAGAACTTGAGGGAGGTGTTCCGCCGGTTAAGGGCGGCTAATCTCAGGCTGAACAGGAAGAAGTGCAGTTTCTTCCGGGAGAGGTTGGTCTACCTAAGACACGTCATTTGTGGGGAAGGAATACGTACCGATCCAGAGAAGGTGGAGGCGATACGTAACCTGAGGGCCCCGACAAATTGTAAGGAGTTGCGGCAGTGTCTTGGGATGGCGTCATGGTACAGGCGCTTCGTTCCCAACTTCGCGACTCAGGTACAGCCGCTAACAGCGCTCTTAAAGAAGGGGCGGAAATGGGCATGGGATCAAGAACAGGAGGAGGCATTGCGTCAATTGAAAGACAGCTTAACGACTGCCCCTGTGTTGGCTTGTCCAGACTTTTCCGCCAGATTCGTCCTACAGACTGACGCGAGCGAGTACGGCCTCGGCGCAGTGCTGACGCAGACGATAGAAGGGCAGGAGCGGGTCATAGCGTACGCGAGCAGAAAGTTGCTGAAGGCCGAAGTGAACTACTCCGCCACCGAGAAAGAGTGCCTGGCAATCGTTTGGTCGATATGGAAGCTGCGTTGCTACCTAGAAGGGTACCGGTTCGACGTGATAACGGACCATTTGGCCCTAAAGTGGCTTAATTCTATCGAGAGTCCGTCAGGAAGGATCGCGCGATGGGCATTGGAACTGCAACAATTCCAATTCGACGTTCACTACCGACGAGGGAAGCTCAACGTCGTGGCTGACGCACTATCAAGACATCCTCTAGAGACCTGTCAGCAAGCAGTGGTGGCCGAGCCGCCCTGCAAATGGGTTGCGAGGATGCGTGCCAGGATCGCCGAAGAGCCAGCCAAGTTCCCGGACTACGCAGAAGAAAATGGACAGCTATATAGACATTTGGGCCACCGGACGGACGACGAAGATTACATTCCCTGGAAGCTATGTGTGGCCAGTGGTCAACGGCAGAGGGTATTGGCGGAATGCCATGATGCCCCCACGGCCGGACATCAAGGCGTGAGGAAAACTGTGTCGAGGCTAGCCCAAAGGTACTACTGGCCGGGTATGTTCCGAGACGCCGCCAAGTACGTGAAGTGTTGCGAAACCTGCCAAAAGTTCAAGAGTGAGCAACTCAAACCGGCTGGACGCATGCTGACGAGGCAGGTGGCAGAGCCGATGGCAATACTTTGTGCGGATTTCGGCGGGCCCCTCCCACGATCGAAACATGGCAACACCATGTTACTGGTATTCCATGATGCTTTCTCGAAATGGGTGGAGCTGGTCCCTCTCAGGAGAGCCACGGCGGCACACCTACAAACGGCGTTCCGGGAGAGGATTTTGAGCCGATTCGGGGTGCCCAAGAAATTCGTGTGTGACAACGGGGTACAGTTCACAAGCCGGAGTTTCAAGGCTTTTCTGGAGTCCTTGGGTGTAGAGATCCAGTACACCGCCCCTTACCGTCCACAAGAAAATCCTACCGAGAGGACCAACAGGACCGTGAAGACCATGATAGCGCAATTTATCGAGGGCCACCAGAGTTCGTGGGACGAACTCTTGCCCGAGATATCGCTGGCGGTCAATACAAGCGTTGCGGATTCGACCGGATTTAGTCCCGCTTTCCTGATGCAGGGAAGGGAGCCACGGCTGCCGGCTGCTTTATATGATCAGGTGACTCCGGGGTCAGTAACTAGCGCGTTCGACCCTAGGACAAAGGCGGATAGATTAAAAGAAATCTTTTATATCGTTCACAGCAATCTCCAGCGCGCATCGAAGGACCAGGGCAGACATTATAACTTGAGAAGACGAGAGTGGCGGCCATTGTTGGACTCGATGGTCCTGTTGCGGCAGCAACAACTGTCCAACGCCGCCGAGGGCTTCGCTGCGAAATTGGCACCCAAGTTCGATGGCCCCTATCGGGTCATCAAGTTCGTGTCACCTAACCTTGTGCGCCTAATGAGGCCAGGTGAACGGAAAAGGAGGGTGGCCAATATCTCGCAGCTGAAGCCGTTTTACCGAGAGACGACGGAGGACGAAGGGGAAGACCCCGGGAACATGGGTGCCCACGAGCAGGCGGAGAGTGCGAGCGACACCCGTCGCCCAACTTAGCCATTGTACTAAATTTAGTTTATTAGTCACAAGTGAATAGCGTAATCAGAATAGGCTTAGTATAATGTGAGCTGCACTGTTAAGGCAGGGAATAACATAAACAACGAATAAGTAATAAGTTAGTTAGTCGAGGAAGTCGTCACCATGAATACCGCCGGGGAAGCGACGGTATCGTCGTCGAAGTAAGGGGGGGGTGTGAGGCGTCTCCTTTATTAGCCTCCCCACAGTTGTGAACTCACGGCAAGGATCGCCAAGGCCATGGCAAGGAGCTATTGGCAGTATTATTGGATATTTTTCATAGTTTATAAGCATAAAATGTAGTAGCATAAGGCAATAGATTTATAAGAGGCAAGAAGCCGCCGATACTATAATTAAGTTAAAAGGCAAGAAGCCGCGGATATTATAATTAAGTTAAAAGGCAAGGAGCCATTAACCGCATAGTCTGTGTAATATTGGAATAAGTGCATAGTTAGGGGCAAGTAGCCGTTGATAGTTTGAATTTAACCGCCGGCCGCCGCTACAACCGTGCGTTGCTGATCGGTTGTTCAACACCGCCTGCGAGAGCGCAGCTTCGATTCGGCGGCGAAGAGCGAAAGCTCCGAAGCGAAGTTGCGAAAGCTCGCGGCGAAGTTGCGAAAGCTCGCGGCCGAGGCAAGCGCATGGCAAGCGAGCGAGCCGGCACTTTGGAAATACCGATCATGGGTAGACGTGCCGAAAAGGAGTGTGAGCGAATAACGTGCAGTGCATAGCGGAGCGCTAGGGCTCCAAGACAGTGCGGCAGGGCCTTAGGCCAGGAAGTTCGTTAGGGCAGAATATGATCAAAGTTATGAATAAAGTGAATACAATCTCAATAATTAACTTAAATGCAGATCTTTGTAATCTCGGGCGGTTACCTTTTTTTTTTTTTTTTTTTTTTAACGCGAATCCCGATGCAACGTACTGCATCCCACCTCCCGCCCAACCGACCGAGGGGCGCAGTCGTGTAACGTACGACACGAAATAAAAAGTAAATATGAGAAAAAAAAAATATAAAAAAAAAATCGATACAAACTACGAGTATGTGTACAAATACAATTACAAATAAAAATAGGACTATCTACTTGCTAAATAGTTTAGAATAGAAGACTTTATACGAGGAAGAGAAGCTTCCGAGCAGAATACTCTGTAATGCTTGTTGTAGGCATCACAGAGAACCCTGAACGGTTCATGCAAGGCATAATTAGTTGAGCAAAATTAAAGCGATAAAGGTACAAAATTACGTGGTAGTCTAGTAGGGATAGAGAAATTTAATTGGCTAATCAACACAGAAGAGTCGATTTCACCAGTAATTAATTTATGAATAAATAGTACACCCAGCATGGTTCTACGATTAATTAAAGAAGGAAGGTTAATCATCAGAAGTCTACTGGAGTATGACGGTAACCGCACACGAGGATCCCAATTTAAACCACTGAGGGCAAACAACAAGAATTGTTTCTGAACGGATTCAATTCTGTCCTGATGGGTAGCATATTGTGGTGACCAGATACATTAGGCATACTCAAGAATAGGTCGTACCAAAGATATATAAAGTGTTTTTGTCGTGTACGGATCGTCAAACTCCTTCGACCATCGCTTGATGAAACCCATAACTATTCTGGCCTTATTGACCACGGTATTAACATGAGAGTCGAATTTAAGTTTATGATCGAGGATGACACCTAGATCATTAACTTCATCAGAAGTACTATTAACACGCTCGAGCGGTATACTATCAAGGATGTAAGAAACCAATTGAGGAGGGCTTCTATAGAAGGTCATTACCTTACATTTAGAGCAGTTTAAGTTTAACAGGTTGGCTAGGCACCAAGCCTGAAACGCATCAATGTCCGCTTGTAAGAGATAACATGATGCCATATCCTTATATGCAAGGCATAATTTTACATCATCAGCATACATTAATACTCGAGAGTGAGACAGTATCGAGGGAAGGTCATTGATGAAAAGAGTAAAGAGTAGCGGGCCAAGATGACTACCTTGAGGAACACCGAAAGTCACCAGAATACGTATAGAAAATGAAATTTCTGAAAAGAAACTTTTGGGTTCTTTCACGCAAATACTCTGAAATCCAGTTCAAAAGATTGACTGGGAAGCCGAGAAGGCTTAATTTATGAAGCAGCAAGGAATGGTTGACAGAGTCGAAAGCCTTACTGAAATCAGTATAGATGACGTCAGTCTGCTTTCTTTTTTTTTTTTTTTTTTTTTTTGTGCTAAACGTCGGAGTTAGCCGATGTTCACACTAACCTAGGGGGGGGCAGTGTAGTTGGTGCGTGGCTAAGGCCCGACAGTGTAGTTGGTGCGTGGCCAAGACCCCGGTAGTGTAGGTGGTGCGTGGCTAAGGCACGATAGTGTAGTTGGTGCGTGGCTAAGGCCCGATAGTGTAGTTGGTGCGTGGCCAAAGCCCGATAGCGGGGGTGGTACGAGGCTCCGGCCCGCTAGAAGAGGTAGCACGAGGCCGCGGCCTGGTATGGTAGGTAGGACAGTGGTAGTGCGAGGTATACTTGTGTCGAAACCCTCACCCCCCCCCCCTTTAGCCCTCCGTCCCAGCGAATTTATAAATGTCTTGTAACTCGCTGGACCTGGTAAGACTGAGACTCGTACCCCGGCCAGGAACTCCTTTACAATTAGCTGTTTAAAGTCGAGGCGCCACTTAACCGACGGCAAAAGCCCTATGAAACGGGCATTTTCGTATTAAGGGACGGATAAACAGTGTAGTATGAGTTGAAGTCCGCGTAAGACGCCCGATAAGGCTCATAGCTGCTAAAGATGGGCGACCTGTCGAACGATTATCACCACATGTCGTTCACATATACTACGATGGATTACTTCTGACCCTAAATACTGCTAAAGCCGCTCTCAAATGTCTCATACATATATAACATAATAGAAAAATAAGAAATATTTAAGATTTTTCCATACACGCATGTCGCCACAAGCGAGATAGATTAAAAAAACGAACTACCCCATTAATGAACTGCGACCAGCGAACGATGCAAAAGCTTTAATTTATAAACGATCCAAAGCCTTACGAAGGTTATGAAAATGTCAAATGCAACCACAAGCAAAAAATGTTTAAAATAATTTAGAAGTCGGTTATATTTCAATTTGTTCTAATTTGTAATCGTTTTTAAATTTCAATACTCATTCAATATTTTTCTCGGCTTTCCTTAAGAGGGTTCGATTTTTTTACTCAGCTTAACGTTCTCCTAATTAAAGAGTGTTTTTATTTTGGCAACCTTGGTGTCCGGTACCTTGTGATTTGGAGTTTTTTTGCCAAGAAAAATAAAAACTGACATCATTACATGCTATAAAGTCTTCGCAGTCTACAAATAGGATGCTTGTAGTAGGTTCGGGTAAACGACAACTCTTAACAGGGATAGTGGAACATACGCCATTTGCAATTAATTATCATAATAAAAACTACTCTATCCACTTCCACTTTTTCTTAACTTACATCGCCGATCAATGGCGCTACATTTACGATGTGGAAATCAATCACAGAACTGCTTTTCATAGTTCCGCGGTGCGTTGCAGATTAACGAAGTGGTGTGCCATACAACATTCTAGCAACTGACAAATCCAAGCATTGCTTATTCCAATTACGTAGTCCTAGAAGCACGACTGGCAGAGGTTGAGTCCATGGAGTGTCCGAGTGGCGCATCAGGGCTGCTTTCAATAATCGGTGTCACCTCTCTAGAAGTTCGTTTGATTGCGGATGATAGCCAGTAGTACGGATATGTTCACTACCGACTAGATGGGCTAGTTCCTTGAACATAAAGGATTTGATTTGAGTGCATTGATCCGTGGTTAGACCGGTTAGACAATATAGAAAGTTTTGATGCGGCGGCATGATCACGATGTCTAGATGAGCATGATAGATATGAGCATTCCCAAGTCAATTCCTTCGACTACTTCTTCAAAACCACCCTGGTTTACTCCCAGATTGTCACATCTTAAAAACTTAAAATCTAAATATTTTAATAAGTTTTAAAAGTCTGGTTCATGTACAGACTTGGCTAAATATTCCATAGCCAAGTCGAACTTTTTTCTTCTGAATTCTCAATGCTATGAGAATTATCTAACTCGTTGGAAAAGGCAATTTGCCCAAAATCCGAGACAGTTTTACAATTTTGTAAACTTGAAGCGTAAATCTTCAAGTTTGCCAACTTCTTTTTCTTTCGGGATGGATAAAGCTGGTAATGACTCTGATTCTGCTAACCTCTTTGCTAATTTTTTCCAATCTACTTACTCCTCAGTCTGTCCTAATAATAATTCTTATCCTTATACTATTTCTTCCTCTAGTTCTATACCTCCTCCTATTATTTCACACTCCTCTCTCCTTTCAGCTATAAACTCTTTAAAATCTTCTTACTCTCCTGGGCCTGACAATATTCCTAGTTGTCTACTCAAGGAGTGTAGTTCTTCCCTTCTTTATCCATTGCAAAAGCTTTTTAATCTATCTCTTGAATCTTCTGTCTTTCCATCTCTTTGGAAAGAATCTTATATCATTCCTCTCCACAAGAAAGGTGGAAAGTCTGATATACAAAATTACAGGGGCATTGCAAAACTGTCCGCTATTCCTAAATTATTTGAAAAAATATTCACTTCGAATTTGCAGCATTTCTGCAAATCAGTTGTTTCCCCTGTTCAACATGGATTCGTAAAGAATCGGTCAACTACGACCAATCTGCTTGAATTTACTTCCTTGGTAAATGATGCCTTTCTTTCGAAAATGCAAACTGATGTCATTTATACTGACTTCAGTAAGGCGTTTGACTCTGTGCACCATGACATTTTACTTTTTAAACTTGACCGAATAGGTTTCCCTCCGTCTCTTTTGCTTTGGATAAATTCTTATTTAAAAGGTAGGACCCAAAGAGTAATGCTGAGGCTGACTACCTCTAAACAAGTTCACGTTACTTCTGGTGTTCCTCAAGGTAGTCATCTTGGACCTTTACTCTTTACTCTTTTTATAAATGATCTCCCCTCTGTTATATCACATGCCCGTGTACTCATGTATGCGGATGATGTGAAACTTATTCTATCATACACTAATCCCCTACATCATTCTCGTCTACAAGACGATTTGAACGCTATGCAAATTTGGTGTTCGGCCAATCAATTGCATCTGAATTGTTCAAAGTGTATGTTTATGACATTTTATCGTACTACACCTTATCTTGTCAGTTATACAATCGACAATACCCCTTTGCAACGTATACTAACAGTTAAGGATCTAGGCGTTCTTTTTGATTCTAAACTCTGTTTCAATCTTCACATAGATACCATCGTTAATGAGGCAAAAGGTGTACTTGGATTCATTAAACGATGGTCTAAAGAGTTTAACGATCCTTTTATAACGAAACTTCTGTACATCTCTCTTGTTCGCCCTATCCTTGAATACTGCTCTTGCATCTGGTCTCCGCAGTATAACAATAGCCAGGATCGTATTGAATCTGTTCAGAAGCAATTTCTGCTTTTTTCCTTACGAGGTTTAAATTGGGACCCTTATCTTCGTTTGCCATCCTACTCCAGCAGGCTGCTTCTTCTTAACCTTCCGTCATTAAACAACCGTAGGACAATTCTTGGTGTTGTCCTTCTACATAAGTTGATTATTGGCGATATAGATTCTCCTTTTCTGCTAGGGCGTCTTCAATTCTCTGTTCCGTCTAGACCAACCAGAAATTACCGCCCCTTATTCCTGTCTACGTGCACAACAGACTACGCTATGCACAATCCTTTTCGCGTGCTATGTAAAAATTATAATAGTTTGCATCACGTTTTCTCTATAGAACTTTCTCTACCCCTAATAAAATCGTTGCTTTCAGAATACCTTCGGGAAGTCACTGACCATTCCCAGCTATGAGCAGGGGCATAGCTTGCCGGACAGGCTGTAAATTTTCCCCCACCGGGTCGGTGATTTCCCATTACTTTTCTCTCTGTCCTATCTACTTAACACTCTATACATCTAGCTTAAATTTCTTTACTTTATTAACAATCTTCTTACTTTCCTTTTTCTTATTTATTGTATTTTATTAATTAATATAGCAAACTAAGATTATCTTTAATTTTACTTAAGAACACTTTTTTCCTACTTACTCCCTTCTGCTTAGATGTAGGCTCTAATAGCGTCACTGACAAATTTAGTTGTGAAAAGGGGCACAGCTGGCCGGACTGGCAACTAAAACACCTCCATCGGTCGGTGATGCTATTTAGAGAACTGTGTTATCTAACTAGGCTTTTAGCATATAATTCCATTATGTATTGTATGTATAATGAGGAAGACACTCGTTTTGTCGACCATTAATAAATAAATAAATAAATAAATTAAAATCTGCCGTTGAACAGGAGGTTTTTCTCTGGTACGAGATGATTATGTTTGTTGATTTTCGCGAGGTGGTATGGCAAACAGTTCCTGCACCAGCTAACAATGTCTTTGTTATGGCTGGCTGCTGAGTTTGATGCAGAGTTGCCCTGCCACTCGGGTCTGAAAGATTATGTACGAAAAAGACCAGTGGCTGTCGCAGAACTTTCCGTTCATACGGACGCACATATCCCGTGGAAACATTGTAGATTAACATTGTCATCGTAGTGAAATTTCTGGAGTTTAAGTGATCACTTTATTTGCAATAGGTCTGCTAGTTCTGGGTCATCGGCTTGCGTTTCCTCTTTCTGCTGTAGTTTTATGGCCGTTGGCACGGAAATCATGCAAACCCGTGAAAAGGCGACTGCAACCGTGTTGTCTGTTCCTGTAAGAAAATAATAAAAATAAACGTAACTGGCGAAGTTGACGAGGTAAGGCTTTATCAGGTCATTGCCTAGAAGCCTATATCAGAGGCCTTTGGTCATTTTTAATAATAAACACTCGTACTTCGAGCCATTGCTTAAAATATTTGATGGCTTCAAATTGTTTTGTCTGCGTTGCTTAGCTTCGTAGATAAAAACAAGTAAGAGGTTCTAGTCGGGAGCTCCCTACTAGGGGATACTGTGAACCCTTTTCTTCCAACACCAAATGCAAATATATATACTATTCTAGAAGCTACATGTCATATGACTCTAGCTCTTATTATTTACCAAAATTGCTCAAAAAACAGGATTTCGATTTAGATTTTTATCGATTACTTGGAAATGGGGCAAGTTATCGAATATCGGAAACAAACTCGATCTGCGCGGGCACTAGGAGAACCTACAGCTAGCTCTTATAGGTTCTGAGATCCTTGCGTTTATACATACGGACAGACGGACGGACAGACAGACGGACAGACGGACGGACGGACAGACGGACGGACATGGCTAGATCTACTCGGCTGTTAATGCTGATCAAGAATATATATACTTTGTGGGGTCGGAGCGGAGATGCATCAGAACATACATTTGCACAAATACATTATACCCTTTTAACCCATTTTTAATGGGTTCAGGGTACAAAGCAAGTGGCTGCCAGCTTTCATTCGCTTGTTGCTCTAGTACGGCCCCAATGGCAACATAAGACGCATCACACGACAGAGCAAGTTGTGCATTAGAAGATAAATGTGACAGGATCGCTGCGTCAGCCACACTGCGCTTACAGGCAATCTCTCTACGATAGTAGTTGATGATACCAAGAAACCGACTTAGTTGGCTGATAGTATCATGACGAGCGTAGTTGAGAATGGCGTGAATTCGACTAGTAGGCGTTTTAATTCCGTTTTCGTTGACTAGCTATTTTGGCACGTTTGCCCAAAACATTTTCCTCCCAGACCGTGAGGAGCGATCGGATATGTTGGGGCATCTCTGCGAGGAAAAAGTGTGCGAATGCTATGTTTGCTACTTGAGTCCGGAGCAAGCCGTTGCAAGTGGGTTAAAATTTCGGAAGGTTTCAGTTCAGGCGTTTCCCCACCTTGAAGTATCCGACGCCGTTTGGACTCCGGGGATTCTGCAAACTTCTCCAGCAAACGTCTTTTTAATGATTGGTATTTGTTTGTAGATGGAGTGCAAGTTACCAAATCCTCTACGACCATGATAAAATCAGCACTCAAATTGTCGGTGATATGATCGAACTGCTCATCGTTGTTGTTGATGCCATATAGAAGAAAGATCGTTTTACTTGAGCAAATCACAAGTTTGGGTTGTTGCAGATGAACTTTCAAAGATAAATGGCAGAGCGTTGTGTGTTCACAGTTGGAATAGCCGTCATCGCACTTGTGATGAAGATGATTGACAATTTTGCAACAATTAGTGAACGTACTGCGTATTCAGATCACGTTGAGATCACCAATGTAGAGATCTGTACTAATTCAAAAGAGTTTGTGAATGTTCTTTGTTATTTTTTTGTATTCCAAAATTATATATCTTGAGCTGCCACCAGCTAGATAATCTTTCCAACAGAAGGTAGGCATGAGAGTAAGAGAAGCCAAGGTTACCAATCTGCGAAACTCCCTCGATATTAATTAGCTTTAAGTTTACAATGTGTTAGGCTACCAACAAAAGATGGCGTATTACAGTGCCGCCACAACTATATTCAATTTTACAACCGCAGTACTGAATAAAGTCCAGAGTTTATTATACCCATTCCTATATTGATTCATATATATATGTACATATATACTTTATATTATATAGATAAACAAAAATAACATGAACATACATGGCATTTAACAAGTCGCTTCAAACGACACACCAGTCGGCTGGCTGTTTGCGTCGTTTCGTTTTCAAAGTACATTGAGCGAAAGAGTTTTATACTTCAGATCGACGCAAAGTAATTTTTCTTAATCCATTATATTCATGCTTTATATGTAAAATACATTAGCCTGGATACTATTGATAAATTTTACAGGCTAATATTAAAATATATTGTTTCACAAGTGCACCTCGTGCAATAACTATGTTTAGAAAATAGCACAAGTAGATTGATTTTACATTTGTTTTTGCACAGTGTATGCTGGAAAGACGTCTCATCCAATGGCATGCAAGCACCTTTGTTTGGATATGTGAATTATACATGCAGAAGTAAATTAAAATATTGTATATACATACATATATATACAATTCACTGCTGCCAGGCCAATTCATTTTGTTACTTTTCTAGCTCTGACCATGACCTATCCCAAATTTGTATTCACAAATGAATGCATATTGTGTACTGAGGCTGGCATGGAAGAAAATCTGTATTTTTAGGTCTATTCAAATATTTATGAAATTTCTTTAAATTAAATTATTAATTATTTATTAGTTTTATTCCCCAATTAAGAAATAAAAGAGTGCCAAAAAATACAAATAGGGTAAATTAAATAGTTATTTGTATAAATAAATTTTAATAGACTCAATATTTAGTTGGATATTTCTTGCAACATACATTCATATGTGGATACAAATTTGGGGTTAACATGGTCAGCATTTTAGAAAACTAACAAAATGAATATCTTTGCCAGCCAGAGACTTTGCTAGAACAGTGAATAACAACACATTCAAATATACTGCTAAGCATGTACATATATTCACACACATGCAAACTTAACTGCTTGCACGGCCATCCTAGAGCCGAAGAAAGTACATTCTATTTTCAGCGTATTCGCTCTTTCAGCTGTGAGAGCGCAATGATACTGATTTCGTTTTCGCTCTCAATTTTCAAAAAATCAAATCGTTATGCAGGTTTCATTAGCTTTAATATATATATGTAAATATATATATATATACTATATATATATATATATATATATATATATATATATATATATATATATATATATATAGTAGTATATATATATATATATATATATATATATATATATATAGTAGTATAGTATAGTATATATATATACATATATAATAATAAGAAACGATTCGTGCCACAAAGAAATCTTAAGCAAAACTATGTTTCACCTAGCGGCTAGTTTTTATCTCCTGTCTCCCAGTTTTATTGAAAGATACGCATCTACTCTAATTGTATGTTAAATGAAACCCTATAAAGACATACTTCAACAATGAAGCAAGAATATGTTATGACTAAATAATCAACATTTGGTTTAATATCAACATATAAAAATAAATGAATCATCCGCCAGCATTAATTGACAAGTACTAGTAAGATTATTCATCAGATTTCTAACAATTATAATTTTTTTAATCAACACTTTCGTCAGATATGAATCCAATCATTGAAGAGGCAGTTTCCGCACTTAGCCAAATTAGGCCAAGAAACAAAGCTTCACAAATTCCAATCAGTACACCAGCACAAACATCTAAGAGGTAGTGCCGTTTTAATATAAGCCTAGAAAGAACAACGCTTACAGCCCATGCAGTCATTGGCATCCAAAATAGTATTGGCAGCGTATGCAGTTTGGTAAAGAACACTAGAACATAGAAAGCTCTAGATGCATGTCCTGAAGGAAAGCTAAATTTATCTGGGCCAATTACAAGCATATCCTTGACGACCGCCGGCCGTCTCCGCCGCACGTATGCTTTCAACACAGCCACAACAATTATATCTAAGATTAATCCAACAAGCATATTGGCTTGCATTTGGTACAAGTTCCTAGAATTTGCTAGCCAAATAAAGGCAATCCATGTACAAATCCAGGCTATTCCGTCACATGATATTTCGAGAAACTTGCAGTGAATTTTAAGAGACTTTATAGAAGCAAATCTTAGTAAGAACGACACAAATTGCTCCGTAATTTGTACATCCAGGTCCACAATTGACCGAATAACAGATGACTGAAATATAAACAATAAAGAGGTAAACTACATAAACAGGCTGCGCACTACAATAAATTTTAAAAAATACATGTTTGTGCTTCATTACAATTAAATACCGTTTTCATTTTCCAGTCTTATTGATGCCAGTCCAAAATTAGTCATAGAGATGTGCTGCATTTACTCAACGAATACAAGTAACAGGTATTTTGAAGGGACTGTGACTGTAGATCAGATCAAAAGTAACAGTGAAGCTTATCAAATTCACTGTGATCCTATAGACAAATCTCACAGAGTACGATTTCGGGGAACGACTAAAATTTATCGAAGATTTTGTACATTTGTGTACATTGGCAACATGAAACATTTTAAAAATAACAGATGTATGAATATTTTAAATAAATTGCCAACTGGTGCAAGAGCACCAGCATTTATTGGGAAACCAGATTGCAGTCGAAAAAAATAAGAAATTTAAAGAATCTCTATTTTTCATGCTTGCAAATCGGTATCTAATGAAAAATACCATTCCGTTGGAAAACACTGCGGTTTTCCGAAGAATAACGAACAATTTACAGGGTTTCCAGGCGTTCCACCCAATAGCGCCTACATTACTCTGCATAAGTATTCCAAGGTATTATTTTTCTCAAATCTCAGCAGAATGTATGACAGCCAACTACCTCGCTGCTGAAAAACTCGATAAGTGTGTCCAGGCGCTCGAAGCTATTAGATTTCCACAGTGTCTTGGTTCGTAATCATTGCACAGCGCATATAACAATACAAAATATTTTTTTTTTAATTTTTATTTATTTGGATGCTAAAAAATAAAATAAAAAATAAAAAAATAAAAATATCCGGAAACATAATCAACTGGCCGATATAATTACACAAGCTGGCATTCTCTGATATTATTTGGCCTCGCAAATTTTCCCTTCTGACTTAAATTAATTCAATTTTTTTTACCGTGCTAGGCAATTTTATTTTAATATTCAAATATTTTAAAATACTTTAATACCATACCAGCGGGTATAGCCCGGCCTTGCCCGTGGCACGTATGTTATAAAATCAATGTTTTTAAAAAAGCTTTGAAAATGATTTTGAAACTAAGCGGACGGTAAACAAACTACTTTCATAATAACGTTTTCCGGCACTTTACCACTGTTGTGAGTGGAATTCACTTTCCACCGAAGGAGTTTAGCTTTTGCGAAAAATGTGAAATGTGGCGTCATATGATTTTTTATGTAGATCCATGGAAATGAATATGAGGGCGAAAGGCCACCCACCAAATCTTTGACTCATATTTCCCCCAAGGAGGAATGGATTTTTCGAAAAATGTGAAACACCCCTCAAAAGAATTCGAGCCAAGATGAGTTTGAGGCCGATCGGATGGTTTACAAAAAAGTTTCATACAAACGTTTTTTGCGATTTTTCCATACTTGCGGGTGGAATTTCCCGAAACCCCGTCTTAACGTGCACCTTCATCACATGAGGTTACGGTTTGGGCTGTGCGTTGATCACCAATCAGTCAGTCAGTCATTATTTTAAATGTCCATAACAGCAGCAACACTGACAGTGGGGGATCGCCAAAGTAATATATCTAATGATATTAATCATTGAGGCGGCCACTAAGGTAGCCACCCCACAGTTCATAATTGTATATCATAATTCATAAGCATTGTATTAGTAATAAGAACAGTTAAGGCAAGGTGCCGATGTATCGAAGATAGTTAAGGGCAAGGAGCCTAGTTTGAATTTAACACCTTCTTCGAGAGCGCAACTTCAATTCGGCGGCGAAGAGCGAAAGCTCCGAGGCGAAGTTGCGAAAGCTCGCGGCGAAGTTGAGCGACCGAGGCAAGCGCACGGCTCGCCAGCGAGCGTGCCGGCACTTTTGCGGTGACGATCGAAGTAAGTAGGTGTGCGTCGAAGAGGACGAAAGTGGATATATAACCCTAAGTGGGTAGCGGAGCGCTAGGGCTCCGAACAGCGCGGCAGGGCCATAGTTTAGTGAAACCGTGTAGGGTAGTACGTAGTAAGTGAACATGAATAAAATGAAGTTAGCAATGGAAGTCGATTAGTTATTGGTATTTCCTACTAATCTTAACCTCGAGCACCTGAGCAACCGGTGTTCAACCTAACCTCTCCCCATAAGATAGTGTCCCATGTATATGTGGATGGTAACTTAACCTGCCGACCGCGTTAGTGTCCCGTGTATGTGTGGATGGTAACTTAACCTGCCGACCGCGTGATGAATCGGGGCTTAGTTTGAGGGCCGTGTGAGCAATTTTGGTCATGCGTATGCATTGCTATTTTTACCCTATGAAATGGTTGAAGTCATAGTTTATTTGATGCACCTCCTCCCCATCTACACCCTCCATCCCAGGAAACTAACATATGTCTTGTAGATTACTGGTCCTGGTAAGATTGAGATTTGTACCCAGTAGCTTCCTTACAGCGCATAAGAAACAAGAGTGGCTAGAGCAACATTTGATGATATTAGTGCAGAATAAAAATCATATATCATTGAACAAACGCTTTTTAATAAATATATTTTTTCAGCTAAACATCAAATTTGCTGTGTTTGACGCTATTTCATAGAGCGTTTCCCTTTGCGGCTGCCATCTATCGCTGCTGACTCATATTTCGGGGTCGAATGTAATCAGGTCATTTTCAATGTACTCCGTTATATCTGCAAAGAGTACTTCGCATAACATCCAAATAATAAAACACTTTATAATAACAAAAAACTATGGTTATCCACCCCGACTCCCAAATTTGTCCTAACTTTTAGAAATGAGCAACCTCAAATTTTATTTTTCTAGACTATTTTTTAAAGTAACAAAAAATATTACCTATATTTCCGGGTAAGGTTATCCAATTTAAATCTGATGTTAAAATAAATTAAAGGTGTTGGCACGGCAAATATTAGGTATCATCCTGACAGAAGATATTTGTTACTGACGCGCCTATCTTCCTTTGGGCCGCGCGGGCTTCATCATCTGTTCTCAGGGACCGGTCCCGCAGCTTGCACAATCATTACCAACACTTCCACACAAAACTACATAAATAAACAACTTTAACTGCTATAACAAAATATAATTAACAAGAGAACAAATGTATAACATCAAAATAGAATCCCGGTATCTAATACAGGTATGCTCGCGCTACCTGAAACATACACTTTTATCTTGCGATAAGTTCGGGCATTGGACTGCTGGGGACTTCAAAGCCCTATGTAATTGCCCTTGGACACGCTGCCGAATGATCTGAATTTAATTTCCCCCATTTAGAAACGTGAGATGTCCGAAAATCACAAAGAATGGTATCTGTGTATATCGCGTTCCGCATGGACGCTTCTATTGCTGAAAGGTAGAGGGTCAATCACAATCACAATCCTGCTCTAGCTACCCTTTGATTGCCGACAACCAAGTGCAGTCAACTCGCTAGGCTGCGTTGCTCTGTGGTGCGAAGACCGCGTTGCGCATATGCAAGACTAAGCAATTTCTATCATGCTCTAGAAAGGAATAGATGTGGATTGGCGTCCGTTATCAGAGTGGAGGAATTTGGGTACTAAAAGTTTGGCTTGCTTTCCGTGCACGTCGTGCACTCTCGTACTCAATACCTGGCCAGCCATGACGTGCATTATGTATTTATTCTGCTCTCCATATGAGATTGGAAGTCGACAGAGAACCAATCTATTCTCTCCTTCGTAACCCCTAGTTCTTCGACTTATTGTCCACTTCCTTTTCGGCAGACTAGCGCTAGCTCCTGAGTCCAAGAAACCGCTTGTGAGATGCGTACCCATAAGTACCTCCTCCCGTCGCACAGCTTTGATGACTGTCGCTTTATCCTGTGTTCGGAAAATCGAGCTCACTTAACCACTGGGTGGCCGGCGTCATTGTTCTTATCCTTATTGTTATCCTAATCGATAACCTTATTGTTAACCTTAGCATTCATATTGATATCCATGCTTTCTATTAGCTTTGGCAAACGTCCCATGCTCCACCCCCATAGCTCTGGCGTACCCCGGATAGTGTTAGCACTGTGGGCCCAGAGTGTTCGAATTCCCACTCCTGTAACAGAAAATCTTCCGTGTTTGAAAAGGCAGTCTTGGAATACTTGATAGAACAGTTTAAAATTTCAGTTCTGCCCCTCAATAAGTCTTCCTCCAGGTCTATCTCGCTTCGTGATACATCAGCTTCGCGGATAGCGCGACTTGAACACAGAATCTTTCGGCGTTTTTGGGAGCTCTAGTTTCCCCAGCAGCCTATCTTATGGTGCCAACTCCTTTTCTAGTTCAACCAAACATCTGTTCGAATATCATGGAAAGTTCTTGGTTGGCAAATGCGGGTAAAAGGTTTAATAAACGAAAGTTAATTCTTCAGTTTCAAGATTCTCACCGCAAGACTAATATGGGCGGAAACAGTTTATTCCAACATTTGGTTCTCTTTTCGATTCACTCAAAAAATATTTTTAAATTTTAAATAAAAAATAAAACTGGAAACCAGGGCCAGGGCTTACAACAGTGGTTCCCAAACAGTGTAATTTTTATTACAATTTATTATTAATTATAGGCAACTGCCATTATTTATAGCTATCGGTCACGCGAAGCGGCTATGTGTTAAACTTATTTATTTTTGATATATATTATATAGGATTAAATTATATTAATTTAATAGTCGCCAGCGTCAGTTTCGTCAACCCGATTTCGCATTGGCCATGGAAGATCTTTTTTGATCTTTTTCTACTTTCTGCCGCTTGTTGGTGCTCCATACGCTATTAATCTAATCTAAATAACTCTCTTTTTACATTTGGCTGCGTTATTACAGTAGAGACCCATAATAATGGACCATAAAATTGTCTGTTTTATAAAAACTTGCCAAATGCCAATTACGGCAAGTCAATCCAGCATACCTTGTTGGCTGTGTGATAATGTCGTGCATTCTAAATGTGCGGGTTACACTGGTATTTTGGGGGATGCTGTTGCCAAACGAAATGGTTTGCACTATAGTTGCGACTCGTGTAGGGAGATTGATGGTGAGATGCGGGCGTTTATGCGTCAGACCAGGAGTGGCTTTAGGGGTTTGATTGTTGGTTTTCGTAAACTTAACGATCAGCTCACAGCCCTGGACACCCAATTTAATAGATTACACAGCAGCTCATCTCGTTTGTTATTCCGGTAGCTGTGAGGTCTGCTGTGGACACTGATTCTGTCCCGAAAAGTGTGACATCGGCACGAGAAAAACCACTCGAATTATCCGTGGCGTCCGCTGTCGTGGGTGTTCCGAAAGGGCGACAGCAACAATTAAATTTACAACAGCCGCTAGAAGGCTCGTCGTCCGGACTACCGGCTGTTTTAGGTACCATAGTCAATAGTGTTCCCACTGTCCTACCTGTGGCACCTAAGCCTCTAGTCGATGTTCCACCGAAGAGACTTATTTTTGTTTCTAGGCTTGCCCCCCACTTTTCATCAGATGAGGTAAAAGCCTTTATACAGGCAAAAATTCAGGCCCCAGGTATACTGGTGGAGAAATTTAAGTTCGCTTATGTAAGGGATATTGTGTCCTTTAAAATAGACCTGGCTGAAGTCGGACATCTCAGACTCTTCAATTTTTACCTCCAAATACACCACTTACAGATGCGATCGAGCTTCCCGTATCGGAGGAGGAGTACTTATAGCTGACGAGTCTGCTCTTTCGTCGGAACGCATTGATCTTCCCATCTCAGAGATTGAGTTGGTGGCTGTAAGAGTTGTATTTGGTACTTTTTCTATCTTTATTACATGTTCATATTTACCTCCTCTATCTAATTTGTCTACCTATCAAACCCATCTTAATGCTATTAAATCTGTCTCCTCCCTACTTTCTGATAGAGACCTTTTAGTAGTTCTTGGGGACTTTAATCTTCCTGTTGTCGAGTGGTCATCGCCACCAGGCTCAAACTTTCTGTTGCCGTCATCGTCAAACGAATTTATTGATGGTCTACATGAAATGTCCTTACGGCAGGTTAATCGTGTGCGCAATTCAAGAAACAGATCTCTTGATCTAATTTTCGTGTTGGATTCGTTCAACAGTGTTGTGCACAGGATCAATCCGCTTACACTTCCTGAAGACCCTTTTCATCCAACTCTGGAAATGGTCATTGATTTACCAGCCCGAGTCCCTATCAAGGAATCGGAATTAGCTGAACGTAAGCGTTGTTTCCGAAAGGCTGATTTTCATAAGCTAAATGATCTTATTCTGCAAGTCGACTGGTCCCAACTGTACAATTGTGCAGACATTGATGTTGCCTTGAAACTTTTTTATGACACCTTGTACTCGATTTTTGATGTTTGCGTTCCTCTTGATCACCCAGCGAGGCCTGATAGGCCTCCCTGGTTCTCAAATGAACTGATAAGGTTAAAAAAATTGAAGTCGAGGTGTTATAAAAAGTTTAAGAAATCGGGAAATCACTCTGATTTCTCCCGCTATGCAGTTGCCCGATCAAATTTTTCTACCCAAAATTCCATCTGCTATAAGAATTACCTTCGGCGTTGTCGCCTTCAATTTTCACATAATCCTAAGCAATTTTTTAACTTTGTCAATTCTAAACGAAAGACATCTACTTTGCCTTCTTCGGTTAAGTTTGCTGATGAGAGCGCGAACACTGATCCAGGCATAGCCGATCTGTTCGCAAACTTTTTTCAAACTACCTACTCCTCCTCTAGGTATAATAATAATCAGCCTTATCCTTATCAGTTACAGAGGTCAAACTGCATCTTTAATCTCATTATTACCGAAAGTTCGCTTCTTAGCGACCTTAACACTATCAAGCCGGTTTACTCACCGGGCCCTGATGGTGTTCCTGCCTGCGTGCTTAGATACTGCGCTGCAGCATTATGTAAACCTGTTTTAAAACTTTTTGAATTGTCCGTTAACACTTCATCTTTTCCGACCATTTGGAAGGAATCATACATTATCCCTCTCCATAAGAAAGGGAGTAAGTCCGATGTCGAAAACTATAGAGGTACTTCCAAATTATTCGCTATACCTAAAGCTTTTGAGAGAATTATAACATCTCAACTGCAGCATTTATGTAGTTCTATTATTTCACCATCCCAGCATGGGTTCGTGAAGCGCAGATCTACAACCACTAACCTTCTTGAGTTTACTTCGTTTGTAATTTATGGGTTTAAAAAAAGAAAGCAGACTGACGTCATCTATACTGATTTCAGTAAGGCTTTCGACTCTGTCAACCATTCCTTGCTGCTTCATAAATTAAGCCTTCTCGGCTTCCCAGTCAATCTTTTGAACTGGATTTCAGAGTATTTATTTATTTATTTATTTATTTATTAATGGTTGACAAAACGAGTGTCTTCCTCATTATACATACAATACATAATGGAATTATATGCTAAAAGCCTAGTTAGATAACACAGTTCTCTAAATAGCATCACCGACCGATGGAGGTGTTTTAGTTGCCAGTCCGGCCAGCTGTGCCCCTTTTCACAGCTAAATTTGTCAGTGACGCTATTAGAGCCTACATCTAAGCAGAAGGGAGTAAGTAGGAAAAAAGTGTTCTTAAGTAAAATTAAAGATAATCTTAGTTTGCTATATTAATTAATAAAATACAATAAATAAGAAAAAGAAAGTAAGAAGATTGTTAATAAAGTAAAGAAATTTAAGCTAGATGTATAGAGTGTTAAGTAGATAGGACAGAGAGAAAAGTAATGGGAAATCACCGACCCGGTGGGGGAAAATTTACAGCCTGTCCGGCAAGCTATGCCCCTGCTCATAGCTGGGAGTGGTCAATGACTTCCCGAAGGTATCCTGAAAGCAACGATTTTATTAGGGGTAGAGAAAGTTCTATAGAGAAAACGTGATGCAAACTATTATCACGTGATGCGTGACAGAACCCAAAAGGTTCTTTTCAGAAACTCATTTTCTATACGTATTCTGGTGACTTCCGGTGTTCCTCAAGGTAGTCATCTTGGCCCGCTACTCTTTACTTTTTTCATCAATGACCTTCCCTCGATACTGTCTCACTCTCGAGTATTAATGTATGCTGATGATGTAAAATTATGCCTTGCATATAAGGATATGGCATCATGTTATCTCTTACAAGCGGACATTGATGCGTTTCAGGCTTGGTGCCTAGCCAACCTGTTAAACTTAAACTGCTCTAAATGTAAGGTAATGACCTTCTATAGAAGCCCTCCTCAATTGGTTTCTTACATCCTTGATAGTATACCGCTCGAGCGTGTTAATAGTACTTCTAATGAAGTTAATGATCTAGGTGTCATCCTTGATCATAAACTTAAATTCGACTCTCATGTTAATACCGTTAAACTTAAACTGCTCTAAATGTAAGGTAATGACCTTCTATAGAAGCCCTCCTCAATTGGTTTCTTACATCCTTGATAGTATACCGCTCGAGCGTGTTAATAGTACTTCTAATGAAGTTAATGATCTAGGTGTCATCCTTGATCATAAACTTAAATTCGACTCTCATGTTAATACCGTGGTCAATAAGGCCAGAATAGTTATGGGTTTCATCAAGCGATGGTCGAAGGAGTTTGACGATCCGTACACGACAAAAACACTTTATATATCTTTGGTACGACCTATTCTTGAGTATGCCTAATGTATCTGGTCACCACAATATGCTACCCATCAGGACAGAATTGAATCCGTTCAGAAACAATTCTTGTTGTTTGCCCTCAGTGGTTTAAATTGGGATCCTCGTGTGCGGTTACCGTCATACTCCAGTAGACTTCTGATGATTAACCTTCCTTCTTTAATTAATCGTAGAACCATGCTGGGTGTACTATTTATTCATAAATTAATTACTGGTGAAATCGACTCTTCTGTGTTGACTAGCCAATTAAATTTCTCTATCCCTACTAGACTACCACGTAATTTTGTACCTTTATCGCTTCAATTTTGCTCCACTAATTATGCCTTGCATGAACCGTTCAGGGTTCTTTGTGATGCCTACAACAAGCATTACAGAGTATTCTGCTCGGAAGCTTCTCTTCCTCGTATAAAGTCTTCTATTCTAAACTATTTAGCAAGTAGATAGTCCTATTTTTATTTGTAATTGTATTTGTACACATACTCGTAGTTTGTATCGATTTTTTTTAAATATTTTTTTTCTTCTCATATTTACTTTTTATTTCGTGTCGTACGTTACACGACTGCGCCCCTCGGTCGGTTGGGCGGGAGGTGGGATGCAGTACGTTGCATCGGGATTCGCGTTAAAAAAAAAGAACAAAAAGTCGGATAATAACAAATGACGCCTAATAGAAATTGGAATTCGTGAAAAGTCGAGTGTACAGAGAGTCCTAATAATCAAAATACGAAGAATCCAAAGCGGAGACCTTTGGACTGCGTCCAGAGTGGAGTGCACTACTGCGCTATCATTTAGAGATCTGCCAAGGACAAAAAAATCCATTAAGTTTTTTTTTTTTTTATAAATTTAAATGAAAGAAAATTTGAAATTACACTGTATATCAGAAAGGTCAAGGAAGGTGGCTTAAAATATGCCGCATGCAATTGTAGTCCAGCCTAATTCCTTTGCCATAGGCAGGAGATAACCTGCAATAACACAAATTAGGAACATTTATAGTGATAGTTTTCATTTTACATTAGTAGCAAAAGACTTACCGATAGGCAACCGCCTCACACCAATCTTATGTGCGGCTTGAAAAATATATGGCAAAACCATGTCATCAGTATGCCCATCATTACAAGCGCAAAGGGGAGACACTCTCCAGTTCATGAACAGGTAGCCGAGATGCGAGATGCTTTCCAAATGTCCGAAATACCAGGCGGAAAACAGCTTTTGGAGCCTAACGCAAGCGAAAGGGTCGTACTTCAAGCCGTCAGTACACAGAATTAAAATACCTTTACTAATGCGTTGGTAGATTCCCAAGATATCTGCACAAGAGAATTAATATTAAATATAATCTACAAAAAATTAAAAATTATCAGAGCATAAGCCACTTGAAGTAAAGGAAGCAGAATATGCCAAATCTCGAGCACGAATTTTCGACAGAGAGAGAGAGAGAGACGGATACGTGAAATCCGTCAGTTTTCGGATAAGAAATACAGCGAATACGATCTACAGTTCAATCAGCTGGTGGCACGCAACATCACATTCTCGTGTCTATGCATCCAAATCGTAGAACGACCGGACTCAACAATTAGCCATCGCTAAAGCGGTCACTGTACCTTGGCGTAGCTTTTTGGAGAAAATTCGGTGTGGCTCGGGAAATTTAAAGAGTCTAGGAGCTGGTATATGTCGATGCAGAGTTCATGACCAAAGACAACCAATGTGAATGTGGAACAATAACATCGACTACAAACAGCAAGAAGGTTTCCTGGTCCAGTCAAAGAGCGACTCTAAGCAGTGTCTCCACCAGTGCAGCGTCTATTGTTGGAAGAATCGAGAGTCCGTGGAACAAACTAATGAACCGAGTGTGTCTGGATGCCCGCAAGTTGAAGAACTTGACCATCGACGATGAATACCCACTGCAGAATATCCAGTCCAAACTGAGCAGAGTTGATGTTACCATATACATCAGTAGAGTAGACCTGAAAAATGCGTCATGTAGAGTTGGACACCAACAGTCACGAATTCACAGCATGAACCATACCCGGCAGACCCTCTCCATCAATTCAGAATTATGTAATTTGGGCTTTACAACGCTGCTCAGAGTTTGTGGTGATTGATAGACAATGTGCTTCCTCAACGCTTGCACAATCGCATTACTTGGTTACTACTAATCACTGCGAAAACGTTTGCGGAGCACTGCAAGCTACTTAAGGAAGTCTGCGATTGCCTGAAAGAAGTGAACTATCTGTCTACAAAAATTCTCTATAAAATTCTTTAAATTCTGTTTCAAATATCTGCGAAAGTTGGTGTAAATCATCGGATGTGGCGTATTGCTCACCGATCCAAGGAAGATAGCAGCATACTGCAGATCGCTCTCCCGAAAACAACCAGGCAACTTCGAAGCTTTTTAGGCACAAGTGTGCATATAAAGTGCAATACAAGACAATTTGGAATAGCAGTGGTGCTTTTTCAAAGGTACAACAGTGGAAGTGATACACCGATTGCTTTCTTTTCAGCCAAAATGCGTGAGGCACACTTAAATTATGGTGTGACATAAAATTTGGTTAGCCGTTATGCTTATACAAAGGGATTGCAAACCTTCTACTGGCTCCTTATGTCAATCCAAATTCGAGAAAACATCACCCACTACGAAACTTGCAAAAGGACAAGGCACCCGGTACTCGCCCTCGCTCGCGGAAGTCAACACAGATGCCAAACAAAAGTTGTATGTTGACTTTTTGGCAGACACCCACTTTTTCATAGTGCTTGATCACTTTGCCAACTTCACCTGGCTGGTGGCAGCGTCGGATCCAGTCTCTACGATTTGGAATGCTTTTAGGAGAACCGGGAATATTCACACCCACGAACAGAATCTGCATCGCAGTGAATCTGAGGGTAGGGGAAATGGCCTACGTTGGCGCTGACGAAACAACGACAACATTGAAGAAGAGCGATAAAGTCCGATGCCCACTTCTGATTAAAGCGCAAGCATTCGAACCAGAGTGTGGTGTTACAGGCAGCGATAAATTATGAAAAAACAAGTAAGAAGTTCTAGTCGGGAGCTCCCGACTAGGGGATACCCTGAACCCTCTTCTTCCAAAGCCAAATGCAAATATATATACTATTCTAGAAGCTACATATCAAGTTTGGTGACTCTAGCTCTTATTATTTACCAAAATTGCTAAAAAAAAAAACAGGACGTTGCTATCGATTTTTATCGATTGATTGGAAACGGAGAATGTTATCGATAACAAACTCGATCTGTGTAGGCCCTAGGAGGACCTACAGCTAAAATTTCAAGTCTCTAGCTCTTATAGGTTCTAAGATCCTTGTGTCATACATGCGGGCGGACGGACGGACATACATTTACATTTTGCACAAAAACAATTTAACCCTTTTACCCATTTTTAATGGGTTCAGGGTATAAAAAGCGCCACAGCAGGCAATACTCTGTTGGTTGGATTGCCAACTGAAGATAGACATCGACATATCTCGATAGATTCAAGGGGACGCAACTATCGAAATCACAAGTTCCTGAGCGTGACTCTGTGCATTTTCAAAAGGGAGAATAGATGTGGTAGTTGTGAGATCAATAAAGAAAAAATCAGAGACAAGTGCAAGCCGGCCGTGTGTGGGATGATTAATACTTAAAAGAGAGAATAATAAGCGGTAATGTCAAAGAAATATTTAGAAAAATAATTGTGCAAAGAAATTTTATAAGAGCTGAACTTATTTTAAATATATATTAGTTAACATTTTTAGTGGCCCCGAAGTGAAAGTAACGAATGTGAGGATCAGGTCACCACAGATTTCCTTAAATAAACTATTTTTATACAAATATAAGAAATCAAGCGCCGCAGTCCTCATCGGCAGATAACCTTAGTAACCATTGCCCGTAAATGGCTTAAAACTGCACGTGAGATTCAAAAGTCTCAACAGGAACACCAGCAACCGAAAAGGAACACGCTGAAGGGAAGAGCTGATGGAATTCTTTCGAAATGCAAATAATTAATATTAAAATAAAAAATAACATTGTGGCTTTAAATATGCCCCAGTTGCCAAATTATTTTTAAAATTCATATATTGTCATTTTTTTCACAACCCTTCTTATGGCTGCCATTTGTTAATATGCTAGATGTTGCTAATGTGAAAAGCAGTATCACATCTTCAATAAATTTCATCTTTTCTGAGAATGTACTCAGTGTAAATTGACTATAATGAAAATTGGCTTAAGAAATTTTCGATATACATATGCTTATAAACAGTTACAACTTGTGTTATCAAATGATTGTTAAGACCGTTATATACTACAAGGCGGGCTACTTTAAAATACCTTAGAGGTCCGTAAGGCTTGTACATTTCTAGAAAACAGTATATTGTGGTGTTTTGAACAAGTTCAAGTGTGTCAAAAGTTGTAGAGTTCATTTATTAAATAGAAAAAGGTACCTTATTCAGTATTACATATCTGAAAATATTTATAACATGAACGATCGTATCTAAGCTCTTAGATTTTATATATTATCTATATATAAGTACATACTGACGAAACGCATTACCATAACAAAGTGCCCCTTACAGTTATTGTAATTCATACAAGTGCATACATATATTCTTACACACATACAAGTGAATGACTCAGCTTGCCTAAAATGATAACAGTGCATAGCTTTAAATACGAATTCATACATACATGTAAATACATACATATGTAAGAAATAATTCTTTGTGTATTCTTATGATGACATTGCTGCCCCAAACAATCGGAATATTGTTATTTTTAAAAACAAGTATCAAAATTATTGCGAATATGCACTAATCAATTACGCTTTAGTTTCTCTACACATTAATAATACCCATCATATAAACAAAATGGTATAATGAATATGTGAAAATATGCGCACAAATGGGGATCTTCGCATATTAATGTTCAGCATTAAGAGCCGTTGTGGTCATATGGAGGTACAGATAAAAAAATCTACAGTGAAAACTGTGGAAAGCGGACACCCACTGTCGCGGGGTTATTTTCCGGTTATGGAAGATGAAAACCTTTTTACAAAGTACAAATGAACGCATAGAAAGATAATATCTCCGACTCCATAAAGTAATATACATATGTATATTCTGGATCAGCATCAACAGCTGAGTTCTATGCGAACTAGTCTCAGTTTAAAATACAAGTGTCAGAACCGGCCGAATCGGACCTCTATATATTTATAGCTGCCATAGGAACGATCGGAAATATCTGTAGGACAGTAGATATGGCAAATATATTGTTCTCCAGGACATTTTCATAAAATTGTACATTTGTGAGTTTCGCTTTTCTCACATATCTGCAAAATGGAGAAGTCTACAAGGGTAATAAATCTTCGTAGTGCCGAAGATATCCTTATTTTCTCGTTTTTATTTCAAATACTTTATTGGAGCTTTAATAATAGATTTGCGTTTTGCCTATATACTGAACGCGCCGACAATTTTTATTTTTAAACAAAAAATGTCTTCGAATTTTGTATTATTACACCTTAAATTTATTGGTGCCAATGGACGAGAGCTAAGAAATAAATGTCTTCGGTCAATCAGCAATTCGTAATTCAATTCAATTGGCATCGCAAATTTCATTGGCGTGAACACAAATATGTAAAGCAATTGGGTTGAAGGCCAACTACAGATTTAAAAGTTATTTGTTTGTAAATTTTATTGCTTCAAGTTTTACTGATTTTTCAAGCCAAATTGTTGTGGTTTGCAAATGCAAAGATTATCTGCTAACCTGGGTCCAGAGCGCCTTAGTAGTCCAAATGACGTAATATGCATGGCATCTGGCTTGCGGTAAATGTTAAAAACTGCCTATGACAGCTTGTTGGATTTGAGTATTTTATTAAAATACTTCAGCCTAACTTTGAGTCATGTATAAGGTCGCTACAAGTCACTTCTTAGTAAGCGTGGAATGCGGAGCAAAGTACGGAAGTAAGGGTACAGCGCTGTGTGCAAAATTAAAATTAGTTAATCAGCTGACGTTTTTTTTAGACATACAGATTTTGGTGTAGAATTGTGTGGCAACGTAACTTCGCAAATTTTCGGACCAGGTCACCTCTCACCTTTGCAAGCGCTGAAAAAACAATACATAATTGCATTCTGAAAGCGTTTTACAACCTTTATAGCGTATTGTTGCCAGAAGCTAATAATTAGAAACAGCAATATAATCACCTATCGCCCAGGTGGTCCAGAACGACAGCATCATAATAACATTTCTTGTAGTTCCTGAGTATTTTGTGACGTCGTACGCCATTCTATCTACAAATGTATCAGGCATCACAGTCTGCATATTGGCAACCGTAGCACACTCATCGATGTTACTAGCTTAAAATATGCTCAATCTATTTCACTGCTTTGACAACATAATGTCGTCACATATTGTGTTGCCTTGAAGTTCAAGTTTGTCGCAGCCGGTATGCACGGAAAAATGATGTCTTCGATGTCAACCTCATCGCGGGTGTCCTTCGTGCCAAGGGTAAACTAATTTGGCTGGAATTATATATACCTACTCTATACGTTCAGAGCTTCGACACAAGGTTTGATTTGGAACTGCACAGAACACTGATATTTCCGATTATATGGCCAGTCTACATCCGCGACACATAAAGGAATGAGTCCCTTAAAAAATTTGGAAATGACAGCATCAAACGGAGACTCAGCGCCACTCATCGTTCCTATTTTATACCCTGAACCGACATAAAATGGGTAAAAAGTATAAAATGGTTTTATGAAAATGTATGAATTAAAATATATTTATTTCTAGGCAGCACTCATTGCCGAGTTCATCTAGCCATATTCGTACGAATTTATGAATGCGTAATAAAAATGTTGAGTCTAGGTTCGCATAGTAAATGGAGTAATTGGAGCTTAGGAATGAGGCAGCGATGATTTTTTTTATAGCTAGTTAGTTGAAAAAAGGTCCCCTAATGAATATGTACGGGAAATGAATTGTTTATTTACGTCATTGTTTATAGTCCGATCTTTATGCATTTTACCTGGTGCACAAAACATTTTCAATGGCTTATTAGAAAATGCTTTATATTATTATTATTTGCGATTTCTGTAATTTGTCATTTTGCGCCTTTAAAAATAAAATAATATAGGCAATTGTTTTTTATACCCTAAACAATTAAAAAATTAATTTGGTCCCATTTTATTGATCTATATAGATAACCTATTATTGTAATAGATTTTTAAAAAGATTATAGCTAAAGAGTTTTTAGTTTATAAACAATTTCAATACCACCCTCAGGGGATATGTACATTTATGTCGAAAGGGAAATCTTCAATTTCAATAGCATGCACACATATATAAGAAGGCTAACTAGCAATTTAATAAAATTCTCGTTTATGAATTTAATTACTTTTGTCCACTTATGAGAAATATTTTGAACATAATTTTTCAAAATGTGTTTGCGTCCAATTATTGGACCGTTTGGTTATGGTCCACATAAGATACTCCTTATCGGATGTATATAGCTTTTAAACTTTTTGAACTATGCTTAAAAAAGCACTTCTAAAAATCAATTTTTATTGAAATCAGACCACATCGGCAGCAAAAGCTACTGCGGTGGAAAACACCACATATTTACATACTTTTATGTTCTCATGCATGCATAATTTTGACATACAAACAAAGATGTTTGCACGTCATGGCGGGAACTGAGATCTTCTCTTCAGCATACACTCAGCATACACTCAAAAACAAAAATAAAATACTTCCCGACTAGAGAATACCCAGAACCCTCAAATGCAGAAAGAAAAATTAATTAAAAAAAAAAGGTCCCTTGTAACATACCTAAATACCTCTACTCAACGAGGAAGATTTTCCCCGATTACGACGGTCAACAAACTACTTTCATAAAAAAGTTTTCTGCCATTTTACCACTGTTGCAAGTGGAATTTCCCAATTCTCTGAAGCACGTATTCATCATATTCATATGTTAAGCTTTGAATATTTGATGTTAATCGGATAAAACTTAAAATTCACCAAAAAAAAATCTTTGAAATGCACTTTCCACCGAAGGACTTTAGATTTTACGAAATATGTGAAACACGTCTCAAATGATATTTCATAAAGATCCTTGGAAATAAATTTGAGCGCGAAACGTCACCCACCAAATCTTTGACCATTTGACCCCATTTATACCAAAGAGGGATGGATTTTCCAAAAAGTGCGAAACACCCTTTAAATTATTTGAACAAAGAACTTTGAAATTAAGTTTGAGGCCGATCGGATGGTTAACAAAAAAGTTTCGTACAAAAATTTTTCGCGATTTATCCATACTTGCGGGTGGAATTTCCCGAAAACGTGCACCTTCATCGTATAAGGTAACTGCAGTGAAAATTTCAGCGTTTAATCGTTCGAACGACCCCAGGATCCTTTGCTGAAGAGCATAGGAGTCTTACCAAAAGGGTGCCGGCAACAATAAATTCGGCTTTTATTTTTTATTAATTTACACAATATCAACCCAAATAAAAGTGGTCTTCAAGTCAGTGTACTTGTCGCTTTTAAAATGGAAGGAAAAGTGAGGATGAAAACAGAAGCGCTATTCAAATGAGCTAAAAATGTTGCGTGTTTTATACGCAAGTCAATCGGAATCGCCTATTAAAATTCCGGCGAATTGCCAAACTGAAACATTTTTTTTCTAGGAATCAGTAGAATAGAAACAAAATGCAAAGAGATTTGATTTAAAAACCCTACGATTTAAATATGTTCGACCCAAACGGGCTCTAGTTTAATGACTGGAAGAATTTAGAAACTTTGCTAACTTTGGACGCCTTTGGCTATCTTAAACAGGCGGAGTAGGGGAGCCTGATTTGCAGTGGTAATAAAGTGAATTTGTGTTCTGCGTGATGGTGGTCGCGTCCAGTTCCGATGTGGTGGATGCGTGTAGCTCAGAGATCCTGGGCGACTAGCTCGTCGTCTCACTCAATTTTGTCCGTGGCATTCGATTTTTAAACTGTGCCACCCACCTGTAACTTGGTTTGGGTCGGGTGATTTTTAGGCTTGTTGGTATTCTTAATCTTTTCCATCTTGACTACTATCGCGCTGGGGGTAGGTGGGCTTGGGTTGAATTCACACACCTTACCAAACTAAGAAATAGGAAACCCACCTATAGTTAAATGTATATATTTATTTATATTTTGCTATTATATCTAACAACTACCCTTTTTGATTTTATAGATATGATAGCTAAGCCGTTATAATCTGCACAATGGTTTTACTACAGGGTAGTACACCTGAAGTGAGATTCTTCATATTTGGGATACTTATATCATTCTTTTGTGCGTCGAAGCAGGTGAGTTATAGAACATTTTTTTTTTGGCAACATGATTCTGTAATTTCTTGTCTTGTGTTTGTGTAGAATTAAGTTTACTGACTGCGCATACTACGATCAAAGCGTAATAACAGCTTTGGTCAGTCGAAAAGTGTTGATTACTTTACCCACGAGTTTAATAACCGATCTCTATTATTGCATGTAAAATGACCTATAATTAAAAAACCTGCATGTCTGAGCAAAATACGTGAAGAGTAAACAGAATGTTAGAATTACGTATTTGGTTTAACATGATACTTTAAATTGTTAACCGTTGGATATAGTCTATTTGCGATTTCTGCTGGCTGTACCCGAACTCACCAAAGAAAGACAGAACGAAGCAACCTATAATCGGCCGAGTTGAGAAGCTTCGGTCTATAATCTTGAAGATGCCTGAAATGTGGTCCGTTACAACTCAAGTAGTTACATCTGTAATGACAATCTGTCCTTGACGATGTTGGTGTTGCAGGATTTCTTCGTCCAAATAACACTGTGTTATAAATTACAAGTACTTTACGATGGCCAATAAATGTTTTGAGACATAGGAAGGCATAGACCTGAACTGAATGCTTCATAAAACAACTGACGATCATTAGTACTCTGAAGTTGTTCGATGAGCTTTGGAGCATTATAATAAATAAATAAGTACGGTGATCTCCTATGGCGTCATATAACCCACTGCTAAATACTCTTTTATGAATACAGTAAACATTGACAAGAGTTTAGAGATATCATATTTTAGGTTCTGCAAAATCTATTAACAATAAAAATGAATCATTATTATTAATTATGGCAATAACTTTCATACAACCGTTTTCCTTCAATTTACCACAATTTCGGGTCGAATATCCAGGTTTGCTGAAACATGGGTTTGAAATTGATGGAAAATTAAGAAAAACTTGGTCAAAATTGAGAATAAAATTTCATGGTGCAAAGAGTTACATGTTTTACTGAAGTCGGTAAAATTAGCATCGGGTTGCATTTTCGACAGAAATCGAAGTGAAGTCAAGCAATCTATATCAGACTTTCCGCCGTTTTTGTGGGGAGCAATGATATAAAAGATGGAAAGACGAAATATTGAACATAGGTAAAACACTAGTTATTAAACTTAAGAGTTTAACAATATCTTAACCTAAGCGGTGGAAGGGTTGGGAAATAATGGGAATAATAATGATAAAGAAATACCGTTAGAATAAGATATGTTATTACGATATATTATTAAAGCTCCTTCGGATCTAGAGAAAATGCCCTTGCAACTAGTAACATAATTCTCGTAGATCTGAGAATTCAAAGTAAGAAGTTGTAATTGTCTTATAACAGGCAGAAGCAAGCATCTGCGATCCCAAAAAGAATATATATTCTTCCTCATCATCAATAGTTGAGTCGATTCAGCCGGACATGGCTAAGTTTTTTCCGTTATCAAGCAATCGATAAAAACCGATACCGTAAACGTGTTTTTTGAGCAATCCTTGTCACCTTGCCACCCCATTAGCCACCCATCTTGCAAAATCAATTAAATTAACTGAAACTACCCCCAATTTAAACCTCATTTTTAATGCTATTGACTTTTGCGAATATTTGAGAATATTCTACAGCACAATAGGGTCTTCTGTTGAAAGTTTTATCATGACCTGTTCAGAAACAGAAGTAATTAACGATACAAAGCAGAAAGAAATTTGCTTTAAAATTGTTAGTTCATATTAGCGATCTGTTCAAGCTTGGTGTGAACTAAATGACATAACTACACAGCTAAATGACCTAATAAATTTGAGCATTTTCTAAGTCATCATATATGATTTTAAAAATTTCAGCGTATTTAGTTTTACAGGATAATTTTCAATTCTTAACTGTTGGGCGATGCCATTAGCCATTTTAAATTCGCAATTTCAGGAAGTTTGGCAGCATTTGGTGTTGGTATAAGAGGGTTCAGGGTACACCCTAGTCGGGAACCCGACTAGAGCCTCTTACTTGTTGGTTCTACTTTTAGAGGTGGTCGTCGTACGACAAGTTACGGAAATCTTACAACTTTTTTTGCGCGGATATTAACGATAATATATTTAATAGCTCAAAACATTTACTTATGTAAATGACGGCGATTAAACTTTCAATTATACGGACAGATAGACAAAACCAATATATTTATTTTATTGAATATTCTACTTAGACGTGTTTTGGACGCGCCATTTCTTGCCTTAAATTGTAATGCGTATATATATAACTTGTTTGATTAATGTTATTTATTAATAAAGTAATTGATAATTTTCAGGATTGTGTCTGGTATGGAGTTTGTAATACCGATACTTTTAATCACAATCAATATTGTTCCTATAATGGCACACCAAAAGAAATGCCTGCAGATGGACTTCAATTGTTAACAGAAAGATGTAGCTTTCTTCTAGAAGCAAAACAAACAAAATTTTGCTGTGACGTTGATCAGGTAATATCAAAAGGTGCTCCTTAAAAATCAGGTGAAAAGTAAAAATATTTTTTCTTTTGCTTCTCAGGTGAAAATATTAAATAAAAACATTAAATTGGCTTCTGCTATTCTTGATCGCTGTCCGTCTTGTATGGCTAACTTAGCTCGGCATATTTGCGAGTTTTCGTGCTCTCCAGAACAATCAAAATTCGCAAGCGTTGCTTCTACAAAAAAAAATGATAAAGGTATAACTGACTGTTTGGTCTTTAGATTAATGATAAATTTGTTGAAAATTTCTTAAAAATAATTATTAAAATATTCCTTTCTATGTTTCTTAAGGTTTAAGATTACAATCAATAAATACGCGGTCCATGTTTGTACTTTCAGGTGATGACTATGTGACTGCCTTGGATTTACACATAACAGAGGAGTATATAAACAAAACTTATAAGTCATGCGCTCAGGTTGGATATATTTTTGACTTTCTAAATATTAAGATTTTTGTAAAAAAAAAAGTTAACGGATCTATATTCCGAACTGAACTTTATATAATGAATGGTCAACAAATGAGTGTCAACCTTGTTGAGCAATCGAATTTTCAATCTTAAACAGAACACAAACATGTCTTATAACATTGCCGACATATTGGGAGGAGTATTCTATTTGGCAGTCCGTTGCCTATAAACACAGATAACTTTGTCAGTGTCGTTATAAGACTACATTGCATAAATAAAAATAATTTATTGATTGCAAAAAGAATAGAATAAAGTAAATAAAGAGTTA
Source organism: Drosophila littoralis (assembly GCA_018903485.1). Taxonomy (NCBI): domain Eukaryota; kingdom Metazoa; phylum Arthropoda; class Insecta; order Diptera; family Drosophilidae; genus Drosophila; species Drosophila littoralis. The sequence goes on along the minus strand of JAEIGF010000059.1, from coordinate 491,055 downwards.
GAACGCGTCGTTTAACATATTATTTTATAGGCATAAGACATGAAGGGCCTTATGGTAGAAATAAGAGGCAATGATTCCTGGCAGGTATAGAGGGAACATGAAGAACCTAGAAAAGAGGATCAACCGTTTGGTTGGCACATTGAGCATCGTATCCACGGATCCAAAAAAACAAGGATGTAAGGCCTGCAGAGACTTGCCAATGAGGCTATTGACGTTCCAGATGATTATGTTAAGTCGATGATTAGATATCGCAGTGCAACATCTGGAAAGCGGCAAATTCGTCAACACATACTGCGTCATAGTAGCAAACCCTGTCTTGGGCAGGCTAACCAGGGCATGTGTCATGTAATCACCTGCACATTTAGGGATGCAAGGAGAAAAGTTCTTGAAGTGACCAAAATTCAACTTTTCTGAGCGGCCTCAATTGAGACCAACGTTTATTAAATCCAATTAGATATTGAGAATGAAGCACAGTATAGAATCCAAGAGAACTTCAAGATTATAACTATCAGTTTACATTACAATGTTAAATGATAGATTATAAAATTCTCTGCATTAAACCTAGTACGATTAAATGTCATAAACATACACATTAAACAGCTAAGATGAATCTGATTGGTTAAACACCAAAGTTGGTGAAAGTTTAAAGCATCTTTAAGACGAGTCTGATGCACGGGTGTACAAGAGAATAAGTTTCACTTAGTTTGAAAACATAAATATTTGAGCATTTGATAAAACAGAGGGGACATCATTTATTAAAAGAGTAAAGACTTTAATATTGTCAGGAAAATAGGGCTGAAGTTCAGTTACATTCAAAAAATGAATCGGATCGAGCAATAATTATAATTTTACCGTAAAGTATACGGAAATGTCTTAAGGAGACTACTACATTCAAAGACGTGAACCGATACCGATGAAAGACTGCTTAACATTCACTACGAATCAATCATCAATTAAACCACAGGCATGTATGCATAGAGACATATTTATACAAATATGTTCATGGCCTCAACTCGCACTTTTGAAAATTGGGGTATTCAATTTGTGAAGCTGACATCCGGAATCAACGCACTGTTCCGAATATGAAGAAGGAAATATTGGCCGGATTGAATTTGAGTTATTTAGGATAATGAATGGCGAAAAAGTCCTGAATAAAGTATTTAACAAATATTACATTTTTGCTGACATGGAATCTGCATAAGAAAACTAAAGGAGATTTAGAGGTTCTACAAATCACCATCGATTGAACGAAATTACAACCACGGTTCATATATATCATGTAGGAGGTCGATCTAAAACACGACTGCACTTATTCAACAAGTGAGAGGCTATAGGTAGAACTTCCGGAATAGGGGATACTCTCTTTTACCAACACCAAATGCAGCTCGCACTACGAGATCGTTTGCTGTATCAGTCATAAAATTAAATAAAACCGAGAAAGTAAAGATATATTCGGCCCGCCGAAGATAAAATACTGTTGTAGACATTTCCCTTTTGCAGATATGTAAGAATAGCGGAGCTCGAAAATGCTGAATTGTTGAAATATCTTTGAAACACACTATTCTGACTTAGAAGATCCTGCTGTTTCAGCGATCTTTCCTATGGCAGTTACATATATGATATAATGGTCCGATGTTGATATTTTGCAAATATATGAGGAAAATATTTAATTTGATAAAATTTTGCAAATATAAGGATCATAATGAAATTAACTATGAAACTTTGGTCGAGTTATCTTAATGTAAATGAGATAAAAGGCTTGTTCATAATGCTCATAGTGGTTTGCCCGTATCTAAGAAGCACAGGGAAAATAGTTAATGCCGAGTATGGTTAATATATCTTGAAAAGGCAAAAAATGTTTCCATATTAGAACAAACTATTCGGCGGATCGTTCCTATGGTTCCTAGGATAACATATGGCATACATATATGGGGTATACTAAAACTTAAAAATTCAAAGTTTGGGTAAGATAACTTGATAAACAAAAAAAAATGTTAACGCACCTAATTTTCGACCGATCGTTCCGATAGCAGCTAATTTTTATAGTAGTTCGATTTTAATAAGTTGTTTGCATTTTGTGTAGGGAAACTTATTAAAAATATTTGGTTTAGATATCTTCATAAATAAAAAAATTGTTTGTACAAGAACTTAAGTTTGCGAATGCCAACGATCAAATCCTTAAAGACAACAACCCCTACAAGAGTTGCATGTAGCAAACTAGGGCAACCTATCATAAAGAGCATAATCATTTTCCGCTGGGCTTGAGAAACCCGCTCATTTTGAATGCACAACGTTGTCCCATAGCCAATATGAAAAGCGTAAAATGACTTGTAAACATCTGGTTTTAGTAAGGATTTGTAAAGCTTTTTGGGAATATTGTCCCAATGCATGCCAAGACTAAAAAGAGTATAAGATTAATTATTATGGAGACTAGAAGCGCAATCGTTTAGTTAATGATTCCCATTTGCTCGCACTATATATAGGGCATCTCCGACCCCGTAAAATATATATATTCTTGGCCAGAAATAATAATCAAGTTGTTTAAGCCATGTTCGCCTGTATGTCTGTACCATCGAATAAGTTAACCAATTGGAACTATGCATCAATTTAAAAATTAAGAATTTACGAATATTTTATAAAACAATGTAACCTAATGCAAAAAATTTCATGAGATCGGTTAAGAAATACTGAAGTTATTAAAAATGTGTGATAATATTAACATTTTTTTTTTTTTTATTAGAATCGTTTTTATTTATTTTTTATTATATATCTTTGGGAATAGAATGTGCGTGGTATCAATATATATTTCTTTTTGTTTTATTTCTCAATATCCTTTTATTAAGGGTCAGTTTTTTTTACAGATATATTAGATGTTTTTCCACATACACTAGTTTGAAAGTTTGTTAATGTGAACAAACTAATTTTTTATTAAAAAAAATATATATAATAAATTAAAATTTATAATTAATACTTAATTCCAAAATTTATATTTGTAAATTATCGAAAATTTGTATTTTCAGGTATCTGTTCCACAAACCGGTCAATTAGCATTGGATCTAATGTGCGGGACCTATGGAGCATCACGATGTAGTCCTACAAAATGGTTTACCTATATGGGAGATGTCAATAATGTATATGTTCCATTTCAAATAACATATATTCAACATCCAACAAATTCAACTACGAATAAATTTACCCCATTGAATCCTAAAACGATACCGTGCAATGAAGCAGTAAATGTAAGTTGCATATGTCTACTTTCGAAATTTGTAGGAACATTCATTTTTTATACTCGCTTCTCAAATGGGACTAATAGATTCGGTTGGTAAATGTTGTCACCAGTGTGAAGCTAATGAAGCTAAACTGAATTTTGTCCAATTTCTTAATAATACGAATGTCAGATTAAGTTCCGATTACGATTAAAACCTCGAATGGTTAAGGGGTTCACTTCCAGCCACGATAAAACGATACCAAGTTTTGATAGCTCAATTGCCAGGCTAGACTGCGCTTATGCAGACAAAACTAGAAATGGAGATGGAAAAACGAGCCGGACGGTGCCGCGTTACTCAACACTGCATCAGAAGCAATGCCCTTCATGTCTTCATATCAGGACTTATGTCCTTAAAGTCTATAGTTTTCCAGACACAGCGCAAGGCCTTGCCAGCTGCTTCGGCTTCGGAAGTTGTAGTCGCCACATATGATGGGGACGATTACGGTGGCGAGGCCGATTCGCACAATTTTGTAAAGCACGCTCCCGATTGCCGTGCATCCAAAGGCCGGATGGGAGGCAATTCTGGGCTTTAATTGACACTGGGGCAGAGCTACAAAAAGCCCGTACCGGTGCTGAAAGGAGAAGGTCCGGTTGGCTTGCCATTAACTGTTAGTTCTATACATGGTTCAAACAGGGTAAAGAAAAAATGTTGGGTATACATTTTTGGCCTAGACCCGTTTACACTGGAAGGGGCGACATTGGCCCTAAAGACCGATGATAAAATATAGAGACGGAACAGAGCACAGAGTACCAAGACTATGTCCACGTAAACTTTACCCATGTCGATGACATAGTGGTACCGTTAAAACGGAATTAAAAGAAATGAATTGTAGTTTCAATACTTCTGTATTGCAACAGTTCCCACAATAGACAAAACCCCAATTTTTTCAAAGCTTATCCCACATTTAATGTATGATCTCCCCTCTAAATCGCCATATGACAGCCCCACTTGGGTTGCTGATATAAAAAGGTTGAATGAATATGGGAAAAGGAACAAAAGGCTTTTCATCGACTTTTGGAAGCTAAACGAGCGGATTATAGCAGTCAAGAACTCGACTCCTAACATTGACATGATATTGGGTTCCCTAGGTAAAAAATACTCTTCTCAGTTAATGAGGGCAAGTAGGAATTTGTCCGATTGCTGTTTGGATTAAAGAATGCTGCGACCATGTAAAACAAATTGACTGGGTTTTAAAAAGTCTCTGTGACACAAACATTAAGGTTTTCAGAGAGAAAACCTAATTTTTGAACGAAAGTGTAGAATACGGACCCTGACAAAGTTAGGGCTATCCAGGAATATACTGTTCCAAAAAAAGTGAACGCTCACAGGTGCTTCTTGGGTTAACTAGCTACTACAGATGTGTTATTAAGGACGTTACAATAATCGCACCCCTCACATACTTAGCTAGAGGTGAAAACGGTTCTGTAAGTAAGCATATGTCAAGGAAGATCCCGATGAGCTTTAGTGAGACAGAAAACGAAGTCTTCGGGAGGCTAAGAAATTGTTCAGCACCAGAAGATGTCATGTTAAGGTATCCTTTTTTAAAAAGCCGTTTGACTTAACGACGGACGCTTCAACATATGGTATTGGAGCCGTCCTTTCATGATATCTAGAACCCTGAATAGTGAAACCCATTATGCTTCTAATGAAAGTGAATTACTAGCTATACTAGCTATATTGTGGGCACTAGAAAAGTTACAGCAATACCTGTATGAAACACGCGGTATAAACATCTATAAAGATCACCAACCTTCGACTTTTGCGGTTTCAGATAGAAATCCTAATACAAAAAGGTGAAAAGCATTCATCGATGAGCATAACAGCAAAATTGTTTACAAACCAGGTAAAGAAATTCATGTGGCGGATGCGCTTTTGCCCCAAAATATAAATGCCCTATAAAAGGAGATAAAATCCGATGTAGCCACCATACACCGGTCAAGGGGACAAATGGGCCACTTAATTGCTTCAGGAACCAAACGATTCTAGAGAAAGCGCATTTTGATTTAAAGCTCACGTTTGTATTGTTCCGTAAAAAGTGCCACACACCATCTACTTCGTTTATGATGATAAAACTCTCCAAGAGATTAAAGGTAGAGCAGCCAAGCCTCGTGAACGTGATTCATTGCGGCGTCCATACTTTGGCACACATACAAGATGGACTCGTAAAGACCTTTCCGTCAACTAGATTTTGGTATTGCAAAAACCTGGTTACTGATATAGCTAACAAGAGCTGAGCACGGCCGCGCTCATAGAGATACGCATGAAATTCTTTGCGAATACTATTTTCCAAAAATTTCTCAACTCGTCACAGAATCACAAGCAAACTGCAAAGTCTGCACTAGAGCTACAAATGACAGACATCCCGAGAAACAAGAGCTCGGTCGGGTGAGATGCTTCACATCAATGTTTTTTTACTGACAAAAAGCAGTTTTGTACATGTATTGATACGTTTCCTATGTTTGCTAATATCCCACAAATGGTACCTCGACGAATAAAAGATATTAAGGTCCCAAGTATTCTAATCTACAGGTGGAACGTTTCCGCAGCACCCTGTTAGAGATCGCGAGGTGCCTCAAATTGAAGGAGAAATTTGACGACATTATTAAGCTCATCACGCAAGCGACTGTTCAGTATAACCGAACGATTAACTCAGTTACTGGAAAAACCCGATAGAAATAATTCACGCGTCAAGTGAGAAGTTTAAGGAAAAAGTCAGGAATAAAATATTTAATGCTCAGCAAGCCCAGCTAGAAAATAATAACCAATCCCGAAGTAGGGGAAAAATTGTTCCTCAAGAATAGGAGATTGGGCAACAAGCTTAGCCCGCTGTGTTCTATAGAGACCATTCAGGCAGACTTAGGAACGTCTCTTCTTATTGAACTCTTAGACGAGGATAATAAACATGCCCGATGTTAATCATCCGCTAGAAGGATAGATTCCTAGTAACAATGTTGAAAATAGTGGCGGAAATAGTGAGCTCACCGATTAAATAAATAAATTACTTAAAGAAAGAAGGCCGCGATAACGGATACGTCTCCCTTATGAGAATGCTAATCACAGAAATTCAGAACCTGAAGTTGTCAATCACTTTGGCCAAACGTAACATTTAAACCCCACTATCCTAGAATGCATTGATTTGCAGTCCATTCTTATTCAACATGCAACAGAAGTGCCCATAGTAAACCTAATGGAAGTATCCAATATAAAAGTTTATCAGTCCGATAACATATTCCACATATTAATTGATTATCCACAAGTAAAGTCTATTTGCAAGAAAGTTACAATATTTCCCGTGGCTCACAATAACTCCATGCTGCAGTTAAAAGACGATACTGTAGTGGACTGCGCCGATGAAATCAAGGCTGTTACAGACTGCTCGAGCACCGGCTACGCAACGTTCTGAAAGACACATAACACATATTCCAGCGGCATACATGAGGCTTGCCGTGTGTCACACTCAGGCCAGCAATCTTAAGACTGTTACATTAGCTGACTAAGGCACAATGATTAACAAGGATCACCCGCACGATTCAGCACAGACGATGGACCGGAAATATCAAAACAAGGCACGCATCTAATAACATTCCAGCTCCTAGCCACCGTAAACGATACTAAGTATTTGAACCCCAAATACCTTAAGCAAAATGCCAGGAGCAGCGGCCTCGCCATTGCTTAACATCGTTGGACACGATCCAACTGAGTTTAACACTACAACGCCTAATGAACGAACATAATCATACAAGAAATCAAAAATCACGGAACAACCGACAGCACCCAAAGACTGGTTTGCAGCCGGTGTAGGTGTAATCCTAATATCCAATGGTTCCATTCTTCTCAGTTCGGCCCTGAGAAGAGGATGGGAGATACAGAAAGTCGTGGATAAGAAGAAACCCTCTCAGAGTGGTTTAAGTAGCCCTGGATGAACATAGCGCAGACACAGCTACAACAGTCAGCAGCGCAAACCTGACCCCTTACATGTGTCGCAAGAGCAGCGTTGTCGCTTATGCTGAGTGACTGCAGTTTTGTAGCTTATGTATTTTTTGTAGCTTATGCCTCAGCTCGGTAGTGGCTGTTTGAAAGCTTATATAGATAGAGTATTGACTCGACCTATCAATAAACGTGCTGCAGTACTTGCAGCTAAATCATTCGTTTCAATGCTGAGCCACCCCGCCACCGGGACACCAACAACAATGGATTGAACAGGATGCCTACCTATTGCCGAATCGTAGACGCAGCCTGCATAGTTAGCGCCCAGCCGCATTAGGAACCTTCACTTTATATAAGGAAATATAGCCCTCACAAAAACATGTAAGTGATTTCCCTAGAAAAACTACAAAGAAAAAACGGAAAAGAAGTTTAAAAAAATATAAATTAAATTGGAATAAACTAAACACCAAATTGAATTGTTAAAAGCTGATAGCAGCAAAATCAATTGTGAGCTTTAAGTTTTAAACGAAAATGCTTACCAAAAATATTTGTCTTAGGCAGCCTATTCTTCTTGTTTAACTCACTCATAACCTTGAATGGAATCATCGGTCTAGATCTGTAAACGCAGTTAGACGAAGTCATCAGCTTAAAAAACAACGAAATTCAATTTGAAAATGTGTCAGGAAAGATACAATAATATAGATGTGAAAATCTAAACTTCACCAAAATTGATAATGTTAACGCACCACAGGCCGGAAAGGCCAATTGTGTTAATAACCAATGGGAGTGGCCGACTTCGTGACTCGTGAAATATAATATGGGTGGTCGACAAAAACTAAACAAATGAGCTGGGTACTAAGAAAATAGTGTAAGAAATTAATGTTCGCCAATACCCGCGGTACTTCTATTACTCGCAGTGCCTAATGCTCGGATTACAAACTATTCACACTCCGATTACATTCAAATAGAAGATGGCGACCAGTCTTCTGTACGAAACATCTTTGGCCAGAAACAGAAAGCTAATTATCGAAGTTCAGAACCTCATGTTTAGAATAGCTTCTGTTAAAGCTAAGATAATAAATACAACCATCTTAGATCACGCCAATGTAAAATCAAGCAAATCACAGATATGTCTGATCCTAGCTTAATTGAAGTGATTAATATTAAGATTTTCGAATCGAATAGCATCATCCATTGCATTAGTGAATACCCTAGAGTTAAGCTCATATGCAAACAAATCCAAATATTCCCTGTAAAACATAATCACACAATCTTGCAAATCTCAGATAGCATCTTAGTACCAACGACCAATTCGATATATTGCGAACTTGCGATACCCGAAACCTGCGCTCGTCGCTTACAAGCATTAAGCGAGGACTAATACTAATCGCAGCGCAAAGACAGATCATCATTAACAACCCCCCTCTAAGATATTCGACGACAATGGCCACTAGGTGCCCGTTGCGGGTATTTTCCATGTCACATTCCACCACACAGCGTGGAGTTCATTGATCGCTAGAATGTCGTGAGCAAATTCCTTAAAGTCGGATACACGACGTTGCTGAACGTCACCGGAGATGATATTTCCAGTACAGAATTTCATTATCATTGATAAAATGTTTGATTTAAATTTAAAATCAATATGTTTAACGTATCGTTATATAAAATCCATGCCGAATAGAATATCATAATATTTATACATGGGCAAAGCTACCCATCTTGACCTTGGATTTTCTGTATATTTTATTCACTTGGGCCATAAATGGCGGATATGGTTTTAGAAAATTTAAAGTTTTTTATTTTTACAGTACTAATAAGTGATTGTCTACCAGTATTAGAGATACATCTATTTCTATTGTTCCCTTAATACAAATTTTTATTTCATTTAAATCATAAACACTTATTGCTTCAGATAGTGGTTGCTGATTAGCTTGATAATTTTGTTGTTGATAATTATGTGTTTGGTTAATATTCTGATTTTGTCTGACTCTGTGATTGTAAAATCTAAACGGTGCTTAAATAAATTTATACAGCCCTTCTTTTGCGTTGAACGCTGATATGCTTTCACATGGAAAACCCATGTTTGAGATCCCTTACTGTAAAATATATAGAATTCTGCAAACACTTCTTCTACAATTGGCACTGGAAATGTGTTGTTTGAATCCAATGTATTAAACTTGCAATATGCAGAGTCTCTAAGTGCTTTATTGTAAGTGCTGTGCTTGCTACGTTTGAACATAACTCTCGTATTATAACCTGCCTAAGCCACTCGTTCACTTGGTTCCATATAACTTTTCTCTCTGGTGCTGAGAATCGACTTGGGCTCCATGAAGCACAAAATCACAAAGCTGTGCCACAGCTTCTTTATGTTTCGGATTTATATCGATTTCATCCTTTTATTTTTTTGATTCAAGATTATCGTTCTCTTCAACTTGTTCAAACGTGTTTATACCTGTGTTCAACGTCACTTAAATTATCTGTAGAAGGTCGTATCCAACAATTGTATCCATCAATGTATCCATCAATGTTTATTTTCCAATTCGGAATTACTAAAATAAATGTTTCGTTTTACGTAATCCACTTCGACATCATCAGAAAATTCACCCTAAACAAACGTAGCAACGTTGTAACTAACGATACATCTGCATCTGTGTCTGTTAAACATTAGATCTTTTTATTGTTAATAATAACATTGACATTCGTCTTTGTTGCACCAAAATCTTCCGGTTGAGCCTTCATGTAAGAATGATGGTATTTAACAATGTTTATTAAGACCAATATATTCGATTATTACTGGCTTACTGACATGTAGTCGCTCTAGGATGCCAATTCATTCCATTTAAGGAAGTTTGCATACTTTAATATATTCGAAGTATCTCAATATATACATAGCTATCCCTTACGTACAAATCAAATAAATAAATAAATTAAAACCCTCAAATTTAAGCCACAATTTTAATTATGTCTTTGCACAATATAAAAATTTGATTAAGAACACTTACGAAACACAGAAGCTATTCAAGAATTGAAAATTATTTCACGTTATATATTATTGCAGATAGCGCAAACTGCAGGAATTTCTGTATACATTTATACTCACAAATTCATGCGCGTTTTTATTGAATTCTATAAACATTATTGGCATTTGGGATTGCTGTGCTGTGTTTATGTGTTGCTATTTTAATTAGGTTTTATTTTCTTCAAAGTTGAATTGTTGGCATAGCTGTCGAGGCGTTATCAAGTTGTTCGGTCTCTTACGGGCTCGAGTCCTATTGAGGGACAATTTTTTGTATACCCTGAACCCTGAAAAATGGGTAAAAAGGGTATATTGTATTTGTGCAATGATATGTAACAGGTATAAGGAAGCATCTCCGACCCCATTAAACTATATATTCTTGATCAGCTTCAATAGCCGTGTCGATTTAGCCATGTCCGTCCGTCTGTTTGTCGTTTAGAAATCTTGTTTTTTTCTATATGTCAGAGCTTATAAGAGTTGGAGGCACCAAATTTATATCGCCTCCTTACTTTTGGCTCCGTAGCAGAGCAACTGAGCAACTGACTACAGGTGTGGCTTATCGCAACAGGTTAGAGTCTAGGGGTTTTAGCAGCCTTACGCCTTGTCGGGATTCAGAGTCGGTCAACAAGCCGTGGAAGTAGATCAGTAGAGGACCGGAGGCGTTTTTTGAAAGGTTTTCGCACGTTGGCCTTTGGCGCTGATTGCGTGTTTTAACAGGACTCCGAGCTGCTTGGCCCTACTCTTGCTCCATATGGATCTTCAATGCCATCGTCGAAGGTAGATCCCACGGGCCTTCGTTCGCTATTTCGTTCTTCACACCGTTTTTCACAGAGCTAATATCTGTGTAGACTAGTGCTTGCATCGGGGACTAGTACCCTTTTTATAACCACAAGGTGTACCTCGGGTGCATTGCATAATCCAACCCAATCCAGTCTGGAGCTCCTCCGATCGTGAGGGCCTGCTGCGTTCATCGGACAGCCACATCTAGTGTTGGCATGTAATGGCCTGCCAGGGGATGGTCCCCGATCCGACCCAATGTCGGGATCATGCAATGGCAAGTGCCTAGGGTGTCAAGCGGCTAAACCTTCTGCTACTGTGTTTAGCTGATGGTAGATGTTAAAAGGGTACTGGTGATTTGCCCACCGCCATTGACCGATATGTCTTGATTGGTTGTCTATCCAGCTGAGCCACTTAAAAGCGAGGTGGTCTGTGATGTTGTCAAAGTGGTAGCCCTCTGTGGCAACGGAGTTGCGGATCGCGCCGACTAAAGCCAAACACGATTTTTTGATGATTGAGTTATTCTCTTCATTAATGAGAAGTAGGCGGCAGGGTTTGCTATAACCCATTCTCCTTCAGTGGTCTTTTTCGTCAAAACGCTTTTTTGCATCGGCTAAAATGTCGTTAACGGTTGCACAATTGTGGAAAAGTTAAGTCGTGTAAAGCAATAAATCAAAATTAACAAAAACTCCCAAAAGAAACGTTCTTCTGGTTGAGCCTGAAGATGCTTCGTTTGGAGACGTCGGAACTGCTCTTCACTGTTCAAAGCAGACATTGCGATGCAAAAGTCTTCTACCCGATACTGTGAATAGCTGTGTACGCCCAACTCTTCTCGGTCTAGCGTATCTGCCAAAAGTAACTTTTGAGGTCCAAAATCGATATAAATCGTGCGTTCCGTAATCTTTCCAGGATATGAATAATCTGTGGGAGAGTGTAGATCCATTCGCAGCAACTCTCCCGGTCTTTTATGATATTCTGCATTGCTTACCGTCCTTCAAAATGTTCGTATTTTCACAAATGTGATGACCCATCGAATTGGGCGAACTTTCTCCTTAAACATTCAACTTCTCAAGCATCAGGCAGTTCCTGCGGGTGTGGCACCGAGGCGGCGAATACAACTGCAGGGCGGCTGCTGTCGGGGTCAGGCTTGTTATTTCTATGTAAAATCCTATTAATATCGGACCTCTATATCATATATATGCCATAGGAACGAACCGCCGAAAAGTAGGTTCTGATATTGAAACCTCTTTTATATTAAGATAACTTAAGTAAACTCAAGATTTGTTAGTTCCACTATGATCATCATACTTTTGAAAAATCCTTTCATTGTCGGACCACTACATGTAAAATATACTGTTTTCAAAGATATTTTTGTCAAGCTCAGCATTTTCGAGCTTCAATAATCTCACATATCATTAAATCTTCGGAGTGTCGAAGATATCATTGCACTATTTTTCTTACATTTTAAAGAATGAAACTTTTTTTCCCTTTAGAGTGAACTGCCTGCGTGCTCCTGTACTGATTGTGATTTGTCATGCCCCCGAGCTCCAGATGACCCGATTACACCTAACCAACTTAAGATAGCAGGATTTGACGCTTTTACGGTCATTATGACGGTTGTTTTTACTGTTGGGTCAATTGTCTTTCTATTGGGAACATTTTTATTTACCAAAGACTCAATAAGTGGTGAGTATTCAATTACGAAAAAACTGTTTCTATTGACTAATTAAAACGTATATTATATACATATGTATATACATATTTAGATGTATCCATGCATGCATGATTCATCCATGCAAACATTGGTGCCATTGGCTGAGATAATAGCTTGTCTCTAGTATTCACTATGCAAAAATAAAAGTAAAATCAATTTCCGTGGGCTATTGTATGAAGGAAGTTATTGAATATGTTGGGCTATGCCGAAAAAAAAAGTATTTTTAATCTGCCTTTAGCTATCATAGGTATTAAATCTTTTATAGAAAACATGAAATAAGCTAAAGTACTAAGTATCATTCGTAAGTACGAAGCTCTTTCACTCAATTCATTTCGAAAGACTTCAAAACTACGAAACAACGCAGAGCATCATCCACTAGCTTTGCTGAAGGATGGGAAGATAGGCGAAAAGCCATTCGGCTGGTTTTGTTCCTCAAATATTTTTAGATTCAGTTCAGAAGATTAACTGGGAAGCCGAAAAGGTATAATTTCGGAAGCAGTAAGGAGTGATTAGCGGATGCATAAACCTTAAAAAAACCCGGTTTAGGCTGCATTATTTTCTTAAAACCACCATTTCTAGGGAAGTAAACTCAAAAAAATAAGTGATTGTATATCCACGCGTCACGAACCCATATTGAGATGGTGATTTACTGCAGCTGCATAAAGGGTGCGGCTAAGATTCATTCAAAGGCTTTAGGAATAGCAGACAATTTAGAAAGACCTATATAGTTGTAGGCATCCGATTAACTTACTTTCTTCCGGCGAGGAATTGTAAACGATTTTTTCCATATGCTCGGAAGAGATTAAGTGTTTACAGATAATACAACAATTTTTCGATTACGAATAGATAGTGCTGTAGCACAGAACCTCAGCACACAAGCAGGAACACCACCATGGCCGGGGAGTATATCGGCTTGATTGTGTTAAGGTTGCCGAGTAGCGAACTTTCAATAGCAAGAGGATTTAAGATGCAAGTTAACGTCTGTGACGTGGATAAGAATAAAACAGATCGGTACTAGAGTTCCTACTCTCATCTTCATGCTTACCCAACGATTCCAGAATAGAAGTCTTGCGCTTGGAGCTCACAGAATTAAAAAATTACTTAGGATTTTGTGAAAACTGAGGGTATGGCTATGGTAGTCCTTATAGCTAATGGAATATTGCATTTGATCTAGGAACTGCATACGGGTGAAATGAGAGTGATTTCCCGATTTCTTAAACTTTTTATAATACCTCGGCTTCAGATATTTTAACCAGATAAGTTACTCTGAGAACCAAGATGCTTCCTTGGTCGGACCTTGCTTGGTAATCAATTGAGATGCAGACGTCAAAAAGCGAATGCTGGGTATTATAACAGAATTTAATGACAACGTCAATGTTTGCAAAAGCGTACAGTTGGATCCCATTGACTTGCAAAATTAAATCATTGAACTTGGAAAAATTCCACCTCTGTGCCATTCTCTTATTTTGTTTTGCTTGTGCATGTGTTCGAGAATAAATACTGCAATAACCTTGTAGATCGTCTACGCCAATTACCAAACTTGGTAAGAACAGAACTCGGTAAAGCGGACGATCTGCTAAAGGATACGCCTAAGCAATACATTTATTTATTTATTTATTTATTAATGGTCGACAAAACGAGTGTCTTCCTCATTATTCAGTAGATTATACATACAATAGAAATTGAATTATATGCTAAAAGCCTAGTTAGATAACACAGTTCTCTAAATAGCATCACCGACCGATGGAGGTGTTTTAGTTGCCAGTCCGGCCAGCTGTGCCCCTTTTCACAGCTAAATTTGTCAGTGACGCTATTAGAGCCTACATCTAAGCAGAAGGGTGTAAGTAGGAAAAAAGTGTTCTGAAGTAAAATTAAAAATAATCTTAGTTTGCTATATTAATTAATAAAATACAATAAATAAGAAAAATGAAAGTAAGAAGATTGTTAATAAAGTAAAGAAATGTAAGCTAGATATATAGTGTGTTAAGTAGATAGGACAGAGAGAAAAGTAATGGGAAATCACCGACCCGGTGGGAGAAAATTTACAGCCTGTCCGGCAAGCTATGCCCCTGCTCATAGCTGGGAATGGTCAGTGACTTCCCGAAGGTATTCTGAAAGCAACGATTTTATTAGGGGTAGAGAAAGTTCGATAGAGAAAACGTGATGCAAACTATTATAATTTTTACATAGCACGCAAAAAGGATTGTGCATAACGTAGTCTGTTGTGCACGTAGCAGGAATAAGGGGCGGTAATTTCTGGTTGGTCTAGACGGAACAGAGAATTGAAGACGCCCTAGCAGAAAAGGAGAATCTATATCGCCAATAACCAACTTATGTAGAAGGACAACACAGATAATTGTCCTACGGTTGGTTAACGACGGAAGGTTAAGATTAAGCAGCCTGCTGGAGTAGGATGGCAACCGAAGATTAGGGTTCCAATTTAAACCTCGTAAGGCAAAGAGCAGAAATTGCTTCTGAACAGATTCAATACGATCCTGGCTATTGTTATACTGCGGAGACAAGATGCAAGAACAGTATTCAAGGATAGGGCGAACAAGAGGGATGTACAGAAGTTTCGTTATAAAAGGATCGTTAAACTCTTCAGACCATCGTTTAATGAATCCAAGTACACCTTTTGCCTCATTAACGATGGTAAATATATGCAGATTAAAGCTGAGCTTAGAATCAAAAAGAACGCCTAGATCCTTAATTGTTAGTATACGTTGCAATGGAGTATTGTCAATTGTATAGCTGCCAAGATAAGGTGTAGTGCGATTGAAGGTCATAAACATACACTTTGAACAATTTAGATGCACTTGATTGGCCGAACACCAAAGTTGCATAGCGTTCAAATCGTCTTGTAGACGAGAATGATGTAGGGGATTAGTGTATGATAGAATAAGTTTCACATCATCCGCATACATGAGTACACGGGCATGTGATATAACAGAGGGGAGAACATTTATAAAAAGAGTAAAGAGTAAAGGTCCAAGATGACTACCTTGAGGAACACCAGAAGTAACGTGAACTTGTTTAGAGGTAGTCAGCCTCAGCATTACTCTTTGGGTCCTACCTTTTAAATAAGAATTAATCCAAAGCAAAAGAGACGGAGGGAAACTTATTCGGTCAAGTTTAAAAAGTAAAATGTCATGGTGCACAGAGTCAAACGCCTTACTGAAGTCAGTATAAATGACATCAGTTTGCATTTTCGTAAGAAAAGCATCATTTACCAAGGAAGTAAACTCAAGCAGATTGGTCGTAGTTGACCGATTCTTTACGAATCCATGTTGAACAGGGGAAACAACTGAATGTGCAGAAATGCTGCAAATTCGAAGTGAATATTTTTTTAAATAATTTAGGAATAGCGGACAGTTTTGCAATGCCCCTGTAATTTTGTATATCAGACTTTCCACCTTTCTTGTGGAGAGGAATGATATAAGATTCTTTCCAAAGAGATGGAAAGACAGAAGATTCAAGAGATAGATTAAAAAGCTTTTGCAATGGATAAAGAAGGGAAGAACTACACTCCTTGAGTAGACCACTAGGAATATTGTCAGGCCCAGGAGAGTAAGAAGATTTTAAAGAGTTTATAGCTAAATGGAGAGAGGAGTGTGAAATAATAGGAGGAGGTATAGAACTAGAGGAAGAAATAGTATAAGGGTAAGAATTATTATTAGGACAGACTGAGGAGTAAGTTGATTGGAAAAAATTAGCAAAGAGGTTAGCAGAATCAGAGTCATTACTAGCTTTATCCATCCCGAAAGGAAAAGAAGTTGGCAAACTTGAAGATTAACGCTTCAAGTTTACAAAATTGTAAAACTGTCTCGGATTTTGGGTAAATTGCCTTTTACAACGAGTTAGATAATTCTCATAGCATTGAGAATTCAGAAGAAAGAAGTTCGACTTGGCTATGGAATATTTAGCCAAGTCTGTACACGAACCAGACTTTTTAAACTTATTAAAATATTTAGATTTTAAGTTTTTAAGATGTGACAATCTGGGAATAAACCAGGGTGGTTTTGAAGAAGTAGTCGAAGGAATTGACTTGGGAATACTCATATCTAAGAGGGAGTTTTGGGTGCTATAAAAAAAAGTAATAGCAGTATTCATATCAACCGAGTCATATAAGAAAGACCAATCGGTTGCATTAATAAGATGATTCAGCAATGAAAAATTTCCTTTGCGAAAGCAGCGGCGGGGCTTATTGGCTGATGAGCACGAAATGAGATGATTACAATTGAACATTGTAATCTCTAAAGTAGGATGATATACATCGTCAGGAAGAGATAAAGGAGGGTACCTAGACACATTAGAAATAAGGTAGTCGTTAACAAATAACAAGGTCAAGTGTTCTATTCAAATGATTAGAAATTGAATTGATTTGAAACAACGAAAGATCAAGCATGCAGTCTATAAAATCATGCTGTGCTGAGGGCACTAGATAATTTTCGGCAGTGAATAATGACCAAGAGATGTTCGGCAAATTAAAATCACCCAACACCATAAATAGGTCATTATCACGCACGTGTGAAGAAACTTCTTTAATACAAGTAATATGTTTCATATAAACTTGAATATCAGAAGAAGGAGGGACATAAGAGCATGTAATATAGATATTCCGTGTAGGAAAAGACACCTTAACTGAGACAATCTCAGCGTCAGTAGGATTACTAAAACAGTAAAGTTCTGGCTGGAGAGTGGCTTTAACTTCAAAAACACCCCACCACCTCGAGTCGCCCAATCATTTCTATGCAAAATAAAACTATTCGAAAATACCTCAAAATCGGATATGGTTGAATTTAACCATGTTTCGGAAAATGCTATTATATCCGAGTCGAAGGAAGTACTGGCCATGAAAAGATTTTTAAGCTTTGAAATAAGACCTCTGACATTCTGATAATGAATACAGATTTGGTTAGGAGATGAGATTAGTTTTTTGGGGCAGAAATGGTACCCTGTATTAAAGGGACTGGAAGAGTGACAGACTGGTTACACTTTTTTGGCTTGAACTCGTGAACAATCATGTGTGGAGGCCAAAATTTGGGATCACAAATGATTGGGAAAATATCATGTGAAACATTTATTTCGAATGATGATATTTCACGAGGGGTGGAGAAATTAAATTTGGTTATTGACACGCTAGCAGAAGATTTGCTAGCAATATAGGCTGCCAATGACTCAGAAGTGGGGTCCGATGAAAGTCGAGACACAAAAACTTGCCTACGAGGGGCAACAACCGTTAAAGTAGGTGCTGATGGGGCTGCAGGTAATACATGAGATGGAGGAGCTAAAGAGGCACCATGATTGTGTTTAACAATCTGGGCAAGATTACGCGCAGGTCTACCTTTGCGGCCAGGAGCTGACGGGGCTGAGGCAGTTTGGATAACTGGGGCAGTATCAGGTACGGGCTCTACTGGAACTACTATAGGGGATGAAACGGGGGTAAGTGGGCAGTCGCTTGGGGAAGGCGATAAAGACAACATTGGAGATAAATCCATGTTGCTAGGTAGGGACAAGAAAGGCGTAGGTGTCTGAACAGACGTAGAGGGCAATTGCAAAAGTTGAGGCTCCAACCGGTGATTGGTTGGAGACTCGAATTTATAATTGGCAAGCAACTCAAAACTCGAGTCAAATTTACTCGACAGCTGCTTAGCCACATTATTCAATTTTAAGAATTGATTTCTCACAGAATTATACATTCTGGAGAAATCAATTTGCTTGTCGATGCAATCTGGGCACGACCAACGCCCTTCTTGGCAACTGCAGCGATCTTGTCGCAATTACGCCCAGTGAGACCTGCACCTTTAGCATGCATCATATTCTCACACAGCCAGCAATTAACAAATTGCGGCTGTGCAGAATCATCAGCCTGCTTGAACGTGCAAGGTTTCTTACAGCACGACATAATTATTACAAGTATGCAAGTTACGAGAGCGCAGAGCAAAACGAAAACGGTGCACAAGAATAGAGCAAGCAAACACTCAAAAACAATTATCGTACACAAACAAATTGTTTGGAGCGAAAAGCAATAGCAAAAATTTGCGAGAGCGCGATGCACAAGCAGAAATATGCGGCAGCGAACACACGCACATACAAGTGTATGCACAGGGGAGCACCAAAGCAAAAGAATCAAAAACAGGCAATAACAACAACACGGAACTGACGCCGCGTTTTATAAATGCAATAATTAACAGACTTACGCTGCAACAACAGTTAACACTTTGCACAATTTATAAAAGCTTTTTAAATGCACAAAAAATGCAAAATTTTGAAATAAAAAGCGGGATTAAAGCGCAAAAATATATAAAAATCTTGGCGCATAAGTAAAACACGTCAATCACTCTCAACTGAGAACTCTCATCTGCACATCGGTATTTCATATGCAAGCTTGAAAGCACAACACGGACAGGACACCAGCAAGCAGACAAATAATAAACATAATAAGCTAACAAGGGAACTTAGTCTCCACCCAACAAACGTTGTGGATATTGCGGAAGAACGAGTTGAAAGGCACATTGAAGCAATTCGAATTGAACAGCAGAAATTACACAAAGTTACAGTGCTCAAGCTGCGTGATTTGTAGCTACTCGTCGGGGCCGAAGTCACTGGAGCCCAAGGCCGAAGATATCTTGATCTTCTGCGATCATTATTCTTATCCTAGTCAGGCTCACCTATGCCTGGCGGATCGATCTCGGCGAGCAGTCAACCAGCGATTAATAGTACGTACGTGCCCTAATAGGCTCTTGGGGCGTGCCACAGCTCGCCTTCGATCGTAAGACCTAAGCAGCGATTCGCCAATGGCTATGCAAGGCATGTCAAGTGCTTGTCTATTAAAATGTAATCATTGCTGTTGAGTATGTTTTTTCTAAGGAACTCATTAAGCTTTAGTTAATACTTAACTTACCTTACTTATTTACTTGCCTTACTTACTTACCTTACGAGGTAAATTCAGTGCGTAACTCAGGAAGCAGATCTTTAAATCCAGCATATAAAATACGTTGTTTTTGTAAGGTTGCTCTTGACAAGCTCAAGACCGTTGATTTGACCGCAAATCGATTTGTCCCAAATGTACGATTGTTGCCATTGAATTCTTTATGATAGCGTTAAGTCGTTTTTGTATGCCAGAGTCTTTAGGAACGGGCGACTTGCAAAATATTTGATATTTCGAATATTTTTGCAGACAATGAAACTCGTGCGTCAAGTGGTTATTCTTTTAATTAGCATTTCAGAATGGATATTAAACTATGCTATTTACATCAATGAGCAAGTATTAGTATGCAATATCCCCTTTAAAACGCAGCCACGCAGTATGAGCGATCTATCTGCCACCTATAATGTGGATATGCACTCTGCGGACCTAGTATCAGGAGGTTTCTCGGCAAGTATGCAACGATGTATTGCACGCACTAGCCAGAAAGGTATCCAGCTTGCCTTACTGTTCTATGCATGTCTATTTATTAAAAATATATAGCTAGATACTCTAAAAATCGGTAATGCATTTTACAAACAATTCAGGCAGCCAGTCAAACCAAACAACTTCTAGGTAGTTGTGATAAAAAAACAGCCGAGTGTCGGAACATGAGAAAGAAATCTCTTTAGATCATCAAAGTTATATTTATAACATTTTATTATTCGCAAGCAAACTTCAGTTACAAGCTTCGCAAGCATGTACTCCAGATATTAAAAGATGTATACTGTAGCCTCTGTCGCCTTAAGATGAAGCAATATATTGAAATGGTCATTAAAGAAACATTGTGCTGGTGCACAGGATGTGATTGTGTGTGAATTTGGGTATTTATTTAAATAACAGATCGAAGGAATTGAGCACCCTCTATAATTAGTTGTCTAATAATATATGCAACAAAAATTATTTTATTTTAGATGAAGATTTTCACGTTGGCAATGAAGAAGTAACGGACGATTCTATGTACAGACAACAGCCAAGATATTTTGAAAAGCTTGGTGCGCGCACAGAATATTTCTTGGAAACCATATTTACTAAATGGGGTACATTTTTTGCAACATATCCATGGATCACTTTGTTTGCATGTGCAAGCGTCGTCGTGATGTTGGGCTATGGCATTACGTTTGTGGAGATTACTACAGATCCAGTACAACTCTGGGCTTCGCCAAGTTCGAAGTCTAGAATGGAAAGGGAATTTTTTGATTCAAAATTTGAACCCTTCTTTAGAATTGAACAGGTAAGGGAAAATACAAATGATGTGTGCGTCTGCTTCAACGCATATTTCCTTGAAGCTAACGACTCTAACCCTGGTACATATACTCATGTAACAGCGTAAGTCACAGGTAGAGTGTCAGTTGTAGCAATTGGAAGGTGCGATTATATTTTACAGTAAATTTGAAAAAAACAATACAATAATCTTTTCTATTATTGTTTAGGTAATAATTAAAGCTGTAGATCTGCCATACATTGTACATAATACGTCGAACGGACCAATAAAATTTGGTCCAATATTTGGAAAAGATTTTCTATCTGATGTATTGGATCTACAAGAGCAAATACAAAATATCGACGCCAATGGCACATTTTTAAATAATATATGCTATGCTCCGCTCAAAGATGACGATAGTTATGTAAAAGCTTCTGATTGTGTTATTCAATCTATTTGGGGCTATTTCCAAGATGACAAAGACCGACTTGATGATAATGATGAAGATAATGGCTTTAATGTAAGTATTATAGATGCGTATTTTGTTTCATATCATTTTTTTCGACCGTATCTCTATTTCAAACGCAAGACTATATAAAACAATTAAATATTAAAAACAGTAGTTATAGTCACCAATATATATATAAGCATTTTCGTGAAATGCGTAACTAGTAGATATAATTTGTTAATGCTTGTGCGTAGCACACATAGTCTAGATTAAGATAATAGAATGCACAGTTTGACTTATACGAACAATGATGAAAATCATCAATACATAAATATACTAAAGCAAAGTGTTAATCACAACCCCAAACACAACAGCTTTAGTCAAACCAGTTGTTTCTGAGCAACTGTTGACAAATTTGGTAACTGCCTCGTTTATATTAATGAATATGAGATTAAGTCCAATAAATACAACCTATCCAGGAAACTGCTCAAGTTTTCGGCCTTAATATCGTCGAAGTCTGGGATCAGCGATAAGGCTGTCTTCATGAAAAACACTGTCGTTTCGGCCATGTTTATTAACGTAATGAAGCCGAATTAGTTTTACTATACTATGTATAAGGAAAAAAAGGGTATATTTATATATTTGTTTTGCTAGACTTTATCGAAACTGTACGCACGACTTCGACTTCTTCTCTTAATCTGCTTATTGTGTTTAGCGTACATTTTGAATACCAATATATTGAATACCAAGTAACAATAAGGATTAACAAGATTGTTCACAACATTGGGGGTAGGGTTCTTTACCTTTCATTGAATTTTACCACTAAGCATGCAATATATATAAACTTCAAATCGAACTCTTAAGTGATGGAAAGAATTTCTGTTCCTAGGAAACCCCATGGGTGCTTGCGTCCATTGAATAATGTCAAAGGAGAGTAAGATTGTTGAGAGTATCAGCCGTACGCTCGAAAGGCGAACGATCGGTGTCAAGCCGTATCTTGTTCAGTGCACAACGTTGATGCGAGTGATTATTTTTTTCAGAATATATGTATGTTTGTCTTGACTTCCTTACAGCCCAAAACTTATGTGTGTATGCATGTGTAGAGTGTGCTCCACTCTCACTCATTGCTTTGTGCAATTGGGGGCATCTCCTTGTCACTGCATAGATTTGCAAAACATCCCTGCGAGATCTACATACACACATATGTACGTTTTGTGTGGATATACGCCCAGATCGATCACAGCGTTTATCGCGAGACGGAGACACTTTCTTCAATAGGTTGGCGCTGCCTTCAATTGAATTTCTCTATCTTGTATTTCTTCGTCCTGTCGGGAAAAATAAGAAGAATCTGATTTATTTTTACTTGAAAAAGAAGTTAAATGGCATACTTTTTTTTTTTTTTTTGATGTGATAATATTTTGATTTTATTAGATTTGATCAGCGTGTTAAGAACTTAGTCTTTTGAGTGTCACTAATTAGCGCTTATGCAAGTTTCGTCTACTATGAATCTATTAATGGGTATCGGTAGGCTTCTTCCTCAATCCAATGTTGTTCAAGTCCCGGTCGCGGGCTGTAAGCGTGAATCGATGTTCGACATTACTTGTGTAGATCGCGATTATGAAGTTTGTGCCTACGATGAATTCAGCAATGGTATCGGTAGGCGTCCTGTTAAATGCATTGTTGTTGGTGTCCTGGTGGCGAGCTTTCATTGTGAACCGATGTTCGACTTCACTTGTGTGGAATGCTGGCCTTGTGACTCAGCAATGTAACGAATGATTTAACGGCAAGTGTCGGGGCGCGTTATTGATAGGTAGAGTCGACATTTTATCTTTCTAAGCTTAAAAAAACAGACCTAAAACTAAAGTTACCAGCGAGCTGAGGCATAAGATACCAAAACGACAAAAGCTACAAAGAAGTATAAGTCACTAAATTTCAGCCGGCAAGCCGACTCAGCCCAACTCATAATTCTTGCGACACATGCAAATGATCTGGTTACCTCCACTGACCGTTGCAATCTGGGCGCAGAGCTAAAGCAATTTCTGCGTCAGCACCATGAGTGAAATTGTTAGCCAACGCGGAGATTTCTAATAAAGTTCTAAATTACTACGTACAGGGGGGAAATAGTTAACTTATTGCAACATCGCGTTGAGTTTGAAGTTATCGGTATCGATAACCAAGAAAAGTGTCACCGAATCACAAAAACTCTCACAAAAAACTTTCACTGCATCCTAACAAGCAAATGCCCAAAGATACCTTGCAGTTATCACAGTTTTCGGCTAGATTCTTACAGGCCCTGTTTCGAGGACTGCAAACATCACAATAAAGTCATTCTCTACCCATATATCTTTGTATAAGGATTCACAGGATATTCCATTCAAATAGGTAGGACTTCTTCCTGCGAGAGGCATTTTATTTAAACTACAATAAGAAGCCGAAGTTACAGATATGTGTTTACTCTATCTTTCGAGGCCCTTGATCACATCGACTAAGGACATTCAAGGTCTATCGCACTGGCTCAGAATCAAAATAAAGAGAATCGTTTAAAAAGAGGCATTGAAAACCCAGTAATACTCCGTGATACTGGAGTACTTAAACTTAGGTCATTTGACACAAGTCCCGCAAATAGCAATTCCAATACATACTGTATTACGCTGCTTTTAAGCTTGACAGCACCACAACAAAAGCTCGCGTTGGGTTCAGGGCTTCCAGTACGTCTTCGAATGACCAGGTCTAAAGGCTATCCTACACACGGGAACAAGACTCAAATCCGATTTGACGATTCAGGCTCTAAAGTGGTTGTTGTAGTTCTTCTACTTGTTCCAAAATATACGCTTTATCAACGAATATGATTTCGCAATGAGAATACAATACAGTTACCTTTGTAGCGAACTGGGTCCTATATAAACTAGCTCGTGATCTGCAAGAAAAGGATTTCATTTTTTCCGATATTATTAACATTTATAGAAGAGGCACTAACGATGCAACGAGTAACTTTAGCTTAAGAGAAACTCCGTACTGCGTACTGAGAAGAGAATTGGGACATCTATAACGAGAGAAATGTTGACAGATATTCCATGGACCATTTATGTTGTGCTGATTTTTTAGAAATCGAAGAGGCTAGCGTGGCTTAAACACTTAGAATTCGATGGCAGGCCACTACTAACTAAATTTATTCGTACGTTCCAAAATGGTTTCTATGTGCTGTGCACTTTACTTGCGCTTTAAGATGAAGGCCCGTATTTCCAAAAGTCGCATCACTTACGACGGTATCACTATTAAGTTTAGAGCTGTACGACGTCGACCTTCTTTCCGATCTTTCCATTGCACTTGTGTCACAACGTTCTGTTGAGAGAACTGAGACATGTAATTAGACAATCTCCATCATAGTGCATGCTGGATGGATAAACCTCCATGCAATGGTCTATGTGGTTAACCGGGTAACCATGACTACCTTAACTAATGGCAAATGGTCCCACGTTCGATCCAGGTGACTTAGCTAGTCGATGAGTCTCTATTCGGTACCAGTTAAGCAGGTCTTTGTGGCTGCAGCTACTAAAAGACGAATTCCCGATCCTGTTGTGGTACTTCAGACAGAGATAGATCACCGCGCAATTAAGTTCATTGTTGCAGAGTCAAACATACGGATCATCACATTAAAAGATGTATGTCGGTGCTCCTGCACAAACACAAAAACTTTATTTGCAAGGTATGTACTAAGAGTTGGGAAGGGCATTCTCATTATATATTTTCTCTCTTTCATTCTATTTCGACTAAAGGAAAATATCACATTCCGCAAGATTGCTTTCTCATAAAAACACTTTGCTCTAATCATTGTATAAGCTTTGCTAACAGGACACCTTGCATGCCATTGTGCGCAATATTTTCTTTTGTAATGGCTTTTCACAGATTCAAACGAAGTAAATGTAGATCAATGTAATTAAGCTCGTAATTTATAAGTTCTTAATAAGAGAGTTGTTAGTTTGTAAGTTTACGCCAGGGTTGTTTTTATTCCCTGAACCCAATATAAAATAATAAAAAGGATATAATGTTCTTGTGCAAATGTATTTAACAGACAGAAGGAAGCATCTCCAACCCCATAAAGTACATATATTCTTAATCAGCATCAATAGCCGAGACGATCTAGCCTTGTTCGTCTGTCTGCCCGTCCGTCTGTCCGTATGTATGAACGCAAGGATCTTCGAACCTATGAGAGTTGGAGACTTTAAATTGTAGGCCCTCCTAGTGCCGGGGCGGAGAACGGGTTTGTTTCTGATATTCGATAACTTGCCCCGTTTCCGCGTAATCGATAACAATCGATTTCGAAATCTTGTTTGAGCAAATGTATTCAATAAAAAGAGCTAGAGTCACCAAACTTGACATTTAACTTCTAGAAAATTACATATACATCAAGTGTCTTGCATTTTATAGGTATCATCACCTCCCCGCTTCAACCTCATAGTAATAAATCAAGTAAATAAACCAATCTATACTTATACTGCCCACCAATTGAAGCCACAATTTAAATGCAATTCACTTTTTGAGAATATTCTATAGCACAAGAAGATGAACTGTTGACTGTTTATTAAGATCGGTTAAGAAACACAGAAGTTATTATCATTTTCTTATAATAGTAGGCGGGTTCGAGTCCTATTAAAGAATTTTTATTTTTTATTTGAATATATTATTTTTTATCAATGCTAAAGCAAACGAGCTAATAGCGCGAGCTGCATCAGGTGCATTTCTCCCGGATAGGGCCTCTCTATATAAAACTATTTATTTTAACGAAACAGTTAGCCTTTTGCATCAGCATAATCGCTAATACAGCTAGTCCCGCTCAATCGCTATGTAAAATCAACCGGCCAAATTGCTACCCGTTGCATCAGATTAATCGCCACAGAACACCAGTAACATAATCGATAAAACGTTGCCTTGATATACCGATATTCGAGAATCTAATGAATTGGTGGTGCCATAATTTAAGTCCAGTACCGACAACAAATAAGAGTACTCTAATCAGGAATTCCCGACTAATAAGGACTTCCCTGCACCCTGCGCCGAGCGAAGCACAAACGCTGTTTGCGGAAACTGCGCCCACGCCGTTTTTAAGCTTAGCCCCTTGTTTAATTTGGTGTTATTGTTTGTTCTTTATGAAATTGTTAATGAGCAACTATATTCAAATGTGTGTAACTAATGTAATCCAAGACTATACCAACAAAAGTTCATTTTTAAAATATTTAACGTGGAGGTATTAAAAAATTCCGAGATATGCTCAAACCCAGCATTTTGTTATTGATTTTTATCGGTAATGTTCATAATGCCAAGTTGCTGGCTCTTACATCTTCTAAAATCGACATGTTCATACACGCGTACAGATTCGGGTATTGGCTAAGAATATATAAGTTAACACGATTACCCAACAACATAAGGGGCGTGTTGCAATGCACCATCAGGAGCTTTTGCGGGAATTGAACGGAAAATATGTTTTGGACATTGTAGGCCGATAATCGACACCATTAACAAGGCACAGTGTCAGCCAGCTTACAATACAAGAGGTTCAAAAGAGTTAATTGAATTTAAACAGCCGGTTACCCAGAGTTGCATAACTTTGCAAAAGACCTTTAATTTCTATTTACTCATTTTCTATGGGTTCAGGGTCTAACAAAGAGTAATCTAGTCTTAAATACTTGCTTGCATTAAATTTAAAATGTCGCCAATATCGAGCAATTCCATATGCCTGCAAGGTTATCTTTAATGTATAATAATATAATTATTGTTTGCATTATTATAACGTTTAATTTGGTATTATCTATTTAATTTATTTCAGGTTACCTATTTGGATGAAATGTATCAGTGCATCAGTAACCCATATTTATGTTTAGCTTCTTACGGAGGGCCAGTAGATCCAGCGATTGCATTAGGCGGGTTTTTGAAGCCTGGTGAACAACTTACAGGGGCTACAAAATATGAGCAGGCTGATGCTTTAATATTAACATTTTTAGTTAAAAACCACCATGACAAAGGGAAATTAGTACATGCATTAGAATGGGAAAAATCCTTTGTTGAGTTCATGCTAAACTACATAGAAAATAACAAAAGTGAGTCAATGGATATAGCATTCACAACTGAGCGGTCTATTGAGGATGAATTAAATAGAGAGTCCCAGTCGGACGTATTAACCGTTTTAGTTTCATATATTATTATGTTTATTTATATTGCAATATCCCTTGGACATGTACAAGAATTAAAAAGGTCACTCATTGATAGTAAGATTACACTAGGTATTGGTGGTGTTATCATAGTCTTAGCGTCAGTTGTCTCTTCTATAGGTATTTTCGGATATATTGGGGTACCAGCAACTTTAATAATTGTGGAAGTA
This sequence comes from Drosophila littoralis, assembly GCA_018903485.1. Lineage (NCBI taxonomy): Eukaryota > Metazoa > Arthropoda > Insecta > Diptera > Drosophilidae > Drosophila > Drosophila littoralis. The sequence goes on along the minus strand of JAEIGF010000059.1, from coordinate 463,354 downwards.
ATACCATTTTTGGTACTGGCAGTTGGAGTTGACAATATTTTTATTCTAGTTCAGACTTTCCAAAGAGATCAACGTAGAACTGATGAAACGACAGAACAGCAAGTTGGGCGGGTTCTAGGACGAGTAGGCCCAAGTATGTTATTAACATCTGTAAGTGAGAGTTGTTGTTTTTTTCTTGGCAGCTTATCTGACATGCCTGCAGTAAAAGCTTTTGCGCTGTACGCTGGAGCTGCTTTACTAATAGATTTTATATTACAAATAACATGTTTTATCGGATTGTTCACGCTTGACATAAAACGAAAAGACGAAAATCGTTTAGATATTTGCTGTTTTATAAAATGTAAAAAGTCAGATATAATGCACAATAATGAAGGGCTTTTATATAAATTTTTTAGAAGTGTCTACGTTCCATTTCTCATGAAAAAGGCTGTTAGAGTAACTGTAATGATTTTATCTTTTGGATGTCTTTGTGCTAGTATTGCATTTGTTCCAAAAATTGATATCGGACTTGATCAAGAATTGGCAATGCCTGAAGATAGTTTTGTTTTACATTATTTTAAGTCTTTAAACAAACATCTTAATATTGGCCCCCCAGTATATTTTGTACTTAAGGGAGATATTGATTATTCAAATAGTTCTAATCAGAATTTAGTATGTTCAGGACGATATTGCAATGATGACAGTGTTTTAACGCAACTTTACTTAGCTAGCCGACGATCAAACTTAACTTATATTGCTCGCCCTGCATCAAGTTGGATTGACGATTACTTTGATTGGGCTTTGTCATCAAGTTGTTGCAAGTATAATCCGAAGAATGGCAGCTTCTGCCCTCATCAAGGTAAGAATATTTAAATACTCTGCGTCAAAATATGAACCTTTTTTTTCCATTCAAACGGCCTCGACATGTTGAACGCATGGGTCCTCTATTCTTCAGCTGAATTACTTATTTCTGCTGAAGCAAACGAGCGCGTAGCGTAGCGTAGCTGCATTTGGTGTTGGTGAAAGAGGGTTCATGGTATCCCCTGGTCGGCAACTCCCGACTAGAGCCCCTTACTTGTTCTATATTCACTTGAAGCACAAAATTAATTTCCTGACTTTTGTATAAATTAAACAACTGCTCATACAGTGCACTTTGCAATCTTATTAAAGTAATATTGTTGTCGCAAGTACAACTAAAATCAGTGATGCCGATCTGTCACACGATGCATATGGCTCTTCGACTCTCTTGCCCATATTATTTTGTAGATTGAAGCATTAACAAGAAAGTAACGTTATTTCGGTAGCCTTATGTCTTGCGGCTTGTGCTATGTGAAAATAGAGAGGCTCGTAAATGCTATGTTTGATGGAAGTATCTTGGAAAACAACAATTTTGCCATACCTGAACCTATTTTTCAACTGAGGTTTTCTATAAAGCTATATAATTTAGTAGTGCCATCTTGAAAAGACGTGGCACATATATAAACAGCATAGCTTAAAATGTAAAGGATGCGGTTGCTAAAGATGGCTGATAAACAAAAATTGTTCTTAGAAGAAATTAATTTTCTACCGATCGTTGCTATGGCAGCTATATTATATAATGGTCCCAGAACAGTTGCATACAATCGTTTTTAGCGATTTTTCCATACTTGCGTGCACCTCCATCACTTAAGGTCACTAATCAGATAAACAGCCAGTGAGTCAGACAATCAGGAATAGCAGTATAGAGACACAGGAACATCCCATTTTGGGTTGGTTTGACTATCAATATTGAAAAACGATCAACCAAAATAAATCAAATTTTTCTTTGCCAACTAAACGTAACTGTCTAAAATAGGCAACATAATAATCACAATTTATTTTGCGATCAACCGCCCAACTAGCGGAGATCTACGTGCGTTGCCGCAATGCATTGTCTTCGAATTGGAAGTTGCGAATGAATCGCTTGCGCTGCCGTCTTTTTAATCTATTTTTCTATTCTGGCAAAAGAGAGTTAATGTCCCTCACGTTGTAATGCTGGTTATGATCCCATCAGGTGGTCCTTAAAGGTTAGAACTTTTTCTATGGAAGTAAAACAGACACCTAGCAAACAGTACGACTTTTGGTCTAAAATTGCGAACGCTTCACAGGCAGTTCCGCACATTCATATCATCGTCAATAACCACTCTAAGCCGTTGAGCTCGGTTCTGGCATTGGCCTGGTATACTCGGTATTTAAGCAAAGCAGATCGCAAATTTTGAACGTGCAGAAAAGGACGCCGACGCCAAACAGAAATTAAACGCCGCATTCCAGCACCCTTATCTCTATTCCAACATATTACAAACATATTTACTACTCGGACATATTTACTACTCGGACATATTTACTACTCGGATAATGCTATGATGAGAAATTTGAGTACAGACATGTGACCTTGCCGAAAGACTTTGTGAAGCTGGTGCCCAAAACGCATCTGATAACAGAAACCGAATGGAGATTAATCGGTGTGCAGCAGTCGCGCGGCTGGATACACTATATGATACACAAGCCTGAGCCGCATATTCTTCTATTTCGGCGTCCCAAAACGGAGGAGTAGGCGTACAAAAACACTCCCGCACACACACACACACACACACACACAAATACATATACATTCACACCACATCTTACATATACATATAAGCATACATGGAAGCGTTCCAGCTGACGCGACGGCGCAGCTGCTTCTGCGACTGCGCAAATGTTGGTAGCTGCACAACTGTTGCGGCAGCGGTCATAAAACAAAACCAACACACGCACACATACACACTCATACATTTATTCTGCTTTCTTTATCAATATGCACACACTCACACATTTACTGCTTAAATCCTGGCACACAAGTGTTTCTTTGCTTTTGAAACTATGAATACGTTGCCATATTGCTATTATATAGAGTTTGCCATATTTAAAAAATATACTTCTATAACTGATTTCCTTAACATCAGCACTATCTGCTCCTTAAATTTGCATTCCGTTTTGCTTTTAGCCATAGCACAGTGGTACAGTAACTTGCCCCGTTTCCAAGCTATCGACAAAAATCGGTAGCAAAATCAAGTTATTTAAGAAAATCAATTATGTTTTAAGAGAATAGTATATATACATCTTCCAATTTTAGGAGTATGTCTTGGAGATTATTTGAAAATTTGCATCGCAAATATGGTAAATTAACGGAAAACGTTTATATGAAAGCTCATTGGAGACATTGTTCATAGTTATTGGAAAATCCACCGAACCCCAAGACTCAAAATGTATAACCACGAGAATTAAGTGGGTGAAATACTTTGTTTCCAAATATTAATTCTGTATTCGATCTACTTTAAAATCTTTTTCAAATATCTTTTTAAGGTACAAATGTGGAGTTCGTTATGGTACGGGTGGAGTAAAACTCCCGCCATCAGCCTAAATTATAAACCAGGCTGGGAAAAATTTAGTGGTTTCTTCGGCAGGGGAGTGGGATTTCATTGACTGGTGTATGGTCTTCCTTATTGCACAGACAAAGACACCGATCGGAGTAACGTAACATCTTCACCAGCCCTTAGAACTATCCTCTTCCACTGAGAAGGCTGAAAACGGCGTACAACGGCGTACACATTAAAAAATAGGAGATTTACTTTTATTAAAGACTGCTAAGGGCTATAAGTTATAAAAAAAAAAATATATGAAAGATAATTGCTTAAAAGCACAACAATTCAAATAAAAAGAGAAAAATGTTAATAGTGTGGAATGAACATCGTATAAAAATCATTCGTATAAAAAGAAGCTTAGGTGTACATATACATATCATGTAATCTAGTCAGGAAATACTTTGTATTCATTATTATTTATGCTTTTTTAATATAAAAGGGGTAGTGTAAAAAATTTTTCGATAACTTTTTTTTTTCAAATATGGACATTATTGAAAGTAGTTTGTGAGGCGTGCTGTCACATAAGCCATAAAAGGTAGGATAACATTTAAAGACCTAAAAATATGTAAAAAATTGTCAGAGAGGCGTTTACATGGCAGACATTAGGTTTGTCGTTAAATTGCTTTAACCCTTTCGTCCGAACATAAGGAGTAAGCTGGCTTCTACGCCTCCTGTTGCATTTTACCTATACCACCTTTTCCCCTACCTCAAAAACCCTGTACTACCTGTCCCAATTAACCCATTGATTTGATAATCATTACCATTAGTAGCGCCTTCTCATGCATAAGGGCACGCCAAGATATGCATCGCGTTATCGCCAACTTAGAGAATTTGTTAATGCATCTCAAGAAAAATGTACTCGGTCAAAAATGTCAATAATAATGAAACTTCTCTGTTTACCATCCGATCGGATTCAGAGATATGCCTTAAAATTTTTATACCCTGCAGAGGGTATTGTAATTTTGTCGTGAAATGTGTAACGCATAGAAGGAGACATCTCCGACCCCATAAAGTATATATATTCTTGATCAGTATCAACAGCCGAGTCGATATAGCCATGTCCGTCTGTCTGTTTCTATGCGAACTAGTCTCTCAGTTTTAAAGCTATCTTAATGAAACTTTGCAGAAGTCCCTCTTTCAGTTGCACGCAGCACATATGTCAAAACCAAAAAGCTGGATATAATATAGCTGCCCTAAGAACGATCGGTCGAAAATTAAGTTGTTGTACGAAAACAAATTTTGTATATCAAGATATCTTGACCAAACTCGGCATTTATTAATTTTACTATCCTCCTCATACATGTGCAAAATCCTATCAACATCGGACCACTATATCATATAGCTGTCCTAGGAACGATCGGTCGAAAATTAAGTTGTTGTATGAAAACAAATTTTGTTTATCAAGATATCTTGACCAAACTCGGCATTTTTTAGTTTTACTATACTCCTCATAAATATGCAAAATCCTATTAAGATCGGACCACTATATCATATAGCTGCAATAGGAACGATCGGTCGAAAATTAAGTTGTTGCATGGAAAACTTTTTTGTCAATCAAGATATTTGGATTAAACACGGCATTTAAAGATTTCACTATGCTCCCTTAATTTTTGCCAAATCTTATTTACAACGGATTACTTTATAATATAACTGCCATAGGAACGATCGGTCGAAAACTACTGTTTTGATTAAAAACCTTTTTTGTTTATCAAGATATCTTGACCAAACTAGGCATTAACTATTTTCCATGTGCTTCTTAGATACGGGCAAAGCACTATTAGTATTATGAAAAGGTTGGGTCTGCAAGGGTATTAGATCTTCGGCGTGCCAAAGATAGCCTTTCTTTCTCGGTTAGATATGCTTTTTGCATATTGGTCTAAGATCACTGCTCTTTCCATTTATTTTTCTTATTCAAGATATTCACCATAAGACTAGCATGGGCCAAACAATTGATTCCAATTGTTGGTTCTCTATTCGATGGACTTTTTCTGGCCATAGATTCTTCAATTCTTTGTACCGTCCAGACCTACCAGTAACTATCGCTAATTATTCATACCAACGTACACAATAAATTACCCTATGCATGTACTATGTACATGAAATTTTAATGTACTATGCAGAGATTTATATCACATTTTCACTACCAAATTTTCTCTTCCTTAATAAAATGTTCTTTCTGGATACCTTCGGGAACTCAGTGACCGTTCCCGGCTATGAGTAAAGGCAATGCTTGCCGGACATACTATAAATTTTCCCCACCGGGTCGGTGATTACCCATGACTATCTAAAATATATTAACGATGATTAATTTTAATTTTTACTTAAGAATACTATTTTCTGTACTAACACCTTCCTTCTTAGCTGTAGGCTCTTATAACGTCACTGACATAATAGCTATGAAAATGGGAATAGCTGGCCGGATGTTGATGTTATTAGAAATGTGTGTATTCTAATTAAGGGAAAACGAAATAACTAAAATTTTTATATGTACATAAGAAAGGCCGGGTAATACCCGTATTATGTATACATTTAAGTAGAGAACAGCTGTGTCAATTAAATAAACTAATATCAAATTCTTTATTTCCTTTATTTTAGATACTTCCTGCTCATCCTGCAAAATTAAGAAAAATGATTTGCAGCGGCCAGATGATCACGATTTTGGAAAATATCTACCGTTCTTCTTAAAGGATAATCCAGATGATTCATGTGTTAAAGCAGGCCACGCTGCCTACAGTGGAGCTGTTCGCTATAACTACGCCCAAAAAACATTAAACGTAGACTCTTCATATTTTATGGCATATCATTCAATTTTAAAATCATCGAGGGACTATTTCCAAGCCTTAGAAGCAGCTAGAAAGATATCTGCTAACATCACGCAAATGTTACGATATAACCTTATATCGAACGGACTACCATTGGACTTAGCTATGCAAGTCGAAGTATTTCCCTATTCAGTATTTTATGTTTTTTATGAACAATATTTAACTATGTGGTCAGATACATTGCAAAGTATAGGAATTTCAATACTTTCCATTTTTATAGTAACATTCATTTTAATGGGATTTGATATACATTCCGCTCTTGTTGTAATTATCACTATAACAATGATAATAGTAAACCTTGGGGGTCTCATGTACTACTGGAATATATCTCTCAATGCTGTGTCTTTGGTCAATATTGTGATGGCCATAGGAATATCTGTAGAGTTTTGTTCACATCTTGTGCACAGTTTTTCACTCTCAAAAGAAATTAATCAAGTGAACAGAGCTGCCGATTGCTTATCAAAAATGGGTAGTTCCATATTTTCAGGTATAACGCTTACCAAATTTGCGGGTATATTAGTCTTAGCTTTTGCGAAAAGCCAAATTTTCCAAGTATTTTATTTTCGAATGTACTTGGGTATCGTAGTTATCGGCGCAACACATGGTTTAATCTTTTTGCCTGTTCTGCTTAGTTATATTGGTAAGTAATCCTTTTATATTATATTCTTACTGTATATGTAGTAACAAATTCGAATATAAACTTGTCTTTTGTATATCCATATAGAGGGTATTATTTTCTCCGAACCCAGTAAATATATATATTCTTCATCAGTATCAACCTACGAGTTGATTAAGCTATGTCCGTATTTGCTCGTCTGTTTCTATGCAAACTATTCTCTCAGTTTTAAAGCTTTTGGAATGGTGCCTTGCAACAGACTGCCTTTTTGTTGCTGGTGTAAAATTGTCGGCAACTAAGCAGCAGAAGATTGCGGAACGGCTGCCTCTTAAGTCTTCCTGCGCACTTCCACAAGGCAAAACATTGGCCTCGATTAGGGTATATTCTAAATAAATATAAAAAATGTAAATATATCCAATTTGAACTCCGCAAAATCAGTCCCATGCCGTGAACGCATACAGCGTCAATGTAATACTCGCTTTCGCCTTACTATTGCTCAAATTACAGGTTTATAATGTGCCTGATTTGGCTGTGGTCAAGCGGTGCGGTATATTCAGTAGGGGAATTGAGGATTAAATGGCAACTTTTTACATTTTCCGAAGAGTGAAACTTTCTCGGTTTGACAGCATAGATGCTATAGTCAAAGAGGGTTAAAAGGGCTAGCTAGCAATTGCCTTTACTGTTAAGGTAGATAGTAAGGATCTTGCTGGAGCAGTCAAACCTTTCCGGGTTGTCTGTGATGATTATACGTCTTACAGAGTGTTCTTATTGGAGTCTTGTCTTCCTATTATAAAGTAACAAGTAACAGTAAAAGCCTAGTCTCAGTTTGTGTCCGTTTTTGTAATTTGCTTAAAAAAATAAAATAATATAAATATATAAAACAGATTTTTAATTAGCCCCAATTGACACACAAAAAAAAAGCTCCGGGAACTGGAAGAGTCAAGGGCAAGGCCTTCGCTACCACACTTGGCAATCTTAGTTGGCCTAGATCATTTATATAGGAAAAACCTTACCTTTGTAGCAGGTTCATACGAAAAATACCTTAGTGGTAGCTTAGTTAATTGATGCTGTAGAATCTACAGTTTTATATGTTTTGGTTATTTGCATTCACAAATGCAGTTTAGTTAACTAAGAACAGTAATTTATGGAAAGGAGCGGTACGCTTCGCTTTATTCATATCCAAACTTAGACTAATGAAATACAATTTTGGTTATAATAAGCAAAGCTAGCCTGCGTCGCGGTCGCTGCCGCTGAGCCGTCGTCGCTGTCGCAGAGTCGCCGTCGCTGCAGCAGCGTAGGTCCTCCTAGTGTCTACGCAGATCGAGTTTATTTCCGATAATCGATAACTTACTCCGTTCCCAAGCAATCGATAAAAATCGATATCGACATCCTGTTTTTTTTAGCAAATTGGGTAAATAATTAAAGCTAGAGTCACCAAATTGGATATGTTGCTTCTAGAATATTATCTATCAAGTATCTTTCATTTTATACCTATCGCCACCTCCCCGCTTCCACCGCAGAGCTATAAATCAAGTTAATAACCCAACTTGTATTGCCCACCAATTTAAGCCACAATTTAAATGCAGTTGACTTTTTGAGAATACACAAATATGCTGTGGTACAATAAGATATACTTCGGTATGTTGACTGCGTACGTGTGTTTGCAACGCAAATTGCAAGAACTTCTGTATTCATGTACACACACACATTCATGCGCGTCTGATTCGAATTTGGTCATCATTGCGATTGTTTTCTGTGCTGCCTACCAATTATTGGTGTGGCTGTTGAGTAGAGGCAGTGGCAAGTAGTGCGGTCTGTCGCACCATATATCGGCTGTTTATTCTGATGCACTACAATTGAATTATGCAATCCAACATACATATAAAGTGTAATTTTTGGCACAAATATGAAAACAGAAATGTTTACTGGAAAAATAAATACATAAACTTATACAACATAATATTATATCTGATTATCTAAAGAGCATAATATATACACTAATTTAAATATTCAATTTTTCATTTTCAGGTGCGCCAAATAATACTAGGCTCGAATCTCACAGCCATGATACCGGTGAGCAGGAAACTTCGTTATCTAGGGCAAGATAATTTTTTTATTTAGTGTGTAATATTAAAGGTAAATAGCGAAATCTTCGAAATCACTAACATGGGCTTATCCATTTTGGCTGATCTTTCACAAGTTTTTTTGTTGGATGTATTTGTAACAACACTGAAATAATAATTTTTTCGTGAAAACAGTATATGTAAACTGGCTAAGGTGTGATAAATTTTAATCGATATTTTATGTACACATATGTAAATGCATACCCCGCTTATAAAATCATGAAAAACTGTATGTATTTCGATTTTTGAATAAAGTTTACAATGTACAGTGATATTGAGTCTAATATTTTTATACCCTGAACCAATTATAAATTGTTAAAAAGGTTAATAGTGAAATTATCTGTCGTGTAGATATAGCCATGACTGCCTGACTGTCGGTTTATGCATTTATCTGTCCGTCCGGACCCCTGTCCGCATGTAAGAAAACGTTAACCTGAAAAACTATAAGAGCTAAAGGCTTTAAATATGAAAACGGTGTGAAGTGGAAGCAAACACAACATTTCTCGAAAAACACAATTGCAAGCAATATTTTAGCCTCCAAATTTTTTAAAATAATTCGATATCAGCAAAATTAATTTAGATCGCGTTTTTCATTGAGTGGGAGTAGTAAAAAAAATATTCACATCCGCAGCATAAAATATGTTACGGATGTTAAATATATGTTTTGTATGTTCTCTTAAATATCTAACTTATTTAAACGCTTTACAAATAAAATAAACCAATATGTCACGATGATAAGAAAAAAAGTATTGGGAAAAATTAAAATAATTACCTTAAAATGTAAAAAAAATAAAGCAAGAGATAAAAATTCATATTTAATCGGCATGCCCTTTTGTTTTATAGCGATTTCTAGACGATGTAGCATTAAATTCATCAAGTTTCGGGAAAAATTTATGTTGAGTTGTGCTAATGTTGTTTAGCACCTGTTTTTGAAACTATTGCCAAGAACTGAAGTCAAATTTGGCTTTTCATAACAACACGTTATAATTATGTTAATTTATCGAATTTAAATAATTTATAAAGTTATTTAGCTGTGGCTCGCATCAATTTCTTCGCTTCGCCTAAATAAACGTCTGAAGAACAAGTGAACAAGATGAAAGAGAATATGCGATTTATAGCAGCTGCGACGAGTACAAGAGAGGCTTGCCAACCTTGCTTACAACAAACAGCTGTTTCACTAAACTAGGTGTACGACCTCTGTGTATGATTGTAGGAATATTTGCTTATGCTGATATGATGCGGCTGCTGCAGAATCCAACATACTCCCCCCGTTGAACGCCTGACTTTCAACAGAATCTTTAAGGGGCACCAGCTTGTTTACGACTCTTCGAATGATTCCGCCGTGGTCTTCAGATCAGCTACACGAGTTACTCCCAGGAATCAGGTTTACCTCCCTACCAAGCGCCCACCGCATGGGAGGCAGATTTTCGTCTTTAATGAGCCCCGTGGCGTTGACGCACAACGCTTGTGTTTGAAATCAACCCGCTCATTCTTCGCTCCAACGAAGTTTGTTGCGTTGTCGGACCAAATGTGACTGGGTTTGCCACGAGTGGCGATGAATCGCTTTAGGGCACTCGCAAATGGAGCAGTCGATAGGTCCTTGACTAGTTTTAAGTGCATTGCCTTGCTGGCAAAGCAAATGAAGACGCGAACGTAGCATTTGATGGGCGGCCTCGTGCGAACTTCCGAGCTATAGGAGAATAGTCTACAATAATCGACTCCAGTTACGCTCGAGCGGCTTCCAGACGCTTCCTTGGAAGACTTGCCATCACTGGCTCGACGAAACTAGGCCTCGCTCTGAAGCACATCACACATTTATTAAATACCTAAGAGACTGTTCTCAATCCACCAATCGGCCAATATTGAAGTCGAATGTAGGCCAGCAGTGTACGGGGACCAGTGTGTAGATTTCTTTCATGAAACTGAGCGATGAGAACTAAGGTGATTGCATGACGCCGAGGCAATATAATGGCATGTCGCACATCATATTCCAGAGACGAATTGCTAAGCCGGCCACCAATACGGAGGAGGTCACCTTCACCCAGAAATGGTACAAGAGATGCGATGGAGCTAGACTTTTTCACATTTCTATGAAAACGAATCTCGTTGATATCATCCCACAAGTTCGCTTTTGGTACAACCCGCAAAAGAATCCGAGTGCCGCGATGAATGTCTGCAACAGTGAGTCCATGATGCCTTATACATTTCATGAATTTGTACACATAGCCTAATGTGCGCTGCATGGAGCCAAATGAGTTTGTGTGCTTGCATCCAAGAGTTAAATCCGCATGTGGAGACTTAATGATCAGTAGTCTTTTCCTCAAATCAATTGTTGCAATTTCAACCAGACAGGACGCTGGCCAATTTAGGCGACCATCTAATAGATACTTCAATGTGCTACACATTTCATGACAAAATAAAAAAAAATGTGTGTGACAGGACGTAGCTGTAGCGGGCTAGCACTGGCTGCACCTCCTAAAAGTGCGTGCATCCAAAGTATTAGTCGTCAGCTGAGTCTGCAGAGGGCGCTTAAGCCATCGCGTGGCGTGCGTATTTGCCGCATTGCTGAACAATGTGATCAGATGGCGGGACAAAGCACAGCAGCGTGCCGAACGCATCGTGTTGCATTTATATGCCATCGCAGATAGGCCAATCTGTGTGCTCTCGAATGGCTCCTTGATCTTCTTGCGCGAGGATCAGAGCACATTTTGTGTATGCTGCTCCCCAGGCTGGCCAGGGCCCATCACCTCGACGCTTTGGGTGTATATGCCTGCCCGGTGACGACATAGGGTAGGGTAAGGCCTGTCAGCTTATTGATCAGCGTGTCCAGCTGTTTCACCTTTTGGCTATCTCCATTGAAGAGCTCCATGAACGAAGCCTGCATACCGGTGGTTTCTTTACGCCGCGAAAGCGCAGATCCTCGAGACAGCGACGCTAAATCCACAGACAGGCGCGTTTACCAACTGTAGTCAGCTGTTGGCAGGGCTCTATAGGTCTCTGCAAACTGCTGAAGGCGCCCCGAAACTGTTGCCACGCGTGGCAATAGTAGCTGCAAAGCATCGCGCAGCACAATGAGATACGATGGGCCAAAAAACCAGAGCTCCGATTCGGCTAGGATGTCGGCAAACTTTCATCCCAAGTTAATTTGTCCTTACAAAGATGTTGAAAAACGATCTTTGCTTTAGTTATAACTGGTCCCAAAATTCTAAGCGGACCGGGCAAGAATAGACAGAACTAAGCGCCTGCAGAATTTAACAGTGGAATCTAGAACAGCAAATGAAGATAGGAACTGGTCGATCGCTTGGAGAGAGAGTTCTCAGTTGAGAGTGATTGACGTGTTTTACTTGTGCTCCAAGATTTTTATTTCTAAATTTGGCCTTTTTTGTGCTTTATTTAAAAAGCTGTATAATTGTGCAAAGTGTTATTCTGTTGTCGCAGCGTAAGTCTGTTAATAATTGCATTTATTGAACGCGGCGTCAGTTCTGTACTGTTGTTATTGCCTGTTTTGATTCTTTTGCTTTGGTGCTCCCCTGTGCATACACTTGTTTATGCGTGTGTTCGCTGCCGCATATTTCTGCTTGTGCATCGCGCTCTCGCAAATTTTTGCTATTGCTTTTCGCTCCAAACAATTTGTTTGTGTACGATAATTGTTTTTGAGTGTTTACTTGCTCTATTCTTGTGCACCTTTTCGTTTTGCTCTGCGCTCTCGCAACTTGCATACTTGTAATAATTATGTCGTGCTGTAAGAAACCTTGCACGTTCAAGCAGGCTGATGATTCTGCACAGCCGCAATTTGTGAATTGCTGGCTGTGTGAGAATATGATGCATGCTAAATGTGCAGGTCTCAGAAGGGCTGCGTTGGCTTGCGTTGGTCGTGCCCAGATTGCATCGACAAGCATATTGATTTCTCCAGAATGTATAATTCTGTGAGAAATCAATTCTTAAAATTGAATAATGTGGCTAAGCAACTGTCGAGTAAATTTGACTCGAGTTTTGAGTTGCTTGCCAATTATAAATTTGAGCCTCCAACCAATCTCCGGTTGGAGCCTCAACTTTTGCAATTGCCGTCTACGTCTGTTCAGACACCTACGCCTTTCTTGTCCCTACCTAGCAACATGGATTTATCTCCAATGTTGTCTTTATCGCCTTCCCCAAGCGACTGCCCAATTACCCCCGTTTCATCCCCTATAGTAGTTCCAGTAGACCCCGTACCTGATACCGTCCCAGTTATCCAAACTGCCTCAGCCCCGTCAGCTCCTGGCCGCAAAGGTAGACCTGCGCGTAAACTTGCCCAGATTGTTAAACACAATCATGGTGCCTCTTTAGCTCCTCCATCTCCTGTATTACCTGCAGCCCCATCAGCACCTACTTTAACGGTTGTTGCCCCTCGTAGGCAAGTTTTTGTGTCTCGACTTTCATCGGACCCCACTTCTGAGTCATTGGCAGCCTATATTGCTAGCAAATCTTCTGCTAGCGTGTCAATAACCAAATTTAATTTCTCCACCCCTCGTGAAATATCATCATTCGAAATAAATGATTCACATGATATTTTCCCAATCATTTGTGACCCCAAATTTTGGCCTCCACACATGATTGTTCACGAGTTCAAGGCAAAAAAGCGTTACCAGCCTGTCACCCTTCCAGTCCCTTCAATACTGGGTACCATTTCTGCCCCAAAAAACTAACCTCATCTCCTGACCAAATCTGTATTCATTATCAGAATGTCAGAGGTCTTATTTCAAAGCTTAAAAATCTTTTCATGGCCAGTACTTCCTTCGACTCGGATATAATAGCATTTTCCGAAACATGGTTAAATTCAACCATATCCGATTTTGAGGTATTTTCGAATAGTTTTATTTTGCATAGAAATTATCGGCCGACTCGAGGTGGTGGGGTGTTAATTGCCGTTAGAACTTTTCTGTTTTAGTACGCCTACTGACGCTGAGATTGTCTCAGTCAAGGTGTCTTTTCCTACACGGAATATCTATATTACATGCTCTTATGTCCCTCCTTCTTCTGATATTCAAGTTTATATGAAACATATTACTTGTATTAAAGAAGATTCTTCACACGTGCGTGATAATGACCTATTTATGGTGTTGGGTGATTTTAATTTGCCGAACATCTCTTGGTCATTATTCACTGCCGAAAATTATCTAGTGCCCTCAGCACAGCATGATTTTATAGACTGCATGCTTGATCTTTCGTTGTTTCAAATCAATTCAATTTCTAATCATTTGAATAGAACACTTGACCTTGTATTTGTTAACGACTACCTTATCTCTAATGTGTCTAGGTACCCTCCTTTATCTCTTCCTGAGGATGTATATCATCCTACTTTAGAGATTCCAATGTTCAATTGTAATCGGCTCATTTCGCGCTCATCAGCCAATAAGCCCCGCCTCTGTTTTCGCAAAGGAAATTATTCATTGCTGAATCAGCTTATTTATGCAACCGATTGGTCTTTCTTATATGACTCGGTTGATATGAATACTGCTATTACTTTTTTTATAGCACCCTAAACTCCCTCTTAGATATGAGCATTCCCAAGTCAATTCCTTCGACTGGCTTACTCCTAGATTGTCACATCTTAAAAACTTAAAATCAATATATTTTAAAAAGTTTAAAAAGTCTGGTTCGTGTACAGACTTGGCTAAATATTCCATAGCTAAGTCGAACTTCTTTCTTCTGAATTCTCAATGCTATGAGAATTATCTAACTCGTTGTAAAAGGCAATTTGCCCAAAATCCGAGACAGTTTTACAATTTTGTAAACTTGAAGCGTAAATCTTCAAGTTTGCCAACTTCTTTTCTTTCGGGATGGATAAAGCTAGTAATGACTCTGATTCTGCTAACCTCTTTGCTAATTTTTTCCAATCGACTTACTCCTCAGTCTGTCCTAATAATAATTCTTACCCTTATACTATTTCTTCCCCTAGTTCTATACCTCCTCCTATTATTTCACACTCCTCTCTCCTTTTAGCTATAAACTCTTTAAAATCTTCTAACTCTCCTGGGCCTGACAATATTCCTAGTTGTCTACTCAAGGAGTGTAGTTCTTCCCTTCTTTATCCATTGCAAAAGCTTTTTAATCTATCTCTTTAATCTTCTGTCTTTCCATCTCTTTGGAAAGAATCTTATATCATTCCTCTCCACAAGAAAGGTGGAAAGTCTGATATACAAAATTACAGGGGCATTGCAAAACTGTCCGCTATTCCTAAATTATTTGAAAAAATAATCACTTCGAATTTGCAGCATTTCTGCAAATCAGTTGTTTCCCCTGTTCAACATGGATTCGTAAAGAATCGGTCAACTACGACCAATCTGCTTGAGTTTACTTCCTTGGTAAATGATGCTTTTCTTACGAAAATACAAACTGATGTCATTTATACTGACTTCAGTAAGGCGTTTGACTCTGTGCACCATGACATTTTACTTTTTAAACTTGACCGAATAAGTTTCCCTCCGTCTCTTTTGCTTTGGATTAATTCTTATTTAAAAGGTAGGACCCAAAGAGTAATGCTGAGGCAGACTACCTCTAAACAGGTTCACGTTACTTCTGGTGTTCCTCAAGGTAGTCATCTTGGACCTTTACTCTTTACTCTTTTTATAAATGATCTCCCCTCTGTTATATCACATGCCCGTGTACTCATGTATGCGGATGATGTGAAACTTATTCTATCATACACTACTCCCCTACATCATTCTCGTCTACAAGACGATTTGAACGCTATGCAACTTTGGTGTTCGGCCAATCAATTGCATCTGAATTGTTCAAAGTGTATGTTTATGACATTTTATCGTACTACACCTTATCTTGTCAGTTATACAATCGACAATACCCCTTTGCAACGTATACTAACAGTTAAGGATCTAGGCGTTCTTTTTGATTCTAAACTCTGTTTCAATCTTCACATAGATACCATCGTTAATGAGGCTAAAGGTGTACGTGGATTCATTAAACGACGGTCTAAAGAGTTTAACGATCCTTTTATAACGAAACTTCTGTACATCTCTCTTGTTCGCCCTATCCTTGAATACTGCTCTTGCATCTGGTCTCCGCAGTATAACAATAGCCAGGATCGTATTGAATCTTTTTGCCTTACGAGGTTTAAATTGGGACCCTAATCTTCGGTTGCCATCCTACTCCAGCAGGCTCCAACCGTAGGACAATTCTCGGTTTTGTCCTTCTACATAAGTTGATTACTGGCGATATAGATTCTCCTTTTCTGCTAGGGCGTCTTCAATTCTCTGTTCCGTCTAGACCAACCAGAAATTACCGCCCCTTATTCCTGTCTACGTGCACAACAGACTACGCTATGCACAGTCCTTTTCGCGTGCTATGTAAAAATTATAATAGTTTGCATAACGTTTTCTCTATAGAACTTTCTCTACCCCTAATAAAATCGTTGCTTTCAGGATACCTTCGGGAAGTCACTGACCATTCCCAGCTATGAGCAGGGGCATAGCTTGCCGGACAGGCTGTAAATTTTCCCCCACCGGGTCGGTGATTTCCCATTACTTTTCTCTCTGTCCTATCTACTTAGCACTCTATATATCTAGCTTAAATTTCTTTACTTTATTAACAATCTTCTTACTTTCTTTTTTCTTATTTATTGTATTTTATTAATTAATATAGCAAACTAAGATTATCTTTAATTTTACTTAGGAACACTTTTTTCCTACTTACACCCTTCTGCTTAGATGTAGGCTCTAATAGCGTCACTGACAAATTTAGCTGTGAAAAGGGGCACAGCTGGCCGGACTGGCAACTAAAACACCTCCATCGGTCGGTGATGCTATTTAGAGAACTGTGTTATCTAACTAGGCTTTTAGCATATAATTCTATTATGTATTGTATGTATAGTCTACTGAATAATGAGGAAGACACTCGTTTTGTCGACCATTAATAAATAAATAAATAAATAAAAAAAAAACATCGCGATGAAATTCGAATATTCTGTATAGCCACCGGAAAACGTTGGTAATTTGAGCTCGGGGAAGCGCGTCTTACTGCCAAATTCATCGAAGTTCAACTCCTCTAGCGAGTTATGCGCGGCATTAAAGGGAGACTTAGTTTGTTCGATTAGTAATAGGCACAATTCTAAGTCGACGGCACAAGTGGTATTAATTTTCTCCTCAGATAACTCCATTTCAATACCTTTGGCTCGCTCGAATAATCATGCCTCCTGGCGATTAAGAAAAGACACCCTGTTTTCCTGAACATTACTTGTGTTCTCGCCTTGCATCATTTATATTTCACAAGCACTAAATCAGAACATCAAAACTGATTGTCTGAAGAACGATAGCAAACAAAACGCAACGGTATGTGCAGCTGCTTATGTACAAACGTATATAAGCTGAGCATGCGAATGACCGCATATATAAAGCACATATAAAAAATAAATATGATATTACAATAACAATAACTCTAGAGAATGGTCTAATCTACCTACTTTATTCAATTTTGATCGATAATCAGAATTTAAAAATTTTAAACAACCAATATAGTATTTAGTACAATACAGCAATCGTAAAATAAAATAATCAACTATACAAATAAATTTAAATAAAAACTAAAACTTTAGTTTAACACAAAATAACTTCAAAAGATTTATTATTTATAATACTCAATGCTATATGGCAATCAGTTATAAACATCCACTTCTTAACTTCGTTGCATATATAAACAATTATAATTACAAACTTTTGCGCTTATTTGAAGTCAAGCATGCACTTTATATATAACAGTCATTAACCAATCATATGCTTCGGCTGCTGATGCCGCCGGATTAAAGACTTTCCGTTGAATGTTGTCATTCATTTCTTTTGTGCAACTCCTTGGCTTAATATCCACGAAGCAAATGGACGGAAACCTTATGTACAGTTTTAATACGGTTTTTTTTTTTAAACCAGATTTATTTCAGGAAGGCTTAAGCACGGACCTTCTTAAATAAAGCTAACCATCCTACTGGGTCGAACAACTCGGCGTTCTGTGAAAGCACCTCAAATGAGCGAACTTGCACGAATAGCAATTTTGTTGAGACATTTTTTATAACCTGAGCCCATTAAAAATGGGTAAAAAATGTATATTGTATTTGTACAAAATGTAAATGTATGTAACAGGCAGAAGGAAGCATCTCCGACCCCATAAAGTATATATATTCCGTCTGTCCCTCTGTTCGTATGATCGCAAGGATCTCAGAACCTATAAGAGCTAGAGACTTGAAATTAACTGTAGATCCTCCTAGTGCCTACGCAGATCGAAATTGTTTCCGATAATTGATAACTTACTTCGTTATCCAGCAATCGATAAAAATCAATATCGACATCCTGTTTTTTGAGCAAATTGGGTAAATATTAAGAACTAGAGTCACCAAACTTGATATGTTTACTCTAAAATAGTATGTATATATCAAGTATACCTATCGCCACCTCCCCGCTACCACCACAGAGCTATAAATCAAGTAAATAATCCAACTTGTATTGCCCACCAATTTAAGCTACACTATTAATGCAATTTAGTTTTTGAGAATACACAAATATTTTATGGTACAAGAAAGTCAGTGGGCTTAACGTGAGCACCTGCCATGATGGCTTAATCTCACGGTTCCTAGTATAGGATTAATTTAAGCGTCAATCACCGCTTCTTGGAACAAGTTCCGCAGGTACCAATTAAAGACACGACTGTTTGGTTGTGACTTCTACCTTGGTTTGGCACGAGGCCCATCGAAACCTCTTCCGATCTCTGGATCACGGAACCCGGTTGTATAACGCAACTCCACGTCGAGCAAAGCTTTACCCGCATTTGGGTGTTAAACCACAACCACCACGATACTCCCCGAAGGGCCTCACCAATTAACCAGGACGGAACAAGTTCCGTGGGCTCCTGATTACCCAGATTAAAAGCCTCTGGTCGGGCCTCGTACCAGAAGGGTACTTCCAATTTAAACTCCTTAACAGTTAAGCGTTTGTGGCCCCAAAAACGGTTAAAACACTGCTGCAGGGAATAGAACGCAATTGATGTAAAACAGCAATCGACAGGTGGAACAGTATACACCATGTTCATGGCATGGCTTTCTCACTGTGAGGAGCGAGGCTTATTCCTGCCTCTTCCGCAAACGACGGCATTTACAAGTTGATCATAGATTAACCCGCTAGGCGGCCAGCTAGTGTCCCCCAACAAGTCCCAAAAGGCTTTGGCGGAGAGAGCAGAGAGCCGAGACCGCCTCTGTGTTCCCTAACGCCCGTGGTCCCAGATCAATCCTCTGGTCAGAGCTCGTAGCCTAAAAGGATACTTCCAGTTTTAGCTGCATGATGCTGGGGATTGGTCGCCCCGGACAAACACAATGTTCATCAAAATGCCCATTCAAACACACCCCAAGTTCGTACCTTACCATTCGTACCCCCACATTTGTACATCTACCATCCGTCATCATTCATACAATTCCTTCTTGCAATTGCAAACGTCGTCTGGAAAAGGCAGCTCTAGCAAACTCACTCATTCTTCTAATCCTATCACTAGTGGGGAGTGATTGACTTACGTCAAGCCCGCCACTAACCTCACATATCCCCATCCCCCTCAGATCTCGAAGATCTGCATACCTTGTGCACTCACAGAGAGCATGCTCCCATGTATCTGCAGCCGAGCGACATCGGCATTCTGGACTGTCACAAAGGCTCCTCGAATGCAAAAATGCATTGAGGGAACCATGACCAGTCAACAGGAATGCAAGACTCAGGCAGAACCCAAAGTCTGGTCGGCTGCCGGCAAACGTAACCTCCCGTATAAACTGATGAGTAACACGCCCATTCACACTTGTGTTCCACCTGACTTGCTAGTCAGACAGCACACATTCTTTCACCAATCTTTTGCACTCGCTAAGCCCTAAACTCTCCTCATCCCTATCCGCTAGCCAATCATTCTGCAGCAATGGCAACCGTAACCTGTACATCAAGGCTCGACGCCTGATCTCCAAGTCAAGAGGGGCTACTCCTAACAGTACCTGCATTTCCTCCATGGAGACAGTGCGGCACACAGGCAAACAACCTAACAGAATCACTCTCTGGCAAGCCAGCACTTTCTTTCTGCCAATCACAGTCGTGACCGCCCTCATAAATGATTCGGACAGCACGTCTGCTTAGGCCCCAGTCAGTCCTCAAAATACGACGCACTTGCCCCACCAAACCAAGTAGCCTGGCCTTGAGACCAGCGATATGAGGCGTGAAACACATCTTCTCGCCGAAGGTTATGACGAGGTTCACATTCACTCCATTCAGTCTGACAATGGGTGGTCGACTAGCTGCCAATCTGCCCTTGAGCAGCATTGACACTGTCTTGTCCATTGCAATACTGACTCCAACACTTTCACCCCACTCATACACAGTGCGCAAGCACATACCCGCATTCGTCTCGATCTCAAGATGCGACCGACCCTCAATCAAGAAGAGCAGATCGTCCGCATACGCACAACTGCGGACAGCCACGAACCACATCTACGCTCACACATTCACACCGCCCTATAGCACACGCACGTCTTCCAGAGAAATAGCTCTTCCAGAGAGCAAATTCTCGGCATCCACATTCACCCAATCTTCTCAATACACTCGCCCAACTCAAGTAGTCGAATGCATCTTTACAATCAAAAAAGATGCCCAAGACATACGTGGAGTTGCTAGCCTCAACAGAGTCACTAACATACCTCCACGCATCCTCAACACATCTGCCCTGCCTAAAACCAAATTGCCTATCAGACATCTGGTCACTCATTCTCTCCTGAAGCCTTTCTACCATAATCCTTTCCAGAACTTTTCCAAGAACCGGAAGAAGACTGATGCACCGAAAAGATCTAGGATTGCTCCTGATCCTGTCGGGCGACTTCAGGAGCACTATCACTCTTGCACACTTCCATTCACTGGGGAAATAACCCTCATTCAGACACTTCACTTATATTCTGGAATTGACTTCCAGACACTTACACATTTCTCCAGTGAATCCATCCATACCAGGGGACTTCCTCGACTTTAACCTCGAGAAAGCCACCGGACAGGCTGTAAATTTTCCCCACCGGGTCGGTGATTTCCTTTTCTCTCTGTCCTATCTACTTAGCACTCTATATATCTAGCTTAAATTTCTTTACTTTATTAACAATCTTCTTACTTTTTTTTTTCTTATTTATTGTATTTCATTAATTAATATAGCAAACTAAGATTATCTTTAATTTTACTTAGGAACACTTTTTTCCTACTTACACCCTTCTGCTTAGATGTAGGCTCTAATAGCGTCACTGACAAATTTAGCTGTGAAAAGGGGCACAGCTGGCCGGACTGGCAACTAAAACACCTCCATCGGTCGGTAATGCTATTTAGAGAACTGTGTTATCTAACTAGGCTTTTAGCATATAATTCTATTATGTATTGTATGTATAGTCTACTGAATAATGAGGAAGACACTCGTTTTGTCGACCATTAATAAATAAATAAATAAATAAAAAAAAAAACATCGCGATGAAATTCGAATATTCTGTATAGCCACCGGAAAACGTTGGTAATTTGAGCTCGGGGAAGCGCGTCTTACTGCCAAATTCATCGAAGTTCAACTCCTCTAGCGAGTTATGCGCGGCATTAAAGGGAGACTTAGTTTGTTCGATTAGTAATAGTGGTATTAATTTTCTCCTCAGATAACTCCATTTCAATACCTTTGGCTCGCTCGAATAATCATGCCTCCTGGCGATTAAGAAAAGACACCCTGTTTTCCTGAACATTACTTGTGTTCTCGCCTTGCATCATTTATATTTCACAAGCACTAAATCAGAACATCAAAACTGATTGTCTGAAGAACGATAGCAAACAAAACGCAACGGTATGTGCAGCTGCTTATGTACAAACGTATATAAGCTGAGCATGCGAATGACCGCATATATAAAGCACATATAAAAAATAAATATGATATTACAATAACAATAACTCTAGAGAATGGTCTAATCTACCTACTTTATTCAATTTTGATCGATAATCAGAAAATTTAAACAACCAATATAGTATTTAGTACAATACAGCAATCGTAAAATAAAATAATCAACTATACAAATAAATTTAAATAAAAACTAAAACTTTAGTTTAACACAAAATAACTTCAAAAGATTTATTATTTATAATACTCAATGCTATATGGCAATCAGTTATAAACATCCACTTCTTAACTTCGTTGCATATATAAACAATTATAATTACAAACTTTTGCGCTTATTTGAAGTCAAGCATGCACTTTATATATAACAGTCATTAACCAATCATATGCTTCGGCTGCTGATGCCGCCGGATTAAAGACTTTCCGTTGAATGTTGTCATTCATTTCTTTTGTGCAACTCCTTGGCTTAATAACGAAGCAAATGGACGGAAACCTTATGTACAGTTTTAATACGGTTTTTTTTTTAAACCAGATTTATTTCAGGAAGGCTTAAGCACGGACCTTCTTAAATAAAGCTAACCATCCTACTGGGTCGAACAACTCGGCGTTCTGTGAAAGCACCTCAAGTGAGCGAACTTGCACGAATAGCAATTTTGTTGAGACATTTTTTTA
This sequence comes from Drosophila littoralis, assembly GCA_018903485.1. Taxonomy (NCBI): domain Eukaryota; kingdom Metazoa; phylum Arthropoda; class Insecta; order Diptera; family Drosophilidae; genus Drosophila; species Drosophila littoralis. Next base: position 440,811 of record JAEIGF010000059.1, on the reverse strand, counting down.
TAACCTGAGCCCATTAAAAATGGGTAAAAAATGTATATTGTATTTGTACAAAATGTAAATGTATGTAACAGGCAGAAGGAAGCATCTCCGACCCCATAAAGTATATATATTCCGTCTGTCCCTCTGTTCGTATGATCGCAAGGATCTCAGAACCTATAAGAGCTAGAGACTTGAAATTAACTGTAGATCCTCCTAGTGCCTACGCAGATCGAGTTTGTTTCCGATAATTGATAACTTACTCCGTTATCCAGCAATCGATAAAAATCAATATCGACATCCTGTTTTTTGAGCAAATTGGGTAAATATTAAGAACTAGAGTCACCAAACTTGATATGTTTACTCTAAAATAGTATGTATATATCAAGTATACCTATCGCCACCTCCCCGCTACCACCACAGAGCTATAAATCAAGTAAATAATCCAACTTGTATTGCCCACCAATTTAAGCTACACTATTAATGCAATTTAGTTTTTGAGAATACACAAATATTTTATGGTACAAGAAAGTCAGTGGGCTTAACGTGAGCACCTGCCATGATGGCTTAATCTCACGGTTCCTAGTATAGGATTAATTTAAGCGTCAATCACCGCTTCTTGGAACAAGTTCCGCAGGTACCAATTAAAGACACGACTGTTTGGTTGTGACTTCTACCTTGGTTTGGCACGAGGCCCATCTAAACCTCTTCCGATCTCTGGATCACGGAACCCGGTTGTATAACGCAACTCCACGTCGAGCAAAGCTCTACCCGCATTTGGGTGTTAAACCACAACCACCACGATACTCCCCGAAGGGCCTCACCAATTAACCAGGACGGAACAAGTTCCGTGGGCTCCTGATTACCCAGATTAAAAGCCTCTGGTCGGGCCTCGTACCAGAAGGGTACTTCCAATTTAAACTCCTTAACAGTTAAGGGTTTGTGGCCCCAAAAACGGTTAAAACACTGCTGCAGGGAATAGAACGCAATTGATGTAAAACAGCAATCGACAGGTGGAACAGTATACACCATGTTCATGGCATGGCTTTCTCACTGTGAGGAGCGAGGCTTATTCCTGCCTCTTCCGCAAACGACGGCATTTACAAGTTGATCATAGATTAACCCGCTAGGCGGCCAGCTAGTGTCCCCCAACAAGTCCCAAAAGGCTTTGGCGGAGAGAGCAGAGAGCCGAGACCGCCTCTGTGTTCCCTAACGCCCGTGGTCCCAGATCAATCCTCTGGTCAGAGCTCGTAGCCTAAAAGGATACTTCCAGTTTTAGCTGCATGATGCTGGGGATTGGTCGCCCCGGACAAACACAATGTTCATCAAAATGCCCATTCAAACACACCCCAAGTTCGTACCTTACCATTCGTACCCCCACATTTGTACATCTACCATCCGTCATCATTCATACAATTCCTTCTTGCAATTGCAAACGTCGTCTGGAAAAGGCAGCTCTAGCAAACTCACTCATTCTTCTAATCCTATCACTAGTGGGGAGTGATTGACTTACGTCAAACCCGCCACTAACCTCACATATCCCCATCCCCCTCAGATCTCGAAGATCTGCATACCTTGTGCACTCACAGAGAACATGCTCCCATGTATCTGCAGCCGAGCGACATCGGCATTCTGGACTGTCACAAAGGCTCCTCGAATGCAAAAATGCATTGAGGGAACCATGACCAGTCAACAGGAATGCAAGACTCAGGCAGAACCCAAAGTCTGGTCGGCTGCCGGCAAACGTAACCTCCCGTATAAACTGATGAGTAACACGCCCATTCACACTTGTGTTCCACCTGACTTGCTAGTCAGACAGCACACATTCTTTCACCAATCTTTTGCACTCGCTAAGCCCTAAACTCTCCTCATCCCTATCCGCTAGCCAATCATTCTGCAGCAATGGCAACCGTAACCTGTACATCAAGGCTCGACGCCTGATCTCCAAGTCAAGAGGGGCTACTCCTAACAGTACCTGCATTTCCTCCATGGAGACAGTGCGGCACACAGGCAAACAACCTAACAGAATCACTCTCTGGCAAGCCAGCACTTTCTTTCTGCCAATCACAGTCGTGACCGCCCTCATAAATGATTCGGACAGCACGTCTGCTTAGGCCCCAGTCAGTCCTCAAAATACGACGCACTTGCCCCACCAAACCAAGTAGCCTGGCCTTGAGACCAGCGATATGAGGCGTGAAACACATCTTCTCGCCGAAGGTTATGACGAGGTTCACATTCACTCCATTCAGTCTGACAATGGGTGGTCGACTAGCTGCCAATCTGCCCTTGAGCAGCATTGACACTGTCTTGTCCATTGCAATACTGACTCCAACACTTTCACCCCACTCATACACAGTGCGCAAGCACATACCCGCATTCGTCTCGATCTCAAGATGCGACCGACCCTCAATCAAGAAGAGCAGATCGTCCGCATACGCACAACTGCGGACAGCCACGAACCACATCTACGCTCACACATTCACACCGCCCTATAGCACACGCACGTCTTCCAGAGAAATAGCTCTTCCAGAGAGCAAATTCTCGGCATCCACATTCACCCAATCTTCTCAATACACTCGCCCAACTCAAGTAGTCGAATGCATCTTTACAATCAAAAAAGATGCCCAAGACATACGTGGAGTTGCTAGCCTCAACAGAGTCACTAACATACCTCCACGCATCCTCAACACATCTGCCCTGCCTAAAACCAAATTGCCTATCAGACATTTGGTCACTCATTCTCTCCTGAAGCCTTTCTACCATAATCCTTTCCAGAACTTTTCCAAGAACCGGAAGAAGACTGATGCACCGAAAAGATCTAGGATTGCTCCTGATCCTGTCGGGCGACTTCAGGAGCACTATCACTCTTGCACACTTCCATTCACTGGGGAAATAACCCTCATTCAGACACTTCACTTATATTCTGGAATTGACTTCCAGACACTTACACATTTCTCCAGTGAATCCATCCATACCAGGGGACTTCCTCGACTTTAACCTCGAGAAAGCCACCTCCAACTCACTATCCAGAAGCGGATCAACCGGACTAACCACACTAGGTGGTGAGTCCTGGTGACCCGCTCTGGGGAAGAACTCATTCAACAAGACATTCATACAATCCCTCCATGCCGTTAACTGAACGTCACCAACACGGAGGCTACTCACATCCGTTTCCCTGCCTCTACCCCGAATTATTTTATAAGCATCTTCTTTTACCTTTACAAGCATTTGCTTGTACTTATTCACCGACTATATTCAATCCTTAGTTGGGCTGCACCATCCGCATTGGTAGCTCTGGCCCTTTGGAATTGCTTCCGAAGAGACCGGACCATCCGCCGCTTAGTGCTCAACTCATTCGTCCACCACTTCACATGCTTGAGATTGACCTTACGGTACCTCTCAAACATGCGATCATTCGCACCGGTTATTCACCTATTCACACATACGACCTGCTCATCCACATTAAATCCATTAAAGGCATTAAGCGGAACTTGCGTTGCCGCCTCCTGCACAATGAGCCCATGAAGGGACCAATTCACACTACAAGTGCGCCAGCGATTACCCCCAACACTTACATTCCTAGTAATAGTGTGTGAGACAACAATCTCAATCGGATTGTGGTCACTCACACCAAGCCCACCTAGTACACACCAATGAAAAGCATACATAGTCATAGCCACCGCATTCACTAGAGTAACATCAATGTCACTCTGACCCATCGGACCCGCAAACGTGTACCACTCACTGGGCTCGTTAACGACCCGAACATCCTGGGACACGGCCCACTCGGCTAGCATCTCACCCCGTGTGTGGTTCGAATATCCAGACGAATGTCTGGCTACCTTACTGAACCACATGGGGGACGATGCATTCGCATCAAGACCAAGGATAACTGGTACGCTACTAACCAGTAGTAGCACCTCATCCAAATAAGCTATGTATGGTTCAAGGGGATCCCCGAACTTACAATACAAAAGAATCCTGCCAAAACTGCCACTAAGGCTCACACACACACCCCAGTCAGTTAAATTCACTAAAGTGCATTCAATACTGACATCATTCAGAATGACAGCGGCGTTGGCCTTGCTGTCATGAAATACTCGCATACATGCGGGCAATCCCCTTACGCAACCTCCGGGCGCGTAGGGTTCCTGCAGCAGGGCAACGGCGCTGCCCCTTTCACACATCATAGCCCCCACATCACACATAGCTGCATACGACCTTTGACAATTCAGCTGAAGAAATCTGCTAGACATTTTACAGCACCCTCGAGGACGATATTAACTGCTACGTTACCTCCCACCACCCATGGCTTACATGGGACACCTTTCTTAAAGGCTTCCAGTGACATCTTGTCCTCTAAGTTAATCTCGTAAAGATCAGCCATGAACTCGTCAGGAATGATCTGCGAGTGAACGCCCTGAACCACAACTTTCGGCCCTAACTTAGCATTCACGCTCACTTCCAATCCCACCTCGTTGAACCTAGTGTTTTCCACGATCTTCTCACGCTCGGCGACCGATGGAGTCCGAGTTAACGCACCTCCATCCCGTAGAGGTTTCACCTCATGTATCCGCACACCAAGAGAGGGACCTACCTGCTTCACCACCTGCTCAACCACGTCCTTAGCGGTTTTGCCAGCAGCCTTGCTGCGCATAGCCAAGGACCAGCTCTCGACTGGCCGAGGCATCCCCGGGGTAGACGGCACTGCCGACATGGGACCCCCTCTGGCGGCGTTCACCGACGAAGCCCGCGCTTGGCCGGCTGGGACATGCAAAGCATGCGAAACGCCTGCACCCCCGCAAACAGCCTCCAAGCGCCCCTGCAGCCGCTCATTCTGCGCCATAAGCGCGAACGAGAGCTGCTCATATTGCCCCGTATAGTCCACTAACTTGCACAAGAGCGACCCCGAGGCTCTCTCCTTAAGTGCAAGCCCTAACAAATCCCCCGTTATGCCCTTCATCTGCTCAATAGCTGTCCCTTTCCGCCTCCTCAGAGCTGCCGCACTTGTGGACGCATTCACAGCGCTCGTAGCATGAGACACGGCAAAAACCCGCTCCTCCACACTTGCACCCGCTGCTCCTCGCGAGCCAGCTGCGGCTCCCGCGGGAGCAGCGATCTCGGAAGTTGCCTTCCTCAGCCGCTGCTTGCTCCTCCGCCTTACCTCGCTGTTTGATGACGACTCAGAAAGTGTCACCTCGTCATCCGACGATATCCCTTGAACCTCAACAGTTCCGTTCTCAGCGGGCTTCTTCTTGCGTGGCGGCATCGCCCGCAGGTGTTCGCTTGTCTATTTAAAATAAATAGCACGCACACACACTTACACGTAAAAGATAGCGGTTTCACACACACACACGAACGCCTGTTGCTCACGCATTAACGGCGGAAACAAAGCAATAAAACTTTATTGCTGATAAGCGCACAAAATGTAAACAAGATCCCGTTGCTTGAAAGCACCGTTATCTTAAAATTGTTTGCGAAGCGAGCAGTGAAAAAAGCACGTCTGTTCCCAACGACCGTCTGAAACGAACTATTTTATGGTACAATAAGATTACTGTTGAAAATTTCATTAAGATCGGTTTACAAATGTTTCGTTATGTTACATGTTTTTATTACCCTCGTGTTAGCAGCGGCATGAGCAAATTCCAAGAATTTCTGTATACAAGTTAACCACTGGCTATTGGTATTTGCTGACCCAGCGTTCTGGGGAAGCCAATGATCAGAGTCATGATCGCGGCAGATATGTCGCAACTATGTTGCCGGCCGCGACGGTCATCCGACACCACACATGAGGCGCTAACGCTGCAGTTTTGGGGGCAGCGACTCTGCGACAGCGGACATCTGTTATAAACAACACCAGTTTCATTAAACCTAATTTGCCACAAAAGTAAGCAAAATGAAACCTTTTTTGGGAATTTTTTTTATATACGTCAGTTCGAAAAATCTTAAATCACTCTGTAAACGGTTTAACTTAGAATTTTGCTTACGACAGCGACGATAGTGTTTTTGCTCGTTTAATAGGAGGATTTGATACATTACATATATCAAGGTGTGCTATTCCAACTGAACCAGACACAAACACAGATTTAGCCATGGATGATAATTGATAATTGATGGCGCAGTGCAGAGCGCACTCGCATTACAATCGCAAGAATTCCTGAATAGGAAAGCTGCGCTAAGGCAGGAGCTTCAACAACAGATTGCGCAGGTGTCAAACAAGTTAAGAAACACAGAACTTTCCGTGCAAGCAGTGAAGGTTTATAGGGAAGTTGAAATCATAGACGAGCTGTAATGTAACGAGCCGCTCGACGTGGTAAAATGTCTTACTGAGTTCCATGGGACTCAAGACACTTACGTGTTCGGAGGCAGGCCGCGCATGCAGCCTATAATATTTTCAAAATATACAACGGAAGTTCACGTCATAACCAAGCCACCGTAATCATTAGGAGTAAAGTGAGAGGCCCGGCAGACGCGGTTCTCGCGCCTTTTAACACGCCGTTCAATTTTGAGGCCATCATAGCGAGGATAGACTTTACTTATAGTGACAAGTGGCTTATCCATGTGATTGAACAGGAAATGGGTACGCTTAGGCAGGGAGGCTTGTCCATTCTACAGTACAACGTCGAGGTTGAGAAAAAACTCACGTTACTTACGAACAAAGCCCATATGACGTATGACAGCAATTTGGCAGCGGGCATGTGTGAAAAATTCAGGGGTGACGCACTTCGCGTATTCGTCTCTGGACTAAAACGCAGTCTAGCCGATGTGTTGTTTTCGGCTCACCCTTCGGATCTGCCGACGGCGTTAGCCCAGGGGGTCGAGGCCAATCACGAGAGATATGCCTTCGCGACAAGCTTTGGTAGGGGGCAAGAAGAGCGGGTTCGCCCAGAGCAGCGCCCACAAGGGCGCCTGCAACAACAGCAGCAGGAAAAAAAATAATTAGGCAGCCCACAAACTTTTCGAATTCCCAAGGCTCGGCTAAGTTTAACGCCAGTCAAGGTCAGGGAAATAAACGCCATGCCGGTAGACCACATCCACCGCGGCTCACCGTCTAATGGGCAGGTAGAACGCTTTCACAGCACTCTTCTGGAAATAGCTAGGTGCTTAAAGCTACAAAGGGGTATATTTGACACGGTCGACCTCATCCTGCAGGCCACTATCGAATATAACAATACCATTCACTCAGTGGTTGAGATTAGGATTACGTTCACCATACTTTCAGTCATGTCAATGACAACGGCACGGGTGACGGACTACTCGCACGCGGACTACATACCAATTATGGACGGGGACATCTTACTATGAGACAGCTACGGATACTTATGTCACACTACCAGCCTCACAGACTACGAGTCAATGACGGAAGAAACTATGAAACTAACGGGAATATTTCCGCATTCCCATATGAGGAAATTGCTGGAAGACGACAACGGACACGTACTGGACATGTTGTCCGCCCTCGATGTGCACCATCGTAAGGTAAGAAGCCTCGACTTCTTGGGAACAGCCCTTAAGGTTGTAGTGGGCACTCCGGACGCAAACGACTTTAAGAAAGTAGAACTAACGCAGACGCAGCTGGTCACTGCAAGCAATAGGCAGATTTCAATAAATTCCAAAGTACAGGAAAAGATCAACCAACTGACCGACACTGTAAACAAAATTCTAAATTTCTCAAAAGATAAGCAGGCCGACACAGGTCACCTTTTTGAAACCCTAAGCACACGCAACAGAAAGATGATAACAGAAATAGGGATGATGATAACAGAAATTATGCTTACCTTAACCTTAGAAAAAATAAATATAATAAATCCAACTATAATTGAATATTCTCACTGACCAAAGCACAGGGACCCCCAGAACATAAGAACAATGTATTAACTTTCATAATTCAGTACCCTACAATAAGCAAGCAATGGAAGATAACCATGTTTCCAGTCGCCCACAATGGCTCCGTACTTAAACTTCACGACAATTTGGTGGCTGATTGCGATGGCCAGATTTTAGCGGTAGCAAATTGTTCACAAACAGCAACTGCCACATTCTGCAAGCGGTCCGAGAGCAGCAGCTGCGCGCAAGGCCTCCATGCAGGAGGTACGGCTCATTGCCAAACGCAGCCGAGTCACCTCGACTTTGTCACCATAGTGGACGACGGCATTATCATCATAAACGATCGCAGCGCAATACTTAGCTATGACGACTGCGCCGCAATGAAAGTAGATGGGACAAGCCTTGTCACTTTCACGTCCCATGCCATGGTAAATGGCACGCGATACTTTAATCGCATGAGCGTGAAAAATCGGTTCCCGGCAGTAGCGGCATCCGCGTTACTAAACATCAGTGGTCACGACACGGTGCTCAGCGAGGACAACCTTAACAACATCAAGAAGGTTAGAGACAGTGTCGCAGTCGTAAACATATCGGCAATTTCCCTCAGCATAATGTTGCTAGATTGTGCTGTGGGAGCTGGGGTCTACTGGCTTCATCAGCTGGTGATCAAACGCCAAAAGTCCCAAAAAATCTCGCAGATACTGGAAAACTTGAACCGAAGACGGTCGGTCTTCGAGAGGGGAATAGTTAACCACTGACTATTGGTATTTGCTGACCCAGCGTTCTGGGGAAGCCAATGACCAGAGTCATGAACGGCGGATATGTCGCAACTATGTTGCCCGCCACGGCGGTCATCCGACACCACACACGAGGCGCTAACGCTGCACTTTTGGGGCAGCGACGGCGACTCTGCGACAGCGACGGCGACGTAGGCTAGCTTTGCTTATTATAACCAAAATTGTATTTCATTAGTTCAAGTTTGGACATGAATAAAGCGCAGCATACCACTCCTGAAATCACTGCTCTTAGTTAATTCAACTGCATTTATTAATGCAAATAATCAAAACATATAAAACTGCATTTGTAAATGCACTAATTTACATATACACACACATTCAGGCTTCGAGCTCTATCAACAGCTCTGCAATAGCGATTGCATTGTTTTCCGTGCTTCAATTTTAATTCGTTTTTTTTCTCACTAATACTCAATTATTGGTGTGGCTGTTAAGTAGAGACGGTGGCAAGTGGGGTTGTCTGTCGCGAGATAAAAATCGATAACGACATCCTGTTTTTTGAGCAAATTAGGTAAATAATATGAGCTTGAGTCACCAAACTTGATATGTTGCTTTTAGAATATTATATATATATGAAGTAGCTTTCATTTATACCTATCGACACCTCCTTCAGGGTTCAGGGTGTTCCCCTCCTAAGCTCCCGACCAGAACCTCTTACTTGTTTCTTTTTGATGGAGTTGGACCTATCTGTCATACGCATCTCTTATTTTCAAATCTATCAGTGATGCGAAACCAACTTGTGCCTTCGCTCCACCTGTCTTCGAATTGGGTGAAATACTATTTCACTTTTTAAGAACTAGTTTAGAGACCTCTGTTTTCCTTGGATTGGTAATATAAATACTGCGAAAAAGTCGCGGAAAGTAGACCACGGGATGAAGACATCAATCTCTTACCTAAGGGCAGGAGCCGCTATTACAGAGGACGCATTCTCTATTTGCTCAGTACGCGTGGAGGTGCATCGGTCATAAATGAAGTAGCAATGGGCGAAATTCGCTTGCATGGCGTGCATGCCACATGTTGATTGATATTATCTATGACTGTCCATCATGGCAAGAGACTTTTTTGGAAGCTGGTTATTTTCTGACGTGCTGCACAAGTGGAAAGTGGTGAAAATTTGCTGACGATATATACATTATTAATTTCATTTAAGTACCGAAAGGGGACAAAACTTGAAATACCGAAACATAATCTTGTATGGTTCCCCCTGCGACCTACACTTTTTTCCGAAAGAGCATCGCTCTTTTTAAACAAAACAGTGGCCAATGGATTTTATAATATTATATATCCAGTGTTAATTACATTTTAAACTGGCCGGTTCCATTATTAATATTAAGCAGTGTAATTGTACAGGTTCTGTCATCAGTAAACTTTGCTACGGAGTCTACATATGCAAGGTCTTGTTTTCAGTCTTTTTATACCCTGAACCCATTAAAAATGGGTAAAAAGTGTATATTGTATTTGTGCAAAATGCAAATGTATGTAACAGGCAGAAAGCCTTATAAAGTATATATATTCTTGATCAGCATCAATAGCCGAGTCGATCTAGCCATGTCCGTCTGTCTGTCCGTACGTATGTATGAACGCAAGGATCTCAGAACCTATAAGAGCTAGAGAGCTCAAATTTTCGATGTAGGTGCTCCTAGTGCCTCCGCAGATCGAGTTTCCGATAATCGATAACTTACTCCGTTTCCAAGCAATCGATAAAAATCTATATCGACATCCTCTTTTTTTAGCAAATTGGGTAAAAAATAAGAGCTAGCGTCACCAAAATTGATATTTTGCTTCTAGAATATTATATTTATGTCAATTATCTTTCATTTTAGACCTATCGCCACCTCCCTGCTACCAGAGCTATAAATCAAGTTAATAACCCAACTTGTATTGCCAACTAATTTAAGCCACAATTTAAATGCAATTGACTTTTTGAGAATACACAAATATTCTATGGTGCAATAAGATATACTGTAGAAAATTTCATTAAGATTGGTTTTTGTTTTGTTTTTCGGTATTTTGCGCACTACTGTGCACGTGTTGCGACGCAATTTGCAGGAATTTATATATACATGTACAGTGTACAGTGTACATTGTACACACACACATTCATGCGCGTCTGCTTCGAATTCTGCCTTCACTGCGATGTTTTTCTGTGTGGCTATTTATTTTGTTTTTTTTTTTTCAATATTACTCAATTATTAGTGTGGATGTTGAGTAGAGGCAGTGGCAAGTGGTGCAGTCTGTCGCGAGTTCGAGTCCTACCGGGGAAAGTAAATATGCGGTCAGCTGAGTTGAGTCAGTTGAGTTCAAACCCTGCCAATGGAACTTTTTTTTTTTTTAATTTATCTTTATTAATTCAAACGAGCTCCATTTGGTGTTCGAATAAGAGGGTTCAGGGTATTCCCTAGTCGGGAGCTCCCGACTAGAACCTCTTACTTGTTTAATATTGTGTATATATAGTAAGACTTATTAAATAAAAAGTTTTGTGGTAGTATGTATAATATAACGGAACTTTTCCTTTATTAATGAATAACAATTTGTACATCAGACGTATCGTGACGGCATCCTGCAAAAGCGGAGTGTGTGTCCATGGCTTTGGCAGCGTCTACATTGCCCATTCTTGCTTTGCTTGCACATGGGGTCGATCCTAATATTTTGCCTGTTTAGTATTTAAATGTTATATATTTCCAGTTTCATAGGATTTTTGTGAATTTAGGGTTATGGATGTGTAAGACATTGTGCTTTAGCTTAGTTTATCTTCTCTTAGCTGATGATGGTGGAAATTTTAAAAGGTCAGCAACGTGACATTTTGTTTCTTCGTAGCTTATGTATGAGGGATCGCCGCGGCTTTGATTACTCTCTCAGTCGCTCAAAGTTCTTTTGCCTTTTGTGCGGAACTTACGTACAGCTATGGTTTTTGTTTTTTTTGAGTGGTATACATATACTAACGATCACCGAGTTTCGCACCCAGCTACTTTGCACTCACTTTCGATCATTGCTTGTAATGGCTGCAGAAAATAACGCCTGTAGTGCAGTGCCCTCTGCAAACAGGGTGAGTTTACTTTAGCAAAAGCTATTTCAATTACTGAATGTTTGACAACACTACAAAATAATACGTCGCTTAGTGAGATTGTGAGTGCCGTCTTAATGTTAGTCTAAAGCAGATAGAGTCGCTTCAGGCCTCCTTTGAAAAATTAGATGAATTTAGTTGAAATTGGTAGCCAATTGCGCGAAGATTTGGACGAATTCGAACAGGTGCAGCATCTTCGATCCTGACTGTAGGATTAAGCGCTGGACGCAATTCGATCACTGGAAATAACAAACATTATTTTTGCCATAGCCCAGTAACTGTTTGGAAAAAAGGTTTCACAATAGACGTTATGTTTTTTCACATACTTAATATATTGAGAATCTAGAGGGTGGGATTGGATCGGCCGTTTTACAAAGAGAGTTGTCTGACCTATTCAAAACAGATACTCTCGCGTTAAAGACCATGGACAATATGGAGCAAATCGCTGGATAGATAAGCTGGAGGTCTCGTCATTCGTCAACTTAATACCTTCGTCTGAGCAGATAGCTAAGTTTCTGGAGTAGAGATGCCGATCCATGGAAACAAGAAATTTTGCTTTGGCAAGCTATGCCCATCTAGCCATCAGATGGGAAACCTCGTACAATTAACTCCAGTAAATCGTCATTTATCGCTGCGTTTTTGTAACAGCCATGGGATATATAGTTGTTCTCGATTTGGAATATTGCCGCTTCTTTACGGCTTAGGAAAGCAAATCATATGGAACCAACCCAGCATTATTTCTCTCTGTCCGCGTTTTGCATCAGCTGTCCATGGATGAGGAAATTGACTTTCCAATTGGATCTCGGATTCTGAGTCGTAACTTATTTTGGTGAAATTTTACACATTGACATATTTTCTACTGACAAGAAACAATTATTAACCTGCATCGAGAAACTTTCGGAATTCGCCATTGAGCAACTTATCGCGCTTCGAGCGATAAATCCCGACGTATCAATCCCCATTGATACAGCTAATAAACTCGCTCCCAAAAACAGAGGTCATCTATTGCGATACCGAAGTATCGCTCAAATTAACAATTTTAACATAGATGTCGCCAATGCGCCCCTACTTCATATCAGTGGAATACAGCAAAACACTTCACTCAGTCACATAGCAAAGACACGCTACCACTGACGAATTTAACGAATGGTTTAGAGACAAGATCGCAAAAGCCCGTCAGCTTCAGATTGCCAGGTGTAACCCGGATAGACAAAACAGGCTGTTCAACGTAGGAGAAAAAGTTTTTAGAAATAACAATACAAGAAGGTAGTTGCCAAGCCTCATCCTACGGCCCTTTATACCCAATTACATATTTTTAGGCTAGTAATAAAATCTGGAACAGCACTATAATTTAGACAACTCATTCTTTGGTACCTCTTAATAAAGAGTGTACCTTAATAGGCATAACACACGCTCGGATAACCGAGTACTCCCATGCCCAATACATACCCGTTTAGGGCGGCATTGTGCTGGTATGGGAACAATATCGTTTTAGTTTGTAAGGCATTCAAGTAACATGACCGACTTCGCAAATATCTTAGGTGATACCGCAAAGCTGACCGAACTATTTCCTTAATCGCATATGCGAAAGCTATTATACGAAGATGAAGAACGCGCTCTTTATTTTGTCCGTGTTCAAAGTACACCATTAGTCACATTATTAGATTAGTCAGAAGCCTGGATTTCCGAGGCACAGCATTGAAAATCAATGCAGGTACTCCAGACGCCACTGATTTTGATAATAAGGATATCAGAATCACAGTTGAAGGAATCAGACAATTGACAGGTAGTGATTAGCACATAAATAAAAAGGCAAATAAATAAGCTTATCGATACGGTTAATAAAATGCTTAAACCAAGAAAAGGTGACATATTGGACACCGATATTCCAAATTTCGTTTTTTTAATCATTATGATTTGAAGTCATTTTTTACTGAAGAGCTCATAGAAGTCCCCATAGTTAGCTAAATGGAGGTAGCCGACATAAGAGTCTCAGTCCGATAGCATATTTCATATGCAACCATGGAGTTTTAGCTGTTACGGAGTGTACCAGAGCAACTACGCAACCTTTTGCAAAAATCTGACCACGACACCTGCGCCCGCGGGTTGCACTCAAGGCAGTCTGCCCTTTGCCATACTCAACCCTTAACATAGTGATAGACGAGGGTATCACATTGTCAACGAGCAATCAGCAAAAGTCAATGCAAATAACGGACCGCAATGATGCCCTGAGAAAAACCCCAGGCATAGTGGCCTCACCCTTGTTGAAATTATTCGTCACAATCCGATACTATGCCTGCCATCGCTACAGAGGATGAACGAACATAATCGACGAGTCATTCAAGAACTCGAAGATGGTGTGGTAGTTGACGTGTACAAGCTGGCTTGCAGTCGGAGCAGAACTCAGTGGTTCTATCCTCCTCGGCCAGCATCTGAGGAGGAGAAAAGCTTCGTGGGAAATGCAGGAGGTCGCAGACAGATATGGAATGACAGAGGACGGTCATACCTCGAGGAGGGAGTAGTTAACGAGTAACCCTCTCTTGACAGCGAACGATAGCAATCATGGTGCTGGCACATCACATAATTAGCTGCCAGCGTTGCCTTCGGGAAATGCAAGATCTGCTTATTGCTTATGTTAGCCGACTTTGCCGGCTGTAACCTATTTTATATTTTATGTAAGTAAGTACAACTGGAGTAATCTATAACTGGATCCCCGCTGGATAACTCTCTGGTTTATCGTGGATACATAAAAACCATCTACAAGTGGACTTGATACCGGTTACTAAATGATATACTGGTCTGGTCCTGCCAGTTTCGAGATTAGTGCTGCCTGCGACAGACAGACGGACCTATACAAAGTAACAAGATGATAGATAGCTTTAAAATGAGAGATTAGTTCGCCTTCAACAATTTAAATGCAATTGATTGGCCGAACATCAATGTTGCATAGCGCTCAAATCATTTATAGACGAGAGTGATGTAATGGATCAGTGTATGAAAGAAATGTACATTAGTACAAGGACAAGTGATATAACAGAGGGGCGATCGTTTATAAAAAGAGTAAAGAGTAAAGGTCCAAGATGACTACCTTGAGGAACACCAGATGAAACGCGAACCTGTTTTGAGGTAGTCAACCTCAACATGACTCGTTGGGTCCGATCACTTAGGTATGCCAAAATCCAATCCAAAAGAGACAGACGGAAACTTTAACGGGCAACCTTAAGGAGTTAAAGTTCATGGTGTACGGAGTCAAACGCCTTACTGAAGTCAGTGTAAATGACATAAGATTGCAATCTTGAAAGGAAAGCATCATTTAGTATGGAATCAAAAATAGCATATATTTTTATTACAACACAGTTAACTTAGGTGATATTTCACCAAGCCTGGTCGAATCCTCCGGCTTTATTATGAATAAACGTCAAAAGAGGCTTTTTTGAATAAGGCTGCATCATAGTGGAAAGAGCTCCTTGAACGATCTTCTCTTGACCATCCTGACTATACACCCTTCCAGCTAAGTCCCTTGTTACCCGGTTGCAGTATCGCTGAAGCGTTCGTTGTACCGGTTGGCGAAGGCTCCGACTTGGCTGTATATGGTCTCCATATTGAGGTCTCTGTGTAAGGTAGAATTTCTGACGTACCAGTCAGCACCGGTCATTCGGCGTAAGGCTAAGTTTTGGAGTGTCTGAATCCGTCTCCGAGATGCAATGCCCCAAACCTGGAAACCGTATCTCCAAGTTGTCGCCACCACGACGTTGTAAGCTGCCCGTTTGCAGCGAAATGGCAGTGGGCTGTTGGGGCTTACTAGCCAGTTGGCCTTGGCCATCTTAAAGCGGCACGACTTGAGAAGGCCGTCAATGTGCGCCCGAAAGCTAAGTCTCTTATCCAGTACAATCTCAAGATACTTGGCGCTTCTGCCAGGGTGAAGGAGGCTGCCATCTCTCCAGACTGCTGGAGTCCTGCCACGCCTCAGTGTGTAGTCGACCGCCTAGCACTTTGAGGCATTGAGCTTGATGTTCCACTTGCGTGCCCAGCTCTCAAGCAAGTGGATGCATTCCTGGGCCCCGTCAGTGGCTTCGTACTCACAGTGGGCGGGGTAAAATATTTCTACGTCATCGGAAAATGTGGCCACCAGTTGTTTGCCTGGGCTGGCAAACTCGTGTAGGTCATCCGGAGTGGAAATGTCTGGCGCATACAAATTGTAGAGAAAGGGGCCCAGTACGCTGCTTTGAGGAACACCCGCCTTCATTTTGCGAACAGGAGAGATTGCTGCCCTAGCCTTGACTTCGAACTTTCGCTCCGTTAGTTACGATCGCAGAAGTAGAAAGCAGAGGCCGCGGAGACTTATCTTGATTTTCTGGGGCAATTCACCAACCCAGACTCGGTCGAAGGCCTGCTTACCGTCCACAAAGACTCCATTGCAGTAATCTTTGTCGTCGTAAACCTTAAGAATATTGTAAATCACTCTGTGAACGTGTGCAACAGCGCCATGCCCTCCCCTGAACCCTAATTGGTGATGGGGCGACAATCAGTCTTTCCCAGACTTTCGACAAGGAAGGCAGGAGACTGATCGGCCGATATGACTCAGGATCATATTCCGACATTCCCCACATATGGATCATATGGATCTTCGTTAACTTCCACTGGGAAGAAAAGTGTTGAGTCCTTAATATGGAGTTGAAGACCAACGTTATAAAAAGGAGTGCGCGCATTGGCAGGGTCTTCAGAGTGGTGTCGCATATTTCATCATGGCCCTGTGGTTTAGCCCTGGGAAGGTGGTAACATCTGAAGCAGGCCCAACGGTTGGGTAGTCTCATCGAGCTCTTCTAGGGAGGCCAAATCGAAAGCTTTAAACGGTTCCACCAAGCGGCTGTCAAAGGTATCTTGCTTGCTCTATGTCTGTAAGGCAGTATTTTCCATTGTGGCGAAGAAGGGGAACGGTTCTCCACGGCCCTGGGTATAGTCCATGGTCCTCACCCTCCTGAAGAAGGATGTGTCTTTCTGTCTGCGAAGGGCCGCATTGAGTTGCCTCTCCGCTCATCGTCACTCCGCCTTGTCACACGGATGCTGATTCGTCTGGAACCTGCGTCTGCACCGCCTCTTGATCCTGAGCAGGTTTGCTACATCTGCGGGCAGCTCGTTGCCAGCACTATCCAGCCGTCTGGCAACTGGTAGGGGAGTTGCTTCGGCTGCTGATAGGCGAATCTTTGGGTTGAGCAGCTCAATGGCGTCTTCTATATCCCGTCCAGTGCAGATATTGGTGTTGAGGTGAATACTTTCACTCATCTGTCTCTGGAAGACAATGCGTTCGCTGATCAGCCTCTGTATTGCGCTGATCACCCTTTCTCTGCTCTCCAGGGTAACTATCAGGGCCAGGTGGTCGCTCGGGAGGTGCCAATCATCAGCGATTGAGAGGAGCTGGTCAGGGATCCCTTGGTAATTAGCGAAGTCTATGCAAGACGGAGTGCCTCTGCTGCTGTATCTTGTGGGAGAACCTGTGGCCAGTACCTTCAATTTACGATGCGTTAGGCTGATAGCTAGTTGAAGGCCGCGCGCATTGCTGCTATTTGCGCCCCACAGCCAGTGATGTGCATTCCAGTCGCCTTCCACTAGATATCTGCTTCCAGCCGAGTTGAGTATGACGCTGAAGTCCTCAGTCGACGTCTGCTCTTTTGGCCTGCAATAGACTGCTACACCATCAGTGGGGACTTTCAGCCATCCTCTCGATAGCTCGGCTCATGTCCTTGATGGCAGAGGAAAGTCGTTCCTCGTTTCCAGATGTCTGCTGTTGCTGTTCTTGCGCAGTCAGCCTCTCCTGTTGCTGTTCCCTCAGCAATCTCTGTAGCCTAGCTTACAGACATTTATATTTTTATTTTTGTATGTCCAAATATAACGGAGCTTTTCCTTTTTTAATGAATAACAATTTGTACAACTAATTGAACTGGAAATAAACCAAGTGAAAGCAGGTGGGTGGTACACCCACTGGCCTATCACATTCCGAGGAACTGTGGCTCTCGCCACATCAGACGTATTATGACGGCATCCTGCAAAAGCGGAGTGTGTGTCCATGGCTTTGGCAGCGTCTACATTGCCCATTCTTGCTTTGCTTGCACATGGGGTCGATCCTAATATTTTGCCTGTTTGGTATTTAAATGTTATATATTTCCAGTTTCATAGGATTTTTGTGAATTTAGGGTTATGGATGTGTAAGACATTGTGCTTTAGCTTAGTTTATCTTCTCTTAGCTGATGATGGTGGAAAGTTTTAAAAGGTCAGCAACGTGACATTTTGTTTCTTCGTAGCTTATGTATGAGGGATCGCCGCGGCTTTGATTACTCTCTCAGTCGCTCAAAGTTCTTTTGCCTTTTGTGCGGAACTTACGTACAGCTATGGTTTTTGTTTTTTTTGAGTGGTATACATATACTAACGATCACCGAGTTTCGCACCCAGCTACTTTGCACTCACTTTCGATCATTGCTTGTAATGGCTGCAGAAAATAACGCCTGTAGTGCAGTGCCCTCTGCAAACAGGGTGAGTTTTCTTTAGCAAAAGCTATTTCAATTACTGAATGTTTGACAACACTACAAAATAATACGTCGCTTAGTGAGATTGTGAGTGCCGTCTTAATGTTAGTCTAAAGCAGATAGAGTCGCTTCAGGCCTCCTTTGAAAATACTGTGAGGCGGCCACTAGGGTAGCCACCCCACAGTTCATAATTATATATATATATATATTGTATCGTAATTCCTAAGCATTGTATAGTATATAAGCATTGTATTAATAGTAAGTTAGGGACAAACAGCCGTTGATAGTTTGAATTTAACCGCCGGCCGCCGCTGCAACCATGCGTTGCTGATCGGCTGCTCAACACTGCCTGCGAGAGCGCAGCTTCGATTCGGCGGCGAAGAGCGAAAGCTCCGAAGCGAAGTTGCGAAAGCTCGCGGCGAGGTTGAGCGGCCGAGGCAAGCGCATGGCTCGCTAGCGAGCGAGCCGGCACTTTGGAAATACCGATCATGGTGAGTGGACGTGCCGAAAAGGAGTTTGAACGAATAACGTGCAGTGCATAGCGGAGCGCTAGGGCTCCAAGACAGTGCGGTAGGGCCTTAGGCTAGGAAGTTCGTTAGGGTAGAATATAATAAAAGTTGTGAATAAAGTGAATGCAGTCATCGTAATTAACTTAAAAGCAGACCTTCGTAATCTCGGGCGGTTATATTTGTGCTAAACATCGGAAATGGCCGATGTTCACCCTAACCTAGGGGGGACAGTGTAGTTGGTGCGTGGCTAAGGCCCGACATTGTAGTTGGTGCGTGGCTAAGGCCCGACAGTGTAGTTGGTGCGTGGCTAAGGCCCGACAGTGTAGTTGGTGCGTGGCTAAGGCCCGACAGGGTAGTTGGTGCGTGGCTAAGGCCCGACAGCGTAGTTGGTGCGTGGCTAAGGCCCGATAGTGTAGTTGGTGCGTGGCCAAAGCCCGATAGCGGGGTGGTACGAGGCTCCGGCCCGCTAGAAGAGGTAGCACGAGGCTGCGGCCTGGTATGGTAGGTAGTACAGTGGTAGTGCGAGGTATATTTGTGTCGAAACCCTCACCCCCCCCCCCCTTTAGCCCTCCGTCCCAGCGAATTTATAAATGTCTTGTAAATCGCTGGACCTGGTAAGACTGAGATTCATACCCCGGCCAGTAGCTACTTTACAAGTGGCGCCCGAGCAGGGACCTGAGGCGTTTAGGGGCGTGGCATAGCTGCGGATTAAAGCCCCGCAAGTATGCCCAAATAGGTGTTTCCAAGAAAAAAAAAATAAAAAAATTTTTGCGTACAGGGTATTTTGAGTCGAGCATACCTTGAAGTGTATATACTCCGGCAGAGAGCAAGGGAAAAGAAGACATAGTGGGCGGGTAAAATGCGAGTCTAGGGTATAAAGTAGTCGTGTATACCCCGACAAGTGCATTTCATACCCTATGTTAGGCGACGAGATGAACACCTGCAAAATTTAGGCAACCAGAAATGTGCACAGAAGTGAAGCTCAGCAACAAAAAAAAAAAAAGGAGAGATAACGGCCGGCCGAAAAGTACAGCGCGCGCGCGCCAGACGGGCGACATCGAGACCATGCTTGCACACGTGTGCACAAACGCGCGCCGCAGTCGTCGTCGGCGTCGAAGGGCCGTTAAGGCGTCGCGGCTCTACAGTGGGACGAATTCAGTTCACGCGCGGTGAAAACTGAATTCGGGAGTACAGTCGGCGAAGGCGATGACGACGGGTGTGCAGTGAAAGTAATAAATAACAATGAGGAAATAATATAAAACCAAACAATAAATAAATAATAATAATAATAAAAAGGGATAAAATAAATAAATAACCAAAAAAAAAAAAAAAATAAATAATAATAATAATAATAATAAAAAGAATAATGAACAAAGACTAAAAAATTAAAGGAGCATTAAGTGAGTTAATTTATTTTTTATACATTTTTTTTTGCGAAGTGAATACAAGAAATATATAAAAGAAATAATAAGAAACAAAGGCCAAGACTAACAAAGACTAAAGTGAACGATGGTCAAAAGTTTAAAAGAGATTTAAGTGCACATAAAAAGGACAGCAAAGACAAAAGTGGAAAAAAATAAACCTACGGAACGAGAATTGCCCAGACACCAAGCACAAAACTCGAGCGAGAGTCTAGAAGAATTAAAGTTAAACCCAGAGTGAGTAGCAAAAACTCAGGATGGAGACAGGTGAGTGCCAAAATCCGGGTGTAGGCGTGCGCTGGATCCACCAGCGCCGCAAAGAAGAACTGGTGGCGATCGCCCATGAGTTCAGGCTGGAAAAGGAGGGGCGCGTGGAAGAGCTGCGTAAGCGGCTATCCACTTTTGTGCAGGAAGGCGGCCATACACCCGAGATTTGGGCTCGGCTTGCCGAGTTAGAGTCTCAGACCGCCAAAACATTGGAGCCGTCTCCCTGGGGCACTCTACCCGACGTTGGCGGACGGCCGCGCCAAAAATCGGAACAAGACCTAAGGAGTTCGCAGCTGTACGAGCGGCTGCAGGTCCCGATCCCTAGTTTGGCCGTCACGGGTGCAGGGGAAACTCGCGAGATTAGGAGCAGCGGAGCTCGCCGGACGACGGCGGTCGACGTGGAGCTACGGCGAACCCCTTGCGACTCGAATAATGGCCCTCATATTCCCCGGCCATATTCTCAGTCGGAGGCCAGGCCTCTCGCGAACGTTCCAGAGCAAGTCCGAAAGTGGGGCATGAGGTACGATGGCCGTTCCGACCCCCTTGGGTTCCTAGAGGACCTAGAGGAGCGTGCCATTACGTACAGCATAGCCCTCGATCGATTGCCTCGGGCCATGAGCGAGGTATTCTGTGACCGGGCTGCTCGTTGGTTCCTGAGTAGTGGACTGAGGGATGTGCCATGGTCGGTGTTTAGGAGGGATTTCTTAGAATTCTTTCTACCACCACGCTACTTCGAGAGGTTGGAAGACGAAATCCGATCCCGCCGGCAGCGCGTGGGGGAAGAATTTAAGGAATACCTAATAGAACTGAGGGCTTTGATGCACCATGCCAGATATGAGCCGGCGCAGGAGTTGCACCGGATATATGAGAATGCCGCACCCGAATACAGGCTTTACGTACGACGGCAAGATTTTTCCACCTTGTCCCAGCTGACTCAACTCGCTGTGGAGTACGAAACGGTGATGAGACAGCGAGCGGAATACTCCGGAAGTAGGGCAGGGAGTCAGGTGGCCACGAGCTCAAGTAGTGCGGAGTGGGGAAGGACGGTACAGCCCTCTGGGGGACACCTTAACCCATTCCGGTCTACTCCCATCGGATCCGGAGCGATCGGTGTGGATAGACAAATCTCCGCCCCGCCGGCAACGGCCCCTGCGGAAGTGGCCCACCAGATGATGAACCAAGAGGCCGGGACCGGGTACGATCCGCGACGAGCATGCCGCAGGTGCGCACGGGAGGGGCATTTCGCCAGGGAATGTCCTAATGCGCCCGTTTTGTTTTGTTGGGTATGTGGGCACCGGGGCAGAAGTAGCCAAGAGTGTTGTCGCCGCACGGAGGCGGGAAACGGGCAACGGCGTCGCCCAGGTCAGGGTCGGGTCGACGCCGACACACACGGGACTCGGCAGTAGTACACCCGCTTAAGGTGGAGGGTGGCCGGATCGTCGCCACGGTGGAGATTGGCGGGAGGACGATGCCCGCCACTATCGATACAGGGGCCACTCGCAGCTTCATGAGCGAAGACTGCGTACGCAAGTGGGCGATTCGGGGAAGAGTGGAGAACGTACAGGCGCGCATTCGTCTGGCAGATGGGTCCACGGTCGCAGTAGAGAAGGCATTGAGGATAGACGTTGGCCTAGCGGGGAAGGTGGCCAGCATGTTAATGCTTGTCATGCCCGCAATGCCGGACCACGTTATCCTGGGGATGGACTTCCTGGGTGCCATGGGCACTACGGTACGCTGCGGCAAGGCGGAGCTGATCCTAGAGGACGTGACGTCTCCGGCCGCGGGGCCTGGAACCGGTAAAGAGCCGAAAGAAGGCCTCCCAGGTCATGAAAAGGGAGCACCTGCTCGGCAACAGAGTGGAGAGGAGTCGAAGGAAGGCCTCCCAGGTCATGAAAAGGGAGCACCTGCTCGTCAACAGAGTGAAGAGGAGTCGAAGGAAGGCCTCCCAAGTCATGAAAAGGGAGCACCTGCTCGGCAACAGAAGGGAGAGAAGTCGAAGGATGGCCTCCCTGGTCATGAAAAGGGAACACCTGCTCGGCAACAGAGTGGAGAGGAGTCGAAGGAAGGCCTTCCAGGTCATGAAAAGGGAGCACCTGCTCGGCAACAGAGTGGAGAGAAGTCGAAGGAAGGCCTCCCAGGTCAGGGAACGGGAGTGCCGGCTCGGCAACTGTCGGAAAGGAGAAGAAGAAGGAAGTAAAAGATGAGTATCATTCGGGGCCGGGCCGAGAGCTTGAGGAGCCCAAAAGGCGGCGCGTAGACCTGCAAAGGCAGATCTACGCTGGTCATGCAGGCGGCAAGGTGGATGTGTGCCAAAGAACGGAGGGATTAGGAGCAATGGCTCAAATCCACACGGTCACAGGGAATCAGGAGCGGCAGCCAGAGTCGAGCGATCAAGGAGCTCTATTTGGAGTCGGAGTGGTACCTGGAGGAGGCGAGTCTCAGAGCAAGCCCGGCGTAGAAGAGGCAGAGTGGCCAGTGGACTTAGATCCGGAACTTAAGGAGTTCCTGGAGTCGGAGCTAACACTCTTCGAGGATCTGCAGGGAGTCTCGCACATCGCGGAGCACAGGATCAGGCTTAAGGATGATAAGCCATTAAAACAAAGATATTACCCGAAGAACCCGGCCATGCAAAGGGTGATTGATGAACAGGTGGACGAGCTGATGCAGGCAGGTGCCATCGAGCCGTCGCGTAGTCCACACAGCGCCCCAATCGTCTTAGTCAAGAAGAAGACTGGCGAGTGGCGCATGTGTATCGACTATCGACAACTCAACGCGCATTCCATCCCAGGTGCTTATCCTGTTCCCAGGATCAATCACATCCTTGAGCGGTTGCGTCACGCCCGGTTCATCTCCACTCTGGATTTGAAGCACGGGTACTGGCAGATACCGATGGCAGCCGATAGTCGGGAATGTACGGCATTCACGGTCCCCGGAAGAGGTCTTTTCCAGTGGCGGGTGATGCCATTTGGTTTACACTCGGCGTGTGCGACCTTCCAGCGAGCTTTAGACACGGTCATAGGACCGGAAATGGAGCCTCATGCATTCGCCTACCTAGACGACATCGTGGTAATAGGAGCGACGAAGGAGCAACATGTAGAGAACTTGAGGGAGGTGTTCCGCCGGTTAAGGGCGGCTAATCTCAGGCTGAATAGGAAGAAGTGCAGTTTCTTCCGGGAGAGGTTGGTCTACCTAGGACACGTCATTTGTGGGGAAGGAATACGTACCGATCCAGAGAAGGTGGAGGCGATACGTAACCTGAGGGCCCCGACAAATTGCAAGGAGTTGCGGCAATGTCTCGGGATGGCGACATGGTACAGGCGCTTCGTTCCCAACTTTGCGACTCAGGTACAGCCACTCACAGCGCTCTTAAGGAAGGGACGGAAATGGGCATGGGAGCAAGAACAGGAGGAGGCATTGCGTCAATTGAAGGATAGCTTGACGACTGCCCCTGTGTTGGCTTGCCCCGACTTTTCCGCCAAGTTCGTCTTGCAGACTGATGCGAGTGAATATGGCCTCGGCGCGGTGCTGACGCAGACGATTGATGGCCAAGAGCGAGTGATAGCGTATGCGAGCCGAAAGTTGCTGAAGGCCGAGGTGAACTATTCCGCCACTGAGAAAGAGTGCCTGGCAATAGTGTGGTCGATCCGGAAGTTGCGCTGCTACTTAGAAGGGTACCGGTTCGACGTGATAACTGACCATCTATCACTCAAGTGGCTCAACTCGATCGAGAGTCCGTCCGGAAGAATCGCGCGATGGGCGTTAGAACTGCAACAGTTCCAATTTGACGTCCATTATCGTCGAGGGAAGCTCAACGTCGTGGCTGATGCGCTATCGAGGCATCCTCTAGAGACCTGTCAGCAAGCAGTGGTGGCTGAGGCCCCCTGCAAATGGGTTGCGAGGATGCGTGCTAGAATCGCCGAAGAGCCAGCCAAGTTCCCGGATTACATCGAGGAAAACGGACAGCTATATAGGCATTTGGGCCACCGCGCGGACGACGAAGATTACATCCCTTGGAAGCTATGTGTGGCCAGTGGTCAACGGCAGAGGGTATTGGCGGAATGCCATGATGCCCCCACGGCCGCACATCAGGGCGTGAGGAAAACTGTGTCGAGGCTAGCCCAAAGGTACTACTGGCCGCGTATGTTCCGAGACGCCGCCAAGTACGTGAAGTGTTGCGAAACCTGCCAAAAGTTCAAGAGTGAGCAACTCAAACCGGCTGGACGCATGCTGACGAGGCAGGTGGCAGAGCCGATGGCAATACTGTGCGCGGATTTCGTTGGGCCCCTCCCACGATCGAAACATGGCAACACCATGTTACTGGTGTTCCATGATGCTTTCTCGAAATGGGTGGAGCTGGTCCCTCTCAGGAGAGCCACGGCGGCACACCTACAAACGGCGTTCCGGGAGAGGATTTTGAGCCGATTCGGGGTGCCCAAGAAGTTCGTGTGTGACAACGGGGTACAGTTCACAAGCCGGAGTTTCAAGGCTTTTCTGGAGTCCTTGGGTGTAGAGATCCAGTACACCGCCCCTTACTGTCCGCAAGAAAATCCTACCGAGAGGACCAACAGGACCGTGAAGACCATGATAGCGCAATTTATCGAGGGCCACCAGAGTTCGTGGGACGAACTCTTGCCCGAGATATCGCTGGCGGTCAATACAAGCGTGTCGGATTCGACCGGATTCAGTCCCGCTTTCCTGATGCAGGGAAGGGAGCCGCGGTTGCCGGCTGCTTTATATGATCAGGTGACTCCGGGGTCCGCAACTAGTGCGTTCGACCCTAGGACAAAGGCGGATAGGTTAAAAGAAATCTTTTATGTCGTTCACAGCAATCTCCAGCGTGCATCAAAGGACCAGGGCAGACACTATAACTTGAGGAGACGAGAGTGGCGGCCTTCGTTGGACTCGATGGTCCTGTTAAGACAGCACCAGCTATCCAACGCCGCCGAGGGTTTCGCAGCGAAATTGGCACCCAAGTTCGATGGCCCCTATCGGGTCATCAAGTTCGTGTCACCTAACATTGTGCGCCTAATGAGGCCAGGTGAACGGAAAAGGAGGGTGGCCAATATCTCGCAGCTGAAGCCGATTTACCGAGAGACGATGGAGGACGAAGTGGAAGACCCCGGGAACATGTGTGCCCACGAGCAGGCGGGGAGTGCGAGCGACACCCGTCGCCCAGCTTAGCCATTGTACTAAATTTAGTTTATAAGTCACAAGTGAATAGCGTAATCAGAATAGGCTTAGTATAATGTGAGCTGCACTGTTAAGGCAGGGAATAACATAAACAACGAATAAGTAATAAGCTAGTCGAGGAAGTCGTCACCATGAATACCGCCGGGGAAGCGACGGTATCGTCGACGAAGTAAGGGGGGTAGCTAGGGTAGCCACCCCACAGTTCATAATTATATATATATATATATATTGTATCGTAATTCCTAAGCATTGTATAGTATATAAGCATTGTATTAATAGTAAGTTAGGGACAAGCAGCCGTTGATAGTTTGAATTTAACCGCCGGCCGCCGCTGCAACCATGCGTTGCTGATCGGCTGCTCAACACTGCCTGCGAGAGCGCAGCTTCGATTCGGCGGCGAAGAGCGAAAGCTCCGAAGCGAAGTTGCGAAAGCTCGCGGCGAGGTTGAGCGGCCGAGGCAAGCGCATGGCTCGCTAGCGAGCGAGCCGGCACTTTGGAAATACCGATCATGGTGAGTGGACGTGCCGAAAAGGAGTTTGAACAAATAACGTGCAGTGCATAGCGGAGCGCTAGGGCTCCAAGACAGTGCGGCAGGGCCTTAGGCTAGGAAGTTCGTTAGGGTAGAATATAATAAAAGTTGTGAATAAAGTGAATGCAGTCATCGTAATTAACTTAAAAGCAGACCTTCGTAATCTCGGGCGGTTATATTTGTGCTAAACATCGGAAATGGCCGATGTTCACCCTAACCTAGGGGGGACAGTGTTGGTGCGTGGCTAAGGCCCGACAGTGTAGTTGGTGCGTGGCTAAGGCCCGACAGGGTAGTTGGTGCGTGGCTAAGGCCCGACAGGGTAGTTGGTGCGTGGCTAAGGCCCGACAGCGTAGTTGGTGCGTGGCTAAGGCCCGATAGCGGGGTGGTACGAGGCTCCGGCCCGCTAGAAGAGGTAGCACGAGGCTGCGGCCTGGTATGGTAGGTAGTACAGTGGTAGTGCGAGGTATATTTGTGTCGAAACCCTCACCCCCCCCCTTTAGCCCTCCGTCCCAGCGAATTTATAAATGTCTTGTAAATCGCTGGACCTGGTAAGACTGAGATTCATACCCCGGCCAGTAGCTACTTTACAATACTCATACCAGCTTTGAAAAATTAGATGAATTTAGTTGAAATTGGTAGCCAATTGCGCGAAGATTTGGACGAATTCGAACAGGTGCAGCATCTTCGATCCTGACTGTAGGATTAAGCGCTGGACGCAATTCGATCACTGGAAATAACAAACATTATTTTTGCCATAGCCCAGTAACTGTTTGGAAAAAAGGTTTCACAATAGACGTTATGTTTTTTCACATACTTAATATATTGAGAATCTAGAGGGTGGGATTGGATCGGCCGTTTTACAAAGAGAGTTGTCTGACCTATTCAAAACAGATACTCTCGCGTTAAAGACCATGGACAATATGGAGCGAATCGCTGGATAGATAAGCTGGAGGTCTCGTCGTTCGTCAACTTAATACCTTCGTCTGAGCAGATAGCTAAGTTTCTGGAGTAGAGATGCCGATCCATGGAAACAAGAAATTTTGCTTTGGCAAGCTATGCCCATCTAGCCATCAGATGGGAAACCTCGTACAATTAACTCCAGTAAATCGTCATTTATCGCTGCGTTTTTGTAACAGCCATTGTCATGGGATATATAGTTGTTCTCGATTTGGAATATTGCCGCTTCTTTACGGCTTAGGAAAGCAAATCATATGGAACCAACCCAGCATTATTTCTCTCTGTCCGCGTTTTGCATCAGCTGTCCATGGATGAGGAAATTGACTTTCCAATTGGATCTCGGATTCTGAGTCGTAACTTATTTTGGTGAAATTTTACACATTGACATATTTTCTACTGACAAGAAACAATTATTATTGAGCAACTTATCGCTCCTCAGGCGATAAATCCCGACGTATCAATCCCCATTGATACAGCTAATAAACTCGCTCCCAAAAACAGAGGTCATCTATTGCGATACCGAAGTATCGCTCAAATTAACAATTTTAACATAGATGTCGCCAATGCGCCCCTACTTCATATCAGTGGAATACAGCAAAACACTTCACTCAGTCACATAGCAAAGACACGCTACCACTGACGAATTTAACGAATGGTTTAGAGACAAGATCGCAAAAGCCCGTCAGCTTCAGATTGCCAGGTGTAACCCGGATAGACAAAACAGGCTGTTCAACGTAGGAGAAAAAGTTTTTAGAAATAACAATACAAGAAGGTAGTTGCCAAGCCTCATCCTACGGCCCTTTATACCCAATTACATATTTTTAGGCTAGTAATAAAATTTGGAACAGCACTATAATTTAGCAAACTCATTCTTTGATACCTCTTAATAAAGAGTGTACCTTAATAGGCATAACACACGCTCGGATAACCGAGTACTCCCATGCCCAATACATACCCGTTTAGGGCGGCATTGTGCTGGTATGGGAACAATATCGTTTTAGTTTGTAAGGCATTCATGTAACATGACCGACTTCGCAAATATCTTAGGTGATACCGAAAAACTGACCGAACTATTTCCTTAATCGCATATGCGAAAGCTATTATACGAAGATGAAGAACGCGCTCTTTATTTTGTCCGTGTTCAAAGTACACCATTAGTCACATTATTAGATTAGTCAGAAGCCTGGATTTCCGAGGCACAGCATTGAAAATCAATGCAGGTACTCCAGACGCCACTGATTTTGATAATAAGGATATCAGAATCACAGTTGAAGGAATCAGACAATTGACAGGTAGTGATTAGCACAGAAATAAAAAGGCAAATAAATAAGCTTATCGATACGGTTAATAAAATGCTTAAACCAAGAAAAGGTGACATATTGGACACCGATATTCCAAATTTCGTTTTTTTAATCATTATGATTTGAAGTCATTTTTTACTGAAGAGCTCATAGAAGTCCCCATAGTTAGCTAAATGGAGGTAGCCGACATAAGAGTCTCAGTCCGATAGCATATTTCATATGCAACCATGGAGTTTTAGCTGTTACGGAGTGTACCAGAGCAACTACGCAACCTTTTGCAAAAATCTGACCACGACACCTGCGCCCGCGGGTTGCACTCAAGGCAGTCTGCCCTTTGCCATACTCAACCCTTAACATAGTGATAGACGAGGGTATCACATTGTCAACGAGCAATCAGCAAAAGTCAATGCAAATAACGGACCGCAATGATGCCCTGAGAAAAACCCCAGGCATAGTGGCCTCACCCTTGTTGAAATTATTCGTCACAATCCGATACTATGCCTGCCATCGCTACAGAGGATGAACGAACATAATCGACGAGTCATTCAAGAACTCGAAGATGGTGTGGTAGTTGACGTGTACAAGCTGGCTTGCAGTCGGAGCAGAACTCAGTGGTTCTATCCTCCTCGGCCAGCATCTGAGGAGGAGAAAAGCTTCGTGGGAAATGCAGGAGGTCGCAGACAGATATGGAATGACAGAGGACGGTCATACCTCGAGGAGGGAGTAGTTAACGAGTAACCCTCTCTTGACAGCGAACGATAGCAATCATGGTGCTGGCACATCACATAATTAGCTGCCGGCGTTGCCTTCGGGAAATGCAAGATCTGCTTATTGCTTATGTTAGCCGACTTTGCCGGCTGTAACTTATTTTATATTTTATGTAAATAAGTACAACTGGAGTAATCTATAACTGGATCCCCGCTGGATAACTCTCTGGTTTATCGTGGATACATAAAAACCACCTACAAGTGGACTTGATACCGGTTACTAAATGATATACTGGTCTGGTCCTGCCAGTTTCGAGATTAGTGCTGCCTGCGACAGACAGACGGACCTATACAAAGTAACAAGATGATAGATAGCTTTAAAATGAGAGATTAGTTCGCCTTCAACAATTTAAATGCAATTGATTGGCCGAACATCAATGTTGCATAGCGCTCAAATCATTTATAGACGAGAGTGATGTAATGGATCAGTGTATGAAAGAAATGTACATTAGTACAAGGACAAGTGATATAACAGAGGGGCGATCGTTTATAAAAAGAGTAAAGAGTAAAGGTCCAAGATGACTACCTTGAGGAACACCAGATGAAACGCGAACCTGTTTCGAGGTAGTCAACCTCAACATGACTCGTTGGGTCCGATCACTTAGGTATGCCAAAATCCAATCCAAAAGAGACAGACGGAAACTTTAACGGGCAACCTTAAGGAGTTAAAGTTCATGGTGTACGGAGTCAAACGCCTTACTGAAGTCAGTGTAAATGACATAAGATTGCAATCTTGAAAGGAAAGCATCATTTACTATGGAATCAAAAATAGCATATATTTTTATTACAACACAGTTAACTTAGGTGATATTTCACCAAGCCTGGTCGAATCCTCCGGCTTTATTATGAATAAACGTCAAAAGAGGCTTTTTTGAATAAGGCTGCATCATAGTGGAAAGAGCTCCTTGAATGATCTTCTCTTGACCATCCTGACTATACACCCTTCCAGCTAAGTGTCTTGTTACCCGGTTGCAGTATCGCTGAAGCGTTCGTTGTACCGGTTGGCGAAGGCTCCGACTTGGCTGTATATGGTCTCCATATTGAGGTCTCTGTGTAAGGTAGAATTTCTGACGTACCAGTCAGCACCGGTCATTCGGCGTAAGGCTAAGTTTTGGAGTGTCTGAATCCGTCTCCGAGATGCAATGCCCCAAACCTGGAAACCGTATCTCCAAGTTGTCGCCACCACGACGTTGTAAGCTGCCCGTTTGCAGCGAAATGGCAGTGGGCTGTTGGGGCTTACTAGCCAGTTGGCCTTGGCCATCTTAAAGCGGCACGACTTGAGAAGGCCGTCAATGTGCGCCCGAAAGCTAAGTCTCTTATCCAGTACAATCTCAAGATACTTGGCGCTTCTGCCAGGGTGAAGGAGGCTGCCATCTCTCCAGACTGCTGGAGTCCTGCCACGCCTCAGTGTGTAGTCGACCGCCTAGCACTTTGAGGCATTGAGCTTGATGTTCCACTTGCGTGCCCAGCTCTCAAGCAAGTGGATGCATTCCTGGGCCCCGTCAGTGGCTTCGTACTCACAGTGGGCGGGGTAAAATATTTCTACGTCATCGGAAAATGTGGCCACCAGGTGTTTGCCTGGGCTGGCAAACTCGTGTAGGTCATCCGGAGTGGAAATGTCTGGCGCATTCAAATTGTAGAGAAAGGGCCCCGTACGCTGCTTTGAGGAACACCCGCCTTCATTTTGCGAACAGGAGAGATTGCTGCCCTAGCCTTGACTTCGAACTTTCGCTCCGTTAGTTACGATCGCAGAAGTAGAAAGCAGAGGCCGCGGAGACTTATCTTGATTTTCTGGGGCAATTCACCAACCCAGACTCGGTCGTCCACCGACTCCATTGCAGTAATCTTTGTCGTCGTAAACCTTAAGAATATTGTAAATCACTCTGTGAACGTGTGCAACAGCGCCATGCCCTCCCCTGAACCCTAATTGGTGATGGGGCGACAATCAGTCTTTCCCAGACTTTCGACAAGGAAGGCAGGAGACTGATCGGCCGATATGACTCAGGATCATATTCCGACATTCCCCACATATGGATCATATGGATCTTCGTTAACTTCCACTGGGAAGAAAAGTGTTGAGTCCTTAATATGGAGTTGAAGACCAACGTTATAAAAAGGAGTGCGCGCATTGGCAGGGTCTTCAGAGTGGTGTCGCATATTTCATCATGGCCCTGTGGTTTGGGTAGTCTCATCGAGTTCTTCTGGGGAGGCCAAATCGAAAGCTTTAAACGGTTCCACCAAGCGGCTGTCAAAGGTATCTTGCTTGCTCTATGTCTGTAAGGCAGTATTTTCCATTGTGGCGAAGAAGGGGAACGGTTCTCCACGGCCCTGGGTATAGTCCATGGTCCTCACCCTCCTGAATAAGGATGTGTCTTTCTGTCTGCGAAGGGCCGCATTGAGTTGCCTCTCCGCTCATCGCCACACCGCCTTTTCACACGGATGCTGATTCGTCTGGAACCTGCGTCTGCACCGCCTCTTGATCCTGAGCAGGTTTGCTACATCTGCGGGCAGCTCGTTGCCAGCACTATCCAGCCGTCTGGCAACTGGTAGGGAAGTTGCTTCGGCTGCTGATAGGCGAATCTTTAGGTTGAGCAGCTCAATGGCGTCTTCTATATCCCGTCCAATGCAGATATCGGTGTTGAGGTGAATACTTTCACTCATCTGTCTCTGGAAGACAATGCGTTCGCTGATCAGCCTCTGTATTGCGCTGATTACCCTTTCTCTGCTCTCCAGGGTAACTATCAGGGCCAGGTGGTCGCTCGGGAGGTGCCAATCATCAGCGATTGAGAGGAGCTGGTCAGGGATCCCTTGGTAATTAGCGAAGTCTATGCAAGACGGAGTGCCTCTGCTGCTGTATCTTGTGGGAGAACCTGTGGCCAGTACCTTCAATTTACGATGCGTTAGGCTGATAGCTAGTTAAAGGCCGCGCGCATTGCTGCTATTTGCGCCCCACAGCCAGTGATGTGCATTCCAGTCGCCTTCCACTAGATATCTGCTTCCAGCCGAGTTGAGTATGACGTCCTCAGTCGACGTCTGCTCATTTGGCCTGCAATAGACTGCTACACCATCAGTGGGGACTTTCAGTCTCCATGTCCTCGTCGTTTTCGGTTAGCGCAAAGATAGCATATCTATTGGATGTATGTATTTGAACTGGACTGGTATCAGTCTTGTTCTGTTTTCGCCGTGTGGCAGGTGGAGACCAGCTGTCTAAGACTTTGCGCTTATCGTTTTTTTTTCGCCTGTGATTCAATCAGTCGAGCCACGGCTCCGGCGGGTGAATTGGGTTTGACGATTATAGCGTCTCGGGGTCTCTTTTCACACTAGCAACAGCATGTGGGCTGCTGCCGGGGTCCAATACAGTGTAGGAAGGTGGAACTAAAATACTTCTTGCAGACATCAGCGCAGAGAATTTCTTGGTAGCTGCTGTTAAGCGGCTGTTAAGCATTGAGGTGCTCGGCGGTGTAGTGGCGTCGGCATTTAGTTGGCCTACCTCGTTAGTTCGCGACGACCCCTTGTTACCCAGTGTGGGTGCTTTGCTGTTATCAGCACTCATTGGAATGGTGGCTCTATTGGGAATACCACTGGCTAGGTGCATTTCTTTTCTCTTAAAACAAATTGTTTTGTCAGCAAGTAGTTTTGTTTGAATTATTGCTGTTTTTGTACTTGTGCAGGATTGCCTTTGTCTATGTGCAGGATTGCAAAAGCGTTTGGACGTTTGGGCATGCACTTTAGTTTTGATTTTAATTTTTTTCCTTCGAACACTAAAAAGTGTCTCCGTTACCAAGAAAGTAAATTGAAGCAGGTTTGTCGTAGTTGACCGATTCTTTACGAATCCATGTTGACCAGGGGAGACAGTGATTATTTTTTCAAATAAATTAAGGATTGTAATTTTGTATATTAGAATTACGATTTTTTCAAAAGAGATGGAAAGACAGATTTAAGGGATAGATTAAAAAGCTTTAACGAAGTTTTGTACGAAGTCTTTGACGCGTTCCGTCAGACTTTGTCTCAAATTGCGTGAAAATGACATTTTTAGAGGAGCTACATTCGACTCTGCTTCGATTTAGACTCCACAAATATGCGCTGACAAAGAGATGACAACAAAAATGAGATCTTGATTTACTTTTAAGGTCCTTCAGGTTAAGTACTGTAAGTTACGACAATGCGACGTATTACAAGTACGCAAAGCATCTGTTGGCTAGCAGCTATGATAGACCGATCAGACATTGTGGATTATATTGATAGTTTTCCATCGCATGCCAGGCTGCTGAGAGGGAAATCGCCAGTATAATTTAAAAGTATCTTGAAAGGAAGGAAGCTTTCGAGAAAATATTTTAAGTCATCCAACAAGTTGAGTTCTAAGATGACTTAAATGGAGTTCACACGGGCATGCGCGTGGCTCATAGCCCTCAGCGAACTAATCTATTTATTCATGAGTATAATATTGGTGGCCTTTTCCTTACTTCCAGTAAGGGGACGACTTGCAAATACCCCTCATTTGTTGCCAAGTTTCTGCTAGCTATGGATAAAGCTTGCAATTCGCTAGAAGCTTTATTACTTTGGCTAATTAACGATACAGGGGGCTTTAGACAGTGAGATCATGCATTATGGAAAATTTACCAGCAAGCGACAGTTTTGTTTAATTCGCTTCCAAAGTGGTTTTTTAGAACTAGTACCTGACTTATCCACTAATACATTTACAATACAAAGGCTTGTCGGCAGTCGAGCAGTCCCACAGATTGTACATTGCGACCACACGACGAACGTCGGAACAAGAAAGCTCCGCACTTTAGGTGTCTGGGAGGCTAGTGGGACGTCTGCAAAACGCCTACTCCTACGGACGGCAGGCAGCCTGCTGAAAACAGCCGAAGAGCTGCAAACGGTAAACGCCCTGCTCGATTATACCTATCATACCTCGCTAGTTAATCAAGTGGGGAACAGATATCAAAGAACGAGTACATGATATTGCAAAACAATTTAATGGAAATATCAATGTCTGCAAAATTGTACAGTTGGGACCAATCGAATCAAGCTTGTAAAAATCAGCCTGATGGAAACAACGGACAGGATCAGGTAATTTCGATTCCTTGGCAGGCACACGGGCTGGTATATCAAAGTATGATGAAAGGGATATTTAGGACGTTATCTAAATCCAGCACAAATATAAAATCCAAAATCAATCTCCTGATTCGTGACCCGATCAATCTGTAATAAGGACAACTCATGTAGGCCATCAATAAACTCAATCTTTTTGAGATCGCAAGAAGATTAAAGTCGCCAAGAACGACCAAGAGTGAAGTGAATAGAGTACAATTGCAGAGACGCCTCCCTTTCCCCGCGAGCTGACCAACAGGCCTCACACTTCCAACAATGCTAGATCCCTAAACACTCGTCTAATACAAAGGATGCACACTAAGGACTTTGCAGCTCTATTCAAAACCCTGAACTCCCACTAGGGTGAAAATATTTAGGAAACTATTTTTATGAGTATTTATATATATATTCTTTTGTGTATAGAAAGAAAGGGCACTGTTGACTGGAGCACTGAAGAAAATATTTAGTTTACTCATTTTTCGTTATCAATATAATTGCCTTCCATATTTTAATTGTTTTACTTAGTACTGCTTTTTATTTGCTGAAAAAAGGTCAGATCAAAATAAATCCAAAAGTTTCTTAGATATTAGATGTATTTATTAAATATTTTGATTGCTGATCTTGACATGACCGTCATACCAAGTCTTTAATCGATGTGATATGTCTGAAAATGTTGGACGTTTTACTGCTTGTTCATGCCAACATTCCATCATTAAAGAATACACCGCCGTTGGGCAATTTTCTGGACAAGAGAGTAATTGGCGGGACCTTATTAAATTTATTACCTCTGGATTGCTGTAACCACAATACGGCTGTAATGACAAATTGGGATTAATATAAGGTAATTAGATTCTATTTGAAATTTTATATTATATTACAGAAATTTTAGGTTTTACCTGCATTCCATAACTATAGATTTCCCAAAGAACAACTCCAAAAGACCATATATCACTTTCGGTAGTAAATTTTCCATATAAGATAGACTCGGAGGGCATCCACCGAACAGGAAGTAATGATTTTGATTGCACCCTAGAGCAAGTAATTGAAAATGGTATAAGGTCAAATGATAGCAAAGTTCATTAATATGGAATTAAAAATACCTGTAATAATCAGAACTGTAAATATCCCGTGACAATCCAAAATCAGAAATTTTTACAATTAAACCTTCATTGACCAAACAGTTTCGAGCAGCTAAATCACGATGAACATAGTGATGTCCTGATAAGTATTCCATTCCCTCACTTATCTGTATTGCGATTTGTAGAAATTCCAATTGTAATAATGTTTTTTTTTCAATCGGCGAATTTGATATTAGAAATTCATGAAGGTCACCATTAGCCATATATTCGAAAAGCATACAGTAAGGCTCTTTATTTAAAATCACCCCAAGTATGCAAACAATGTTTTGATGCTTGAGATCTGATATTAATTCAATCTCACGCCTAAAATCCTGTTGTGTTTTAACTGAGGCGTTTTCTTTTAATGCTTTTATGGCAACATTTACAACTTTCTTGTTGGGTTGCGTTAGTTGTCCTTTATACACTTTTCCTAAAATAAAAAAAAATATATAAGTAAGCAAAATAGAAGTTGGTTGCAATATGAAAACGAATCTTTTTGAATAATAATAAACAAGTACCCAGAACCGTCAATATAAATGTCCACTAAAAGGGCTCTGACGTAAACACTCTCCAACAAAAAATAAAAAAAATTGAATTCGCACACTGATTTCCCGGAAATACTCTATTTTCATTTTGATCTGCCAATTATTGAGAAAAATAATTCGCTTTTATACCGTTGTGTAATTCCAATGTGCAATTCGCCCCCATAAAGTATATATATTCTAGATTAGCATCAACAGCTGAGTTAATATAGCCATGTCCATTCGTCTGCCTGTGTCAATGTGAAATAGTCTTTCAATTTTAAAGCTACAGTATACAGTCATTTTGTTGCAGGCAGTTCATAAGTCAGAACCGACCGAATCAGACTACTATATCATATAGCTACCACAAGAACGAACGAACGATTCTTGTATGGAAATCTTCTTTGTTTATAAAGATGAGATCACAAAACTATGCATTTATAGGTTTTCGTATATTATAATATACTTATATACATATATCATAAATCTTTCATGGGAACGGTCGGTCGAAAATTAAGTTTTTGAGTGCACATTTGTTTTATTTAGATATTTTGACCAAACTCGGCATTTATAGGTTTTGCTTGCTTCCCTGCATACATTAATTTGCAACATCAACATCGGAATATTATATCATATATCTGAGTTCTTGTGTGAAACACTTTCTTTTGTTTATCAAGATATCTTGACCAACCCGGAAATAGTTAAACCAAATTGCTTACATAAGAGCTAAAGATTTTTCCAGGATATCGTCATAAAACTTAACATTTTCGAACTTCACTTTTCTTACAGTTCTGCAAAACGTAAGGCAATTATCTACTTTTTAGTCTTCGGCGTTCCGAAGGTATCCTTACTTTATCGTTTTTTATTCATTTTTAAAGTCGATGTACTCATACGAATTGTAAAAATGGACATGGCTTTAATGGCCCTGCTGTTAACGCATATTAAGAACACATATTTTTAAATTAATTATTAGATCGATCTAAGGATATATATTCTGAAATAGTTTTATTTACCAAATGCTCCCTCGCCCAATTCTTCAAAGAACTCTACATCTTGTAATGTAAAGTGTGGTATTCGCAAAAGTGAATTTTTTTCCATACTTTTAGATGGCATTCCTACAAGTTCAATGGAACTATTTAATGTTATTCTTCCCGTATCTTGGTTTGAATTTAATTGTGAATTTCCATATATATTATTTCCGGCGTTAGGTGTATTAATCTGGAATACGTACAAAATAATTTAAAAATTTTATGATTTTCTTTACATGTATAATAGCTTACGTACACTTTGTATATTTTTCATTCCACGAGAACCTTTCTTTTTTAAAATAAGAACTGAAGTAAGGATAACAGCTACAGCTGTCAACCCCAATATTGAAATAATGGTTAGCCAGAGCTTATCGACACATTTTGGAATATTGCAAGGCTCAATACTTCGATCTAATGATTGGTCATCTACAAAACACCACGGGTTCTTTTCAACTTTTCCTGGGTTCCTGAAATGTGGATAATTAGCTTATTAAGTACTGTTTAAATTTATTTTTTTTTATATTAGAGTGATGTGATAAAATCAAGAGATATACATATATTTTTGTGTTTTAACACAAGGCTCTCTTGCCTTGACTGTAATTTTTTACCTTTGCAATTTTAAAATAGATATACTTGCATTAATAAAGCTAGATTAAGCAAAAAAGTTAGCTACACCACCGGTGACGAGCTCGCAAGTACCTTCAACCGATTGAACTTCTTACCATCACTTTGCATTTCACTTTATAGTTAAAATCTCTGTTTTGATTGTATTGAAGGTTGTTCTCTGCGTTTGTGTTCATATTTCAGTTTAGTGTATTTTTATACCCTGAACCCATTCAAAATGGGTAAAAAGCATATAATATTTGTACAAATGATTATTTGTTTGGCTGGATCGAGGTCCGGGGTTCACTCATTCAAACCAAAATTGAAAACGCAATTTTTTGTTTGATTTTAACCAATATATTTCGGCTGCACTCAGCAACCGTCTTCAGGGCACTAACACAAGAAACAAAAAACACAATTAACATTAAGATACATTAAATAAAATTTAAACTATTTAAGCAATTAAAAATTTGGTATAAAAAATATACATTGCTTTACACGCCTGCGCTCATTGACGTGGAGATTGAAACTATTTACAATTCAATAGATGTCTGTAAAGGTGAGCGCAGTTTTCGGTGTCCGTTTTGTAGTTTTGTCGTCTGTTGTTTGGTGTGTTTATTATGTGTAACATTTCTAGTGTATGTCTTTTGTTATAGTGTTGTTCTTGTTGTAAAATTGTCGTCGCATCGAAATATATTGGCTAAACTCAAACAAAAAAATTGCGTGTTCAATTTTGGTTTGAATGAGTGAACCCCGGACCTCGAGCCAGCCAAACAAATAATTATAAAATGGAAAGGTCGCCAAACAAAACATTTGTACAAATGTATGCTACAGGTAGAATGCGGAATCTCAGACCCCATAAAGAATATTTATTCTTGATCAGCATCAATAGCCGAGACCTTCTAGCCATATCCGTCTGTCCATCCGTTCGCATGTATGAACGATGTTATGAGCTTATTTCCGATAATCAATAACTCTTCCCAGTTTCCAAGTAATCGATATCGAATTATTTTTTTTTTACACGTGGCTTCTTAAATAGTATCTATGTATGTATATGTATCAGTATCTTTTTATCAAATATATGTAAATGAATTGTTGGTATGGCTGTCGAGTAGAGTCGCTATCAATTTACGTGGTCTTTTAATTTCTAGGACGGCTGTAAGATATAAGGCAACGGCAAGTAGTTCGTTCGTTAAAAGCTTTTTTTCTAAATTTATTTTAATTAATGCTAGTACCCCTCGAGCACTTCTAATCTATTAGGTTTCCTGATCACTGAAGCGTCTTCCAGTAACAGTCAAGCAGCTATCAAAACAATAAAAGTTAAAAAGTTCAGCTAATGACAACAGCTTTTTTTTGGGTGCCAGATCACCAGTAAAATGAAGGCGAACGCATAATGGATGAGTCTGCTTGTAGTTTCTGAAATATTTAAAATTAAAACATTCGACCGATCGATGCTCAAAAAATTTTCACTTTTCGGACAAACAAATAACTCCTTGTGCCAACTTCACTTCTGTATATATTCTGTCTTTAATATATGTATGTAATATATGCTTAATACATGTTGTGAGTAACTTTATTTCACCACTCTATGGTAATTGTATGGCAATTTAATTGCATCGATAACACAGGCCTTACCTCATGCCGCATGCTCTCACAGACAGTGTAAGTAAGAATACATATGACGTGTGTGATAGAACGGCATCCCTGCTCTTTTTTATTCGCTTTATTCGCTCACACTACAGGAAAATGCTTTAGCTTACTCTCAGTGCTCTTTCTTGCATTCTAGCTCGATATCGTTTGTGGGGTGCGGTGGACGTGTAACCTATGTCATGAGCTTTGTCTTTTACTAAGTTTCGCTATTAGTAAGATATTCTCAGCGTTGGATCGACATCGGGGCCAGCAGTAGAATTGTTTGACTCTGGCCAAAGTCTTCGATATCCCACCATGCATTGTCACCTCGCTGCATGAGCCCTTCAGCCTTTCAAACACTCCTCGTTCTCAAACATGGTGGCCGACCACCTCAACTTGCTCCACTTCAAACAGTCAAACGGACAACATATCTGCCACGATATTGTCTGTTTTTGCGATCTTCGATGTTGAAATTGAATGTCATCGTGAATTAACGTATTTCGTATTTCGAGTTCTAAAGTTAATTATTTTCTCCGAAAACATATCAGCAAGACTACTTAAGTGAGTTGGAGCATGTTGGCGATATTGGCGAACTTTAAAAGTCCGCGGGACGCCATCATGCGAGTCTCTAAAGAAAAGTCACACTTTTTCAAAAAAAAAAAAAAGGATCGAAAACTTGGATTTTGTAGTGTCCAGCGGCCAAAATAAGCCTGCATTCTTCAGGCAGAACGTCAATGTTTGAAGTGAGGCTTCTGAGAGAACATTGAACTGCTTCAATAACCAGATAGTATTGGAAAAAGTAGACTTCCTGTTAAAACGAATTTTTCTTTTGTACCGTGAAAAGATCATATATATTGCGAAAATTGGGATTACTCCATTGACACCGTGAAGACGTAGTAAGGTTCGACATAGTAAATGCCAAATATTTCAGGTTACCGATATTGGGCCGCATCCAGCATACTTGTTGAGAAGGCGAACCCCTGGAAAAAGATTTGGTACTGCCCAACGTTGTCCAATATTTCAAACAAGGAGGGGCTCACAGGAAAACGTAAAGCAGGTATTTCGCAAATTAATATATAGCAAAAATAAAAGATTGGCCCCAAAAACCGCAATACTTGTGCAAAGGCCAAATACGATAGAAATCCAAAAAGACAAGTGCTCGACCCTACCCCAGTCCCATCAGTTTCTGTGAAAATTATTCAGATCAATATATTCCCGACTACTTTTCTAAATTTTTAATGGAACAACCCATGACATCGCCGGTCGTGGGCAGCAATGCGAAATGATAAGACATAAACAAAATAATCATCAAAGCGCAAAAAATGCAGTTGGATAGGACAGTCTAGCTAGATTATATATTCGAGTTCGGGGAAAAGGGGTTTGTAAGTATTTATCTAATAAAAAGGCTGTGCAGAAGAAAAAATATAAGATAAATTGGAAGCAACTGTTCTTATAAGAGGGACAACCTTGGGTGAAGAAAACGGATAATATTTTATATTTTTATACCTGAAACCATTAAAAATGAGTAAAAAGGGTATAATGTATTTGATCTAGCCATGTCCGTCTGGATCTCAGAAACCATTAAATATAGAGACTTGAAATTCGGAACGGAAGTTCTCCTAGGGCCTCCGAAGAATAAGTTGCCATGTTTCCAAGTAATCCATACAAATTGAGTCACAAAATTAGGTATGCAGATTCTTGAATAGCATACATATATAAAGAATCTTTTATTTTATAACAATCGCCAACTTCTAATTTAATTCGTTTTTATTTTAATCAACACTGAATTATTTTCAGGGTTTCCCTTGTCGGTAACTCCCGACTAGACCCGCTTACTTGTTTTTTTTTTTAAATTTCTATAAAAAAGTACTTTTACTTATTAATTTTGTAATGCACCGTAATTTTTTTAATCTTTCATTGATGTAGGTATGTTCATATACTTTTGTTTTGTTGCACTATCAAATGCAAAATTAATGGACATCCACTCAGAATACATTCCCATGTTTGACCGTATCGTAGTAGTTTGAGAAAAAACTAATTATCCAGTAAACTTGACACTTAGAAACGATGTTGTCCAACCTGAGTGTTAAGGAGGAGGAGGAAGCATAAATATATTAGGCCATGCTGTGCAAATGATTGCAGGGACACCTGACTATGACGTTCACTTATAAAGAAACTTATAAAATTATATTTAATTTAAGAACAACGCTCACTAAAAACAAGTAAGAGGTTCTAGTCGGGAGCTCCCGATATATATACTATTCTAGAAGCTACATGTCTAGTTTAGTGACTCTAGCTCACATTATTTAACAAAATTGCTCAAAAAACAGGATGTCGATATCGATTTTTATCGATTGCTTGGAAACGGAGTAAGTTATCGATTATCGGAAACAAACTCGATCTGCGTAGGCACTAAAAATACCTACAGCTAGCATTTATAAGTTCTCTTGATACTTGCGTTCATACGAACAGTCGGACGGACGGACGGACGGACCGACAGACAGACGGACATGGCTAGATCGACTAGGCTATTGATGCTGATCAAGAACATTTATACTTTATGTGGTCAGAGATGCTTTCTTCTGCCTATTAAATGCGTTTACATTTTGCACAAAAACAATATACCCCTTTTACCCATTTTTAATGGGTTCAGGGTATAAAAATGAGCTAACAAACAAATATCAAATATTTTTGGTCAACTCTGAGCATTTTAATATTTCACAATGCATATTTAATGTCAACAAAGTATTAAGTTAAATGCATTTCATGCAAAATGTAATCCAAATTTTCCCCATCTTCCAGGTCCAATTTTCCAAAAGCCTGTATTAGGGCCCCAGGTGAATGATGTATTTAGATGTTCAACCAGGCTCATCAGTCAACATTTAAAAAAATTACATACCTGCAATAGTTTTGACCTATAAGTTCTGGAAAGTCCGAAATTTCCTTCATCAACCACGACCATCTCAGGCACGGTTTTCCCGATATACTGACGTTTTCAATTCCTCGGTAACTCGAACCATCCTCCCAATAGCAATCTTCAGCATCGTCTACTTCAATAGTAATGCCTAATGAGGAGCAATCTTTTTCTCGTGGTATTTTTTGACACTCTTCAACACCTACTACACTAATTACAGGATGACGTTTCGCAATAGCGTATTCTTTTTGGCAAAGCTCATTTTCTAAAAGCTCACATTCTTCTCGGCAAATTCGTTTTAAGTTTTCAGATTCCTTAGTCGGTGGATATTTGCTTGATACATCATTAGTAAATACATCGTTGTAATAAACTGGTTTTTTTTTAAGAAAGGAATGTCTATTTTTAGGATCTTTTAAAAGAAATCTCTTTTTTCGCGTCTCATTTCCACTGTATTTGTTTGTAATCATTGCAACATTGGCAAAGTACAATAAATTTGTTCGTTCTGGAGTTCTACAAATTGGAAGAGAGCTCAAGCATAAGCTCGGCAGTGCATATTTTCGGCAATTTGAATTCATATCTCTAAAAAATGTGGTATAAGCATATCTTAGCAAAAATAAATGAAAAATACTCACTTTGATTCTTTTATAACTCCATAAGCCGCCTTTAACCGATCCTCTAAGTCATTAATGGTAACATTAGGCGATATAAAAACGTGAGAGTTTCTTAAAAACTCATTACAAATCGTTCCATTATACAATTGACATATTCCAGAAATTTGGTTAAGTCTTTAAAAATAAAAAGGTTTGGTTAGGTTAGGTTAGGATAGAGTGGCTGTCGATATATTCAATACACCTAGTCTATATTTGATACCTTGAAATTGTTTAAAATTCTTCTACTGGTTAGATATACATTAATCAGAACGTGGTCCTGTTTCAACACCTGACGAGTAGAGATTTGCGGCAGTTTGTAACAGATGCTGACTTTTTTGGATATGCCATCACTATAGCTATTTTTGTTGGTTAAAAGCTTCCTTGATCACTAGTATTTCGTCTTGGAAGATGTTGCCTCTCAATCGGCTGTCTACTTTAGATCTCTCGTGTTAAAGGTTATGACTCTATCGTGACCTGACCCAGTTCTCTTTACGAGGAATGAGTATTTTAAAAGGGTTTTTGGGAGTTAGAGTGGCATGCAATAGGCCGTTCTGTGTGGGAAAGAACATGTCCCTGAGTTAAGCAGTCACCAAAATGAAGACCTTCTTGGTACACACAGTAAATGTTAAGCATATCGGCCACTCTATTCTTTTTTATATAGTTGTTTGGCTTTGGGATCCCTTGAGGGGGAGCCTACCAAACTAAATCGCTGAAAAATGGATTTGTTAAGACCCAAACTAGTCTCTCGCTGCTGATGGACAATCTCTTTCTAGAGAAAATAACAGATTCCGTTTGTGAGGGTTAACCTCCAAGCCGGGACAAATTATAAAACAAGTTTATCGAAAGTGACCAACTATGAGTTTTCTGAACCCCGCACAAAGCTGCCATCACAAGCATTCTTGTTTCCTTCTTGATCAAGATCCAAGCGGCAACCGTTAGAACATCGCTAGTCCAAATATGCAGGGTATACAGTTCGGCTACTATCCAGCTTTGACAGAGAGACTGAGAAAACTTATTTAATAATGGTGCTCGCATACACATATACATATGCACCTTTATGAGAGATTACATAGTTTTCCGTTAAGCTAAGCTTTTACATATTTATCAACTATATAAAGACGTTCTCTATCAAGCAATACAAGTCGCCAGCCTTACAACAATTTTAATTACTCGATCTTTCAGAATACAATTTAATTTGCAAGTAATTTTGATTCATGGTAAACGTCACATACAAAACTTAAAATTAAGAAAACAACAATAGCTGAAAAAAATCAAATCAAATTATTCTAATAACAAACTTTTGGCGCAACAACAGCAATAAAAACTAAAAGTTTTATTATTCAAATCTCTAGCTCTTGAACATTTCCAAGCTCCAACCGTTCATACAGACGGTCAAAAGGAAAAGGGACATGGCTAAGCAGACTCAGGTCGTCGGCGTGATCAATATTGTATGTATGAGGTCAAGGATGCTTGTTTCCGGCTGTTACACGTGCAAAAAAGCATAATAGCCTTTTATTTTAGATCATTTAAGTAACGGGACATTCTGCTATGCACCTAACTCGATCAGCCATTAATGAGCTATCGACCATTGTTAGCCTTTTTTTGCAGCCTTTGCACTTTTGTCTAAATACCAAAGCTCAGGAGAAAAAAAACTTGCCACTTATATACAAATAAAATAAGTAAATTCCCATTGGTGTGGGTGATGGACGACGGGCGTAATAGT
Organism: Drosophila littoralis; assembly: GCA_018903485.1. Taxonomy (NCBI): domain Eukaryota; kingdom Metazoa; phylum Arthropoda; class Insecta; order Diptera; family Drosophilidae; genus Drosophila; species Drosophila littoralis. The sequence goes on along the minus strand of JAEIGF010000059.1, from coordinate 396,408 downwards.
AGGACCATAAAAGGATTCTATTTAATTCTTTATTAAGCACGACCCGGCCGATATTAAAGCCACTTTAGAATTAAAAACAAAAGAGTTCTTAAGAGTGAACACAAGCTGTTGCCGTTGGTAATGATATTGCTGAGCTTACGCCTCGTGGTAGGCACTAGGTTACTAAAAGTGCACTGCCTGTCGCTGAGCTCCGCAAAGCTGACTGTTGTTAATGTTTTGTCAGCTCATAAGCAACTAGGTGTTAAATGCTGTCATTTCGTAGTCGTTAACCCTGCATATGGGATCAACAGAACTGCGTCCCCTTTGGAGACATCTCCGTCCTCGGGCATGCCAATCTTTTGTCTTCTTTTTACATACCGTTTGAAGAGGACGAGACCGCTGACGATAGGATGCCTTATTAATGCTAATAAAGAAGCCTGCGTCGGCACGAGTTCCCTTATAAACTTCAGGTTCTTGGTGTTCAGATGGTAGACTCAGAAGTTCGTCGTAGCCGGTTTAGTTTGATAGGGTGGATGCCACTACTATTACGTATGGGGTGCCAACCACACTAAACATTGGGCACATGAGTCATCGGCTGCTAGTTCACAGAGTGCAAGTGACAGAGTGACTGATGATCCAAAACGGATTTCAAATATTCCTGGTCCAAAAGGACCTGGTTTCTTGTTTCCTGATAGTGCACATTGCATTTTAGATATCGGTAATAGACATTCTATTTCTTGCTAATAGGACTTCAAACGGGTGACCAGTATCTATTTGTTATTTTTTGGTGTATTTCAAAATTTTACACATTCACAATTGTGTCTGTAAATTTATTTTTATCAGTTTATTATTTGACTCTATCAGTTGGGCCTTAATTATTTTAATCTGTTCTAAGTCACTAGTGTCTGTAGCCCCTGCAATGATTTTTAACGCGGTGCTGTGTGGTGTCTATCTCCAGTAACTGTTCGACTTCTGAAATAGCCACATAATTTTTGTCGACTCATCCGCCACGCGAGCGTAATTGGAGACGCTGGTTGTATGTTAGATACCCGTACTGCTCCCAGAGAAACACCTCTCAATCTACTATCGGAAGCAGATTGGAAAAAGTCCGTGATCCAGGTGTGAACTAGCGCGAGGAAGGAAAAACAAAGGAAATAATAACCTTAAAACGTAGAGTAAAAGTTAAATGGGCGCTGGCTTAAATCTTAGCGGAAAGTACAGATATTAATAAAAAATGAATAATACAATAACCACAAAGGCTTATATTAGGTGAACCACACTTCCCTTAATCAGGACTGATGTCGCTAAATCGGCTTCTACCCTTTCTTCGATGCAGAAAGCGTCTAACGTATTAAGAAGTGTTTTATTTTATTTAATCTCTGTCCTGATAAGCTTTCCGAACTATTTGGCCCTTTTTCCAGTCTCCCCGTCTGCATTAAAAACAAGTTAGAGGCCCTAGTCTGGAGATCCCGACTATTGGATACCCTTAAGCTTCTTCTACCAACACCAAATATAGCTCGCGCTACGAGCTCCTTTGCATTAGCAGCACAAAAATAAAATAAAAAAATTAGTAACAAGTAAGAGGTTCTAGTCGGGAGCTCCCGACTAGGGGATACCCTAAACCCTCTTCTTTCAACACTAAATGCAGATATATATACTATTCTAGAAGCTACATGTCTAGTTTGGTGACTCTAGCTCTTATTATTTACCAAAATTGCTCAAAAGACAGGATGTCGATATCGATTTTTATCGATTGCTGGATAACGGAGTAAGTTATCAATTATCGGAAACAAACTCGATCTGCGTAGGCACTAGGCTAAAATTTCAAGTCTCTAGCTCCTATAGGTTCTGAGATCCTTGCATTCATAAATACGGACAGACGGACGGACGGACGGACGGACAGACAGGCGAACATGGCTAGATCGACTCGGCTATTGATGCTGAGCAAGAATGTATATACTTTAATTGGTTGGCGATGCTTCCTTCTGCCTGTTACATACGTTTACATTTTGCACAAAAACATTATATCCCTTTTACCCATTTTTAATGAGTTCAGGGTATAAAAATAAAATATATAGTTCCGTCAACACGACTCGATCCCCTAACAGTCTATACTTATTGCCACTGTCTCTACTCAATAGCCATACCAATAATTCATTGCTAATGAAAAAAAAAAAACAAATTAGAGTAGCCAACAAATCGATGGAATTAAATAAAGAGGCGCGTAAATGTGTATGCGTTCATGTATACAGATTTTCTTGTAATTCGCGCTAGCTGCCGGAAGCACGTAACTACATACATATGTTAAAAACACGTGACGAAAAACCCTTTCTTTAATATCTTTAGTTTTGTTTAATTATATAATTTATTACGAATACATATTTGTGTATTCTCAAAAAGACAATTGCTTTAAAAATTTACTTGATATATGTTAAAAACTATTCTACAAATTAAAAACTATTCTACAAGCTGGAGCTTGGTGACTATAGCTGTAAAACCCGTAGAAATGTTCTCAAAAAATTGATTTTGATATCGATTTTTATTGAAATCTTGGAAACGGGGAAAGTTATCGATTATCGGAAAGAAAATAATACTGTGCGGGCATTAGGAGGGCCTACGCTCCAAATTTCAAGTCTATAGCTCTTCAAGTTTCTGATTTTCTTGCGTTAATACATACGGACGGACGGTCGGACGGACAGGCAGACGGACATATGTAGCTAGATCGACTCGGCTATCAATGCTGATCAAGAATATATTTACTTTATAGGGTTAAGGATGCTTTCTTCTGCTTGTTACAAATATTTGCACAAATATATTATACCCTTATTATCAAATTTGTTTGAATTCTGGGCATAAAAATCAGCCGCAACGACATTATGCACTGTGCGCGATATGGCTTGGCACTGATCGTTCGGCATCCGGCGTTTAGCTGAAACTCTTAGCATCCTCTCTCTCTTGCTGGGTGTAATCGGCTTAGGCTGTTAACGAGTTGGTAGCATTTGGCTACACTTATATTTGTGCATGTATATGTATTGTTTTATGAAAGCAGCATTAAGTAAATTTAGCAGGATACATGAGTTTTGCTCCCTTGAAAGGGATATTATAGTTTTGACATATGTATAAACTGCCTGTCTGTTTCTACATACATACATATATAAATTAGTCGATGTACTTTTTTTTAAGTATGTATTAATTTTCATATGTATGTACATATGTATTTCCGAATCGCCCGGCTTGGAGAATAAAGCCATCAAAACTATGCTTGGGATTTACGAGCCACACCACGTAGCTATACGTTTTTACACTAACGCCCATCAGCAACTGTGTATAAATTTGGAGTCTCCGAATGTAATGATTCTTCTTTGTTTTGTTTACAAAGTTAAAGCATAATTCTCTCTGTTATTTAAACGATCTTCTTTTGTATTTTGATGAGAAATGAAGGCAATGCTATTGATAGTAATTTTAAACTTTTTTAATGAATTATTATTATTATATACATATGTATGTACATATTAACATACATATATACATCATGTTTTTATGTTTCACATACCCATTGTTTTCATGTGTTGAATTTCTTGTCCATACATAATTATCCTTGAATGCTATGAAAACGATGTAACGAACAAGAAGTAATCGAAAATATTGTAAACTCATTTCCCTAACAATCCTTAAATATTTTTTATCTTTAAAGTTAATCCTTTTATCTGAGCTCTTAATTTTTGCATAAATATACATAAGTTTGTATGTAACTTATTTTCACTAGACAAAAACGATTGTGTATATAGATTATGCGCAGGACATTTAAGCATTTCACCCTCTTCAATAGAGATTAAAGTGTGACCAGGTTATTCTTCGTTTGGGTTATCCCACATAAGAATTGTTCAAATCAGTCAGGGGCGGTGTCTGTTTCGGGAAGTTTTTTCTCAAGATTCAATTTTCAATTAACTTTATTGCGTATTTTATTAAATATAAACAATTACCACTATCCAAACAGCATATGTTGGTTAGTGCCATTACTCATAATTGCCGATAATATAAATATCGCATTTTCGATTTGGGAAAGGCTATCGTGTATCTACTATGCTCAACATTTCTTACATTTACAAACCTCACATTCTCCAATTTCATCAGCTTTCGGTAAAAAATGAATGGCAAATATACCGTTCTTTTAAGTAAACAGCTGATCGGTTTGATTGGATTTACCTAAGCGCTGGCAAGTTTTTCTCCCAAATGGCAACTAATACGTCCTTAAATATTATATATAAAAACATAAAACTCAGCGATAAGCAACATGTAATATTTAAATTTAAAGTTACCGCTAAGCTTCGTTGCTAATAGCAACTTGCTATAACAGCTGGTTGTGGTGATGATACTTTCATATTTTTCTTAACATCGATACGAAATTCGATAAATCACTGAAAAAAAACATGAAACATGAACAGGGGAATGCCAACATATTTTCAGATATGTTACTGTTTGTATTTGCAATGCTATGTTTTCAATAATTATATGCCACTTAAATATTTTATGTTGGCTATTAAATGATTTATAAAATAAACTATAAAACATAACTACATTTGATAGCTTATGATAATATTGTAGAAATGAAATATAATGTATATTCAATTTCAATTTTTATTTACAATATTATTGTTGCGCTATTGAGCTTTTTCAATAGCTTTCACAAATAGAAATAATTAACTATTTATTTCTTGTGTTCAAAATTGTTTTGTATTTCTTAAAGTTACGAGAAGCAGGCAGACCCGAATTGGTCTGTGCTTATTATTTAAGAACAATAGTTTATATATAGGCAAGCGAACCCGAATTAGTACGTGCCAATTTTAGCGAAGCGACAATTATTAGTTATAATTTTGAGTAATGCAAGTGGCCGATGCGTACCAAATGCATGAAGCGAACGAACTTAACTAACTCGATGCGCAGCATCGAGGCCTTCGCATAAGTAAAGCTAGGGCAATAAAACGATCGTTACAGTGAAGAGCGGCAGCTCTATGTAACTGAATTCTTAAGAGCGAAATTTAGGCAATTGCTTTGCAGAGCGAGTATTATAAGATAAAATTAAGATGCTGCTCTTATCAGTTGCGAGGTCGCTCCAGTTGTTTTGGCTGCGTAACCAGACATTCTCCCCCCGTTGGAAGGCATGGGCTTTCAACAGATTCCCTGATGGGCAATAGGCATAGCTTGTTTGCAGCTCTTCTCGTTTCTCCTGTTGCGGTGCGCAAAATGGCTACTCGAGCGACTCCATCCTTTCCCACGATTAACTCTGTGATTCTCGCCAGTGGCCACCTTAGAGGCGGCAGATTTTCATCCTTTACGAGGACTATGTCGTTGACGCATAGGCCTGGTTTTGGAGTACGCCATTTGGAGCGCTGCTGAAGCAGTGTTAAGTATTCTTCACGCCAGCGAGACCAAAACAGTTGTTGGAGGTATGTTACGCGTTGCCAACCATCCAGACGATTGAATTGAAGGTGCGTCACATCAGGTTCAACGAACGATGAGCTGGGTCCACCAATCAAGAAATTAGCTGGAGTGAGCACATCTAGATCTGCTGGATCTTCTGAAAGAGGAAACAATGGCCTGGAATTAATTATCGATGCTATGTGGCAGACTAGGGTGCGAAACTCTTCGAAGTTGAGAACACAAGATCCAACAGCACGATAAAAATGATGTTTCGCTGTCTTCACTGCTGCTTCCCAAAGGCCGCCAAAATGCGGTGAACGAGGAGGTATAAATTTCCAATCAATGGAATCAGCCATGCAAAATTTATGCACTGACTCAATATGATTGCGACTTATGAATAGACGCTTGAGATCCAGAAGCTCGTTTTTGGCGCCGACAAAGTTGGTAGCGTTATCCGACCATATCTGAGATGGCCTGCCTCGAGTCGATATAAACCTCTTAAGCGCATTCAAGAATGAAGCTGTCGACAGATCCTTGACCAGTTCCAGGTGAACCGCTTTAGTCGCGAAGCAGACGAAGACAGCCATGTAACATTTGACTGGAGCTTTATTTCGTACGTCTGGCTTATAGAAAAATGGTCCACAATAGTCATCGCCAGAGACTTCAAAGGCTCGACAAGCAGTCAAACGTTCTTTGGGCAGATCAGCCATTATATGCTCTATTAATCGAGGCTTGGCACGAAAGCATCTCACACATTTTCCAACCACCTTGGATACGGTCTTCCTTCCACCAATCGGCCAATACTGCAACCGAATATGAGCAAGAAGTGCCCGTGGACCAGCGTGTAAGTCCCGATTGTGAAATCGTGTGATGACTGAGTCTGTGATGGGATGGTGAGACGGGAGAATTATTGGATGGCGAGCGTCGAAATCCAGCGAAGAGTTTTTCAAGCGCCCATCAACTCTAAGAATGCCGAAATCATCCAAAAAGGGTTAAGTGATGCTATACAACTGGACGGTTTAACAACTCTTCTCGATTGCAATGATTTGATCTCTTCCCACAGGTGTGCTCTCTGGACGAGCCTTAGTAAGAGTTGGGTCCCATGTTGTATATCAGACACTGTTAGTCCAGGATGCCTGCTTCTGTGTATGAATTTATAAATATATCCGAATATACGCTGCATTGTATCAAATGAGTTGACGTATTTACAAGTGGCAGTTATATCAACGAAGGGAGATGACGCAATAAGGACCCTTTTTTTAAGTTCGAGTTCTGTCCTTTCTGACAAGCAAGAAGCAGGCCAGTCCAATTTGTTTTTAACTAGAAATTCTGGGCCGTTGAACCACAGTGACGATTGATCTAATTCACTGGGCGTAGATCCTCTCGAGAGTATGTCTGCCGGGTTGAGTGAAGTAGGCACGTAACGCCATTCCATGCCATTAGTTAGCTCTTGAACTGCTGTGACGCGATTAGCCACAAACACATTGAGCTTGCAGGGCTCGGTCCTTATCCAGGAAAGGCATACAGAAGAATCCGACCAACAGTAGAATTTTCCATCGAACAGATTCATTTTAGATATCTCACGCATGAGATTAGATAATAAGACGGCGCCACAGAGCTCTAGCTTTGGAACTGTGATTGTTTTCAGAGGAGCTACACGCGATTTGGAACACAACAACTGACAACTGGCTGATGTTCGTCGAGAAAGGACGTAGGCACAGGCCCCATATGCTTCGATGCTGGCGTCGCAGAAACCGTGAACTTCTAACTCTGCTGCAGGTATTGACACGAGTCGAGGAAATTTAAGAAACTGTGCCTTCTCAAAACTGCAGCAAAGATCATGCCAAGCTGTTGCTAGTGATGATGGCAAGCTCTCGTCCCACTCAAGCTTCTCCTTCCAGATCTGCTGCAAAAAGATTTTAGCCTTGGCAATTACCGGCCCTATGAGTCCAAGCGGGTCATACAAGCGAGCTATGGTCGATAGTATTGATCTTTTGGATGGTTTAGATCTCTGCTGAATGGACGAAAAAGAAAACAACAACCGATCCGACGCTGAGTCCCAAGCGAGTCCAAGAGTTTTGGTGATGTCGCTACCATCATCAAACTTTAGAGAAGATTCTCTGTCCTCTACGGGTGTCCCTTTCAGTACAGCAGCATTGTTTGAGCACCACTTTCACAACTTGAAGCCCCCACTTGCCAAGATTCCAGCCGTCTGATTAAGAATTTCCTTTGCTTCTTGAATTGAATCACCCCCTGAAATGAGGTCATCAACGTAGAAGTCACGCCGCAAAATCCGAGATCCAATTGGAAAATTAGTTTCCTCATCCATAGACAGCTGATGCATAGCACGGATAGAGAGGAATGAAGCTGGCTTTGTTCCGTATGTAACTGTATCCAGTTTAAAAATCTTTATATCCTGTTCTGGCGAGTCTCGCCACAGAATACATTGGAGAAAATCATCCGGTGCTGAAACGCGTACGCAGCGATACATTTTTCCAATATCTCCTGTTAGGGCGATCGGGAAATTACGAAAGCGAAGAAAGATATGAAACAGCGAGCTTTGAATAACAGGTCCAGCCATCAATAGTTCATTTAATGAATAACCTGACGAGGTAGCTGCTGAGCCGTCGAAAACGACTCGCAATTTTGTCGTTGAACTGTCTTCTTTAAAGACACAGTGATGAGGAAGAAAGTATTGACAAAGTCCTATAGACTCTGGAGCAACAGGCGACATATGACCAAGATCCAAATATTCCTTTAGAAAGTTTGAATATTGAATCTTCAGATCTGGACGATTTTGTAGTTTGCGTTCCAGGGTCAGGAACCGACGAAAGGCTTGTTGGTATGACGTCCCCAGACATTCCAAACTTCGCTTGAAGGGTAAACGAACTGAATATTGGCCACTAGGCAATCTGATATGAGTATTTACGAAATGTTCTTCACAGATGTTTTCTTCCTTTGAAGTGGTAGGTTTACTTTCCAAGCAGGATTCTATCTCCCAAAATCTTCGAACCAATTCATCAGCACGTTCTTCAGAACTTGACTCAAGTTTGCCCGCAGTATGCTTTGCCATTAACATAGAACCACTCAAGCGTGGTCCGCCTCCAGAAACTACCCAACCAAGCCGTGTTTTTTGAAGACACGGTAGTCCTGGGAGAAGCCTTATCTGGCCGACGCTGAGAAGGTCGTAAAACAGGCTAGCTCCAAGTAGCAAGTCCACGCGTTGAGGTTTAAAGAAAGACGGATCTGCAAGTTTTATGTTATCGGGAATGTTCCAATTCGTCGTGTTGATAGTAAAACTCGGTTGACTATCAGTTATGTTGGGCGCTACCAGAGCTGTAAGGCATGTTGAGTATTCAGAGACTTGAGACTGTATTGTGATAGTGACCGTGTTTCCTTCTGTTTCAAAACGAGAATCTCCTAGACCAGAGACAATGGCTGAGGACTTGTGCTTCTTTAGCTGAAGCTGTTGAGCAAGGCGCGACGTTATAAGGTGAAGCTGAGAACCAGAATCCAAAAGGGCACGACAAGGTATCAAAGTGCCGGAGCGATTTTTAACAAAGATCAAAGCCGTAGCCAAGACGACAACATCACTACTGAAATACTGGGCAACAAGATATGTGGAGGTAGATGGCGATGACTTAGCGAAAGAGGCATGGGCTATCGGCGATGAACTTGCAGGCTCAGTCAGCTGACCAGACGGAAATACCGAATAATTTAAATGCAGCAGCAAATGATGTTTCGCCCCGCAGGTCCGACAGCATCCAGAGCAGCATGATCGCAATTGATGACCTTTCTTTAGGCAATTCAAGCACAATGCAACTCGTTTTGCCTCCCTAAGCCGTAATGCAGGGGTCAAATTTCCAAATCAAGAACAATTATATATATTATGACCAGGGCTGTCACAAAAGACGCAGACAGGGGCGTCGTGGTTAGTGGCGATAAATGACGATCTACTGGTGTTAATTGCTCTAGTTTTTCCCACCTGATGGCTAGGGGCATAGCTTGCCATAGCAAAATTTACGGTTTCCATTGTTCGGCATCTCTGCTCCAGAAACGTAGCCATATGCTCCCACGATGGTATTAAGTTGACGAACGACGAATCCTCTAGCCTTTCTTCCAATTTGGCTTGTGATATTGGGTCCAGCTTTTGTAAAATAATCTGCACAATGATGCATCCAGCGATTTGTTCGGAGTTGCCCATGCTCTTTAACGCGCGAATATGTGCGTTGAATTGGTCGGATAACTCCCTTAGCGACACGGCCGATCCACCTGCCACCCTCTTGAGCCCCAATATCTCAAGTATGTGTGCCTGAAAAACCAAACGTCTATTATTAAACCTTTTCTCCAATAACTTAAGTGCTATGGCATAATTATTGTTTGTTATTTCCAATGATCGAATCGCGTCCAGCGCTGTATCCTTCAGGCACGATCGAAGATGCTGCAGCTTTTCGATATCTGCTAGATCAGGATGATTTTCTATGACGGTTGTGAACATAGAATAAAAGTCGGCCCATTCTGTGTAACCACCACTGAACGTAGGCAACTTTATTGAGGGTAGTGTCGGCGGTGCCTTAGCTCTAACTGTCTGCGAGGGCAGCACAGATTGGTCGCGAAATGTTGAGCAGGGCAATATTGAGACACGTTTCGCAATTTCACTCCGAACCGAAATTTCCATAGAAACTGCTAACTCGTCGAAGTCCTCACGCAATTGGTTACCGATTTCATCAAAGTCTAGTTCTTCGAGGCTAGTGTGAGTAATATCAAATGAGGTCTGAAGCCGCTCGATTTGCTTCAGCCTAACACTAAGACCGCACTCATCAATTGCACTAAGTGGCGAATTAGTTAGAGCATTTCGAAGTGTTTGCAAACTGTCATAAATTGAAATGGCTTTGCGCTTCAGAAAGGTCACCCTGTTTGCAGAGGGCACTGCATTAGAGGCATTATTTTCGGTTGCCATTAGAAGCGTGATAGAAAGCGCGTGCGAAACTAGCTGAGTAACTGACAACGGTGATCGCTAGTACATGCAAACCGTTCAAAGAACAATAGTTGTACAATAAGAACTTCGGCGAACGCAAGTGTCAAGCTATGTAACGAAGCAACGGCAATAGCTTTTACATAAGTACCGCACGAATGAGCAAAGACTTTAAGCGACCGAAAGAGTAGGCAAGGCGACGGCGATAAGTATGTATGTATATAAAGTGCACAAAACGAAATGCCAGGTGGTGTCTTTTAAGATTATTGCTTTAATGTAAAGCAAATAATCTTACAACAACAAAAATAAAAAATCACGTCGGGGTCACCAAAATGTTGCGCTATTGAGCTTTTTCAATAGCTTTCACAAATAGAAATAATTAACTATTTATTTCTTGTGTTCAAAATTGTTTTGTATTTCTTAAAGTTACGAGAAGCAGGCAGACCCGAATTGGTCTGTGCTTATTATTTAAGAACAATAGTTTATATATAGGCAAGCGAACCCGAATTAGTACGTGCCAATTTTAGCGAAGCGACAATTATTAGTTATAATTTTGAGTAATGCAAGTGGCCGATGCGCACCAAATGCATGAAGCGAACGAACTTAACTAACTCGATGCGCAGCATCGAGGCCTTCGCATAAGTAAAGCTAGGGCAATAAAACGATCGTTACAGCGAAGAGCGGCAGCTCTATGTAACTGAATTCTTAAGAGCGAAATTTAGGCAATTGCTTTGCAGAGCGAGTATTATAAGATAAAATTAAGATGCTGCTCTTATCAGTTGCGAGGTCGCTCCAGTTGTTTTGGCTGCGTAACCAGACAATTATTTTTTAATTTTATTCTATATTAAAATTTAATTTAATGGCTTACATTGCTTAAAATTACAATTTGTTGATTTAATTATTGAAATCAAAATATTGCAAATGTAAACAGTATACATATTAAATACACAAGTACGATGTTCTAGTCGGGAGCTCCCGACTATGGAATACCCGGAACCCTCTTATTCCACCACCAAATGAAGCTCGAGCTACGCGCTATTTTGCTTTAGTAGTAACACAGATAAATTAAAAAAAAAAAAAAAGTTCCCGTTGGCAGGGTTCGAATTCGCAAAAGATCGCGCTACTTGTCGCCGCCTCTACCCAACAGTCACACCAATTATAAATTACTAATGAGAAAAAAACAAATTAAAATAGCAGCACAGAAAACAATACAATCGCAATTGCAGTGCTGTTGATAGAATTCAAAGAAGACGCGCATGAATGTGTTTGTGTACATGTATACAGAAATTCTTGCAATTGACGCTTTCTGCCGTAAACACGTGGGCAGCCAAAACACATTTTCTTTTGTGTTTCTTAACCAATCTTGATGAAATTTTTAGCAGTATATCTTATTGTACTAAAAAATATTCGTATATTCTCAATATGACAATTGCATATAAATTGTAGCTTAAATTGGTTGGCAGCACAAGTTGGCTTACTAACTTGATTAATACCTATGAGGTAGTAGCGGAGAGGTGGCGATAGGTATAAAATGAATTACTTGATGTATGTATATATACTATTCTAGAATAAACATATCACTTTTGTTATTATTTGTTTGGCTGGCTCGAGGTCCGGGGCTTACTTATTCAAACCAAATTGAAAACGCAATTTTGATTGATTTTAACAAATATATGCACTTCGGAAACCGTCTTCAGGGCACTAACACAAAAAACAAATAACACAATTAACATTAAGATACATTAAATAAAATTGAAACAATTACTTAAACAATTTAAAAAATGTTTATAAAAAAAAATACATTGTTTTACACGTCTGCGCTCATTGACGTGGAGGTTGAAACTATTTGACAATTCAATAGATGTCTGTATAAGTGAGCGCAGTTTTCGGTGTCCGTTTTGTAGTTTTGTCGTCTGTTGTTTGGTGTGTTTATTATGTGTAACATTTCTAGTGTATGTCTTTTGTTATAGTGTTGTTCTTGTTGTAAAATTGTCGTCGCATCGAAATTTGGTGTGTGGTTGCTTTTCATACATATTAGAAGACAAAAGCCAACAGAATCTCCAAAAATATATAAATCTTTAACATATGTACCAAGATTATCGAAACGGCTCATAAACTCAGACTGTTATAAAGACAAGAAATAAAAGTAGCCCACAAGCCCACTAATACTTTACAAAAATTCTTTAATAATACAAAGGCGAAAGTCATTTTCAAAATACCATGTGGCGGGGATAATAACAATAGTTGCAACAGCGTGTACATCGGCACAACAAAATCCAAACTATAAACAAGAATAACCCAACACAAATCTGACTTCAAATTAAGACATCAAAATAATATACAAAAAACAGCACTTATGACCCACTGTATGAAAAACAACCACACACCAAATTTCGATGCGACGACAATTTTACATGTTTCATGTTTGGTGACTCTTGCTCTTATTATTTACCCAATTTGCTCAAAAAACAGGATGTCGATATCGAATTTTATCGATTGCTTGGAAACGTTATCGATTATCGGAAACAAACTGCGCATGGACTAGGAGGGCCTACAGCTAAAATTTCAAGTCTCTAGATCTTACAGGTTCAGAGATCCTTGCGTTCATACATACGGACAGACGGACGGACGGACAGATGGACATAGCTAGATCGACTCGGCTATTGATGCTGATCAAGAATTTATATACTTCATCGGGTCGAAAATGCTTCCTTCTGCTTGTTACATACATTTGCACAAAAACATTATTCCCTTTTTACCCATTTTCTATGGATTCAGAGTATAATAATAGCACCAAGCATACAATATATGTATATAGGGTTGAAAGTGAAAAATAATCCAATCAATAATCCAATCAAGAGTGAGCACCATTTTGTTATGCCCAGAAAGAGTAAGACTGCTGAAAGTGGCAGCCGGACGCCGAGTATTACGATCAGTAACAAACCGTATCTCGCTTATAATATGTTTGTTAGTTTTGAATGTCTTACAGCCCAGAGGCATACATTTGTGTGTATGCATGTGCAGAGTGTGTCTCGCTCTCACTCACTGCTTTGTGCACTTGTATGCATCTCATTCTCCCTGCATGTATTTTCAAAAAACCCCAAGATCTACAGAGAAACATACATATGTATGTATGAATTGGGTGGATGTGCGAACAAGTAGATCTGCGTTTGACGCTTAATTACAAACAATTATTAACATAAATGATAATATAAAATATAATTATTAAATTTATGTTAATTATTTATTAATAGTCGACAAAACAAGTGTCTGCCTAATTATTTTATACATAAGAATATAAAAATTAAATGCTAAAAGCCTAAATAAGAATACAAATATTTCTTCACCGACGCGATGAATTTATTTATTTGTATTTTATTCCGGCCAGCTATGCCCCTTTTCAGAGCTATATTTGTCAGTGCCATTATTTATTAATTTCTATATTTCGCAGCTTGTTGGTGTTGTCTTAAATAGCCATTGTCCACGCGTATTTTTGCCGGGCGATTGTTGATGCTGATTAACCCGTTGTCGACAATCGTAATGGGTTTTAGGTGGCTGGGCTGAGATTGGCAGTGGGCGCCGCTATCCGCTTTGGGAAAGGTTGTTGGGAGGCAAATTGTGACAGCTAGGGTATAACCTCCATCAATCTGATCTTTCTATTTTCTATCTGATCCTGCGTTCTAGTGTTGGTCACAACCTGCCAGTTACTTGACTCTATGAGTTGTGACTCAGACCCCCTAATTATTTCGAAATCCCACTGTGAATAGTCGGTAATCTGAACATTAATCACGGTGAGATATAGAAGAACCACGGGTATAAGCCTGGATTGTGAGAAAAGAAAGGATAACTTCTTAAATTATTATAAAAGCTAAACTAATGACACGTCCTTGCATTTATCTCAAGTTGTCCTTGTGGACCACCCTCACCTCAATTAAGATTGTGGTCCAAGGGGGCTACATTATTGCCGAGTCTTTTTCTGCGTTAACTAAGACCTTGTCTCCTACTTTGAATATTCTGTTATGTCTAGTCTGGTTTTCTATAGACCGCTAAACTTTTTTTTTTTTTTTTTTTTTGTGTTAGAATTCTATTTCCAGCTAATTTTCTTGCTTAGCAACTTTTATCAGCGTGAGTTTTGGTTAATGATAGCTTAATTTAAATATTTACAATGTGTATGGTTATGTTCATGTTAATTTTGCTTCATTAAAGTCGGCGTTTGGCCAGGTCTATAGGATAAGTCTTTTTAAGTCTCCTTCTTCTTCGCCTCCTCAGCAGGTTCCTTGCCAAGATGTTAGGGTGGTTGCGGGGCTTAAATAGGTGGCTTGCTTAAATATGGTCCTTTGCAAAGTCTCGTGTGCGAATATACCATTCGGCTCCAGATATTTTTCGCAAGGTCTTGGCCGGGATGATGTGAAGTTTGTTAAGGTGCGTCATCGCGGCAATTCCGTGTACCTAGAATCCATATCGCCACGCAGGGGCAAGTATTACCTTATAATTATGATTTTGTTCCGGAGCGAGAGTTTATTATTTGGGTTTAGAAGCCAGGTCAGACGCCTGATTTTGCTTTTCAAGTTGTTGGTTACCTCGGTGACATGTTTTTTGAACGTAAATCGTCTATCGAGTGTAATCCCTAGATATTTATGGTCACGCACCTGCTATAAGAGCTCTCCATGGAGAAAAATTCCAGGGGCAGGAGTCCTTGCGCTGGGTGTAAGTGACCGTAGCACATTTTTGGGGGTTCACTGATATATCCTGCAAGATGTCTGTTGCTTCGTAGACGTAATTATTCTTGGCAAGGATTGCCGTGTCATCAGCAAACGTAGCCACCAGGAGATTCTACCGACTGACAAGGGCAATTTCGCTTGCCATGGGCTGAACGTTTTGTGCCTTTTGAATTGTGGCTCCAATCTGTTTTTGCCAACCTTCAGGACTGAACATTAAGTCAATTGGTCTATGATTAGTGAAAGAATGAATTCTGCGGTTATACTCGATCGCGGCTTGCAAAATGACCTCAGATGTATCGCCGATTACCCATTTTATTTTTAAATACCTTGCCAATCCACTTGTCCGTTTGATGTGCTGTGTAATGGAGATGTTTAACAACAATGACATAGACATATCGTCTATGAGTTGAGAGACGCCTCGTTGTCGCAGTATATAGCACGGGAAAAGGGAAATGTGTTCATTCATCGGATAAGAGATGCTTTCACGTCTTTTATGGTATTGGGCGCAATCTGTTGAACGAAAGCGAACTAGAAAATTTGTCTTTGCATGTCAGAAAATAGTTCTTATCGTTTGAGAAAATATCGATATGATGTCTTTCCTCAGTGTCAAGTGGGATTGGTGTTTCGCCAATCTGTTGTTCCTTTGGGTGCCTGTTATACTTAGCTTTTGAACAGACCCTGCAGTTTAGAACAATTTCGTTAGCTAACTTTGACTTTTCGAAAATTATAATCGGACTTGACCTGTTTCACATTCTCTTAAGCAGCCCTGTGCGCTCGGTTGTGATCCCTCGTGAGAATCTTACGCCTTTCGTTTCTATCGAAAATGTCCGAAACGATGTGTTACGGAACTGCTTGTTTTTCAGTGGGCCGCGCCGGCTGGCTCATCGGATTCTCTGGGTGTAGTCCCATCCCTGGCCCGCAGTCCGCACAATCGATAACAACAAAGCTACACGTCTGTGGCAAAACAGACTCACACAACACTATTCAAAAATGATCCACATAATCGATGACCAATATTCGGAACTGCTAACTCATGAACAAAATAAACAGCTGTAACAACTATGAAAATGTAAACAACAAAGGTGAGACACTCAATATAAATTAACAAAAAACACTATTTATCCACCTTACTCTTCCAGATCGGGCCCCGGTTCCGGACCCAGCGTACCCGCCCTACCATGAGACGATCACCTACACTCGTCTCCCTCGATGGCTACTAAATGGCCTACATTAGCCCGTGCCAGCTGATATGCCAACTCTCCCCATCCATGAAAATTTAGCCGCTCATTTCTCTCTTCAGGTACAGTATTTAATTGGTTGCATTTCTTATCGCTATTAACATTTAGTCTAATATCTTATTTCCTTGCAGGATATCTCCATTCTGTTGTTTATAGTTTCATGCAAGTTGACTTTTCAGGCACTCTGACAGGTGCGTATTCTGCCTCGTTTTATCTTATAATTATAATTGTTGACATGGACATTAATTTTTAAAACTTCAATTTTATAGGAGTAACATGTACAAGGCTTATGACAACACCGGGTCTGGGTGAAAGAACACTGCCGGAAGCTGTGGCCAAAAGTGAATTTATATTTTTTCGTTGCACCAATGGGGAGCATTTTGCTCCCAAATAAAGAAATATATATGTATACATATAATTGCCAGATATGAAATATAATTGCCTTACCCTGCCTAAAGAGCTCTCTGGGGTTAGTAAAGGGCGATAGTAAAATAATGTCTTTATAATTTGGATCTATATATATGTATATGTATATGTGTTCCGCTCGTGCACGCATTTAATAATCGAAGGTTTTGGTTACGGTCCGCGGCAATAGATCTTGGCCCGTTTCCCTTCAGTGTATATCGATATGAATCTAAAAAAAAAACCTTAGGTACTAAGAGAAAAGCAAAATTTAATTCTATCTAATGGTTTATTTTATGCGTTGCAGGGCAGCAAAAAAAAAAGGGACCCTTGCATCGGACAACTATCCGGGGTCTCTGGCTTCTGGTTCTAGCCAGGGGCGGAAAAAACGGTCTCGGAACGGACTCACTCGGTATTATGGGTGTGTTCTCGCCTGTGGCTGCCTCTTCGCCGTTGGAGCCTGGTTTTGGTGGCTCTGCTTGCCGGTGGCCGCTTCGTCGTCGTCGGAGCCCCGTCTGTGGTGGCTCGTCTCGCCGTCGTGATGGTTGCGCCGCTGACAAGTGCGTGGAGTATGGCTGACGTGCACCGCTGCTAGGGCAGAGATGCGCCGCTGGGCCGAATCCTGGCCTGGGTGAGACTCTGTTGGCTCCTCTGGTCCGAGAGCCGGTCTTTTCGATGCGGGAGCCGTGGGTCGTTCCCTTTATTAAATGTCTTATTGTTTTGTGTTTTCGTCGCGGGTCGCACGTAAGTTTTATGTTTTCATTCGGCTCTATAAAACCCGGCACAAGTTTTAAAATAAAGCTTCGTTATTCGCGAAACAAAATTTCTTGTTCTATACATATATTTATTTTGTACGCGCCGGCTTAGTTGGCCAGTCAAAACTCTTGAATATTTGGAGCCGACATGCATAAAGAACTTGAACATTAAACTTGCTTTAAGCACGGCACGCCCGCCGTTGCCCGTTGACCAAGCTGAACTCCTTTTACATTTGGGCAGCAACATCATCGGTGCCGAATTTCGGCACACGCATACATTGGCGAGGCGGGCACCGTTGCTGCCCATCTGCACAGCTGCATTTTTGTGGCTCAGTGGCCCAAATGAAGGCCAAGGGCATATCCAAGGGCATGCGATCCACTCTCCTCATAGTCTCTTTAAGAGCGAACCGGGCGGCCAATAGCCATCGTCGCTTTTGGCGCCGTGGATCGCAAGTCTGGCATTGCCACCCTTCAAAAATTTGGGCTCCGCCGTGGGCCCAGCTTCACCCCGCATACTCTGACCATATGACAAAAAGATATCGGCGTGGCCGATAATATCGCACGCAACCATCTAAGTAAACCCTCGGTGCTGCCGATAACGTCAAATGCAACATCACCACGCAGATTATTGTAACGACATGAATGACCGTTACAAGGAATCTGCGTGCGCATTTCATGGATTGACCCAGCCGGCTAATAACGATGCCCAACGTAGGCCACACCCACGACAAGTAATCTATATTTTCGGCGCTGTCACAAAAAAAAAAAAGAAAGGACGGGCGCTGCCGCCGCCATTGCCTGGTAGGGAGGTGAGCAAATTACGATTATGTTCGTATATCTTTTGCGTGGAAGACGCCTCGGCCGACTCGGCTCTTCAAGAATTTCCGGGCGAACTTGGCATTGAAGGCTTTGCCGAAGCTGCTTAGTGCGAAGTTGCGCCTCCACACTTCCTGTCCCGGTTCCAGATGGAGCTGGCGCGCGCGGTGGTCGTATCGTTGGCGACTTCGCTCGTATGCGGTGTGCAGGTGGTCCTTGACTTGGCTACGGATTACAGCCAGTCTATCCTTCGCGTCAAGGTCAGAAATACTGTGATCGGCCAATGATCTCAGCTTCCTGGCCAGTTTGTAACTGGAACCATTCAGATACATCTGCTGTCCAAAGACCGCGAAGAACGGAGTCACTCCCGTAGCGCTGTGGACCGCATTCCGGATCGCCACTTCCACCTCTGGTAGGTACGCGTCCCAATCCCGATGATCCTGACCCAGGTAGGTTCTGATTGCAGACAGCACTGTGCGGTTCACGCGTTCGGCGGTGTTGCTCTGAGGCGAATGGACCATCGCATCGAACGACTTTGACACGAATTGTCGTCCATTATCCGAATGGATCACTTCCGGCACGCCAAATTTGAAGAACACCTCATGCACTAGGAAACTCACGACATCCGCCGCGGTGGCTTCCCTCATGGCCCTCAGTAATGTAAATTTCGAGAAGTGGTCTACAACGACGAATATCTACGCATACCCTCGTTTCGACCGTGGATACTTCCCCAAGAAGTCGATATATAGCTTCTGGAAGGGGCGGTCGGTGTGCACTTCTTCCCCAATTCCGACCTGCATCCGGTAGTTTTGTGCCTTGGTCTCCTTACATGTGACGCATTTCCGTACATAGTCCCTGACTTGTATGGCCATGTTGGGCCAATAATATCGCCTGCGCTGCGCTTGCAGCGTTTTCCTCATGCCTATATGAGCTGACATCTCGTCCGCGTGTGCTTGTTGGATGAGTCCTGCAGTCAGCGACTCTGGCACCCAGAGCTTCCAACTTGTGCCTTCGACCTCATCCTCCAAGCTCTCGTTCACGGTCCTCTTGAACAGAAGTCAGTCCTGCACTCTAAGATCCGGCAACTTCCCTTGTTGGCTCATCACCTCTTTTATCAGCTCTCGATATTCGGTGCTCTCGAACTCCGGGGTCTGAAATCCCAACAGATCCTCCGGGGTCAGTTCGACCTCTTCCACGCTTCGGGACAACGTGTCTGCGACGACGTTGTCGGCTCCCTTGCGGTACTGCATGGAGAAAGGGAACGCTTGCAGTTCTAGGGACCACCTGGCTAATCTCCCGCTCAAGTCTTTGAGACTCATAAGCCACTGCAGGCTCGCATGATCGGTGATTACCGTGAACGACATCATCTCCACGTACGGCCGGAATCGATGTATGGCCAGTTTGGCTGCTAGGCATTCCTTCTCGGTCACCGAATAGTTGATCTGGTGATTGTTGAGTTTTGTCGAGAAGAATGCGATCGGCCTTTCCTGTTGCTCGTCGTCTAGCTGGAACAACACGGCTCCTACTCCGTAGTCGATGCGTCGCATTGGATGAAGAATGGTCTTCGAAAATCCGCGTGAACTAACACCGGGGCTGTGGTGAGGGCTAACTTCAAGCTTTCTATGGCATCTATGGCCTCGTCACTCAACACAAATCTACCCGTTCTCTTCTTAAGGGCATCAGTCAACGGTACCGAGATCTCGGCGAAGTTCTTTATGAATCGGCGATACCACCCTGCTGTACCTAAGAAGCTTCGTAGTTCCTTAACCGTCCTCGGATTCGGGATGTTCCGGATCGCTTCTACTCTTCCCGGATCCATGCGCAGCGTCTCGCCGCCTGTGATGAAACCCAGGTAGTTTAGGTTGCGGAAGCAGAATTTTGACTTCGCCATGTCTATGGTGAGGTTCGCGTTCCTCAGACACTCGGCCACCAATTCCAAGTATTTTAGGTGCGTTGGAAAATCTGCCGATATTATCAGCAAATCGTCTAGGTATACGAACACGTTGGACCTCAGATTCGCCGGGATTACTTTGTCCATGAGCCTGCAAAGTTGTTGAGCGGCGTTGCAGAGCCCGAATGGCATGTGGCGGAACTGGTATCTGCTCTTCTCCCCCATCTCGATTTGCCAGAACGCGAACTTAAGGTCGACGCTAGAGATAAAATGAGTCTCGTCGATTCGCGATAGGATGCCCTCGATGCATGGAAGAAGGTAAGCGTCCTTTACCGTCACACTGTTTAATTTCCTGGCGTCTAAGCAAAACCTGTTCTTCCCAGGCCTCATCACCATTGTCATCCGGTTGCTCCAGGGGCTGTCACTCTCCTCGATGATGCCTAACTTTAGCATTTTATCCACCTCGGCCCACACGATCTCCTGTTTGGCCGGAGACAGCGGATAATGTCTGTCCTTCACGGGTTCTGCTCCCTCGATCAGCTGAATTCGGTGCTGCAGCAGGTGAGTTTTCCCTAGGCCATCCTTCTCAAATTGGAGAAATCTGCGCTTCACGCTTTCCAACTGACTCCTCTGATCGTTGTCCAGGTCCCACATTTCCGGATCCGCCGCGCAGTCGTCGTCGTCCCGGTAATAAGCCACCTCTGGGTTCGCTACCGTTACCTCAGATGCCTCTGGTGGTGTTTCGGACTTTCTGGCCGCACCGAGCAGCTCTGGTACAATCTCGAAGGCTCGCCAGAAGTCGATTCCCACTAACTCCCGGTATCCTCGTCCCAACAGACTGACTGAGGCCCCCGTGTCCAGCAACCCTTTCATCTTGGCCCCGGCGACTTCCACTTCGGCGAATACGCGTGGGTCTATACTATCCTCCCGTCTCACCGCTTCGACGACCTGGCGCCGGATAATCCTGCGTCTGCGGAAGCGCGCACGTGCCTTCACCACTCTCCGGGTGGCTAGTGTCATCCCTTCCAGCTATCGCTCACCAAAAATTCTATTTCGGGCCGACATGTATGCCCGAACACGTTCTTCATATAGTAAGCACCTAAGTGTTCCTCCTTTGCTTATATTATTATTATAATTAGCCTTATTCTGATCCTTATCCCAAATCTCCGTCTCCTTTCCAATGATTATTGGCTTTGGTAGGTACCCCTCTCCTGCTTCCCCGCGGTCGCCGTCCCGGAACGCGTCTGTCCCGCATAGGTATATTTAGCCAGACTTCCTTTCAAACCACGCTTTATAATCTTCACCAGCTCGCGGTCTCTCAGCGGCTTCTGGAATCGCGCGGCGAGTTGACGCATGTGGTGGATATAATCATCCACCCCTTCGCTGGCCTGTTGCTCTCGTTGTAATAGCTCCTGCATCACATCGTGCTCCGTCTGGTTGCCCCGGAACCTGTCCAAGAGGGCATGCCGCAGTTGCATCCAGCTGTCGACCCTAGAATGCCGCACGTGCATCCAATACCACTCGCGGGCGCGGCCGGTCAGGAGCAGGTGGAAACCGCGCAGGACCTCCTTCCATGGGCATTGATACTGCCTCTGCAGGAACTCCAGGCGGAACACGAAGTCCTCGATCGAATTCATCGCGTCCTCGCCGTCAAACTTGACGTTCCACCGCTCGAGCTTCATGTACGCCGTTTCTCGTACGTTGTCGTACGCCTCCTCCGGTTGAAAATCATCCGCTCTCCGGTCCTCTACTCGGAAATGGCGGTTATTCGGGTTACGCCAGTTCCTCGACTGAGTATCTGCAACGTAAACTGGGCTGCTGGACGAATACTCCGCCCCTCGTGCGCCTTGTCCATGTGGCTTCGGTGGCACCGGTGGTGGAAATGCCTCGCGCTGGAACACTTCCCGTTCTTTCGGGATGTCGTCTGTTCGTGGTCCCGGCTCGACATGTCTCGGCGGCTTCGGCGCAGTGTTAGTCTCGGCGGTTTGGCTCCCTGGCGGCCTAAGCACATCAATGATGCCCTTCATCATTTCCATGAAGCCAGCTCGCATCTCCTCGCGGATGGACTCGCTGATGCCAGATGGCAGAGCATGCAGATACGTTTGGTGGGCCTAAGCGATCGCCGCGATTGCCGCCGATTTGAGCACTGAGTCTTTCGGGGCTTTTGGGAACTCCAGGTTCCGTGGAGGTTTATCTTGTTGCGCCAATTCTTTCTCCAAGTCTACCAGGTGACCCTTTCCGGGATCTGTCTCTCTGGAAATCCCCGGAAATTCATTGGCGTTCGCACCAGCCCTCCAGCTGGGCGCGGCGGTGGCAGAGCCGACGCCCCATCAGCGTCAGAAGCCCAATCAGACACCTGTTCCTCAGCCATACTTATCCCTTCTGAGAACTGTACCCCTCTCTTCTCCAAAAAAATTTTTACAATATTTCTAATAAATTAATAAATAATTAAACACCCACTAACAAATCTTACTAATAAAGAATAATAAATTAATACACATCGACCACAAAAACACTCACAAAAATTAATTTTTTTCTTTCTAATTAATTTCAAATACTTGGGGGAGAGAAGACAAATCCTAACACAGGCTAACTAATCTACGCATAATCTGGACAGTGGACAACACTTAAGCATTCGTCAAATGCTCAGTTCGTCAGTTTGACTGACGAACGGCATTCAAGGAACGCTACCTTGAAGGCTATTTGGTTTCTGTCGCACTTCTGGGCACCCTTAGGGTATGCTGTGTGTCAGGTGCGGCGCAGGATCGGCTCTATATCGTCCTGGGTCACCTGTCTCCGAAGCTCATTTAACTACGGCCAAACGTTAACACAGAGTGGGACAAAACAAATAGAAAACATTAAACAAACTCTAGTAAGACCTACCCTAATATTATATTCAATCACAAGCGGCTACCACCAGGCTACGATAAACGGTCGCGAACGTTTCGCCAACATGCGAACGTGACTTACCGTCATCATCCACTACAAGAAAACTTCTCATGTTTATGGATATTCTCTACTTCCGTCGTGCTTCTCGGATTCCACTACACGCTGCGCGATTATGAGCTACCTACTCTTGCCACATAAGACTTCAGCGGTGTGGGTCCTGAAGCCAAGGGAGTCCTTTTCTCTGTACCTTCATTTATATCGTATTTATTTTTCTTTGATTTCACACCGACTTCAAAGAAGCCGAGTGCTTCTTCAAGTTTGGGCGCCATATTGTTACGGAACTGCTTGTTTCTCAGTGGGCCGCGCCGGCTGGCTCATCGGATTCTCTGGGTGTAGTCCCGTCCCTGGCCCGCAGTCCGCACAATCGATAACATGAACAAAATAAACAGCTGTAACAACTATGAAAATGTAAACAACAAAGGTGAGACACTCAATATAAATTAACAAAAAACACTATTTATCCACCTTACTCTTCCAGATCGGGCCCCGGTTCCGGACCCAGCGTACCCGCCCTACCATGAGACGATCACATACACTCGTCTCCCTCATTTTGGCCACTAAATGGCCTACATTAGCCCATTAACCAGCTGATATGCCAACTCTCCCCATCCATGAAAATTTAGCCGCACATTTCTCTCTTCAGGTACAGTATATAATTGGTTGCATTTCTTATCGCTATTAACATTTAGTCTAATATCTTATTTCCTTGCAGGATATCTCCATTCTGTTGTTTATAGTTTCATGCAAGTTGACTTTTCAGGCACTCTGACAGGTGCGTATTCTGCCTCGTTTTATCTTATAATTATAATTGTTGACATGGACATTAATTTTTAAAACTTCAATTTTATAGGAGTAACATGTACAAGGCTTATGACAACACCGGGTCTGGGTGAAAGAACACTGCCGGAAGCTGTGGGCAAAAGTGAATTTATATTTTTTCGTTGCACCAATGGGTAGCAAAATACCCAAATAAAGAAATATATATGTATACATATAATTGCCAGATATGAAATATAATTGCCTTACCCTGCCTAAATAGCTCTCTGGGGTTGGTAAAGGGCGATAGTAAAATAATGTCTTTATAATTTGGATCTATATATATGTATATGTATATGTGTTCCGCTCGTGCACGCATTTAATAATCGAAGGTTTTGGTTACGGTCCGCGGCAATAGATCTTGGCCCGTTTCCCTTCAGTGTACATCGATATGAAGCAAAATTTAATTCTATCTAATGTTTATTTTCTGCGTTGCAGGGCAGCAAAAAAAAAGGGACCCTTGCATCGGACAACTATCCGGGGTCTCTGGCTTCTGGTTCTAGCCAGGGGCGGAAAAAAACGGTCTCGGAACGGACTCACTCGGTATTATGGGCGTGTTCTCGCCTGTGGCTGCCTCTTCGCCGTTGGAGCCCGGTTTTGGTGGCTCTGCTTGCCGGTGGCCGCTTCGTCGTCGTCGGAGCCCCGTCTGTGGTGGCTCGTCTCGCCGTCGTGATGGTTGCGCCGCTGACAAGTGCGTGGAGTATGGCTGACGTGCACCGCTGCTAGGGCAGAGATGCGCCGCTGGGCCGAATCCTGGCCTGGGTGAGACTCTGTTGGCTCCTCTGGTCCGAGAGCCGGTCTTTTCGATGCGGGAGCCGTGGGTCGTTCCCTTTATTAAATGTCTTATTGTTTTGTGTTTTCGTCGCGGGTCGCACGTAAGTTTTATGTTTTCATTCGGCTCTATAAAACCCGGCACAAGTTTTAAAATAAAGCTTCGTTATTCGCGAAACAAAATTTCTTGTTCTATACATATATTTATTTTGTACGCGCCGGCTTAGTTGGCCAGTCAAAACTCTTGACTATTTGGAGCCGACATGCATAAAGAACTTGAACTTTAAACTTGCTTTAAGCACGGCACGCCCGCCGTTGCCCGCTGACCAAACTGAACTCCTTTTACATTTCGGCACACGCATACATTGGCGAGGCGGGCACCGTTGCTGCCCATCTGCACAGCTGCATTTTTGTGGGTCAATGGCCCAAATAAAGGCCAAGGGCATATCCAAGGGCATGCGATCCACTCTCCTCATAGTCTCTTTAAGAGCGAACCGGGTGGCCAATAGCCATCGTCTTTTTTGGATCCGTGGATCGCAAGTCTGGCGTTGCCACCCTTCAAAAATTTGGGCTCCGCCGTGAGCCCAGCTTCACCCCGCATACTCTGACCATATGACAAAAAGATATCGGCGTGTCCGATAATATCGCACGCAACCAACTAAGTAAACCCTCGGTGCTGGCGATAACGTCAAATGCAACAGATGTTTTCGTAGCTGCGAAGCTCCGAACCAGATTATCTTCAAGGAACGCCCGTGTAAAAAGGTCGCAATGAAGTGCGTTGACCACGTCTTGGTTGACCACCGTTATTTCGACCGTGCAGATCAGGGACAGCTCACTGTGGGTAGTGGCTGCTTCAGACGCGTCACACTGGGTTTCTAATGCGTTAACATTTTGTTGCGAAAAGGCTTGAGCGACATGAATATCCTTGCCAAGTTTGTAGAAAATCTCAGAATAGAATTAATTAAAACGAGCTTACCAAGGGCTTGACTTTTTCGTTGAAGTTATTTTCTGAGACAGCAAACGTTAAGGGTTGATGGTCAGTGTTAATGTTTATACATAGCTTTCAGTTCGTATATCTAAAGACGGAGCTTTGCTAAAGCCCAAGCGATAACTAACAGTTCTCTCTCATTTGTTGCGTATTTCGTTTGGCTGTCCTTTAATTTTCTAGATATCATAGTAATAGGCAGATTATATTGAGAAAGAACTGCTTCTATCCCATATTTGATGCGTCGGTCGTAAGGTCGAACGGTTTCTTGTAGTGAGCATGGCGTATTCTGAGGGCAATATGTTTCTGAGCTTGTCGAATGCCCGACGTTGGGGTTCATTGAATTTTATGAACATTTTCTAAGATCGGTATGTACTGACTAAGCTGTTTTCACCCGTGAGGATACTAGAAAGCGGCTTCCCAATGGAAGCGAAGTCTTTCACAAAACTTCTGTAATAACTAGCTAAGCCCAATAATGATCCCAGCTCGAACAAGGTTTTCGGCTCAACGTACTCTTTTATGGCCTTGACCTCTCGGGGTACGTTCTTGTTCCTACGTCAATTACAACAAAACCTAGAAATTCAACGCTTTTCATAAAAAATTAATTTTTCTTGAGCCACTCTCATGTCTGCATTGATCAGGCTTTTCAAGACCAAGTCGACGTGATCGACGTGATTTGCCTCGTTTTCAGAGAAAATGATCACATCGTCGACATAGACATAGTATGACTTGCCGATACAGAACGTCATTAATAGTCCTCTAAAATATACTGCCTGTGTTTTTAAGTCCAAATGAAAGTCGGCAGAACTCACTTCCCTCCGTTAGCAGAGAATGAGGTCTTCTCTCGATCGCATTCTGCAAGCACAATTTGATGCTAGCCGACCTTAGATCTAGTGTTGTGAAACAACTGTCTTTCCCTAAATTTTATAAAATCATTGAATTAAAATCATACTTGTCTAGAATAGTCTTTTCGTTATTTTTATTACCCAACTCATCTGTTCCCTTTTTGTCGACCACCCGTATTGGAATATTATATGGGGATCGTGACTTTCTGATAATGCCGTTCGTTAGAAGGTTTTCTTTTTCACAAGTCACAAAGTCGGCTACACCCATTAGATATGGATTGAAACGATCAGGTGACCCTCAAAAATGTATATTGCGGTTCCGCCATTCGATTCTCAATTCCTTACTATATGCCGCATTATCAGTACAGCATAGTTTAAGTTCGCTAAGGCGGTTCCTTTATGCATCAATTGCCTTCGAATAGGGCACACTGTTGCAACATCTAGGTAAGGCAAACAATTGTAGAGTATGCAGTCGTTATCATAACACAGTGTTGCATAGATTCTCTGCCGTTTCTAACACTTAAGCGTTACCACCAACCCTTGACTTCGCACAGGATCAACCATCGACTTCACATGCTATACGAGCGAATGTGTCTGATAGTGTGATCCTAGCTACCGCAGTCGTTAGCGTTAAAACGAGAAGTGGCGAGTTTGTTTTGGCTAGATCCTTACTCGATTATGGTTCAAAAATTAAGTTTGTAACAGACGAGCTAGAACAATGATTGCAGTTGCATAGAAAAGAGGCTAGTATCAGCTTACTTGGGAATGCTCAATGCAATACGCAAATGAAAAAGAAGATCCATACAGTGGTGAAGTCGCGACTCAATTGTAGCGAGTTTTTGTTATATCAATGGATTTTGAAGACCATTTCCGGCCTGACCATACGGTCAACGTCAATGGTTGGAAAATCCCAGATAACCTGCAATTCTGTCTTTCGATCAGATTAAACAAGGTCAGAATTTCCCGATTCTGCAATAGACGCTTGTTGGCTGGATTGTCTCAGTGCGATACACGCCCTGAAAAGACTCATGTCTTCAATCTGAGTTGCCAAGAAGAGTCTACCTCGATAGATAAAACATTGCAGACAAAACGTTGCCTTCAGCCAAAAAAGGCCGAACAGTTGAACAGCAGTTATGTAAGCGAAACCTTAGAGATAATTTGGAGACATTGCTGTCAGGTCGATTTAAAGTAAGCTTGCCATGTAAATCAGATCCCATTCAGGTTGGTAACTCCTTCGAGCTTGCTAAGCCTCGTTTTTTGTCGCTTGAAAGACGCTTGTCTCGAGATCCCGAGCTTAAGCGTATGTACTTTGAATTCATGGAGGAATATTTAACTTTAGGTTACATGTCTGAAATAGATAATTACTTTCCAACTCCACACTACTTCATTCCACATCAGTGTGTTTTAAGACCACAAAGCACATCGTTCGTCGTCCTGTCGGAAATCGTCTCAAATTGCGTTGAATGACCTTCTAATGGTTGGACCGACCATTCAAAAGGAGCTATACTCGACTCTGGTCCGATTTCGACTCCACAAATATGCTTTGACATCTGACATCAAAAAGATGTATAGGCAGGTGCATGAAGCGCATCGAGATTTCCAGCTCGTAGTATGAAGAAAGAACCCATCTGACTCTTTGAGGTCCTTCAGGTTAAACACTGTAATTTACGGCACTGCGCCTGCCCCGTTTTTGTCAATACGGTGTTTAACAAAGCTAAGCAAGATGAGCGAGTCATCACACCCTAAAGCTGCTGAAGTTATCAGGCACGACTTTTATGTGTATGGTTTACTGACTAATGCTGCATGCGTAGAGAACCTTCAGACATTCAAGTCTGGAGTGTTGCAAATTCTTCAAGGCGCAGGTTGCAAACTAACCAAATGCTTCTCTAATTCTCCTGAGTTCTCCGCAACAAACGCAGCTAAGCCGAAAAAGATCTTAGAGTCTGACACTGAAAACAAACGAAATATTATATCGGTGACATGGCGGCTATTTTACCCGCCTGTTAAGTCCTCTAATCAAGCCAAAAAATCCTGCTCCAAGAGCTCTGGCTTCAAAAGTAAGACTGGGATGAATCTATCCCTCAGATCTTGGATAATTCGTGAATAAGGATACTACAATATGTTTTTACAGAGCAAACTTCACCGATCGCGATACATCGTTTCGCCGACGCCTCAATAAGAGCGTTTGGCACATGCATATACGCGAAAACTCTTCCCCCAGTTGAGTTGTGCGCGGCTCACCTTCATAAGAGTACCGATTGAATGAACGGTTCTTTGGGGTGATTCTGAAGTCGCACTTCATTGAATCACGTCATATCCTTCGTCTTTGGCAACATTTGTGTCGAATCGAGTGGCTGAAATCCAAGAATGGACAGAGAAAGAAACTGCGCTGTTGATGAGTTACTTGCGTCGATGTGGTTTGATGGGCAAAACAGAAGTATGCAAAACAGCCGTTGAACTAGCAGCTATGGTAGATCGACCAGATATCTTGGAAACTATCGATAGAGAGTATTTGCTTATGTGTTCCGATTTATTTAAAAATATTAATATCGAGCAGTACAATATGAGACTATCCCTACGGCTCGCGAAAGGAAAGAGGCTTTCGAGAAAATATTTGAAGTCATCCGAGTTAAATTCAATGATGACAGAGAGCTCGAAAGGGCGCACGCGTGGGACATAGCTTGCAGCGTTTCAATCCAATTATACATGAGTATTATGGATTTTGGTGCTCTTTTTCGTTGTTGCAGTAGGAGTAGGAGGATAACTTGCAAGTGCTCCTCTTTCATATTATGCCAAGTTACAGCTACTTCTAAATAAAAACTCACAATTCGCTAGAAGCTTTATACGATACCTGCATTTGACTAATTGTCATGCTGGCCCAAGATCACTCGTGAGTCTTCTTCGTGTTCGACTTTGGCTAATTAGCGACAGACAGTGAGATCGGTTGCTTTAAATGCAAACCTCGTCTGCTAAATTATGGGAAATTTACCAGCAGATCGCCTCTGAGAGCTCTGCCCATTTTCTATCTGTAGCATCGAGTTTTGTGGCCCAATTAGCACGACCTTTCGGATGCGTTTAAAGCCCACGAACAAGTCGTACATAGGATTATTTGTTTGCTTCACCTCCAAAGCGGTTAACTTAGAACTAGTAGAACTTATCCATTAATACATTTTTAAAGGCATCCCACAGACCGTCCATTGCGACAACGCGACGAACTTCGAAGGTGCAAGTCGTCAGTTTCGGGAGTTACGAGCTCGCAACGAGGAAAAGGCATACGCAATTCGCGAATTTACATCAAAAAGTGGATGCGAATTCGCATTCATACCACCAAGAGCTCCACACATTGGGGGTCTGTAGGAGAAGTCTGGAAGTCTGGAAAGCACCTACCCCTACGAACGGTAGGCAATAAGCGAGGACCCATGCGATGGCGAGGCTCTAACGCCAGGCCACCTACTGGCAAAAAGCGCATTGAGGGCTCTGCCGGCAGAGGGGACCCCAGACCAGTAAGGTCGCACCTGCTTGTATCGATGTGGAGATGTCTCATTGCACAAGCAACAGTTCTGGTGGCGATAGTTAAAAGAGAATGTTCTCGGACTCCAAGCGCGGACCAAGTGACAACACCGTCATCAAACGTCATCGTGGGAAAGCTGGTGGGGACCACCGAGGACATTCTGCCGTCCCAGCAGTGGCTGATCGGCAGAATAACGGCTGTGCATGCAGGAGAGGACGGCGGCGTTAGAGTGTCAGAGGTCGATCCACAAGTCGGCTCGGCTACGCGTTTAATGGAACCGCCAAGCGATTTGTGGTGGCCGGTGTTCAGTTGGAACCACGTCTTTGTTTTATCGTAAAAGTGAACGCTTGAGGTTTCATAGACCACCTGGCTAAGCTGCCAGGCAGGTCCCTTTGACGCATAAGCCATTGTAAAGATGCATGATCCGTGATAACGACGAAATCCTGACCTTCTTTGTACGCACGAAATTTCTTAATCCTTTTCAATACTGCCAAGCATTCTAATTCACTAACGGAATAGTTCCGTTGCGCTTTTGATAATTTCTCCGACATATAGGCTATCGGCAACTCAACTCCATCTCGTTTTTTTGCACGCACGCAACCGAGGCCATATGTGCTTGCGTCACACAACAAGATAAATTGTTTGGAAAAATCCGGAGTTATTAAAATTGGTGCGGCGGTTAAACTATCTTTTAGGGATTCAAAGGCTTGTGTAGCATCTTCATTCCAGCACAGAGACTTCTTGTTCTTCAACAATTCTGTGAAAGGAAAGCTAAAAGTGGCATAATTCTCGACGAATCGCCTATACCACCCAGCTAAACCTAAGAACCAGCGCAACTGTTTCACCATGGATGGAATTGGAAACTCTCTAATGGCTAAAATCTTATCAGGATCTGTCATTATGCGTCCTTGTCCTATTATAAATCCTAGATATTTTATTTCCCGCATACAGAATTTCGATTTACAGACATTGATAGTCAAATTCGCTTTGCGCAAACACAATGCTATCTACTGTAGCAATACAATGTGCGAAGTAAAGGCGTCCGGCAATATTAACAAGTCGTCTAAATGAACGAAAACCCTAGTACGTAGATGAGCAGGTATCACCTGATCCATTAATCGACAAAGCGTGTGCGCTGCGTTACATAGTCCGAAGGGCTATCATTTTATACTGTTAAAGTGGTCGATTTGGTATCGTGAAGGCGGTATACTGACGTGACGTTTCATCGAGAGGTATTTGCCAATAGGCGTGTTTCATATCCAAGCCGGTTATAAAACTGGCTGGTGGCAAGCGACTCAAGATGCCATCGATGTGTGGTAAGGGGTATGCGTCCCGTCTCGTAACCTTATTTGCTTCGCGTGAGTCCAGACATAACCGACATTTATCACCCTTCTTTACTATTACACAATTTCTGCTCCAGGGGCTCGTAGACTCTTCCATTACGTTCAGTGCTAACATGTTGTCTACTTCGGCGAACATAAGTTTTTCTATAGCTGGCGAAACTGGCCAATTCCGCTGTTTTATAGGAACCGCTGACCCTACGTCAATAGAATGTATGATCAAACTAGTTTGGCCTTATTCGATGAAGGAAGGAAATATGCTAATTACTGCATCGAGACGCTTTTGTTGTTCTTGTGACAAAATATGCAATTTAGGCGATTGCAAAATATGCAATCTGTGTTGTTTTCAGATGTTCCTACGTCTAGCTCGGTGACTTCGGCCGATGTAATCTTATCTAACAATCCAAAATTGCGCCAAAAGTCTATCCCAAGATAAACGTTTTGTTTAAGACCAGGAATAATAAACAGTTCGAGTTCTGTTTGTTGACGATACTTAATTGAAGTAACAAGCTTGCCTACTACGTCACTTTGAGTTCCGTTCGCGGTACTAATTGCACTCAAACACTTTTTGGCTTTGTTACTTGCAAACAAATTTTGACGTCGCGTGGAACGTTTAGGCTTAATAACAATTTTAAAGGGTTCTTGGTTGGTGAAAATTCTTTCCCGAGTCCTATTATAGTTTTCTAACCTAATATGAGGCGGAGTAAAAGAAAAATGTAAATTATTTTTACTATCAAAACTAAATGGTACTTCTGAATCCATACACGTTGATTCTTTAGTTAATTTTTCATTCCCTTGAACAATATTAATGGATGTGTCTACTTTGGGGGTTTCGACACATCCCCTTGGCGGTTTCCCGAGGGGTTACATTTTGGACATCTAGGCTTAAAAATGTCTTTTGCACCACATCCATAACAGAAGATGATTCTGGTTTATCGCAATTCCAACAAATTGGATTAGCGGACCTCCTCTGTAAGGTTAGTACTTCCTCTGTTGCCCTCTATGTTAAATGAATTTATTGACAGTCTACATTAAATGTCCTTACGGTAGGTTGATGTGCTGGTGATCTTCAAGAAATAGATCTCTTGTTCTGACCTTCGTGTTGGATTCGTTCGACAGGGTTGTGCACAGGATTGACCCGCTTTCACTTTCTAAAAACCCTTTTCATCCATCTTTGGATATGGTCAATGATCCACCAGCCCGAGTGCCTATCAAGGAATTCATATTATCTGATCGTGTCCGTTGTTTTCGTAAGTCTGATTTTCATAAAATAAATGAGCTTATTCTGCAAGTCGATTGGTGCCAACTGTACAATCGTGCAGACATTGATGTTGCCATTAAACTATTTTCTGATACCTTTTACTTGCTCTTTGAGGTCTGTGTCTCAGTGGTTCTCGGGGGAACTAATGGAATTAAAAAAAGTGAAGTCCAGGTGTTATCGAAAGTTTAAGAAATCAGGAAATCATTTTCCCATACTCCCGTTATGCAGTTGCCCGATCAACCTTTTCTACCCAAAATTGCATATGCTAAAAGAATTACCTTCGGCGTTGTCGCCTTCAATTTGCACATAATCCTAAGCAATTTTTTAACTTTATAAATCCTAAATATAAGACATCTATTTTGCCATCTTCGGTTAAGTTTGCAAATGAGAGGGCGAATACCGATCCAGGCATAACCGATCTGTTCGCAAACTTTCTTTCAAACTACCTACTCCTCCTCTAGGTATAATAAAAATTAGCCCAATCCTTATCAGTTACAGATGTCAAACTGCATGCTACATCCTATTATTACAAAAAGTTCGCTCTCAGCGACATTAACACGATCAAGCCGGTTTACTCACCGGGCCCTGATGCTGTTACTGCTTGTGTGCTGCACTATGTAAACCTGTCTTAAAACTTTTTGAATTGTCCGTAAACACTTCATTTTTTTCCGACCATTTGGAAAGAATCATACATTATCCCTCTCCATAAGAAAGGGAGTAACTACGATGTCGTAAACTATAGTTTTTTTCCAAATTATTTTGAGAGAATCATAACAGCATCTCAACTGCAAAATTTATGTAGTTATATTATTTTAACAACGTAGATCAACAACCACTAACCTTCTTGAGTTTACATCGCTGGTAATTGATGGGCTTAAGAAAAAATGCAGACTGACGTCATCTTTACTGATTTCAGCAAAGCCTTCGACTCTGGTAACCATTTCTTAGTGCTTCATAAATTATGCCTTCTCGACTTCCCAATCAATCGCTTGAACTTGATTTCAAAGTATTTGCGTAACAGAACCCAAAAAGTTATTTTCAGAAATTCGTTTTCTAAACGTGTTCTGGTGACTTCTGGTGTCCCTCAAGGTAGTCATCTTGGCCAGCTACTCTTTACTGTTTTCATCAATGACCTTTCCTCGGAACTTTCCCACTCTCGAGTATTGATGTATGCTGATGATGTGAAATTATGCCTTGCATATCATATTATCTTTACAGGCCGACATTGATGCGATTCAGGCTTGGTATCTCGACAACCTCTTAAGTTTAAATTGCTCAAAATGTATGGTAATGACTTTCTATAGAAGCCCTTCCCAATTTGTTTTTTACACAGTAGGTAGCTTACCGCTCGAGCTTGTTAGAGTACCTGTAATGTTACATTACAGTACCTGTAATGTAGATGTTATTCTTGACATAAATTTAAATTCGACTCTCATGTTCCGACCGCAGTCAATAAGACCATCATCAAGCAATGGTCAAACGAGGTTGATTGGAATCTTCTTGTGCGGTTACCGTCATACTACAGTAGTCTTCTCATGATTGGTCTTTCTTCTTTAATTAATCGTATAACCATGCTTGGTGTTATATTTTTTCATAAGCTTAATACGGGTGTAATCGGCTCTTTAATTTTGTGCCTTGCATGTGCTATTATAGAGTATTCTGCACGCATCCTTTTCTTCCTTTAATAAAGTCTTCTATTCTTAGCTATTTAGGAGGTAGATAGTCGTACGTTACACGACTGCGCCCCTCTGTCGGTTGGTCGGGAAATGGGATGCAGTACAATGCATCATGATTCGCGCGAAAAAAAGAAAACTCCAACAAAGCACAACTCAAAGTGGAGATGATATAAATACAGCGTTGAAGTTCAGAAGAAAGTCGTATGCCAACTGGCAATCATTTTTTTCTAGTATCAGAAGAACCAACGTTACCTTATTCACACAGTATAGGAAATGCATTATTGAATAACATAATTTTTTACTACAACCTTATTTAATTAAGTGAGCCTTTTTCACTCGTTACAATATTATGTTACCTAACAGTACGGATACCCATCCCATACCTGTTGTTGAAGCCCATTGAAAATATCTAATAGGTGCACACAGAAGGAAGCATCTCCGGCATCATTAAGTTTATGTATTCTTATTCAGCATGACTGTCTTTCCGCGCTTGCGTGAGCTTGAAAACGTCGAAATAAGCGATTACGTGCCTCATATTCAGGCAATCGATCTGTTTGTTTTTTTCTATTATTAAAAATTAAGCTCTCAGTCGAAATAAGTTCAACTCAAACTCATTAATATGTGAAATTTGCATCTGTGTCCTTCTATATCGATATAATTTCATTTAACTAGGTGCGCCGATTGAAAAAAAAAAATTATTTCGAGTTAAAAAAAATTGCATTTTTTTATATTGTGAAAAAATGTCTTCTACTGAAATGGATCAAGGCTTGCGGTATTTTAAGTTTAAGTAAAGGGTTTCTTTCCTGAAGTGCTGAATATTCAGAATATTCAACCTATTTTTAAAGGTGAAGGTAAATATATTAAATAGCTCAATAGTTTGGGATTTTTCAATAAAAACAAATGTAATTAAAGTTATAAGTTTATTGTTAGAAGATTTTGTGGTTATTAAATTCGAAAAAATAAATGATTAACTTTTTTTCTTAGTTTAAATATTAATTTAATATTACATAGCTTATTAAGATCGAAAAACTGCATTTATTTTTAAGCATTAAGAATATTTTATAAGAAATATAAATATTTGTTCAATTGTTTGCTTCAAATTCTTGCATGGTATTATGAATATTGCTTTAAATTGCATAGTTTTACTATTTTAAAAATTGTGGAGATTATTATTATTATTATCACATGATTTTCATTTACAGGCAAGAGATTTTACAAATGTTTTCTAGCTATAGAATTGTGCTGAATAAACAAAAAGCTTTTTAAAAATCATTATTGATGAAAACATATAAATAGATTGCCAAATATTTTTCATTATATATTATATGTACTATACAATTATTACTTATAAAAATGCTGTCCTACGACTTTCAAGATTTTAAATCGATATAAACGGTACAAATACTCAGATTATCAATAGGCTGGATTTTATTCAAACGTTATTCGAAAGATCAACATTTTTTTATTTTATTTTGGTTAGCATAACAGATCGGTTATTTTTGAATTTTACAACCTACTGCCAATTTAATTGAATTCATGCGGCACAAAGTTGATTTACAAGCCGCAAATCGAATAATTTTTTTGTTTAAAGTAAGGGTTTAAATTCATTCTATTTAAAAGAGGTAAGGTGTAAGTCGTACAATGAGTATAATTTTTTCCAACAGCAGAATAAGTCCTGCAACGATAATATAGGCTAAGCCTTTAACACTTATCAAAATTTGACCAAGAGATACCCCGACCTCCTTATAATATAGAATTGAACTGTTTAAAAAATATACATT
The DNA here is from genome assembly GCA_018903485.1 of Drosophila littoralis. Taxonomy (NCBI): domain Eukaryota; kingdom Metazoa; phylum Arthropoda; class Insecta; order Diptera; family Drosophilidae; genus Drosophila; species Drosophila littoralis. The sequence goes on along the minus strand of JAEIGF010000059.1, from coordinate 360,275 downwards.
ATTCTTCGCTTGAAATCTTACTTAAAAAATGTATTTTAAATTGTGAAGTATCCTCTTAAAAAGGGAAGCCTTTTTTAAAATTTTTATTGATGACTTATAGGCTACAATGAAAAATTCTGTGAATAATGAATTTAAAAAAATGGATAAAAGACTGCAAATGATTTTTGTATTCGAAAGCCTACTTAGGGTATCCCATAGTCAATCTAAAAAAGTGCATTGGGTTACTGATATAAATGTTGTTTTATAATGTCAAGCTACTTAGAAAAGTCATTAAATGTTAAAAATACTGAATCATGTATAAGTATAAATATCTCTTTAATTGCTTACATTTTTACTATATGTATAAAAAGAATTAAGTAATTCTGTCCGTGCTTAAAATAAAACTTTTCACACCATAATATTACAACTTTGAACCCATTTTTTTTGCAATTTGGTATTAGTTTCTAAGAATACAAATTAGTGTGAGCATATATAACGATAATAGTTTTTAATGATTTCATGAGCTCATTTTTAAATTGTGTGCGCTTGATGGCTTGATTACTTGAATTTTATTTGGCGTTGTATGTTAACTTTGAATTATTTTCACTGGAAACAAGGTTAAGAGGTACAGATAGTTCTTCGCCTGCATGGGTTTCATTAAACTCAAGCAAAGATTGTGATTTTGTTCGTTTTAATATAACATTTTTGAGTGTTTCTGCCGTTCCTACTGTCTCAGATATTTCCGTTTTGTATTTCTGAAAATAAATAAAATTAAAATTAGACAATGTTAAAGGAAGGGAAAAATAAATGTGTGGCATTATTTGTTATTTTTATATTTTTTAAAACATGTATAAGCAAGCACGCATAATTGGCGTTTTCCGATTATTTTTTCCGATATGCGACACCATGCACGACTCAAAATATCAGGGATATTAGGGAAAAGTGCTAGCTTACATTATAAGAAATTATGCTCTTTAGAGTTAGGGTAAGTACCTACGAGCTCATAAACTTCTTAATTAGCGCCTAACGGCAACAACATATAACGTCATTACCGGCACGGCGACATCTAAAAAATGTTTAAGACAACAAACAACTAACTGGCTAAAGCTGCATTAATCGTCTCCTCCGAGGCCAGCGGAAGAACAAAAACAGCAACAACATATGCATAGGAATTAAATATGAGCATAGAAGTAGACTGCTCAATGATATTGTCTAATTTTACATAGCAAACAAAGCTATTACAAAGCTCAATTCTCAATCTTTGTGTAGTAAAAATAAATAAAAATCAAAATATTTGCGTGAAGTAGACTAGAAGATTTACTCGAAAATTAAATTAAAAATTAGCAGTAAGGACTACATACAAATTCAGTGCGAATTATTAGAAAGCGGACAAAAAGAATTAAATATGACATAGTCTCCAGACCAATTGCACACAATAATAGAAAAAGCATTTAAGAATACGCTTGTCGCTGGTACTTAGTGTACTTAGTGGAGAGGTAATATTTAAAACTTTTAGCACAAACGTATATACTAGCGGGTATAACCCAGCTTGCCCGTGCCACCCACCAAATCTGTGACCCCCATTTGCACTAAGGAGGGAGAGATTTTTCGAAAAGTGTGAGACACCCATCAAATGAATTTGAAGAAAGATCTTTAAAAATAAGTTGATCGGATGATAGACAAAAAAAATCATACAACCGTTTTTCGCGATTTTCCCACACTTGCGAGTGGAATTTCCCGAAACCTTCCATTAATATGCCATCAATCGTAATAAACCTTCTTCCGGCAGAAATATTTTATAATCAACTGGCCCGCAAAGCGGTACGAAAATGCATTATCTACTTGCGGCTTCGACCTGTTTTGTGCAATCAGTTAATGGGACCGCTGCCAGACGGCCGATTACGAGCCAAAAAACTACCCCTTGCAACGAACGGGACAAGACTTTGCAAGACCAATTTGGATTCATTTTAACATACAAGGGAAGCGCCATGAAGGCCCCCATGTATTTTGTGGACTGACGAAAGTTCAGTTTTCACTGATCTAAAAAAAAGTTTTTTAAGAATGACAACTCATTATATTGGACTGAATCGGTAATGTTTTGGGGATGTGTTGCTCATAATGGGATAGGAAACTTGGTCCCTGCGTTGAATATATTATATTATATTATATTATATATTATATTATATATTATATTATATATGATTATCATATTGTTATGGCTACATCGAAACGTATGCTAACGGTGGTCATAAATAATTTAAATGCCCCATCAGTGTTAAATGGATAATAATTAAAACACCATTACTTACCTTAAATACTAAATTTGAAAATGTGGGTGTCTCCTCTGCCAAAGACATTTCCGATTTCTTGCATTCTATGGGGCTATTATCCCTTTCATATTCTACTACAGTAGTGCCGGGTATTTGCCTATTTCCTGTTCATCAATATTAAAATAAAAAATATGTGTTTAGTAAAAAATTTTATTAAATTGAACTACAATTATAATGTGTATTATTCTAAGGAAAGAGTGTTCCAGCCGATAGTGACAAAAACACACAATCGCAAAATCAGCAATTTAAAACGAATATTTTGTGTATATATCTCTTATATCTGGACACCCGACCTGGATACCAACCAATTGGGCGGGAGCGTCAAAGCGGCAAAGGTAAAACCGACCTCAACAAGACGCTAGTATCAATTCGAGGCAAATTAATATTAGATCAAACAATTCTCAAATGAGTCAGTAAGCACCACTCAAAATAATCAGTTGTGTTTTTTTTATAAAAAACTATATACAATTGATTAATTTATGTTACATTTATAAAACCTAGGCAGAAAACTGATATTTTTCTATTTTGACAAAATAAGATACACTTCAGAAAACAGTAGAAGCTTTTACTTCATTAAATTAATCTAAAGAAACTACATCTTTTTGAAGACATACTGGCCAATCATCATTTTTAGGCGGCATAACATGTTCATTTGCCTCACCTTGTTTGACTTAAAAAATAGTACACTTTCCTAAATATGTAATAAAATTAAACGATTTTCTCAACATGGAATTTATTTGAATTACCAAATTTTCTAGTATTTTAATACCATCAAAATCTTTAGTTATCGGTGTCACACAGTACATTACATCTTAAAATATAAGAGTTACAGTCAAAACGAATCAGAAAAATGTAAAGTGCACACAACTTTATTACAACAAAGTTAATGTTTCAATTTACATTTACAATTTATTAGCAAACACTCCGGAATTTATTGGAGATTCTTTCGCCATTGATTCCGGCGCCTGGTAGACAATTTCCTGGAATTTATTGATAAACTGTTCATTTTTTTATTGGCGCTCTATTGGCTTTCATTCCAGCGATTATTGTCCAGCTCCTCAACATTTTTTGGACATATATTGATCAACATTCCGGCCTGGGCCTATGACACTTGAAGATTGCTGTGGAAAATTCGCCTTTCCCCTGGGGTTGAGACAACAAGTTGCAGACTCCGGGGAGACCTTTTCGAATAAAAGAGTGGGAAGACACGGTTTCGCATGAGAAACGCTTGGCTGAAATCAGTCGAGTCTGCCAGCGATATATCGGGCAAAAGCTGGTCCCATAAACACAAAATTGCGCTATCATGGCATTTACCGTTTGATTGAACCTTTTGGATTCTCTTGGGGCCAATAAGGAAAGGACATGCAAAGCCTCCTAGTTTTCTGATCGACCACACTTTTGCCAGCCGATTCATCCCCGTGATGGAGAAAGTTTATCTGGAACTTCAGAATCAAATGGCTCGCTCCTTCAAGACGAACTTGACCAAAATTTCGGGACAAGATAGGATTTGCGCAGTCTTTCAACTAGTGCAATGGCGGCGCAAAGCAAGTGAACGCGGTACATTCTTTAATATCGGCCGCCATCGGAAACTGTCATTGCCATCTAGAGAATGAATGAAGCGGGCGTTGCGCAACCTCTCTAAGATATGACTGATTTAAGGCACTGGAAAACTGAATAATAACTGCCTAAATTTATCTATATATATATTAACACATTTAAATCAATAAGTTGAAGAATAAATATTGTATTGATAGAAGCCAAAAAAGTGTCAACAATGTAGGACGGTAACGAGGACACCGAAGCGCAATTTTTAATTGTATTAAATTATATGAAGAGCGCAGGCTCTGAGGTGAAGTTGTGAAAACTCGTAGTGAAGTTTAGCAGCCGACGCGACCGATTGGCTTAGGGAAGAGAGGTCTTTGTGCCCGGTAGGACGTAACCGATTAAGATTTTGTAAATTTGGTGATATACAAAAACAAATTAATGTACTTAAGTTTTTTACGTGGCGTGTACCGCGAGGGAGTAATCAAACCGTCGGCTAGCGCCCATCAGAGACCCTGCAAGCACAGTGCCCCTTTAGTACTATTTGATTGATACGCAAACCACAGCCTTCATGTTACTCCCCGAGGAGCCGCAACCAAAACACCAGGACGGACGGGCTCCTGGCTAACTGTGGTTCCAAATATTTACACAATTTTGGTCGACTTTTCGCAGAAATCGACTTCCCATTTCTTTTCGACGCCAACAAAGAATGGGTGATCTTTTTCACTTATGACAAATTTTTATTTAGAAAGAATATAGTATAGATATCGTAATGATAACATTCTTTTATAAAATTAACAATATATTATATCTATATAAATCTATATCTATATAAATATATATCATTCGTTCAAAATATTTTTTCAATCAACATTTTTTTTTATACTTGACAACATACATATTTTTCAATATTAAAATATCATAGATATTACAAAGGTGACATTCTCTGTAAATTACAATTTATAATTTCTATAAGATTTACATAGTTCGTTTAAAAATATTAATACCAATAGTATTTTAATTTCATTTATGACAAAATTTATTTATACAAAAAAAGTATAAACATACAAACTGCTCATTTTCGTCGCTCGAATAAGCTGGTTCACCCAGGGTTACCACGTTTCGGCCACTTACAACATTGAGGCACATAGTATCTTCTTGTCGACTTGACTAATGATTTACGAATTACGCATGTTATGCTTGCCCCTCTCCATCGGTCCCCTGAACCCCAAAGCTGGGTGGCGCATTGCATGCGCTGCATATTTGCGCGAGCGACATTCTCAAGATCGCCAGTTAGAGCTTAGGCCGATCCTATTTCAAGTGGGAATATACATATAGTGACATGTGCACGACACCCACAACATACACTATACTTGCACATACACTTATATATTCAAATATAGCTCATATGTCTACGGCACTCACATCCAACCCCTTATACATCAGCCTGAGCAACAAAGCGCACCTCCTGTCAATTGTAACATGATATTTACCAACCAAATATTTTAACAAAAACTTATGCTGCCCAAAAATTCAATTCTTGGTGACGATAACAATTCTGGTGTGAGACCAACCATAAAACATAGAACCATTACATCAAATGCCCAAATTGCCAACGCAGCTAAAATTCAGGCTCTTTAATATTCCTGAAAACTCATAAATAACAAATAATAAGAGCATTGCCAAAAGAGAGAGACCTTATGATCTTGAGAGCCATCAGCCGAGGTTTGCTTAGTGTTGACAACAGTTTAGAGTTTGAGTTAATCCGACGTATCCAAATCGTCAAGTGAAATATTCTATTCATGTAAATTCTGTTAGAGTTATATTTTTTTAAGCAGCTCATACCTACTTTTCTAACTGGCGCAGCCGGTAGGATACGTGAGTGACATAAGACCATTAAAGGACACTTGTAGTCACAGCCCTTAAACGATCGAGCCCAGCCCTTATAGCCAACGAAAACGATCGAGCGCGAGCGCAAAATCGTTCGAATTCGTATCCGCAAAAGGATACGTGCGCAACTTGCTGCGAGTGCCTACTGACCGTTCACAGATTAACCACATCCTAGATCAATTAAAAACCCGAAATTGCAATTTCATTTCAATTATGTGAATTATTGTTCACTACATAACTGTGAATGTGCGCCTGGTCTTGCATATCCTTTGATCCCTGCAAGTCGCACTCATTGGTAACACGCGAATTACTATATCAGTTACACCACCCACGAAACCACCAAGAAGCAGTAAATAAGTACATCGCAACTACACCGTATTCAAGACCGACACGTAGGTACATGTGTATCTACATACCAACAAGACGATGACCACATAGAGCAGAGTAAATTGTGCTACATTGTACAGAACACCAATGCCAGCGTTTTAACAGGATGCAGAAACATCAACTTTAGCGACCACTTGAGACGTCAATTCAGCAGTCTTGGTCCCACCAACGGCAACCACACATTTGCACACATATACATACACCCTTATACATTGTAATACTTAGGCTATATAAGAACGACACTAGGTCGAATACATTCGACTACATACATACATAAACAAATCTGGAAGGGAAACCGAACTACTTCAGGACAACACGTCACCGTCGGTCACGACCAAGAAGGTAACTGGCGCAGCTGGCAACTCAAATAACAGGAAAAAGAGCCTTAGAAGAACTTACATCCCAAAAGAAGTGGAAAATTATTTTAACAATAACGTGAGTCTGTTTGAAAATCTAAACGTGAGTATGAATGAAAGGAACAAAATAAGAATATAAAAAGCCACATATTTCAAGTTCAGCGCAACCTTTTGATGCAAGTGAAATATGTGAATGTGTGTATGGCTTGCCAGAACATGATATGCATCGGCGTAAAATTATTCGTTGACGCCACTTTCGCTAGTAGAGCTGTAGCTGTAGAATAAATAAAATGTTTTGTACCAGGCATATACGCACGTACATACACATATAAAATAACTGATAAGTTACGATAATAAATATTTGTTGGGTTGCCTTCAGCAATCACAGCGCTTAAATTTGTTTGTTGGGTTGCCTTAAGCAATCCAAGCGCTTATAATTGTTCGTTGGGTTACCTTAAGCAATCACAGCGCAAAACGTATGCATTAGCGCTCTGCCGCTGCAATGGTCAGAGACGGTAATCGGACTTATGTTTTTGTCGCAAAAGTCTTCCGCTTATCGCCTATGATTATGCGGAGTCGGCTTGCCGACCATGACATTGTAGCGTGATGCGAGTGCCAGACTTGGCTTTAGAGTTTAGCATTCTAGATTTGGAGTTTTAGTTTGTGTCAAACATTGTTCAAGAAACAATAAAGAATTCACTACTCCGGCACGCTGCCGTAATTGCTTTTGTTCTAATCGCATTATACTGCTGAGTCACAACGGCAGTAAGTCAAAGAGGTAAAGTCAAACCTCCACCCTAATCTTCGTAAGAAGTTAACAAATAATCAAACGCAATCTTTGGATGAGCAACGTGGTATTCACGCATGCATCATCAGACATAGCATTTGTGTATTTGTGTTACGACGAGGGATCCACTCACACATCACTAGATCGAGTGTTTGTACATCTGTATAGCTACGCGGGACTTACGTACTAATACTTGGATCACAACGCGGGACACCGCATTCAGTTAAAATTGGCGCCCGACATACTAGAACCCACACTAAATCATGTAAGTTCAAATAAAGGCTTCAACTAAGTGGAAAAATAAAGGAAAATTAAAGTTAGAAGAATTCATTAAAGAAAATTTTTCTCTGTAATCACATTCTAAGTTTTATGCCAACGCGGTGCAAAAATAAAAATAATTTTTTGCAGTTACATTTTATGTGGTACCGATTTAAAACAATCGGCAAAACAATATAAAATAATTTTTTTTTGCAATTACATTTTGGGTGGTACCGATTTAAAACAATCGACAAAACGAAACTTAATCCGCTGCGCTAATCGCTTGTTTGAGTTAAATGTTTAATGTTTCATATTAATGCGAACAAAGTTAATAAATTGACATACAAAAAATAGCAGGCATATGAGCCGCTTTGTTTTAAATAGACACATAAAGGTGGAATGCGATAGTGATAGCGACATAAGCTGGGAAACAGAAAATAATAGCCGGACACACAACCCAGACCTTTACACTAGCCAAGCTCAGAACCCAGTGTCTCACATTTGTCAAGTACATAACCACATTTGTAGCCAAGTGCAGACCCCTGACTTAAGCCCAGCACACAACCAAACAATCATGAACGCAGATCAGATTCAGGCGATAGTGCAAGCTGCTGTTAGTCAAGCTGTAAACCAAGCATTGGCGCAGCAACAAGTGACTTTTCGGGCAGAGATGCAAGCAGTTCAAGCACAAATCACAACTTTGCGCATAGATGCCCCTCAAGTAGAAGTTTTTGAAAGAATTCGTGTCGACCCAGCAATTAGGTGTGAAATTCCGATTGACCTTGTTAAATCTATCCCAGACTTTGACGGGGCTCACGATGACAACGTGGCATGGCGGCAGTCAGCCACTGATGCATACGAGCTTTTCAGGCCGTACAATGGTAGCACGTCACACTATCAAGTTGTGACTATAATCAGAAACAAGATCAGAGGGTCCGCGAGGACATTATTAGTGTCGCACAATACGGTGCTAAATTTCGATGCAATATTAGCAAGGCTAGATTGCACATACTCAGATAGGACATCACTACGCACCCTGCGCCAAGCGCTAGAGATGGTCAGACAAGGCGACTTAGGGTTAATGGTATTAATTATGGTATTAATAGTATTACGATACTGTCGAGTGAAAGTTTACCCTGGTTACTAACAAAATTATCATGTCTCACGACCAAGAAGGCGCTGACTTATTAAACAAGGAGGTTAGAGCGGATGCGTTGCATGCGTTCATCTCAGGCTTAAAAAAATCCTTAAGGGCAATTGTTTTCCCAGCGCAGCCCAAAGACTTGCCCTCTGCTTTGTCACTTGCCAGAGAAGCGGAGGCGAGCATTGAGCGAAATTTATTTTCATCTTCATATGCTAAAGCACTTGAAGAAAAAGCCCAGGCTACTGAAGCCGGCCGGGCTCGTACCCAGTGCAAGCAGTACAAGAGAAAAACGCTAATAATAACCAAAACAAGAGAGACCAACAACCCCAAGCGCCCGAGCCGATGGATCCGATGGATCCTCATCCTCAAAATTTAGACAGCCTAAAAATTTTGGCAAGCAGCAAGCTAGCAACGCGGCTGCTACCAGAAGACAGAACTCGTCAGAACGAATGTCCGGCCAAAGGCGCTAGAGGTTGAACAAGGTTGTTCAGAGCGCCCCGGTTAACACCGACGAAAGCCATGAGAACGCACCTGAGCAGGAAGACAATGACGTAGATGAGGATAACGAATCCGTATTTGACGTTGACTCATTGAATTTTTTAGAGAGCGCTCCCGGCTGCCCGTCATCGAAAGACAGTTGGCTGAGAGGACACTAAAAATTTTAGTAGACACCGGCGCGGCAAAAAATTATGTAAGCCCCGTAAAGGAGTTAAAAAACATAATGCCAGTCGCCAAGTCTTTCACTGTGAGTTCCATTCATGGCTCCAGTAAAATCACCAATAAATGTCTCATGTCGGTCTTCCGACAAGTGTCTCCGTTTTTCATACTAGACACGCTTGGCACCTTTGATGCCATAATTGGCTTCGACCTGTTAACACAGGCAGGAGTAACAATTAATTTAAATAAAGGTACCCTTGAATACAAGGATGCAGCGGAAAAGTTACAGTTTTACAAATGCGATAGTGTGAATTTTACACACGTAGACGATATTGTGGTCCCAAATTCCGTCAAGAAGGAATTTAAAAATATGATCTTAAAATGATTAAAGGTGTTTTCGACCTCTTGCGAGGCTTTACCCTTTAATACTTCTGTCGTCGCCACAATTCGAACAGAAACAAACAAACCGGGGTATTCTAAAATGTATCCACACCCAATGGGAGTAGCTGATTTCGTAAACAACGAAATCAAACAGTTACTAAAAGATGGCATAATAAGACCATCAAGATCCCCATACAACAGCCCAACATGGGTAGTTGACAAGAAAGGTACTGATGCCAATGGCAACAAAAACAAACGATTGGTTATCGACTTTAGGAAACTAAACGAGCAAACCATTCCTGATAAATACCCTATGCCTTACATACCCATGATTTTAGCAAACATGGGAAAAGCTAAGTTTTTCACAACATTAGACTTGAAATCAGGGTATCATCAAAGACTTCATTTTCGGTAAACGGCGGAAAATATGAATTCTGTCGATTACCCTTCGGTCTGAAAAATGCTGGAAGTATTTTTCAAAGAACTATAGACGACGTGCTCAGGGAATTGATAGGCAAAATATGTTACGTCTATGTAGACGACGTGATCATTTTCTCTCAAAATGAAGCCGATCATGTTAAGCATATCAACTCAGTACTTCAGTGCTTTAGTGACGCTAACATGAGAGTTTTCCAAGAAAAAACAACATTTTTTAAGGAAAGCGTCGAATATTTAGGAGCAAAAACTGACCCCGAAAATGTCAAAAAATTTGTTGAGCTTAAGATCATTCCTCGGCTTGGCTAGTTATTATAGAAGGTTCGTTAAAGACTACGCCGCGATTGCGAAGCCGTTAACGGACATTCTAAAAGGCCAAAACGGAACAGTTAGCAAACACATGTCCCGAAAAGTCCCGGTTGAGTTCGATGAGACGCAGCGCAATGCGTTCGAACGCTTAAGAAATATTCTGGCATCAGAAGATGTCATTCTTATGTACCCAGACTTTAAACAACCTTTTGATCTAACCACCGACGCCTCGGCTAGTGGCATCGGGGCTATACTATCCCAGGGAGGTCGCCCCATTATAATGATCTCGCGAACTTTAAAGCAATGCGAGCAAAATTACGCTACTAACGAAAGAGATTTACTAGCAATTGTATGGGCTCTAGGTAAGCTGCAGAATTTCCTGTATGGTACCAAAGATATAAAAATTTTCACTGACCATCAGCCTTTAACCTTTGCAGTTTCGGAAAAAAAACACCAACGCAAAGATAAAAAGCTTACATTGACGAACATGATGCAAATATGTTCTACAAGCCAGGTAAAGAAAATTTTGTAGCGGATGCCTTGTCACGGTAAAATGTAAACGCTCTACATGACGAACCTCCTTCCGACATCGCAACCATACACAGCGAACTGTCATTGACCTACACGGTCGAAACAACCGAAAAGCCTATAAACTGCTTTCGGAACCAAATAGTTTTAGAAGAGGCATGTTTCCCACTAAAACGGAATTTCATACTTTTTGGCAGCAAGACTCGCCATTTAATTAATTTCACTGATAAAAACACCCTTTTTGATACACTTAAAGAAGTGATCAACCCAAACGTTGTAAACGCAATACATTGCGATCTGCCAACACTCGCCAGTTTCCAACACAACATTGTGTTAATTTTTCCGTCAACGAAATTTTGGCATTGTAAGAACTTGGTGTCCGACGTTATTGACAAGAACGAACTAAGGGAAATAATAACTGCAGAACATAACCGTGCACATCGCGCAGCCCAGGAAAATGCAAAGCAAGTCCTTCGCGACTACTATTTTCCAAAAAAGCTAGCAGGTGAGATCGTCGCAAATTGTAAAGTTTGCACCAAAGGGAAGTACGAAAGACACCCCAAAAAACAAGAGCTCGGAACAACTCCAATTCCCTCTTATCCTGGGGAAATGCTTCATATTGATATATTCAATACGGACAAGAAACCGTTTTTAACTTGCATCGACAAGTTCTCAAAGTTTGCAGTCGTCCAGCCATTAGTCTCTCGTACAATAATCGATGTCAGAGCTCCCATATTGCAGTTAGTGAATTTATTCCCGAACATTAAAACTATTTATTGCGACAACGAGGCAGCTTTTAAGTCAGAAACGATAACATCGCTCCTAAAAAACAGCTATGACATTGACATTGTAAATGCTCCTCCGCTCCACAGTGTTTCAAACGGTCAGGTAGAACGTTTCCACAGCACCCTAGCCGAAATCGCAAGGTGCCTGAAAATCGATTAAAAAAATCGATGACACAACTGAGCTAATAATGAGAGCAACTGTAGATTACAACAAAACTCTGCACTCAGTCACGGATTTAAAACCGGTAGAAGTCATTCATGTGGCATCTGAAAATCTCCGACAGGCTATAAAAGAAAAAATATCAAAAGCCCAGAAAACCAATATAGAGCGATGCAACCCGAACAGACAAAACAGGGTATTTGACGTAGGCGAAAAAGTGTTTGTAAAAAACAACAAGAGACTGGGCAACAAATTATCCCCTTTATGTTCAGAGGAAAAAGTACAAACAGACCTTGGAACGTCTGTTCTTGTTAAGGGGAGGGTAGTCCACAAGGACAACCTCAAATAAAAATCTACCTTTTACGCACCAAACAAATAAGTTAGTGATAGACATAAGATGCACAGGTTTTTTATCTTTCTCATTCTCCTCTATATTGCAGGATTTCTGTCACCTTACTACTTGTACTGGTGACAATAGTGAACGGTCGGATCACCGATTACTCGCACTCTAATTACATTCCTGTAATAGATGGCGATGCGTTAGTATGGGAACAGAGGAACTACTTGAGGCACTCTAGCAATTTGTCTGATTTCACAGAAATTGCAGACGAGACAGAAAGATTAGCTAAACTATTCCCGCAGTCACACATGCGAAAATTACTAGATGTTGATACAGATCACATTAGAAGTCTTTTATTCGTTTTACAAATCCATCACAGAATAGCCAGAAGTCTAGACTTTCTAGGCACAGCACTTACGGTAGTAGTGGGCACTCCAGACGCCTCAGATTTCGAGAAAATCAAAATGTCCGAATTTCAATTAATAGAATCAAACAATAGACAGGTGGTAATTAACTCAGAGATTCAAAAACAAATTAATCAACTCACAGATACCATCAGATACACCCCACATTTATACGAAGCACTGTTGGCAAGAAACAGAATGATAATTACAGAAATTCAAAATATGATTTTAACAGTTACTTTGGCTAAGTCAAATATAATAAATCCTACCATATTTAACCATGATGATTTGAAGTCTCTAGTTGAACAAACCCTCGACATACCCGTAGTTAGCTTATTAGAAGCATCTAATATTAAGGTCTTTCAGTCCGAAAACATTATTCATATATTAATCGCATACCTTAGAATAAAGTTTATTTGTAAGAAGATCACTGTATTCCCCGTATCAAATCAACACACAATATTGCAACTACAAGATGACATCATAGCCGAGTGTAAGGATGACCTCCTAGCAGTCACGGTGTGCACCACAACAACCTATTCCACGTTCTGCAAACTGGCAGCACATGATACCTGCGCACGAGCCTTGCACGCTGGAAGCACTGCTCCTTGCCACACGCACGCAGCCCAGCCATTTGGATTTAATCATGTACGTAAACGACGGTGCAATAATCATCAACGAAAGCCCGGCAAGCATCAGCTTTGACGGTGGCCCTGAAATATCAACAAACGGCACGCACCTTGTCACTTTCGAGCGCCTAGCAGTCATCAATGGCACCAAGTACGCGAACCAGCGTGAAGTCTTGAGTAAAACTCCAGGCAGAGCGGTATCACCACTTTTGAACGTCATCAGCCACGACGCAGTCCTGAGCATGCCACTTCTCCATAGACTAAACAGCCGTAACATCAAAACCATCCAAAAGTTCAACGATGAGTTCGAGTCAAACGGGAAAATCAACGTTTGGTTTGCAGCTGGATTTAGTCTTGGCATCATATTTTCCCTTTCTCTACTACTTTGCCAAATGCTAAGAAGAAGACGAGATTCGATGGAAATACAAACGGCCATCAATAAACTCAATATGACCGGGGACAGTCATGATCCTGAGGGGGGGTAGTTAACTGATAAGTTACGATAATAAATGTTTGTTGGGTTGCCTTCAGCAATCCAAGCGCTTATAATTGTTCGTTGGGTTGCCTTAAGCAATCACAGCGCAAAACGTCTGCATCAGCGCTCTGCCGCTGCAATGGTCAGAGACGGTAATCGGACACTTTTGTTATTGTCGCAAGAGTCTTCCGCTTATCGCCTATGATTATGCTGAGTCGGCTTGCCGACCATGACATTGTAGCGTGATGCGAGTGCCAGACTTGGCTTTAGAGTTTAGCATTCTTGATTTGGAGTTTTAGTTTGTGTCAAACATTGTTCAAGAAACAATAAAGAATTCACTACTCCGGCACGCTGCCGTAATTGCTTTTGTTCTAATCGCATTATACTGCTGAGACAACGGCAGTAAGTCAAAGAGGTAAAGTCAAACCTCCACCCTAATCTTCGTAAGAAGTTAACAAATAATCAAACGCAATCTTTGGATGAGCAACGTGGTATTCACGCATGCATCATCAGACATAGCATTTGTGTATTTGTGTTACGACGAGGGATCCACTCACACATCACTAGATCGAGTGTTTGTACATCTGTATAGCTACGCGGGACTTACGTACTAATACTTGGATCACAACGCGGGACACCGCATTCAGTTATAATTGGCGCCCGACATACTAGAACCCACACTAAATCATGTAAGTTCAAATAAAGGCTTCAACTAAGTGGAAAAATAAAGGAAAATTAAAGTTAAAAGAATTCATTAAAGAAAATTTTTCTCTGTAATCACATTCTAAGTTTTATGCCAACGCGGTGCAAAAATAAAAATAATTTTTTGCAGTTACATTTTATGTGGTACCGATTTAAAACAATCGGCAAAACAATATAAAATAATTTTTTTTTGCAATTACATTTTGTGTGGTACCGATTTAAAACAATCGACAAAACGAAACTTAATCCGCTGCGCTAAACGCTTGTTTGAGTTAAATGTTTAATGTTTCATATTAATGCGAACAAAGTTAATAAATTGACATACAAAAAATAGCAGGCATATGAGCCGCTTTGTTTTAAATAGACACATAAAGGTGGAATGCGATAGTGATAGCGACATAAGCTGGGAAACAGAAAATAATAGCCGGACACACAACCCAGACCTTTACACTAGCCAAGCTCAGAACCCAGTGTCTCACATTTGTCAAGTACATAACCACATTTGTAGCCAAGTGCAGACCCCTGACTTAAGCCCAGCACACAACCAAACAATCATGAACGCAGATCAGATTCAGGCGATAGTGCAAGCTGCTGTTAGTCAAGCTGTAAACCAAGCATTGGCGCAGCAACAAGTGACTTTTCGGCAAGCAGTTCAAGCACAAATCACAACTTTGCGCATAGATGCCCCTCAAGTAGAAGTTTTTGAAAGAATTCGTGTCGACCCAGCAATTAGGTGTGAAATTCCGATTGACCTTGTTAAATCTATCCCAGACTTTGACGGGGCTCACGATGACAACGTGGCATGGCGGCAGTCAGCCACTGATGCATACGAGCTTTTCAGGCCGTACAATGGTAGCACGTCACACTATCAAGTTGTGACTATAATCAGAAACAAGATCAGAGGGTCCGCGAGGACCACAATACGGTGCTAAATTTCGATGCAATATTAGCAAGGCTAGATTGCACATACTCAGATAGGACATCACTACGCACCCTGCGCCAAGCGCTAGAGATGGTCAGACAAGGCGACTTAGGGTTAATGGTATTAATTATGGTATTAATAGTATTACGATACTGTCGAGTGAAAGTTTACCCTGGTTACTAACAAAATTATCATGTCTCACGACCAAGAAGGCGCTGACTTATTAAACAAGGAGGTTAGAGCGGATGCGTTGCATGCGTTCATCTCAGGCTTAAAAAAATCCTTAAGGGCAATTGTTTTCCCAGCGCAGCCCAAAGACTTGCCCTCTGCTTTGTCACTTGCCAGAGAAGCGGAGGCGAGCATTGAGCGAAATTTATTTTCATCTTCATATGCTAAAGCACTTGAAGAAAAAGCCCAGGCTACTGAAGCCGGCCGGGCTCGTACCCAGTACAAGCAGTACAAGAGAAAAACGCTAATAATAACCAAAACAAGAGAGACCAACAACCCCAAGCGCCCGAGCCGATGGATCCGATGGATCCTCATCCTCAAAATTTAGACAGCCTAAAAATTTTGGCAAGCAGCAAGCTAGCAACGCGGCTGCTACCAGAAGACAGAACTCGTCAGAACGAATGTCCGGCCAAAGGCGCTAGAGGTTGAACAAGGTTGTTCAGAGCGCCCCGGTTAACACCGACGAAAGCCATGAGAACGCACCTGAGCAGGAAGACAATGACGTAGATGAGGATAACGAATCCGTATTTGACGTTGACTCATTGAATTTTTTAGAGAGCGCTCCCGGCTGCCCGTCATCGAAAGACAGTTGGCTGAGAGGACACTAAAAATGTTAGTAGACACCGGCGCGGCAAAAAATTATGTAAGCCCCGTAAAGGAGTTAAAAAACATAATGCCAGTCGCCAAGTCTTTCACTGTGAGTTCCATTCATGGCTCCAGTAAAATCACCAATAAATGTCTCATGTCGGTCTTCCGACAAGTGCCATAATTGGCTTCGACCTGTTAACACAGGCAGGAGTAACAATTAATTTAAATAAAGGTACCCTTGAATACAAGGATGCAGCGGAAAAGTTACAGTTTTACAAATGCGATAGTGTGAATTTTACACACGTAGACGATATTGTGGTCCCAAATTCCGTCAAGAAGGAATTTAAAAATATGATCTTAAAATGATTAAAGGTGTTTTCGACCTCTTGCGAGGCTTTACCCTTTAATACTTCTGTCGTCGCCACAATTCGAACAGAAACAAACAAACCGGGGTATTCTAAAATGTATCCACACCCAATGGGAGTAGCTGATTTCGTAAACAACGAAATCAAACAGTTACTAAAAGATGGCATAATAAGACCATCAAGATCCCCATACAACAGCCCAACATGGGTAGTTGACAAGAAAGGTACTGATGCCAATGGCAACAAAAACAAACGATTGGTTATCGACTTTAGGAAACTAAACGAGCAAACCATTCCTGATAAATACCCTATGCCTTACATACCCATGATTTTAGCAAACATGGGAAAAGCTAAGTTTTTCACAACATTAGACTTGAAATCAGGGTATCATCAAAGACTTCATTTTCGGTAAACGGCGGAAAATATGAATTCTGTCGATTACCCTTCGGTCTGAAAAATGCTGGAAGTATTTTTCAAAGAACTATAGACGACGTGCTCAGGGAATTGATAGGCAAAATATGTTACGTCTATGTAGACGACGTGATCATTTTCTCTCAAAATGAAGCCGATCATGTTAAGCATATCAACTCAGTACTTCAGTGCTTTAGTGACGCTAACATGAGAGTTTTCCAAGAAAAAACAACATTTTTTAAGGAAAGCGTCGAATATTTAGGGGCAAAAACTGACCCCGAAAATGTCAAAAAATTTGTTGAGCTTAAGATCATTCCTCGGCTTGGCTAGTTATTATAGAAGGTTCGTTAAAGACTACGCCGCGATTGCGAAGCCGTTAACGGACATTCTAAAAGGCCAAAACGGAACAGTTAGCAAACACATGTCCCGAAAAGTCCCGGTTGAGTTCGATGAGACGCAGCGCAATGCGTTCGAACGCTTAAGAAATATTCTGGCATCAGAAGATGTCATTCTTATGTACCCAGACTTTAAACAACCTTTTGATCTAACCACCGACGCCTCGGCTAGTGGCATCGGGGCTGTACTATCCCAGGGAGGTCGCCCCATTATAATGATCTCGCGAACTTTAAAGCAATGCGAGCAAAATTACGCTACTAACGAAAGAGATTTACTAGCAATTGTATGGGCTCTAGGTAAGCTGCAGAATTTCCTGTATGGTACCAAAGATATAAAAATTTTCACTGACCATCAGCCTTTAACCTTTGCAGTTTCGGAAAAAAAAACACCAACGCAAAGATAAAAAGCTTACATTGACGAACATGATGCAAAAATGTTCTACAAGCCAGGTAAAGAAAATTTTGTAGCGGATGCCTTGTCACGGTAAAATGTAAACGCTCTACATGACGAACCTCCTTCCGACATCGCAACCATACACAGCGAACTGTCATTGACCTACACGGTCGAAACAACCGAAAAGCCTATAAACTGCTTTCGGAACCAAATAGTTTTAGAAGAGGCATGTTTCCCACTAAAACGGAATTTCATACTTTTTGGCAGCAAGACTCGCCATTTAATTAATTTCACTGATAAAAACACCCTTTTTGATACACTTAAAGAAGTGATCAACCCAAACGTTGTAAACGCAATACATTGCGATCTGCCAACACTCGCCAGTTTCCAACACAACATTGTGTTAATTTTTCCGTCAACGAAATTTTGGCATTGTAAGAACTTGGTGTCCGACGTTATTGACAAGAACGAACTAAGGGAAATAATAACTGCAGAACATAACCGTGCACATCGCGCAGCCCAGGAAAATGCAAAGCAAGTCCTTCGCGACTACTATTTTCCAAAAAAGCTAGCAGGTGAGATATCGTCGCAAATTGTAAAGTTTGCACCAAAGGGAAGTACGACAGACACCCCAAAAAACAAGAGCTCGGAACAACTCCAATTCCCTCTTATCCTGGGGAAATGCTTCATATTGATATATTCAATACGGACAAGAAACCGTTTTTAACTTGAATCGACAAGTTCTCAAAGTTTGCAGTCGTCCAGCCATTAGTCTCTCGTACAATAATCGATGTCAGAGCTCCCATATTGCAGTTAGTGAATTTATTCCCGAACATTAAAACTATTTATTGCGACAACGAGGCAGCTTTTAAGTCAGAAACGATAACATCGCTCCTAAAAAACAGCTATGACATTGACATTGTAAATGCTCCTCCGCTCCACAGTGTTTCAAACGGTCAGGTAGAACGTTTCCACAGCACCCTAGCCGAAATCGCAAGGTGCCTGAAAATCTATTAAAAAAATCGATGACACAACTGAGATAATAATGAGAGCAACTGTAGATTACAACAAAACTCTGCACTCAGTCACGGATCTAAAACCGGTAGAAGTCATTCATGTGGCATCTGAAAATCTCCGACAGGCTATAAAAGAAAAAATATCAAAAGCCCAGAAAACCAATATAGAGCGATGCAACCCGAACAGACAAAACAGGGTATTTGACGTAGGCGAAAAAGTGTTTGTAAAAAACAACAAGAGACTGGGCAACAAATTATCCCCTTTATGTTCAGAGGAAAAAGTACAAACAGACCTTGGAACGTCTGTTCTTGTTAAGGGAGGGTAGTCCACAAGGACAACCTCAAATAAAAATCTACCTTTTACGCACCAAACAAATAAGTTAGTGATAGACATAAGATGCACAGGTTTTTTATCTTTCTCATTCTCCTCTATATTGCAGGATTTCTGTCACCTTACTACTTGTACTGGTGACAATAGTGAACGGTCGGATCACCGATTACTCGCACTCTAATTACATTCCTGTAATAGATGGCGATGCGTTAGTATGGGAACAGAGGAACTACTTGAGGCACTCTAGCAATTTGTCTGATTTCACAGAAATTGCAGACGAGACAGAAAGATTAGCTAAACTATTCCCGCAGTCACACATGCGAAAATTACTAGATGTTGATACAGATCACATTAGAAGTCTTTTATCCGTTTTACAAATCCATCACAGAATAGCCAGAAGTCTAGACTTTCTAGGCACAGCACTTACGGTAGTAGTGGGCACTCCAGACGCCTCAGATTTCGAGAAAATCAAAATGTCCGAATTTCAATTAATAGAATCAAACAATAGACAGGTGGTAATTAACTCAGAGATTCAAAAACAAATTAATCAACTCACAGATACCATCAGATACACCCCACATTTATACGAAGCACTGTTGGCAAGAAACAGAATGATAATTACAGAAATTCAAAATATGATTTTAACAGTTACTTTTGGCTAAGTCAAATATAATAAATCCTACCATATTTAACCATGATGATTTGAAGTCTCTAGTTGAACAAACCCTCGACATACCCGTAGTTAGCTTATTAGAAGCATCTAATATTAAGGTCTTTCAGTCCGAAAACATTATTCATATATTAATCGCATACCTTAGAATAAAGTTTATTTGTAAGAAGATCACTGTATTCCCCGTATCAAATCAACACACAATATTGCAACTACAAGATGACATCATAGCCGAGTGTAAGGATGACCTCCTAGCAGTCACGGTGTGCACCACAACAACCTATTCCACGTTCTGCAAACTGGCAGCACATGATACCTGCGCACGAGCCTTGCACGCTGGAAGCACTGCTCCTTGCCACACGCAGCCCAGCCATTTGGATTTAATCATGTACGTAAACGACGGTGCAATAATCATCAACGAAAGCCCGGCAAGCATCAGCTTTGACGGTGGCCCTGAAATATCAACAAACGGCACGCACCTTGTCACTTTCGAGCGCCTAGCAGTCATCAATGGCACCAAGTACGCGAACCAGCGTGAAGTCTTGAGTAAAACTCTAGGCAGAGCGGTATCACCACTTTTGAACGTCATCAGCCACGACGCAGTCCTGAGCATGCCACTTCTCCATAGACTAAACAGCCGTAACATCAAAACCATCCAAAAGTTCAACGATGAGTTCGAGTCAAACGGGAAAATCAACGTTTGGTTTGCAGCTGGATTTAGTCTTGGCATCATATTTTCCCTTTCTCTACTACTTTGCCAAATGCTAAGAAGAAGACGAGATTCGATGGAAATACAAACGGCCATCAATAAACTCAATATGACCGGGGACAGTCATGATCCTGAGGGGGGGTAGTTAACTGATAAGTTACGATAATAAATGTTTGTTGGGTTGCCTTCAGCAATCCAAGCGCTTATAATTGTTCGTTGGGTTGCCTTAAGCAATCACAGCGCAAAACGTCTGCATCAGCGCTCTGCCGCTGCAATGGTCAGAGACGGTAATCGGACACTTTTGTTATTGTCGCAAGAGTCTTCCGCTTATCGCCTTTGATTATGCTGAGTCGGCTTGCCGACCATGACATAGTAGCGTGATGCGAGTGCCAGACTTGGCTTTAGAGTTTAGCATTCTTGATTTGGAGTTTTAGTTTTGTCAAACATTGTTCAAGAAACAATAAAGAATTCACTACTCCGGCACGCTGCCGTAATTGCTTTTGTTCTAATAGCATTATACTGCTGAGCCACAAGGCCAGTAAGTCAAAGAGGTAAAGTCAAACCTCCACCCTAATCTTCGTAAGAAGTTAACAAATAACCAAACGCAATCTTTGGATGAGCAACGTGGCATTCACGCATGCATCATCAGACATAGCATTTGTGTATTTGTGTTACGACGAGGCATCCACTCACACATCACTAGATCGAGTGTTTGTACATCTGTATAGCTACGCGGGACTTACGTACTAATACTTGGATCACAACGCGGGACACCGCATTTAGTTATAATGTATATATTTATATGGACATACATATATACAAAACTAATTACAAATCAAAAATAATAAAATAATATCTCCCGTAAAAGATAACACACATACATTAGTTGCCATGCAACCCACTTTTCCGTGCTAAAAACCATACATTGTTATACATGAATGGAATGAATCTGCTGTTTCGGACAGAGCGAAAAAAAGGGTATTCAGATTAATGAGAGACAACAAAAAGAATACAAATGCAAAATTCCAGAATACCTACATACTTTCCATTTGTTGCCACGCAAACTCATTTTTCGTGCTAGAAACCATACGCTGTTTACAGATTAATGTATACACAGTCATGCAATGAACCTGCTGTATCGGACAATGTATTTAAAAATACAAGATATAAAGCCCAAAATACTTAAGTACACATAAAGATGTTGCCATGCAAATCCAATGATCGTGCTATAAACAATATATTGTGTATGCATGCAAGTTATCACCCAGCCCGCAAGGCAATTCTTATTGCAATCATAAACAACATTTCAGTATAAGTCGCTATCCCAATTACTTAGCCCTTTCAGGCTTATTAGACCCGTTTCAATCACTACGTCCACTTAACGCACAGCTGCGGCTCTGCTAACATAAATATCCAGGTTCCCGGCTCTAACATAAACATAACAGCGCAACCACTTAACATAAAGATTCATATTCCCATGCGCAATTCATAACGTAAACTAAAGACCCAGTCTCTAGAGCGCCATTGCTAACGTAAACATGACTCAAAGCGTCTAGCTTACGCAAGCAACCCCTGCGAGCTTTTAAACTTTAAGGAAAGAAGCTTTAGCATAAACACAGCTGATTCGCAGCATAAGATCACCGCGAGCTTTTGAGCTTTAAGAGAATAAGCTTTATCATAACCATAGCTGACTTGCAGCATAAGTTCACAATTGTACTTTAGTTCTAATCTTGGATTCAAATAAATCGGAATCCTTCAGCCTCCCAATTAAAAAGATGTTTTTTTCCAAAATACCATGTTTCTGAAAACTTGAAGAGTAGTGATAATACCCTGAGCTGGAAATATTGATTGTTCACAAGACTTAAACGTGAAATCAAATTTTCCCATTCAAGTTAAATGAAAACATTCCAAAAAACTAATCGATCAAAGAAGCGAAGCAAATCTTTTCGCCAACAAAAATTTTTTCACCAATCAAAAACTTTTAACCAAATAAAAAATATCACGTCAACCTGAGACCCCCATAAAAGAAGACCCTAAAACCCAGAAGGAAGCAAAGAAGGAAGGAAGACTTGAACGACATATGTATAATCACCCATAAAGAAAGACCTTTTACGTGAGCCATCATCATTTACTTTAAAAAGAAATTTTTTACTTAAGTAATGAGAGTTTAAATTTGTGTAAGCATTTGTTAGAATAATAAGTGTTATAAACTGGATAACCATATAGAAAGTTTAATTGAAGATTTTCAAAATTTAAAAATGGCTAACAATAATAACTTGACAGCTGATTTGGTAGCTCAGTTGATTGCAACTCAGACCAGAGCGCTTCAAGAGCAAATTGCAGAATTGAAGTTACAAATCACTCTCTCATCTAATAATGAACAAGAATATAAGATTACTGAAATAAATGACCTAATTCGTTGCGATGAATCTTTTGATGTTATCAAGTCCATACCAGAATTCTCAGGCAGCTATAATGCATATGTTAGTTGGCGCGAAGCCGCTTGCTGTGCCATGCGAATGTATAAAGAAGGAAGTAGAAAGTACGTAGGTGCTTTAACAATATTAAGAAATAAAATCACAGGTAAAGCTAATGACACCTTGACTAATCACGGTACCGTTCTTAATTTTGAAGCTATACTAGCAAGGTTGGATTTCGCCTACAGTGATAGACGACCAATCTATATAATAGAACAGGAGTTAAGTATTTTACGACAGGGTAACTTATCCGTTCTCGAATACTACAATTTAGTTAATAAAAAACTAACCCTTTTGATTAACAAAACTATTATGACGTATGGTGACAAAGCCCACATCATTACAGAAATGATTAAGAAAAACAGAGACAACGCTTTAAGAATTTTCATCACAGGTCTTAACGGTTCTTTGTCAGAAGTTTTGTTCTCCCTTAAACCTGAAAATTTGCCTAATGCTTTGGCAAAAGCTCAGGAACTGGAAGCGAATTACCAAAGAGTTAACTTCGCTTACCATCATTTCGCAAATACCCATCAACGTAACAATCTAAACCCAGGACATAACAATCAGCAAAAGAAAGCTGAATCCCCAAAACAACCTAATAGAAGATATGACAATCACTTAAGGTTCAATCAAGTTCCACAAAATCAAATTTTTGCGCAAAGCAACCAGACTCCTCAACCTCCACCGGAGCCCATGGATGTAGACAAATCCATACAACTACAGAATACACCTTATCCGTATTCCCAAAATCGAAATTCGGCTCAACCAAAGAAACGGGAATACGCTCCCCCTTCGGTTCAGCAACCTAACAAATCATGCGTATCAATAACCTCGAGGAAGACCATTTTCAGAATAGACAAAAAAATAAATAAAATTTTAAAAATATTAATTGACACCGGTGCCACCGCTTGTTATATAAAAGAGGGTATATACGATAACGCAGAAGAATTAGTTATAAAAAAAAGAATTAAAACTGTAAATGGCTACAGTATCATAACTCATTTTCATAACATAAACATATTTGGCAAACGCCACAGATTTTATGAAATTAATAATCTAGACGCAGATCTATTAGTCGGTTATAATCTACTGAAGGAGATTAAGGCAGTAATCGACTTGTCAAAGGGAACTTTGTTTTATAATAACAAAAAGGAAAATATTAATTTTACAAAACATGTCCAAGAAACGGTTGGCCATTTAAAAAGTTCAGACGAAGCCTATAACGTTGCTTCGTATTTGAACTACCAAAGTGGGAAATGTAAATCATTTTCTTTATTTAATGCATCCGATACAGAATCATCGTCTTTAAGTGACGCTGATAACCCACGTATCGAAAAAACTAAAGTTGACGATATTCTTAATGACGGAAAGCTAAAGAAATTAAAACTTAAAAAGAGCAGACGTCGAAAGATGTCGGTATCCTCTACAACAAGTTCTTCTTTATGCAAAATAAATCATTCCATTAATGAAATGGATAATTTGAATATCCTTGAGCAACAAGTCGTTCAACAAATAGAAACAAAGCATTCTCAGATTCAAACATGTCTCCCTTTTAGAACAGATATTAGAGGAGAGATAAGAACATTAAACGAAAATGCAATTTACAGTAAACAATATCCTTATCCTCATTCAGCTAACAATTTTGTTAGTCAGGAAATAAACAGGATGTTAAATGAAAATATAATAAGGCCCAGCAGAAGTCCTTATAATGCCCCGGTATGGGTAGTAGGGAAAAAAGGTTTTAATGAAGATGGAACGCCTAAGAATCGATTGGTAATAGATTTTAAGAAACTGAATAACGATACAATCCCCGATAGGTATCCAATGCCTGATCCTTCAGTCATTCTATCCAACATAGGCAAAGCTAAAATGTTTTCGACAATTGACTTAGAATCGGGATTTCATCAGATTCTAATGAAAGAAGAAGACATCGAAAAAACAGCTTTTTCCATTAACAATGGTAAATATGAATTTCTTCGTTTGCCATTTGGGCTTGCGAATGCGCCAAGCATCTTTCAGAGAGCAATGGACAATATATTACGTGAAAAAATCGGAAAAACTTGTCACATTTATATGGACGACATAATAGTTTTTTCAAATACTCCGGAACAACATTTTGATGATTTACAAGAAATCATTGAAATTCTATTCAAAGCAAACATGAAAATATCCTTGGAAAAATCAAAATTCTTTAGAAAATAAATAGAATTTTTAGGATACATAGTATCATACAATATCATTAAAACTGATCCGAAAAAAATAGAATCAATCATGAAATACCCTCCTCCTAATAAGTTAAGGGAATTACGAGGTTTTCTTGGCTTAACAGGCTACTACAGGAAGTTTGAAAAAAACTACGCGACTATAGCAAAACCACTCACTGAATTGTTACAGGGACATAACGGTATGGTTTCAAAACATATGTCCAAAAAAACAGAAATATCTCTAGACGAAGAAGCAATCTCTGCGTTTGAAAACTTAAAATCACACTTGATTGCAAACATCGAACTAACTCAGCCAGATTATACAATAAAGTTCGTCCTCACCACAGACGCTTCCGACATCGCCATAGGCGCCGTCCTTTCACAGGAAAACAAACCAATCACCTTTGTTTCAAAAACCTTAAATAAAACAGAAAGAAATTACGCCACAAATGAAAGGGAACTATACGCCATTGTATGGGCATTAAAAAACCTTAGGAACTACTTGTATGGTGTTACAAATTTAGAAATCCAAACAGACCATCAACCACTTTCCTTTGCAGTTTCTGCACGAAACCCTAACTCAAAAATGAAAAGATGGCATGCTTTCATAGAAGAATTTTCCCCTAAAATATTTTACAAACCAGGATCTACCAATGTCGTCGCTGACGCGTTATCAAGGGTAATGATCAATCATATTTCCAATGAAAGTAATCTCGTGTCCGAAGAAGAACCGTCGTCCGATAATGAAACTATCCATTCAGCCGACAGTAGTTATAAAAGCGTAATTGAAGAAACACACCAATTTAAACAACAATTACTTGTTTCTAAAAACACCATAACAATTCATGAAAAATATGAAGTTTTCAACAAAACAAGACATATTATAGAATACGACACAGTACACAATTTAATTATCATACTTAAAGAATTTCTTCAACCAAACCTGACTACAGGAGTTCATTGCAGTCTCGAAGATTTATACGAAATCCAAAACTCATTAAAAAACACTTTTAACAACAAATTTTTTTTACTAAAAAGTTTGTCCTAGACATCGAAAACAAAAATGACCAAGAAATTATAATAGAAGAAACACGTGCTCATAGAGGTTTAGACGAAAATCTTAAGCAAATTCTCAAATACTATTATTGGCCAACACTATATAAAACCCATAAGCAACACATACGCTACTGCGAACTTGTAATAAAAATAACTATAACAGAAACCCTAAGCAAATTCCCATTTCTAAAGCCCCTATTCCGGAGAGAGAAGGTGAACAATTATATATTGACATTTTTTATGTTCAAAAATTAACATTCTTGACATGCCTAGACGCATATTCTAAATTTTTAGTGATTAAGGAAATCAATGACAAATCAGATATGGCAAACAAAGTGTTGGAACTTATCCAAACTTTTCCTTTCGCTAAATCCATAATGATGGACAACGAACCTACGTTTTCCTCGACACAATTCAAATCGTCAATGTCTCGTTCAGGTATAGCGATTTATCATGCAGACCCCAGACACAGTTTAAGCAACGGTCAGGTAGAAAGAGTTCATTCAACAATTATCGAAATTTCTCGTTGTATTCAAGAAGAATACAATATAATGGATCATTCCGAAGTCGTATACCGAGCAGTTAAAGAGTATAACAACACAATTCAATCGACAACTCAACAAAAACCATGTGACATATTATTTAACAAAATAGAACAGTCAAAATTGTCAGAAAAATTAAAATCAGCCCAAGCCAAAATGTTAGAGTACCATAACAAAAAGAGGTCACCAAAAAATTACCAAGTAGGTGAAATAATTTATAAAAAAAAAAAACATGGCGAACGAAACAAACTACAACCTAGATTTAAAAAACAGGTAGTTAAAGAAGACTTAGGAAATAAAGTCAAAATTAACAATAGGGATAGTATTATTCACAAAGACAATATCAAATTCTAACCTATTTCATGTTTTTTTAATGTATTTTTAGAATGCACATTTTATGTATCTTATCTGTTATCTGAATATTAATTATTCAAATGATGACTATGTCCTACTTGAGGATACAGATAATCTTTTTTTATACGAAGCATACGGAGAAGTTTTTCACGTTACTAATCTAAGTTTTTATAACGATATTTTTGAAAAAGAATTA
This sequence comes from Drosophila littoralis, assembly GCA_018903485.1. Lineage (NCBI taxonomy): Eukaryota > Metazoa > Arthropoda > Insecta > Diptera > Drosophilidae > Drosophila > Drosophila littoralis. Next base: position 332,939 of record JAEIGF010000059.1, on the reverse strand, counting down.
CATTTTTTTAAAAACAAAAACAATACAATTGATTGGGAAGTAACCTTGGAATTGAATTTAATCAAAACACTCCTTTCTGAACTTACACCGCACAAAATTGCCAAACGTAGTATCAATGAACTAGGCACAATTTGTAAATGGATCACAGGAACACCAGACCATGATGACATGATAACTATTCAAACTAAAATCAATGAACTTGTTCAAAACAATAATAAGCAAAATCAAATCAATTCTGCAATTTTCAAAGAAGTCACAAAGAAGATATTAAATTTAATCAGGAATTATTTATGAAAAAATATCGACTTAAGTTGTTATCACTTGACCTACAAAATCTGCTGGATACTATCACATTTTCCAAAGCTAGAATATTGAATCCAAAAATCTTAAATAAACAAGACATGATAAATATATTTAATCACGAAACACTCAATATCACTCTAATCGATATTTTAGACATTTCCTCTTTTTCGATCGTTTCATACCACGGTTTAATCATAGTTTTTATAAAATACCCTACAATTAATTACAATTGTAAGTTATACCACGCTAAAGCCATATCCCAAACAAATGGAAAATTTTTCGTTAACGACAAAATTGCTAAATGTAATAACACGTTTTACCTCATTGATAACTTTAAAAGAGAAATTTATAATAGTTTTGCCCACATTAATTTTGAACCAAACTGTTTTGTAAATCTCCTTAATAAAAAATTTACAAATTGTATAAAATTATCCGAAAAATATAAACCGATAGAATTTATAACAGACGGCGTTATTTTAGTATCAGGCACAAACTGTATTAACGAAACCTGGCTTATAGGCATTTACCTTGTTACATTTAAAACCATAGTAACCATAAACAATGTTACCTACACCAATGTAAAAGAAAAAATTCTTAATTATGTAAAACACAATAAATTCACAAACTACTTAGTTAGTGAATATCAAGTTACTAATAATACTGAACTTCAATTAGAAAATACAAATATACTATCAAAAATTGTTATAAAATTAGAAAGTAATCATTCAAAAATAACCTTTTTATTATTTATACTAATTTTTATTTTTACTATGGTAAAGCTTCTTAAACGCTGCCCTTTAATAAATCTAAATCCCCTCAAAATACTGAAATTGAAATCGTCAAGTAATCAAAAGTACCATAACACTCAAACTACAGAAACAGAGCTTGAAATATTAAACCAATTAAACGAACAAATTGAATCTTTAAAAAAATATTATTTAGAATCGGACATTCTTTTAAGAAAAACCAGCCCGCAAGGCAATTCTTATTGCAATCATAAACAACATTTCAGTATAAGAGCTATCCCAATACTTAGCCCTTTCAGGCTTATTAGACCCGTTCAATCACTACGTCCATAACGCACAGCTGCGGCTCTGCTAACATAAATATCCAGATTCCCGGCTCTAACATAACATAACAGCGCAACCACTTAACATAAAGATTCATATTTTCATGCGCAATTCATAACGTAAACTAAAGACCCAGTCTCTAGAGCGCAATTGCTAACGTAAACATGACTCAAAGCGTCTAGCTTACGCAAGCCACCCCCGCGAGCTTTTAAACTTTAAGGAAAGAAGCTTTAGCATAAACACAGCTGATTCGCAGCATAAGATCACCGCGAGCTTTTGAGCTTTAAGAGAATAAGCTTTATCATAACCATAGCTGACTTGCAGCATAAGTTCACAATTGTACTTCAGTTCTAATCTTGGATTCAAATAAATCGGAATCCTTCAGCCTCCCACTTAAAAAGATATTTTTTTCCAATTAGTAGCCACTAATCGGTTAATTCGCATGCGTATAGGCAGGGCGAACATAATTTGCAATAAAAAAAAAATATGCGACAAGTTAACACAAAAATGCCAACATATGTAATTGCAATAACGTAAGACGATTGACCATTACATAAATGATGTCTGGCCGCCATTAGGCAAAATCACTGCAGCGACCAAGGGTCTTAGCCTAGCTTTATCACATTTATGGCAACGAGGTGTTGCATCTTGCACGAACCTTGTCTTAACAAAAAAACGAATGATAAAGAAAGAAAAAAATAACAACAAAAGTGAAGTGAAGAAAAGGGCACAACCAACAGAGCCAGTACGCCTATTAAGCGAGCAACATATGTCACAAGCACTGGGCCTGATAAGGCAAGAGCCAACATTCCATGAATCCACTTTATATATTGGGTCTGGCTCATAATACGCAGCGCGGTTCACTAGCCCTCTAGCTGACCGTTTATGCTTACGCTGCAGATCCCACGCTTCGTCTGAGCGCCTTTCATGAGCAACATATATATGCTCACTAACACAGGCATATGCAAGCTACTGTGATATGCACACATATAGAATACACACTGTATTCAATATATAAGTTATCACCAGCTAGTTCGATTGGGTAACCGGATGCCGTCGCAACAATGTTGCGACACTTGCAGAAGACGCTGACAGGGCAGTGCCGGCCGGTCAACGGCCAGCCCATAGTAATATGATCCCGCACATGCGCGAGCCGAGTGGCTGCTAAAGAACGGCACGAGGCGCAGAGTCAGTGATCTGCCCATGCCGCTGCCGGAACGTCGCGGCTTCATTATAGCTTAAGATATTGTTTTAAAACAGTTTTCTCTTTCCCGCGAAACAATCCAGACGGATTGTCAAATAAACAATAATAAATAAACAGTTTTATTCTAATTGGCGCCCAACAGTTTGGGAAACTCCACAATTATAGTGATCGCTTCAGTTAACGCCGCGAGTATTAAAAATTGTGAAAGCAAATTTAATAAATAATCGCTCCCGCGACAAATTTTTAAATAATAATCACCCTGATAACGCTGTGTGACGGACGACAACAACAAAAAGTATATTAAAAAAAATAACACCCCAGCACATAGTGTCGAGCGAGTCGAACAAAAAGAAAAACAACAAAAAATATTTTTAAACTTCAACAAATGAACGAGTTGAAAGAAGAGCAACAACAACAACGAGGGCTGCAGCGACGTATTTTACTAAGAAGAATTCCTTGCCAAACGTACAAAATTCGCACCACCGCACCGGCTCACCATTATAAATATGAAATTCATGTAAGTGAAGTATTTATATGGTCTACGTTTTTTTTTTTTTTTTTTTAAATTTTGTTTGCTTTGCTGACCAGAGTCATTTGTTAAAAATAATAAAGATATAAAGAAAATATTATTGTGTTTGGTGTAAAAAATAGAGCAAAAAAAGCCATTGTTTCGTACAAATGTAGAGATACCCGACCGAAAACAATAGTAGTGACGAAGATATAATACCCAGTGCTAGGCAGGCACCAAGAAATTGTGAATCTAATAGATGCGATCGATGCCTATGCAATTTTCAAACCGTTCAATGGCAGTTCTAAACATTACTAGGCAGTTTTAATTATACGCAACGAAGTAAGAGGTTCTGCCAACGCCACGTTAGCCTCTTATAACGCTGTCCTGAACTTCGACGCGATTATCGCCCGGTTAGATTTCACGTACTTTGACAAGACACCAGTGTATGTCATTCAACAAGAGCTGCGTACATTGATTCAGGGCGAGATGCCCTTACTCAAAGATTACTTACAAATAAGATCCTCATGTCATACGACCCAGCGGCAGCAGCCGTCTTGGATATAGGAGTGAAGCTTTGCAGACATTCGTCTCCTACGAAGAAATCACTTAGGGTAGCGGTTTTTCCAGCCCAGTCAAAAAATTTGCCAACAGCTCTGGCCGTTGCACAGGAGGCAGAGGTGAGCAATGATCGCTATGCGTTCGCGACAAATTATACCAGATACAATGAGGAAAAAACTCAAAAACCCGGAAACCAACGGCAGCAGGGTCGGCGTCAGAACGACCAACAGCAACCCACTGATAAGTCTAATTATCAAGGCAAAAACCCACACTTTAGTAAGGGCCAAGCCAGTAATAACAACTTAGCAAACAATCCGGCAAATAACCAGCCACTACAAACAGGTAACTCAAAACGTTTTTTTAATCAAAAAAATAATAATAACCAAGACCCTGAACCAATGGACGTAGACACGTCGGCACGTTTTAGACAGCCCACACAAGGTTATAGAGGCAATTAACAATTTTCCCCAAACAGAGGGTAACGGAGGTTACGAGTCGCAATCGCAACATGAAGCAGAGGCAGTCGAAGATGGCGGAATTTTTTCCCGTTTATAAGAAGTACGATTGCAGGGCGAACAATAAGACTCCTGGTAGACACAGGAGCCAAAAAGTATACTAGACCCCTTCCCGTGCTGGCACATTGGAAGCCAGTCAACAGTTCATTTTAAGTCAAATCTATCCACGGGCACACAACAATTGAGCAGAAATATCTCATCGACCTCTTTAGAGTAAAATCATACTTTTTCATGCTGGAATCATTAAAAGATTTCGACATTCAACATTATAAAATATAACCGAGGGAGAGCAAAAATTGAGTTCACAACATGCAAACAAGTCAAACATTTCCAAATCAGTGACGCGGATGTCCCCGCCGCAGTCAGACCCATTTTCAATCAAATGATTGACCGAATGGCTAAAGCCTTTGCAGACATTAATGAGTCCCTACCATACAACATAAGCACTATCGCCACAATCCGAACGGACGGCGAACCGGTATATTCCAAATTATACCCATACCCAATGGGTGTGTCTGAATTTGTCAATGCAGAAGTTAAAGAAGGAAGAAGAAGGACACAGGAAGAAACTTCTGGTAATTGATTTTCGATAAATACCCTATCCCAGCAATTTCGACCATATTGTCAAACATGGGTGAGGCCCAGTACATCTGTTTAATCTAAACTCACAGCAGCTTAATGCCTTCTACAAACTAAAAGACATATTGGCATCAGAAGACGTGCTTCTGATATACCCAGATTTTAAAAGACCATTCGACTTAACGACAGACGCTTCGGCACACGGCCTAGGGGCAGTGTAAGCCCAAGGTGGCAAACCAATCACAATGATTTCCCGGACACTGCTGGACAATGAAATAAACTTTGCGACGAACGAACGGGAACTCTTGGCCATAGTATGGGCCCTCAACTTACGTAATTACCTGTATGGTGTTAAGAACTTAAACATTTACACAGATCATCAGCCACTAACGTTCGCAGTATCAGATAAAAATCCTAACGCTAAAATAAAGCGCTGGATTTATCGACGAACACAAAGCAAATATCATCTACAAACCAGGTAACGAAAATCAAGTGGCTTCGCCCTGTCTCGCCAAAACCTAAACGCTTTAAACAACGACTCCGACTCACATACGGAGGTAGACTCAAATATTGCAACAATTCACAGTAAGCAGTCCCTTACATACACCATTGAAACAACAGAAATAAATAAATAAACCAATAAATTGTTTCCGTAACCAAATCCTCATTCAGGAAGCAGAATTCCCCTCGGCTAGAACGTTTATCTTTTTCAAGGACAAACTAAGACATGTGGTCCGATTCACGGACAGAAGCCCTTATGGCAGACACTACAGGAATTGGTAAAACTGACTCAACTGATTACACTGCGAACTTCCGATACTAGCTTTTATCCAACACAGGCTGGTAGAGACATTCCCCGCAACGACTTTCAACTAAACACTAAACACTTCTAAACACCTGGTCGCAGATATAACCGTAAAAACCGCAATACTTCACCTGGTACATTTTTACAAGTACGTCAAACGGACAGGTGGAAAGATTCTACAGCACCCTTGCGGAGATAGCCCGTTGCTTGAAATATGCCTCCTATCCCCCATTGCATATTCCATTATTCATTCCGTCACTAACTGAAAACCGATAGAAATGGTGGACTCAGCCCCAATACAGTTAGAATCTCAAGTAATGGAAAAACTCCAAAGAGCCCAAGACAAGAGCCTAAAACAATCAAATAAAGATGGGTCACATAGAGAATTCCAAACAGGAGACCAAGTATGGCTAAAAACAAACAGACGACTAGGTACTAAGCTAACAGCACTGAAGACACGATCGACGCCGACCTTGCACGACGGTTCTTATAAAAGGGAGGGTGGTCCATAAGGACAACCTCACGTAACACGTTTAAAGATACCTCTAATACTTAGGCAAAAACGTTTATAAATTTCTCCTAAGATACATTTAGTCCTTCTAGGCTTATACGTTTTTTTATTCTGATACCAGCTGCAATTACGACCGCAACAATGAAACTGACAAATTGCACTGACTCTGACTACATACCCGTAGCAGACGGTGACGTGACTATTTGTGACAAGTACGGCTACTTGGGTTACACTACGAACATGACAACGTACGAGACTTACGTGGAAGAGACCAATAACACTATACAATTATTCAACCAGGAACACATAAGGGAAGTATTGACCTCTGACCTTGCACATATCGATACATTAATAGCAACACTAAAGGTTAATCATAGACATTCTCGCAGTATAAATATTTTAGGAACAGCCTTAAAAGTAGTACCACGAACTCCCGACTTTGACAATTGGGAGCAAATAAAGTTTAGGCAAATGCAGTTACAAAATTCAGAAACCAGACAAATAGAAATAAATACAAAACTACAGACGAGACTCAACGAACTAAGAATACAATACACAAAACTGACGGGACCGCTATAGTTCGCCCCTGTAGTGTGTATATGCCTAAAAATAACACCCAGTATTCATATATAAAGTTTGTGGCACTTTGTTGCATACAATAACAAATATACATTAAACAAACCCAGAGCCACTTTATGTATTGGCTCTGGCTCATATTACGCAGCGCGATTCACTAGCCCCGCCATTTATGTTTACGCTGCATATCCCACGCTCCGTCTGAGCGCATTCCATGAGCAATATATAAGTGCTCACATATACAGGCATATGCTAGCTACTCACTCTCCCTCTCTTTGTAGCTGTTAACCAATAACAGCATAAGAACATATATGTTATAAGCTCATGACATTGACTTTAAATAAATTCATTCGATTTCAATAACCAAACAAGCACTGACGTCCTGTATCAACCCAAATATTACATGGCGACCGTGACAGGAGTGAGTAAAGAGTGAGTGTTACGGTTCATAAACGCGGTGGCTTAAAAAATAAAATTAATAAAAGGATAGCGCACCAAAGGTGGCTGCTATACACAAAACAGCCAACACCTGCATGGTCGACAGCTCAGAAGTTACAAACTGAGCTATCTGCATAATGAAAGTAAACAGAGAAAACCAAACACCACTACTTACTCAAATATAAAAGCTATAATCAACCAAACAACTTATAAAGTTACACCCATTGCCGCAACCAGCCTGCCAAAATTAAAACGATTGTGTCCACAGGATTGCGAAGGCCCATTCGACAGCCCCTTCTGCGAATATACGTGCAGTGCAGACACTGCACAGCCGGCACCTCCAACAAATAAACACCTGTGCGAAGACCAGCACCGGTACCGCCAGCGCAACAAGCTGTGTCATCGGAATAAGTGCGAGAGGCACACCGCCACTTGCGCATACGAGGGAGCATCAGCAGGCCACATCCGGCGACGCCCAGCTGATGCAACGGATGAACAACAGATGCAGTTATATCATTAATTACTTTTAATTTTAAAATACAATTTTTTTTTTTTGTAAAATTGAGCGGAAACACCTCCGCATAGCCCGTAAAGCTATGTAGTATTTTGTATTATTAGCAATATTGAAACCTTGAAACTAAAAACGTTGACATTCAAAACTAAAAACATTATATAAATTTAAAAACATTTCTGAATAAATGTAAAAAATTTTAATTAAAATGGGTTCGAACGAATCCAAGGTTGAAAAATCAGCCGCAAATGTTATAAAAAACGTAAAAGTAATTGACCATTAAGAAAATGTATAAAATATTACTAATTATAATTGCTAATTATAATTACTACAGTATCTCTTGTATCACTAGCATTGAAGGTGTATGCAATGCATACAAGACGGACTAGATAAGATATGAATATATTTGAATATGTCAGATATATAGGCATGTCTCGGTAAAACTAGTAACTGAAGAACACCCAATTTTGGGACCAGCAACGATATATATATATATATATATATATATATATGGAATGGAGTATATTAGTGAAAAATATCAATGACTTCAAAGACCAATTTGACAAGTTATATAAATGCATCAATAAAGGCATACCTATAAGGGTAGAAACACTAATATACCATGTACAAATATTGATAAAAGAATATAACAATATAGTACATGCAGTAAATTCCGTTAAAGATAAACTAACACATGAACATGCCAAACAATACCTTAAAGTCATACAATCTCTAAATACAAGATGTAAAAACATTGGCATTAGACAGAATATCATAATAAATGTTCCAGAAGATCTATTTTTACCAACAAAGCTTGAACCAAACCAGCTGCAAGATCTGAATGATTCGAAGCCAATTACCGATATAAATATCGATATCGACGTTAAGAAACTGGACGATACAGAATCCAACATGCTAGACCAGGTAGCCTTAGATAGGGAATATGTAAGACAAATTTCGTCTAAAGTCGCTGAATTTGACGGTAAAAAACTGTCATTAAATGGTTTTTTTGTTGGACGAACAAAGGGCAACCTAGAGGATTTGGCTGTAGAAGTCATAAAATCTAAACTAATTGGCACAATACTATACAAATGCCAAGACGAGACTACGATCTATGGCATTATTAATAAATTAAAAAGTAGCGTCAACGGTGAATCCATTGACGTGATTAAGGCAAAGCTGTTAAACGCCCAACAAAAAGGCAAAACAGCAGCTCAATATACAGCTGAAATCGATAACTTGCGTAAGCAACTCGAGGCAGCTTATATTGACGATGGCCTAGACTATAATGCATAGAAATTCTGTACTAAAGAGTCAATATCTGCAATGACCAAAAATTGTGAATATGAAAAACTTCGCATCATACTAGAAGCTGGAAACTTCAGCACATTTAATGATGCAATGAGTAAATACATTCATTGCAGCACTGAAATGACTGGAAGTGCCAGCACAGTATTATATCAGCGAGGCAGACATAATAGAGGCAATGATTATCGCAATTACCAAAGAGGTAGAGGCAATGGCCGCGGTAATCATAACGCAAACTATACTAACAATAGCAATGGCAGAGGACATTATAGAGGTAATGCCCGTGGTAATAACCGAGGAAGGAATAATTCCAACCGAGGTAACAACCAAAACAATAGCAATGGCAATAATAATGTTCGAGTTACTCAGACTAAGTCGGAAAACCAACAAAACCCTTAAGATATGCACCAAGAAACACCAAAGTACACACAGTCAATCTAAACCTCAGTATCTTCATTAAATTAAATAACGAAAAAACAGGTAAAGCATTTACCCTATTGCTAGATACTGGTGCAGACATGTCACTATTAAAAGAACATGTAGATACATTTGAAAACATTAATTCAAACATATCAACTCAAATATCTGGAATCGGTGAAGGTTCAGTTTTTGTAAAGGTTTAGCATTCGTAGAATTATCTACCGGAAAATATGTCATTCCACACGACTTTCACATAGTCGGACACGATCAATACCCAGCGATGGCATTATTAGTAGACTTCTTTAAAAAGTATAATTGCCAATTAGATTTCAAACACATGATTCTTTAAAACTTCGGCCAAATACTTTAAATTATCCAATAAAACTACCAATAATTCACACTTGTGATAATAATGCCACAATACTTCCAGCTCGTTCTGAAGAAGTCGGTCAAATCAATATTGTTTCGCCAGAAAACAATATTTTTATTCCAAATCAAGAAATTGATAAAGCAATATTCATTGGAAATACCATTTCCAATAATCAACAAACATTTGTCCAATTTTAAATACAACAAATTCAATAAAAATAGTAAATCTTAACGACATTAAAATAGAAAAGCTAAGTGACTATGAAACAGTCCATGAAATTAGCAAAGATCGCCAAGAAACGGTGATGAAAAAACTAAAAATGAACTTTCCCCCATTATTTAAAACACAATTAAAAGATCTCTGCACCACGTATACAGACATATTCGGACTCGAAACCGAATCCATAACAACCAATACTTTTTATAAAAACTAAGACTAAAAGATACTGAGCCAGTGTACATTAAAAACTACAGAATTCCTCATACCCATAAAGAAGAAGTTAATAATCAAGTCGAAAAACTTATCTCGGATAATATTGTAGAACCGTCTGTATCGGAATATAACAGCCCTATACTTCTTGTCCCAAAAAAGGGATTACCTCTTGTCTGCCAAATTTCCACTCCCAAGAATAGATGATATTCTTGACCAACTAGGCAGAGCAAAATATTTCTCATGCTTAGATTTAATGTCCGGTTTTCACCAAATAGAATTAGAAGAAAATTCTATAAATATAACGTCTTTTTCAACGAGCAATGGCTCCTATCGTTTTACACGATTAACATATGGTCTAAAAATAGCGCCTATTTCTTTTCAAAGAATGATGACCATCGCTTTTTCCGGATTAGAACCCTCACAAGCTTTCTTGTACATGGACGACTTAATCAAGGCAACACAACCTTAAATTACATCCAGAAAAATTTTTATTTTTCATGCACGAAGTGGCAAACGTGCTGGCAAACGTACGGAAGCCATAAGACGCCCTTCACTTCACTGAGGGAGGAGTTATCACCAGCTAGTCCGATTGGGCGACCGGATGCCGTCGCAACAATGTTGCGACACTTGCAGAAGACGCTGACAGGGCAGTGCCGGCCGGTCAACGGCCAGCCCATAGAAATATGTTCCCGCACATGAGCGCTCTGAGTGGCTGCTAAAGAACGGCACGAGGTGCAGAGTCAGCGATCTGCCCATTCCGCTGCCGGAACGTCGCGGCTTCATTATAGCTTAAGATATTATTGTAAAACAGTTTTCTCTTACCCGCGAAACAATCCAGACGGATTGTCAAATAAAACATAATAACTAAACAGTTTTATTCTAATTTATATCAAACTGTCACACTGTAACACTTTGTTGCATTTCAAGTGCATACATATGTAATATTACCACACATATATGTGTGTAGAACTACAATACATAAGTGCACATAACATACTCTCACTCAGCGCGGCTCTCAATGCTGCATACATATATAAGTATATAATATAACCGCTCCGATGCTGGCGTCGCTGGCAGCGCAGTTCGCGCGGTCTTACCTAAGTAAAGATTGTAAGAGTGATTCAAAAACGAAGTGTAAACAAATAAAGTTCTTGAAGGAGCAAAAGCTCCAATAATTAACAGAATCAATTGTAAACGACCTTTACATGGCGACAGTGACAGCGGTTGTCGGTCATTCGCCGTTGTGTGTGTGCAATTAATAATGTGAACATAAAATATTCATAGCAGAACATAGCAAAAAAAATAAAAATCGTCGAACGAAAACTTGGAACAGAATAACTGTCAAGAAACGAAATGATTTAAACAACACCTTCGAACGAAAACTTTGAACAGAATAACTGTCAATAAACGAAATGATTTGAACAATGATTAAAATAGCAAACTACATAAATAAAACTTTGCCATAAAGTTGCGAACTACAGAATGAAATTGACCTGTGCGATGACCAGCACCGGCACCGCCTGAGCCCGTAGGCCCCGGACAACTGCAGCAGAGAAAAAAATTTAAATCAACTTTACATTAAAATCAACAAAGTGGACTCCGTCAAACTCAAGGATACAACGCCTGTTGAGCAAAGGGATGCACCGAGCGTGGCTGAGGCTTTAGAGGTGTATCCAAACGATGGACCCCGTCCACTCACATTAGTTGAGTATAGGGCAAGACAACAGAAGAAACCGCGTAAGAAGACGAATAAGGAAACTTCTCCAGAAAAGACGACTGGAACTGGATCTTCAAAAAACTTACACCAACGAGGAGGACCGACAGCGCTGCCAAGAGCGTATTGACGAATTAAATAAACAACTTCGCACTGGTGCGAAGTAACGCAGAAAAGGCTGCAGAAATGCGAATGCCCCACTTTGCCTTTGGTTTAAATTCTCACAAACAAGTTGAAGCACCCTCAAAGTGCAACTTGGAAACTACTAAACTCTGCTAGGCTATATACTAAAACCATATGATTGCCATAGCATTATATAAAGACAAACTTGTAAGCCGATTGTATGTACAACTAACACGACTTTTTCCTTAAAACCGACTTTTAAACATAATTTTAAAATGGGTTGTTTTGGTTCTGACGACAGTCAGACAAAAGATACTGCACCCAACCTTGACAAAATATAAGAAAATTTATGAAAGTAATCTCAAAGAAATAAAAAAAAAATAGCACCCTTAAAATTAAAAAAAAATTTTTTAAATAACAATAAAAATATAACTACTATAAAGATATAGACGCTTTATTTTGAACAATTAAAGACATTTAACAATTCACTGCTCATGTAAATTAGTCATGATTGAAGACAAAATCTATAAAGTATTCAACGGCTATCCAGACTTGCGTAGGCGAGCCATACAAATATTGCAAAGGCATAGAAGAATTCATATCAGTCTATGAGTTCGAATACAAATATATAGAAAAATATGGCAAATGATTGAAGACAAAATCTATAAAGTATTCAACGGCTATCCAGACTTGCGTATGCGAGCCATACAAATATTGCAAAGGCATAGAAGAATTCATATCAGTCTATGAGTTCGAATACAAATATATAGAAAAATATGGCACAATAACAAGCCCACTCTTTTCATGTTCTAAAAATAGAGAGTGGAATATTCTTATCGACCTTACCCTACTTCAAAATTAAAACAATTATTGACGAGCATCCGATTCTTGGGCCAACAATAATTGTCTTAGTACGTCTGCACAGGTAGTATAAAAAAAAAATAGAAAGAGTCATTATATAGAAAAATGGGGGGAAAACAATCAAAGGCAATGTATTTAACGTGGTAGAAATTGTAGACACTACTCCCCATTTGCAGTCAACAAACATACTGCTAATTATACTCATCGTAATAGCTTCAGTGAACATCCTTCTGAATATGCATCTTCACAAAAAATCATTAAGAAAGCGATATATGAGTTGGGCTAACGACATAGACAAGGTCTAAGCCGCTGCTTAAATGTCATATTTAAGAAGAGGAAGTTCCGCATGGAATGGCCGCAAATAGTGGAGAAGATAAAGCGGCATTGAGAAAATGTTGATAAAATTTTCCACCAGTTTTGAGACCCACCATAATTAAACACACTGAGATCCTTGTATATGAATATAATGAAATCAGGAGTTTAGTTACCGAGTGGCAAAATAAACTGACTAGTTTACAGCGTCTGAGGGGTAATCTGGTAAACCTAAAAAAAAAAATATGATCTCAAGCTTTATCTACCATCGCTGTTAAATACACGGTAACATTTGATAAATCACTATTGGCAGAATTAACGACAAACGAAAAACTAGAAGAGATAAACAAAGTAAACATGGCTCAAACAGTAGTTGAATTTGTAAAATTAGCCTTATCACTCATATCTGAGTTCGATGGAAGGGCAGAGAATTCACAAAGTTTCATAGACGCTCTACTTGACTCTTTAAAAGGCGCGCATGAAACAACAGCTGTGAGTCTAATCAAGACAAAACTAAAAGGCCATGCACGACACTTGATAAGCGATGAAAAAACAATCGCCGATATAATATCAAAATTATCAAGAACGGGAAAAGGAGAATAACTTGAGTACTATCAGCTAAACTCCTAAACCTACATCAAAAGAGCAAAACTGCCAACATAAGAAGTTGAGCAACTGGCAAAAGCTCTAGCAGGTGCTTATATTAATGATGGCTTAAATTCAGATTTAGCCACCAAATATAGCACAGCCCAAGCTGTAAAGGCCATGACCTAGAACTGAGAATATACATATATAATACACACTGTACCCAGTGTCAAGTATGCAACGGGCAGTAGAAGTGCCGAGTCAGCATGTCTTGCATGCGCGACCGTCCCTTTATGTATGTATATAACTTTTTTTTTTTGCTAAGTAATATAAGTAAGTAAGCATATAAGTAATACATAAAAAGCTAAAGTCTCTGCCTGCGTTTACTGGCAGCGAAATTGCGCAACTTAGGCTAAGAACGACAACATATACAATTTTTAAAAGACATTCAATAAACTCAACGCAAATCGTATGGATGTGTTTCAATAAACAGTACGCTTTTAATACATGGCGACCGTGACAGTGAAGAACACTTTTTAAGACCGTGCAGTGAAAATATGTTTAACCAAAAGAAAACAAGTAAGAGGTTCTAGTCGGGAGCGCCCGACTAGGGAATACCCGGAACCCCTTTGAGGTGGTAGCGGGGAGGTGGCGATAGGTATAAAATGAAAGATACTTCACATATATAATATTCTAGAAGCAACATATCATGTTTGGTGTCTCTAGCTCTTATTATTTACCCAATTTACTCAAAAAACAGGATGTCGATATCGATTTTTATCGATTGCTTGGAAACGGATTAAGTTATCGATTATCGGAAACAAACTCGATCTGCGCAGGCACTAGGAGCACCTACATCTAAAATTTCATCTCTAGCTCTTATAGGTTCTGAGATCCTTGCGTTTATACATACGGACAGACGGACGGACGGACGGGCAGACAGATCGACTCGGCTATTGATGCTGATCAAGAATATATATACTTTATGGGCCGACCCCTTCTGCCTGTTACATACATTTGCATTTTGCACAAAAACATTATACCCCTTTTACCCATTTTTAATGAGTTCAGGGTATAAAAATAAAAATACAATAAACAGCAAAAATAAAAGTGCATAAAAGTTTAATAATGTACAATTTGTAAAGTACATAAAAGTGTGAGAGGCAGTCCGCCGCTTACACCACCGCTGGAGACGACAAATAAAGTTATGAAAGTGTGAGAGGCAGTCCGCCGCTTATACCACCGCTGGAATAAAATAAAGTGACATATGCCAACGTTGGACTGGACTGCTTCTATCGAGCAAAGGGATGCACCCAGCCTAAAAGAGGCCTTAGAGGTGTATCCAAACGAGGGACCCCGTCCACTCACAATCGCTGAGTACAGGGCACTACAGGAAAAGGAACAATAAAAGAAAACAAAGCGCGGCGGTAGGATCAGGCGCCTACTGCAACAGCGACGACTGGAGCTGGAGCTCCACAAGACTTACACAGACGAGGAGGATAAGAGGCGATGCCAGAAGCGCGTTGCGGAAATTAATAAACAACTTCGCCAAAAGAGCGAAGCAACGCAAAGGGGCTGCAAATAAGCGAATTCCCCAATGCCACTATTTTAAGATCCTACTCAAGTTGAAGCACCCATAAAGTGCAACTTGAAAAATACTAACAACTGATAGGATTACATACTAATACCAATTGACTGATATTGAATTATATAGAGCAACATTTTGTAAATCAGTCATATGCAAACTAAGATTGTTTTTTTTCTTCCTCAAATATTTTCCTTGTTCGATTGTACATTGATACAAAAACATTTTAAAACTTTTTAAAATTAAATTTCCAAAATGGGTTGGTTCGGTTCTGACGATAGTCAGACCAAAGACAATACGGCCAATGTGGTCAACTATGTCAAAATTGTAGATCACACAGATGATATTCAATCATTGTAGATCTTACTCCTTATCTTGACAATTGTCGATGTCACTCAATTTCTTTTGCATTTGTATGTAAAACATAATAAAATCGTTAAGAAACGCTATATGAGCAGAGCCGACAACCTAGACAGAATTGGATAGGAAATTGCCAACATGTAAAAGAATATCAAATTCATTAATTATTTCTCACAAAAAAAAATAGCTCTTTTGCATATGTTGGTATAATATAAGTTAAACACTGACTATGGGTATTCGCTGACCCAACGTTTTGGGGAAGCCAATGCCCGGAGTCATGATCGCGACGGATATGTTGCAACTATGTTGCCGGCCGCGGCGGTCATCCGACACAGCACACGAGGCGCTTTCGCTGCACTTTTACGAGAGCGGCGGCGGCGGCTCTGCGTCTGCGGCAGCGACTTCGGGGCAGCGACGGCGTCTATGCAGGCATTGCTTGTATTAATAAAAATACTATTCTTTAGTCTAAGTTTGGAAACAATAAAAGCGCGACGTATCATCCCTCAAGTCTCTCATTAGTTAACTCATTTTTTATATGCATTTCTCAATGCAATTGGCAAGTTCAAAGTTGCAGATGCAAATGCACTAATTAGCGCCCAACGTAGGCCCCAATATAAAATAAAAAACACGATAAAACGTTGCTCGTTAAAAACAATTCAGACAAAAATTAAATTAAAGAAAAAAAGACAAATCGGCAGCTCTGTGTGTGACAGCGGCGGTGTAACACTTTGTTGCATGTTTACATAAAGATTTTTTAAGCACATTTCAAGTGCATATGTAACATGACCACACATACATACATATATGTGTCTAGGCAACAACACAGCGTCAGCGTTTCCCACGCAAGCCGGCTGCGCAGTTCAGTACATAAGTACTCTTTCTCAGCGCAGCTCTCAACGCTGCCTATATATGTATAAGTTTATAACATAACCGCTCCGCTGCTGGCGTCGCTGGCAGAGCTATGTAGAGTTAAGTAAAATATTAAGATCAGATTTACTGATCTACTGAGAACCAATAAACAACATAACGGAGCAGAAGCTCCGCTGACTAAATCAAGTGTCGTTTGATTGAACTGAAGCCTACATTACAACAACAATAGAATCATGTAAGTTTTTTGTGAAGTGAGAATACGAAATTTTAAATAATACGCAGAAAATTAATTATGTTGAAGTAAGAAAGGGAGTGTCTATTTTTGATTAATGAAAAAATTTATGAATATTTTTTTAAAAAATAATAAAGAATAATAACAGTAAAAAATAAAATAGCATTGAAAATAAAAATCCTATTAGCTTGACCTTTTTTGTGTTGTTCGGTTTCATATAGAGGTTTAAATTCGAATAAGCGACTGTGACTTCGACGTAGTCGTGCACGAACACTACGATAGCGACGACAGTATTCTGGCGAGTTTAATAGGGGGAATCGGTACATTGCAGTTATCAAGTTGTATCGTCCCGACGGAATCTGATACAGAAACAGACCCAGTTATGGATCCAGAGCAGTTGCGCGCTATAATTGATGCCGCAGTGCGGAGCGCACTCACAGCGCAGGCACAAGAATTCGGGAATAGGGAAGCTGGGCTAAGGCAGGAGCTTCAACAACAGATTGCGCAAGTGTCGAACAAGTTAAAAAGCACACAATTTTCAGTGCCAGAAGTAAAGGTTTACAAGGAAGTTGAAATCATAGACGGGGTGGAATGTAACGAGCCGCTTGACGTGGTAAAATGTCTTACTCAGTTCCATGGGACTCAAGACACTTACGTGTCCTGGAGGCAGGCCGCGCACGCCACCTATAAAATTTTCAAAATATACAACGGAAGTTCATGTCACTACCAAGCCACCGTAATCATTAGGAGTAAAGTGACAGGCCCGGCAGACGCGGTTCTCGCGTCTTTTAACACGCCGTTAAATTTTGAGGCCATCATAGTGAGGATGGACTTTACTAATAGTGACAACAGCAGCAGGAAAAAAAACAATTCTCTCAGGGGAGCCAGGGCAAGAATCCTCATTTCAAGAAGCATAACGGCCAATCCTCAGACAGAGCCCAGAATAGAGCTGGGGCCGATAATGCCCCAGTTCCCATGGAAGTCGACCCTTCCTCTTCCAGGTTTAGACAGCCCAAAAACTTTTCGAACCCCCAAGGCTCGGCCAAGTGTAACGCCAGCCAAGGTCAGGGAAATAAACGTCCTGCCGGATCGGAACGCGCGACAGGCTAGAGGAGGTAAAGGGTAGATCACATCCAGGCAAGCGAGCCTGAGAGCGCAGGGTATGCCGACGCGGGACAAGAGGCGTCGGACGAACAACAGGACGAACATAGCCCAGATTACGATAGCGATAGCGCTCATTTTTTAGGGGAAGGTCCCTGCTACCGTTCATTCGGCGGAGAATAGCGGGGATAGATATGAAATTTTTAATCGACACGGGTGCGGCAAAAAACTACATCAGGCCGCACAAACGCCTTAAAGGCGTCGTCCCTGTCGAGTCCCCTTTCGTTGTCCACTCCATCCATGGGTCCAACAACATCGCTGAAAAATGCAAGTTATCCAAGCTTGGGTGCGACACATATTTTTTAGCCAAGAATCCTTATCCACTTTCGATGGAATTATAGGACTGGATCTGCTAAAGCAGGTGAGAGCGGTTTTATGACTAAAAAAAAGGTATGTTCAAATTTGGTGCGACTTCAGAAGCTTTGCAGTACCACAAGTGTGCGAACGTAAATCACACAAAGAGCAAAGAAGTCGAGGCACCACCTGCGGTGAAGGCAGATTTCCTGCGTGTACTTCACCGAAACAATAAGGCTTTTGCGAACTCTAACGAGGCGCTGCCTTATAACACGGTCGTTGTGGCCACGATCCGTACGACCGACGAAAGTGATACCCTTACCCTAGGGGTGTAGAGGATTTTGTCATTTCAGAAGTCAACGAACTACTAAAGAATGGTATTATCAGAAAGTCGAAATCGCCATACAACTATCCGCTGTGGGTGGTCGATAAGAAAGTCACAGATGAGTTAGGTAATAGAATTAAACGTCTGGTGATAGACTTTAGGAAGCTTAACCTCAGGACTGTTGCCGACAAATACCCAGTGCCAAGTATAGCAATTATAAAGGCTATTCTGGGTAAAGCCAAATACTTCACGACGCTCGACCTGAAATCAGGTTATCACTAGATTACTCTGGCAGAGCAAGACCGTGAGAAGATGGCCTTTTCGATTAATGGTGGAAAGTACCAGTTTTGTCGACTTCCCTTTGGTTTGAAGAATGCAGCGAGCATTTTTCAGAGAACCATAGATGACGTTAAACAACTTCTCGACAATGGCATCATCCGGCCATCAAGATCGCCTTACAACAACCCCATCTGAGTTGTCGACAAAAAGGGTGTTGATGAGCTCGGACACAAGAAAAAAAGAATGGTCATCGACTTCAGGAAACTGAATGAAAAAACGGTGAGCGATAAATACCCTATACCTAATATTTCAGCAATATTAGCAAACATGGGTGAGGCCCAGTACTTCACAACACTGGACCTCAAGTCAGGCTTTCACCAGATAGAACTGGCAGAAAGAGATAGGGAAAAAACCGCATGTTCCGTAAACAATGGAAAGTACGAGTTTTGTAGGCTCCCTTTCGGTCTGAAAAATGCACCGAGCATATTTCAGAGGGCTATTGATGACGTCCTCCGAGACGAAATTCGGAAAACTTGTCATGTCTACGTTGATGATGTGATAATTTTTTCTACAAACAAAGAGGACCATGTTAAACACATCAATTGGGTTTTAAAAAGCCTTGAAGATGCAAACATGAGGGTGTCTCAGGAAAAGTCCAAGTTCTTCAAAAAGAGCGTGGAATATCTGGGATTCACCGTGTCCAGAGGTGGAATTCAAACTTCACCTGAAAAAGTGCAAGCTATAAAAAGCTTTCAAATCCCGAAAACACTATTTGGCCTTAGATCATTCTTAGGATTAGCCAATTATTATAGGTGTGTTATCAAGGGATTCGCCGATATCGCCAGACCCCTAACGGACGTCTTAAAGGGCGAGAATGGCAAAATAAGTGCTAACCAGTCGAGGAAAGTAGTTATCGAACTCACACAGAAACAAATTAAAGCGTTCTGTAAATTGAGGGATATACTGGCCTCTGAAGATGTCGTTTTGAGATATCCAGACTTTAAAAGCCATTTGACTCGACAACAGATGCCTCAGGGTACGGCATTGGAGCAGTCCTATCCCAAGAAGGTCGTCCCATAACCCTCATTTCACGAGCATTACGGGACAATGAGCAAAATCTTGCGACAAATGAGCGAGAACTCTTGGCCATTGTATGGGCTCTGAAAAACCTTAGGAACTATCTATATGGCGTGAGGAACCTTAATATCTTTACAGACCATCAGCTCTTTCAAAACAAAACACGGCATATTGTAGGGGTCTCAGATAGGAGCAGTCTTTTGCAAACACTACAGGATCTAGTAAATGCAGGTGTCGTCAATGGAATCCATTGCAAGCTGCCAATCTTTGCTTTTATACAACACAATTTGATTGAACTATTTCCATCAACGACATTCCGATATTGTAAGTATGTGGTGACAGACATCCCAGACAAGACAGAACAAAGAGAAATAGTAACAGTAGAACATAACAGAGCTCACCAAGCAGCGCAGGAGAATGCAAGCAAATAATGCGCGACTATTTTTTCCCAAACATGTCTAAACTGGCAACAAAAATTGTTGCAAATTGTAGAATTTGTTCAATGGCTAAGTACGATCGACACCCAAAAAAACAAATGTTAGGTGAAACACCCATTCCTACCTACACGGGAGAACGTCTGCACATTGATGTATTTTCGACAGACCAGAAATTTTTTTCAACATGCGTTGATAAATTTTCTAAATTTGCTGTGACAGATATCAAAAACCCAATCTTACAACTCAAAAATTTGTTTCCCAACATTAATGCCATATATTGCGACAATGAAAGATCCCTAAACTCTGAGACAGTGAAATCCATCTTGTGTAAATTCGATATCCAAATCGTAAATACGCCTCCCTTACACAGCGTCTCAAACGGCCAAGTCGAACGGTTTCATAGCACTTTGGCAGAAATTGCACGGTGTATGAAACTTGACAAGCACATAAGCGACACCGTTGACCTGATCCTGCTTTCAACGATTGAATACAATAAAACTATTCATTCAGTGACGGCAATGAAACCAGTCGATGTTATCTGCTCAAGCAGCACAGAAACAGGAATACAGATAAGGGACAGACTTATAAAAGCACAATCTAAGAAAATGTCACAGGAAAATAAAAACAGGGAAAACAAAGAATATCTTGTAGGAGATAAGGTTTGAGTAAAATCAAATAGGCGCTTGGGTAATAAATTAACCCCTCTATGTGTAGAAGGCATAGTAGAAGCGGACCTAGGATCAACGGTTTTAATAAAAGGGAGGGTGGTCTACAAGGACAATCTTAGAAAATAAAAAATAAATTCTTTTTCATTCTTTCAATTTAGTCTAACATCAAAACTGGTAGTACTTCTAATGATGACCCTTACGACCGCGACAGTTAAACTGACAAACTACACACTTTCGGACTACATACCGGCAACTGACGGGGACGTAACTATTTGGGACGAGTACGGCTACCTAGGACACACAACGAACGTGACTTCGTACGAGACATACGCAGACGAAACCAGACAGACGATAGACTTATTCAAACAGGACCACATTCGAAACGTACTACTCACTGACCTCGGACACATCGACGCACTAATTATGACACTCAAGGTAAATCACAGAAATCCTCGCAGCATCAATCTCTTGGGCACAGCACTTAAAGTTATAGCAGGAACCCCAGACTTCGACGACTGGGAACAGGTCAAGTTTAGACAGACGCAAATAACGGATGCACAAAACTTACAGATCGAATTAAATAATAAATTTCAAACAAGACTCAATCAATTAACAGAAAAAGTTAACTCAATTAGCAAGACAGAAGAAATAGATCATTTATACGAAACAATTTTGGCAAAAAATAGGATGATTATATCAGACTTGCAAAATTTAATTCTCGCAGTAACACTTTCCAAAATAAACTTGATCAGTCCGGTAATGCTTGATAACGTCGATGTTAAGGAGATGACATTTAAAAATTTCACTAACATTAGTATAAGAGTTGTATTAGAGGTTGCCACCATTAAGGTTTTTCAAAAAACCGACATTTTGTATTTTATTATTAAATATCCTATACCTAAGTTAGTATGTAAAAAAATAAATGTTCTTCCCGTTCAACGATCTGGTAAAATTGTGGACTTCGATGAGAGTAGCATTGTAGCGGATTGCGGTACAGACATCTTCGCTGTAGGCGAGTGCAATGCGGCAATCGGCACCACATTCTGCAAAAACTTAAAAGCACCCAGCTGTGCCCAGCAATTAATAGCTGGAACACTCCCGCAATGTAGTACTCGCCCCGGCCACCTCGATGAGTTAATGGTGATAGACGATGGTGCTATCGTAATTAACGAAGCATCCGTAAACATCTCAGGATACTCAGGCTCAGGAACTTACCTGGTCAACTTCGATGACGAAATTGTAATTAACAACACACGATACGTCAACAACTATGGTGTCTTCAGAAGGAAGCCTGTGGTTTCAGCGGTCACTCAAATCAACGTGACTAAACATCGGGAACACCTGAGCTTACCTCTTCTACATGAAATGACTTACGGACCCATATGGAGTGGAGGAGTCACACTAACGGTTGTCTTCTGTTTCTTGGTACTAGTGCAAAGGATTCGCCAGCGCGACAAGCTACAACAACGGAACGCCATTATCGAGAAACTACAAGCAGGCACTAGGAAGACCGAGGACGTCCTTCACTTGGCCGAGGGAGGAGTTAACGCCAGCTAAACCAAAATAGGCTGACCGGATGCGTGTGCGACAAAGTTGCCTGCTCAGCAGTCTGCAATTTAAACATGCGCGAACATGTTGCGATCCCCAGCAATGCAATATGATCCGTACGCCAAGCGGCCACTGGAATATGTCAAGAGGCGCATGGTCAGCATTCTGCCAACATCGCTGCCGGGAGTCCGTAGCTTAAGTTATGTTTATAATTGCATGCTTGAATCAGTTTTATAAGAACCCTCGAATGGTCAAAGCTGACCCGCGAACAATAAAATAAAAAAAAACAATCTTCGTTAGAAATAATTATTACCGAAAATAATGGTCAATATAATAACAATAATTATGGAGGAGTACGTGGACATTATAGAGGAAACAACCGTCAACACGGAGATAACAACTACAATAACCACCAAAACACCTCACACAATTACAGAAAAAATGGTAATGTACGACAGGCTCAAAGCACGTCGGAAAACCAACAGGCCCTTACTCCCTTACTCAAAATCAATAAAAACAACCGTTCACACCATCAATCTTAATTTAAATATATTTATCAGCATACAAAATGAACATACAGGTAGGAACATTTTTAATCGATACAGGAGCTGACATTTCAGTCATAAAATAAAATTCTGATCACTTTTTAGATATTGATTATGATAATATAACCCAAATTACAGAAATTGGTAAAGGATCATTAAGCTCATTAGGTTTAGTATTCCTCGAAATGCTATCTTCTAACTTCATTATACCTCATAATAAATGAATTAAATTTAGAACCATTATCCGATTATCAGATAGCAGACTCACACGACTCTCAAAGAACAGAATCAATTCTCACTAAATCCAAAAAGAACTTTCCACCACCATATAAATAAATGATGTCAGAATTATGTTCAAAATATACTGATATTTTTGGATTGGAAACAGAACCAATCACAACTATTAACTTTTACGAGAAGAAATTAAGATTGAAAGATGATGAACCAAATTACATTAAGAACTATAGTACTCCTCATTCACAACAAGCGGAAATAACTAAACAAGTAACTAATCTTATAAATGATAAAATAGTAGAGCCCTCTGTGTCTGAATATAACAGCCCGTTACTACTGGTACCAAAAAAATCCTTACAGGATTCAACAGAGAAACGATGGCGATTAGTAATAGACCGTCAAATTAATACAAAATTATAAGCTGATAAATTTCCACTTCCAAGAATAGATGATATTCTTGATCAATTAGGCCGAGCAAAATATTTCTCGTGTCTAGATCTAATTCAAGAAATATAACGTCTTTTTCTACGAGCAATGGCTCTTATCGTTTTACACGATTATCTTACGGTTTAAAAATAGCGCTCAATTCCTTTCAAAGAATAATGACAATAGCATTCACTGGTCTTTAACCATCCCAAGCATTCCTATACATGGATGACTTGATTGTCATTGGTTGTTCTGAAAAGCATATGACCAAAATCTCACAAATGTTTTCGATCTATGCAGAAAAAACAACATCAAGTTGCATCCAGATAAGTGCTCATGCTTCATGAAGGAGGTCACTTTTCTTGGGCACAAATGGACAGATAAAGGTATATCGCCTGACGACACCAAATATGATGTTATTAGGATGTAGTGTGTATATGCCTTAAAAGAACACCCTATATACAAATATAAAGTATGCTGCACTTCGTCGCATACAATACAATTATACATTAAACAAGCCCAGAGCCACTTTATATATTGGCTCTGGCTCATATTACGCAGCGCAGTTCACTAGCCTCTCTTGCTGGCCGTTTATGCTTACGCTGCCCACCAGCTCCGTCTGAGCGCATTCCATGAGCAACATATATGCTCAATAAAACAGGCATATGCAACCTACTCACTCTCCCTCTCTTTGTAGCTATTAACCAATAACATCATAAGTAGATACATGTATCCATAGGCTAAGTGCATTATATTTACTTTGAATAAAGACATTATAGCTCACATTAAGTGGCTATTATACACAAAATCACCGCCACCTGCTTGGGCAACATCCCAAAAGTTACAGGCAGAATTAGATTTTCTAAAATCTAGCCTGATAAAAAAGAATTCCATTGACGCAACTCACTACTCCATCAGTAATATATGTAAGAAACAAGTAATAATACCACCACCGCCGTCTCAGATCCCAAAGATGAAACAAACATGCCCCAACGACTGCCCTGGACCGCTCTTCAGTGGAGCATGTAACTCATCGCGCATGACGAATACGACCTGTGCGATGACCGGCACCGGTCCCGCCTGAGCCCATAGGCCCAGGACATCAGCAGCAACCAACGAGGGAGCATCAGCGTGCCACACCCGGCGACGCTTAGCTGATGCAGCGGACGAGCAGCAGATGCAGCATAACTACACTTATTATTTTTAATAAGTGAATATAAAATTTTTATAAAATTGAGCAGAATCTTTTCTGCCCGATTAGAAGCATAGCCCGTAAAGCTATGCGAAACGATAGGTAGGATCCTGTAAAAACCATAATTATCCTATGTATGAGGATAATAAAATAAGTAAAACCGAATTTCAGTCTCAAAACAAGCCAATAAACTTAGAAAACAGACCCAAAATGGGTTTAGTAGATACCAAGACAGTGGACTCCACTGCTAATGTTATAAATAAAGTTGAAGTCGAGACTCCAGATCAGAAGCTAATTGTAACATTGTTAATAATAATAGTAATTATAATGTGCATAAATATGTTTTATATAATTTACAACAAATGTTAAAAAAAAAAATAGTTAAGCAGGGCTAATGATGGACAAAATATAACAATGTACTAGAAGTAGAAATTTTAAAAATGTATACAATGAGATATCAAACGAAGAAATAAAACAATGAAATATATAAAAATTGAAAAAAAAAAAAATAAAGGAAATATAAGAAGATTCTTAAAAATGGACACAATAGAAGCAATTAGAGAAGTCTATGTTAGAGATACCCACTTTAAAGAAAGAATTCAACAATTGGTCTCAAAGACCACAGTAATCATATATAAAGTGCCTAAATAAGAGCGCACCAGTTTTGCAACCAACAATAATTAATCACACTGAGGTTCTTGTATATGAATACAATGAAATCAGGAGTTTAACTAAGGGTGGGCAGCATAAACTCACAAGCTTACACAGAGTCCAACTTTCAGACATTTTACAACGTCTAAGGGATAATCTGGTAAGCTTAAACGAAAAGTACAATCTCCAGCTTTATTTACCATCGGCATTAAACACGCCGGTAACGTTTGATAAGTCACTCTTGACAAACTCAAAGGAAAACGACCAAATAGAAGACATAAAATTAGTAAACATGGCTCAGACAGTTGTGGAGTTTTTAAAATTAGCCTCGTCACTCTTACCAGAGTTCGATGGAAAGGCCGAAAACCTACAAAGTTTTTTGGATGCATTGAATCTAATAGATTCCTTAAAATGCACTCATGAACTAACTGCTGTAAGCATAATAAAGACTAATGTTGGCGCCGAGAGTCGCGCCGGGCGCGTATTTGGCAGGGATTTCTAGCGTCGAAAAGAAACAACATTCGATTCGATGTACGATACGACACGATTCAATTCGCTACGTACGATTAGCTGAAATCTTTATTATCTTTCATTATTTAATGATCTACATATATTTAACAGGTTTATGAGACTTACATTCGTGCTCCGCACGCGCTTATCTTCTCTTACACTTCTGCTCAGCTGCAAGCACAAAACGAAAGTGAACCTCGACGAAAAGGCAAATTGTGCAGCTGCGTGATATCGACTTCTGTATGTACAAACTAATTCTAACGGTGCACTTCCAGCGTAAGAAGTGAGCGCCGCTTACAGAAAAATGCGATGCCCAGTAGGACTTAGTGACAATAGACATTTTCACTTCGCCCCGTAACATTCCCCACCCTGTAATTCACGAACGTCCGTGCAGTGTGTTACCAACTTTAATGTCAAGCTTAGCTAACTTGACGGCGGGGCGAATAATAATTCCATCGGCGGTTCGCACCACGGCGCTTCGGACCTGGCCGTCTTTCGAACGGTGCACGTCGACTACCACTCCTCTTGTCCAACAGTTTCGTTTGGCACCATCGTCCACTATTATGACGATGTCATCAACTGATATTGGTTCGATTGGCGGTTGGAACCACTTAGTACGTCTGGTGAGTGTGGGCAGATACTCGCTCAACCATCTCTTCCAAAATTGGTCAGCCAATTGGCTGGCGACTCGGAAGCCTCGTGCCAAGCTAGCTCCGTCCCGGTCCCGTGAGCCTCTCTCACGCAATCCGCTTGAGTGACCTATAAGAAAATGGTTCGGAGTCAGGGCTTCGGACTCAGAAGTTTCCAAGGGAACATAAGTGAGCGGTCTTGAGTTGAGCATGCTTTCTACGTCTGCCAATGCTGCTCGTAGCACCTCCTCTCGTAGCCCAGAGTGCGGCAGGATCTCCGACAGTATTGACTTTGTGGAACGCACCATTCGTTCCCACGATCCTCCCATGTGGGGTGATCCTGGTGGAATAAAGATAAACTCAAGTTCCGGGTATTGTCGCTTGATCAGCGCCGGCGATTTACGTTCAATTTCATCTTTTAATATTCTGCTAGCGCCTCTGAAATTTGTGCCATTGTCCGACAGCATGCGGCGGGGGCAGCCGCGTCTGGCCACGAACGACTTCAGAACGCATAGGTATGAGTCAGTCGAGAGCGACGTAGCTATATCTAGGTGCACGGCGCGTACCGTGAGGCATGTGAACAGCACACCCCAGCGCTTCTCACGACGCCGTCCAACGACAATGTCGTAGGGTCCAAAGTAATCCACTCCGGTATATGTGAACGGTGGAGTATAGGGCGATAGTCGTTCGATTGGCAGGTCGCTCATCTCTGGTGGCTTTGTGCGGGCGCGTCGTATACGGCACGCTGGGCAAGCACTGGAGACTTCTTTCACCAAGGCTCGCAAGCTACAGACCCAGTACTGCTGACGCAGTTCGTTTACGACGATTTCGTTGTGCAGGTGATGATATTTGCGGTGATAAAACTCAACAAGCAGATACGTCAATCGATGTCGTCTTGGCAGAATTATCGGGCGTTTTACGCAGACTTCAACTCCTTCTATATTGTCTATCCGTCCCTTAATACGTAGAATGCCCGAGTCATCTATATAAGGAGAGAGCTTGAAGGGCAGGCTTTTGCGATCGATAAGGCGGCGCCCCACTTTAAGGAGTTAATCTCACTATAAAACTCCTCTTCTTGGCATATTCGAAAAAAAATCACATCCATTTCTTTGCTGCGTTTAAGGAGCAGCATCTTCTGCAGCTCTAATCGCCCGTCCAATTTGGTCTTCTTAGTAACAATCCGTAGGAAATCCAGTACGCATAGCTGTGCGGCTCTCAATTTCTCCAGCTTGCTGAAGTGCTGCAGATCCGGCAGGATACATCTCCAAGAGGACGTGTGATTGGCTTGTTCTTCAGCATGGTATAACATGTTTATTGCCGAGCCCTTTTCTGTGCGTGGCCACTGCGATTCTTCTAGATACAAAAATGGTGGTCCATTGAACCACCTGGTCGAGCCGTGAATTTCGGGCGTTTTGGTCCATTTTGTGCCATCGTCTGCCACGTTTTGAGCTGATGGAACCCAGCGCCAGCTGTCCACATCTGAATCTTCTAAAATCTCTCCGATGCGAAGCGCTACGAATTGTTGGAACTTTCGAGCATCGGACTGGATCCAGTAGAGCACGTCCTTTGAATCCGTCCAAAATGTTCGTCTATGTATACGTACCGACGTTTCATTTTGGATACATTTGGCCAGTCTCAGACCTTAGACTGCGGCCATTAGTTCCATACGAGGTATAGACACGGGCTTCAAGGGTGCTACTCTCGTTTTTGAGGCGGCTAGACTGCAATGTACTTAGCCATCATGTTCAGCCCGCAAATATACAACTGCTGCATAAGCATTAATACTGGCGTCCACGAATGTGTGCATCTGTACAGTCTGGGTTCGGCTCACCCACTTCATACACCGTAGAATACGGACGGTATTCAACTTTGAAACTAGATCTAGCCAGTGTCGCCAATCCACTTCGTCTTCTTTGGTAAGGTCGTCATCCCATCCGATGTTGGATCGCCATATGTTCTGAAGGATGATCTTGGCGCGTATATTAAAGAATCCTAGCAGCCCAAGCGGGTCGAAAATAGACATGACCACGCTTAGAACGCGTCTTTTAGTTGGGCGCTCCTTAGATGCTTTTGCAAGCAAGTTCGGCTTTACCACAAAGGTCAACAGATCTTGTCCAGGTAGCCACCACAGGCCCAGGACCTTTTCTTGCGCTTCATCCTGAGCGCTGATACGCTTGTCCAAGCCCTCACAGTCTTCCAGCGCCTGCATAACTTGCTTTGAATTTGATGTCCAGTGGCGCATCTCGAAACCGCCACTAGCATGAATCCTTTTTACAGTCTCAGCTAACTGCATCATTTGGGATTCTGAATCTACCGACTGCAGCCAGTCGTCTACAAATATGTTTTCGCAAATCGCCTTTACGGCATCCGGGTGCTCCGCTAAGAACCGCTCGGCATTGCGATTCTTGACGTAATTTGCTAGGGCTGGCGAACAGGATGCTCCGAACGTCATGACTTGCATAACGTACGTTTCGGGAGAGCGCGACGAATCTCCATCACGCCAGAGAAACTTCTGAGCCGCTTGGTCTTCTCGGCGCACCTTGACCTGATGAAACATTTCCCGTATGTCGCCGGATACGCCGATAGGGCGCTCTCTGAAGCGTATTAGCACGCCCATCAAAGATGCTAGTGTATCTGGACCTTTAAGCAAACAATCGTTCAGCGACGTGCCACTAACTTTGGCGGCTGCATCCCATACCAAGCGTGTCTTAAGCTTGTTCGGATTGGTGACTGTAAAGATAGGAAGAAACCACGACATCGTGTTAGCTACTAACTCACTATCCTTCAGCCGGCGGATATATCCTTTCTGTTTATAGTCGTGCATCGTGTTCATCATGAACTCCTTTAGTGGTGGGTCTTTGAACATCTTTGCCTCTAGACATTTAAGGCGCTTAACTGCCATCTGGTAAGAGTCTGGCATATGAATGCGATTAAACCGCCATAGCAGGCCAGTCTGCCAGCGCTTTTCGTCTTCCAGATAAGTTGTTGTTGCCTCCATTATCTGCATAGAGCGTTCGTCCTCTCTGGATCTCAGCGGATTTGAGGAGACGCTCACACCTAGTGACTCCAGGGCAAAATAGCTCTTCAGAGCCTCATCCATCCCACGTGTCGCACTGCACTGGCAAATATGTAGCAGACGAGGCGTGGTGCTTTCACCCACCATAGGGCGGCCATATACAGCCCATCCTAGTCTGCTTCGCGCTGCTATGACGTCGTCGTTTTCACCTTCTCGTATCTCCAGGGGTGCAGTTATTTTGATGTTGTCCAAGCCGATAATAAGCTGAGCCTTTACGTTGTTATACGGCAGGATGGGAAGCTTAGATAAATAAGTCCAAGTTCGCTACAGTTCGCACGTTTTTCAACGCATACTGTACCGCATTATGTTCTGGAGCTGAAATGCTCACAGCCACAGACATAGACTCAGGTTCGTTCTTGGTTATGTCGCCTGTCCATTTGAGACACAGCTGGGTCGCCGGACCATCTAGTTCCAACTCGTCTGCAAGCGCTCTTTCTATTAGCGTACACTCAGCTCCTTCATCCACTAATGCATATGCGCGCACGCTTTTTGATTTACTATAGAGCGTGATTGGAACATATCGAAACAGTGTCTTACTTGCTGACCTGGCATGAAACATAACGGCAGATTCCATTGACATTGACTTGTTGCTACCTTGGCCCGTGTGCTCATCTTTACTACCGCTCATGGTAGGCGTATGTAGCAGTACATGGTGCGTTGACTCGCAACCATCCACGTGACATTTCTTCTTTGTTTTACACTGTTGTGCACGATGTCGCATAAAGCAGCAAAAGCAGAGCCGCTTTTCCTTGACAAGTTCCCACCGCTGTTTTGTACCCATGGCTCTAAAGTCGCCGCAATCTGAAAGACGGTGGTTACCAGCGCACTTTGCACATGAAACTCTCTCCTGTTCCTGTTGACAACGCTGTTGCTGCGAACCCTCAGGGTTGTCCACCGTGTTGTGCACAAAAATTCGCTCTCTAGTGGTTTTCGTGGAGCTCTTCTTTTCGTTATCAGTCCGTGGTATCTCGTAGGGCGTGACCATAGTGGCGCACATAGCCACATTAAACAGCCAGTTATCAAAGGTGGCCAAACTACTACCATCATTTGACATTCGATGCCGACCCCAGTCCAATTTCATATTGCTGGGCATCTTAGCAACAAGTTCATTTAACAGCGCGGGATCGTAAAGATATTCGTGCATACCAATGGCCGCTATCGTTGCGCAGTAGTTTTGGACAGCTAAGGCTAGTCGGATAACAGTGTTCAAATTGTCCGATTTTATTGCTGGCTCCTCTCGTAGCTTTTGCTGCAACGCAGCATGTACTATTTCAGAGCGGCCATACAGCATTCGCAATGTGCCTATAGCATACGGCACTGTAGCTGGTATCATAAGCTTTCCACGCACCGCATCCAGGGCTTGCCCTTTGAGGCACTTCTGAAGCCGGATGAGATTTTCCTCATTGCTGAATCCACATCTCTCTGTGGATTGCTCATAATTGCTGATAAAGATCAACCATTCCTCTGGTTTGCCAGTAAATATTGGTAAATCTTTGCTGATAACGTGTCGCGCACTGATTTGCGCAGATGTTAGCGGTCCATTCCAAGGCGTCGCAGCATTAGAATGTACATTATCGAATTGCTGCCGCGGCGGGTGCTCTATCGATCTATTAAGCGCTCCCAGACCTGTGTGGCCCATGTACGCGGCAGTACTTGGCTCCGTAGCCTGGTTAAACACCGCCGTGTTTGCTTGATATGGCAAACTAGGGTGTACACTCCAATTAGCCGCAACCTGTTTCTGCTTGCAGATCACGTTCTGGCATCCCAAAGGGTTGAAGAATGCTCCTTCTTTCTCAGTTCTTTGCTGCGTCGGTGTTGAACTTTCCCTTGGACCAGTAGCTGCAGACGACGTAGACGGACAGCCGCTATAAATTTCTATGTTTGCTGCTCCGCTACCCTTTTCTAGGCCGGCGACTTTATCTTGAACTCCAGCGAGGACAGGCGATCCGTCAGCCTGTCCCGTTGACCATGCCGTTACAAGCGTTGCAGTTCCACCGGGTTGATTACTACTTGTCGTCCCTCTCGCACTTGCATCTTGTTCATCACCGTCAGCCATCTCGACACACCAATACAGTGAAGTCCGCTTTGAGGTTATGGCAACACGTGTCTCTATAGGCAGCTCAGGTTGTGACTTTGCAAGTCGCTTGCTTCGCAGAAATCTCCGCCGTAGCAGAGAATACCTCAGACACTCTCTGCAGCAGAGAATATTTCAGAATGTTGACGCCGAGAGTCGCGCCGGGCGCGTATTTGGCAGGGATTTCTAGCGTTGAAAAGAAACAACATTCGATTCGATGTACGATACGACACGATTCAATTCGCTACGTACGATTAGCTGAAATCTTTATTATCTTTCATTATTTAATGATCTACATATATTTAACAGGTTTATGAGACTTACATTCGTGCTCCGCACGCGCTTATCTTCTCTTACACTTCTGCTCAGCTGCAAGCACAAAACGAAAGTGAACCTCGACGAAAAGTCAAATTGTGCAGCTGCGTGATATCGACTTCTGTATGTACAAACTAATTCTAACGGTGCACTTCCAGCGTAAGAAGTGAGCGCCGCTTACAGAAAAATGCGATGCCCAGTAGGACTTAGTGACAATAGACATTTTCACTTCGCCCCGTAACAGACTAAACTGAAGGGCCACGCTAGAAATTTGATAAGTAATGAGTAATGTAAAAGGAGAATCTTTAGACGTCATATCTGCAAAGCTTCTTAATCTGCAGCAAAAGAGCAAAACGGCTAATCAATACACCCAAGAGGTGGAAAAATTGACTCAGGCTCTTGAAGGTGCGTATATCAGTGATGGTTTAAGCCCGGCCGGCCATGAAGCAAAATTGCGCAATTGACAAAGTAAAACTGATCATGCAAGCAGGCACATTCAACACCATGAATGATGCCATTTCAAAATTTGTCAACAGTTGTACGGAAGCAACAGGCCAGGAAAATGCTGTATTGTACTTCCGTCAACGACAATATGAAAATAATAGAGATAATTATCGGGGCAGAAATAATAACCAGTTATAACAGAAATTATAAGGTACAAGGCCAAAATAGAGGAAACTCTAGAGACCGTGGCAACTCGAATCGAGGCCACAACAATAATGTCCGAGTTACACAACACAATTCGGAAAACTCCGAACGACCTTTAGATACGCAACACTAGAAAACAATAAGGTTCACACCATCAATCTCAACCTCAGTATATTTGTATCATTTTATCTTGTGGCAACAGGTAAAAAGCTCGTTTTTTTAATAGATACAGGTGCAGACATTTCAATTTTAAAAGAAAATTCTGATTTTTTCAATGACATTCAAAATAACAATAGAATCAATATTTAAGGCATCAGCCAAGAGGTTATAAAATCTAAAGGCTTAACCTCGATATATTTTTCATGCCTTGACTTAATGTCAGGTTTTCACCAAATTAAACTTGACAATAATTCAAGAGATATAAAGTCCTTTTCGACGAACAACGGCTCCTATCGCTTCACGCGATTACCATTTGGTTTAAAAATAGCGCCGAATTCATTTCAGAGAATGATGACTATAGCGTTCTGTAGACTTGAACCTTCGCAAGCAGTCCTTTATATGGATGACCTAATAGTAATTGTTTGTTCCGAAAGACATGTGGTTAAAAACCTAACTGATGTTTTTGACATATGCAGGAAATACAACTTAAAGCTACATCCTGAAAAATGTTTATTTTTTATGCATGAAGTCACATTTCTGGGACACAAATGCACAGATAAAGGAATCTTACCAGACGGCAAGAAATACGACGTCATTCAAAATTATCCACTCCCACATGATGCGGACAACGCTAGACATTTCGTTGCATTTTGCAACTATTATAAACGATTTATTAAAAACTTCGCCGACCATGCACGACACATAACTAGACTAAATAAAAAGAATGTTCCATTTGAATGGACGGATAAATGTCAAAACGCGTTTTTATACTTAAAATCTCAAATAGCTAAACCGACTCTGTTACAATACCCAGACTTCACAAAAGAATTTTGTATAATAACGGATGCGAGTAAGCAAGCGTGTGGAGCGGTTTTAACTCAAAACCACAACGGACTCCAACTTCCAGTTGCATACGCATCCAGATCATTCACCAAGGGAGAAAGTAACAAGAGTACGACGGAACAGGAACTAGCAGCAATTCATTGGGCAATAACACATTTCAGACCATAAATTTATGGTAGACATTTCACTGTCAAAACAGATCAATGGTCAATATCCAAGTTCCAAATTAACACGTATGAGTCTTGAGTTGGACGAATATAATTTTACGGTAGAGTATCTAAAGGGTAAAGATAACTATGTAGCTGATGCGTTATAAAGAATAACCATCAAAGAACTAAAAGATGTACAAGTTAAAGTCCTGAAAGTCACTACCAGGCACCAAAGTAAACAAAAAAACTTCTGCGCAGGAAAAGATCAAGTAGATTTGCCTATGCAAACTCTTGACAACGCTTCTAAGCCCAACGTATATGAAGTCATTTGTAATGACGAAGTACGAAAAGTTGTGGCCTTGCTTATATTAAATAATATATGTTTCTTCAAACATGGAAGAAAAATTATAGCAAGAATTGATGTTAGCGATCTGTACACCAATGAAACATTTGACTTATGTCAGTTTTTACGAAGGCTTGAAAATGAAGCCGGTATACATGAGACCAGCCAACTCAAACTGGAACCGAACGAAAAGATATTTGAATTCATTTCAATTGAATCTTTTAGAAAAATCGGCAACAAAACCTTTAAATCATTATGAGTAGCGCTACTCAAGCCAGTGACCATAATAGAAAATGAAAAAGATCAAGAAGCGATACTGTTTACATATCATGACGATCCTATACAAGGAGGTCATACTGGCATTTCAAGAACACTAGCTAAAATAAAAAGACTGGAAAAATATAAAACGTCATATAACCAAATACATACGTAGATGTCCTAAATGCCAAAAGTCAAAAACAACCACGCACACAAAAACCCCTCTGACCATTACAGAAACGCCGATAAATGCGTTCGACAGAGTGATAGTGGACACTATAGGTCCACTACCAAAATCTGAAAAGGGTAACGAATATGCAATTACATTGATATGCGATTTATGAAAATATCTTGTAGCTATTCCAGTACCAAACAAATCCGCTAAGACAGTTGCAAAAGCAATATTTGAATCTTTTATACTGAAGTTCGGTCCAATGAAGACGTTCATTAAAGATATACAATTTAACGTCTACAGCACACCACCACCAGACAGAAGAAAGAAGTCATAGAACTTTCAACGAATACATAAGTTCTTATATATCGGTTGATAAAACTGATTGGGATGTATGGCTCCAATATTTTGTTTACTGTTTCAACCCGACCCCCTCTATGGCACACAATTATTGTCCATATGAGTTAGTTTTCGGCAAACATTGCAACTTGCAAAAATATTTTAATAATATTGATAATATTGACCCTATATATAATATAGATGATTACGCTAAGGAAACAAAGTTTACAATAGAACACGCATATAAAAGAGCTAGGATAATGTTAGAAAAACATAAGGCAAAAAATAAAGAATATTATGATAATATCGTTATCGACATTATATTAAAAGTAGGATAAAAGGTTTTATTAGGAAACGATACTGGACATAAATTAGAACCAGTTTATTTAGGCTCCTATGAAGTAATAGGAATAGAAGATAGAGATAACATTACAATAAAAGATAAAAAAGGTAAAAAACAGAAATTTCATAAGGATAGGTTAAAAATGGCCATGCATAAGAATATTCATATTATTATTTTTTTATTATTCTTATTATTATTAACTTGAATAATGCAATTAAATTTTTACATTTTAAATTAAAAAAAAAAAAAGTATACAAAATGGCCTGATCAGCCAAAACAAAACAAATATATATATATATAGTGACATATGTACCACACCCACAACATATACTATAAGTACACATACACTCATGTATCCTAATACAGCATATATAACATATGTCCACAGCACCTAATGCCAACCCTTTACACATAAGCCCTAGCAACTAAGCGCACCACATACATATGTAACATGAGACACCCCAATTTGTAAACAATAAACCCCAGAGCCCCAAAAATTATAAATTCTTGGTGACAATAACAATTTTGGCGTGGTACCGATCATAAAATCGAAAACCATTAGACATATGCCCAAATGCCCAATTTGCCAACGCAGCTCAAATTCAGGCTCTTAGAATATTCTAGAAACTCATTAAGAGAATAAGAGCATTGTTTAAAGAGAGCGAGCTCATGATCTTGAGCCCTCATCCGAGGTTTGCTAAGCGTTGACAAGATTATAGAAGTTGAGTTTTACAGAGGACGTTAAACCATCAAGTTGCATCGTGCACAAATTGTAAATTCCAATAGTCACGCCTGTTGAAATAAAGTTATATTTTTTTCTAACAACGCGTATTGGCTTATGTAATTGGCGCAGCCGGTAGGATACGCGAGTGATATAAGACCATTAAAGGGCAATCGTTGTCCCAGGCCTTAAAAGCAAATCGTGGTCGGCGCTGATGATCGACGCGAACGCGCAATCATTCGAAAATCTTATCCGCAAAAGGACACACGCGAAACTTACCGCGAGTGCCTATTGACCGTTCACGGATTACAATATCCCAGGTCAATCAAAAACCCGACATTGCAATTTCATTGCAATTATCTAGTACTCAACTAAGTATTGATCCTTTGGACAATCAGAGTTACTAGGTAGTGAATTTTATTCACTACACAACAGTAAGTGTGCCCTTGGTCTTGCGCATCCTTCGATCCCTGCAAGACACACTCATTGGTAACGCGCGCCAAATAACGCCACACCTCAACAAAAAAAAAAAATATATATATATATATATATATACCAAGAACAATAACAACAACAAAAGTGAAAAGTGAACACCATGGCACAACCAAATGAGCCAGTATTGCAACTAATCGAGCAACACCTTTCAAAAGCACTAGGCCAAATTAGGCAAGTGCCAACATTTCATGGAGCCGAGGAGTTAAGCGCCTTTATAAGACGCATCGACCACGCAGCTATCCGCTGCCAACACCTGGATCGATTTGAGGTCGGCGCTCATCTCAGAGTTCAAAACGCAGACGCCATGCGAAGAGCTCTTAAGAAGAATTTACATACCATAAAATACCCATTACACCGGAAGTATTCGTAAGTTTGTAGAAGAACTAGAATATAAGTCATTTGTTATATCCAATAAGTTAATACTAGAAGACAATCAGATGAATACCATGTTGTATACAAATGCATTAAAGAACACAGTTAAAGACTTTATTATGCGGAAGTTGCCCGATAGGTTATTCATGACATTAGCTCGTCATGATATAAAGACAGTTTCAAATTTAAAACAGGTAGCTCAATGAGAAGGCGTCTATGATTTAGTATTGTCCGATAGAAATAAAAACCCAAACAATCAAAACAATCCAGCTACTTCCAACAAAAATCGAGGTAACATTGAGTATGGAAAAACTCCAAATTACAATCAATCAACAAAACAACAGAACTATAGTAACAGTATACCAAAACCAAAATCCCAAGTTGACTGTAGTCCACAGATAAAATTAGAGTTTTGTCAAAATCTAAACAAAGGCAGGGCACAAAACCCTCTTAATTACCAAACACCAAAAACATTCATCCGCCCCCAATCAGCCGATAAAAAGGCAACGCGAAAGCGGTAGTGGTCACATGAAAATGGACACGTCCGAAAATTTTCTTCAAACTGCCTCGGAGTCAGAAACCGAAGAAGAACCAACCCATTTATCAAACTAACCATGAATAATAAAATCCTAAAATGTGTAATAGACACGGGGTGGTCTATTAACTTAATGGAAGAAAATTTACTAAATTTCCACATTAGAAATTGCCAATTGGAAGTTCAAACAATTAATGGTACAATAGTACTAAATAAAAGTATTTCGCTGAAGCCCAGCAAACTTTGCCCCACTCATCAGAAATTCTATTTACATTATTTTTCACAAAATTATGATGTGCTATTAGGAAGAGACTTCTTAGAGAGTACTCAAGCCCTAATAGACTACAAAGATAAAACCATACGGATAAATGAATATACATTTACCATGCAAAACAATTCGGAAAGCGAATTGGCAGCGAATGAGTCAAAATTTAAGTACCTCGTT
Source organism: Drosophila littoralis (assembly GCA_018903485.1). NCBI lineage: Eukaryota > Metazoa > Arthropoda > Insecta > Diptera > Drosophilidae > Drosophila > Drosophila littoralis. Next base: position 294,923 of record JAEIGF010000059.1, on the reverse strand, counting down.
CCGCCCCCATCAGATGACGAGCAATTTGTGTTCGCCATCAACAACGAACTCTCAGAGTTCATCGAATTCACAAGCACGGTTAAACATGTCATCCAAACCAAACATGAAGATCCGATTTATAAAAAACCATACAAATATGCCCAAACATTCGACCAAGAAGTCGAAAACCAGATCAAAGATATGATCCAACAAGGGATAATTCGCAAGTCGAAATCCCCTTACTGTTCGCCAATTTGGATCATACCCAAAAAGAGGGATGCATCCGGAAAACAAAAATATAGGATAGTCATTGACTATCGAAACCTTAATGAAGTCACAATTGATGACAAATACCCCATACCAGCAATGGATAGTATACTAGACAAACTCGGTAAATGTCAGTATTTTACTACCATTGACCTCGCTAAGGGCTTTCACCAAATCCAAATGGATGAAAGTTCAATTCTTCAGACAGCTTTGTCAACTAAAAATGGACATTATGAGTACACTCAAATGCCTTTTGCTTTGAAAAATGCACCTGCAACGTTCCAACGCTGAATGAACAATCTTCTGAAAGATTTAATCTACACAGATTGTCTTGTCTATATGGGCGACATAAATGTATACTCCACTTCATTGGAGGAACATATATTGTCATTGAGGAAGGTATTCATGAAATTAAGGGAGGCCAATCTAAAATTGCAATTAGATAAATGTGAATTCATGAAAAAACAAACTGAATTCCTAGGTCACATGATAACAACTGAAGGTATAAAACCTAACCCTGCCAAAATTGAGGCAATTCAAAAATTCCCAATACCTAAAACAACGAAGGGAATCAAATGATTTTTAGGGCTTTGCGGATTTTACCGAAAGTTTATCCCAAATTTTGCGAAAATAGCAAAACCAATGATGGCAAAACTAAAAAAAGGTGCAGTCATAAACATAAAAGATAAATTATACACGGAATCATTTGAGAAGTTAAAATTACTTATAATGTCCGATCCGATACTTGTATATCCCAATTTCGAGAAACAATTCTCACTAACTACAGATGCCAGTACTATTGCTATAGGGGCAGTATTATCACAAGAGCATAAACCAATCTGCTACGCAAGCAGAACATTAAATGAACACGAAATTAATTATTCGGCAATAGAAAAAGAACTTTTAGCTATTGTCTGGGCCACCAAATGCTTCAGGTCCTATCTGTTCGGTAGAAAATTCGAGATCCTTAGCGATCACAAGCCCCTAGTTTGGCTAAATAATATGAGAGAACCAAATATGAAGCTACAAAGGTGGAAAATCAAGCTAAATGAGTTTGATTACCACGTCAAATATGTCCCTGGAAATGAAAATTATGTAGCAGACGCTTTATCGCGAATTAAAATAGAGGAAAATCTATTAGGCGAAACTCCAGACAGCGTAGCCGCAACAATACACAGTGTACAGGAAGACAACGAAAACCATATTCCTATCACAGAAAGACCTATTAATTATTATAACAGGCAACTAGAGTTCATAAAGGCTAATATTAACAAAGTAGAAACGATACACTACTTTCATAAAATAAAAATGAAAATTTCTTATCAAGAAATGACCCATTAAAACGCTAAAGAAATGATTAAAGAATATCTATGCACTAAGAAAAGTGTAATTTACTTCCATAATGAAGCAGACTTCATTATTTTCCAAAAAGCTTATGTTGAAATAGTCAACCCAAATAACTTAACAAAAGTGATGAAATCAACTAAACAAGTTATAGATGTCCAAACCTATGCAAACTTCAAGGAAATCATTCTTAAAAGTCATAAGGACTTATTGCATCCAGGTATAGAAAAGGTCACAGCCCTTTTTAAAGAAAAATATTATTACCCTGACCACCAAAAGTTGATACAAAATATCATGAACGAATGCGAAATATGCAATATATCCAAAACGGAACATAGAAATACTAAACTTTCTATTCAAACGACTACAGAAACGTTCAACCCCCGAGAGAAATACGTCATGGATTTTTATATCGTTGACAATAGGCAGTTTCTATCTTGCATACTCTCATTCTTACTCCAAATACGCAGCATTAATAGAGATAAACAGCAGAGATTGGCTCGAAACAAAACGAGCAATCCTCCAAATTTTCAACCTAATGGGTAAACCAATAAAAATCAAAGCAGATAAAGAATCAGCATTGATGTGCGCAGCACTCCAACTATGGTTACAGTGCGAAAAGTTCCAAATAACTATAAATACTAGTATAAATGGAATTTCTGATATTGAGAGATTTCACAAAACAGTTAACGAGAAGTTAAGAATAATTAACAGCGAATCCGATCCGGAAAATAAATTAACAAAATTTGAAACGATACTTTATACGTATAATCATAAGACAAAACATAATACATAATAAAACGCCAAGAGTTTGAAATAGTCACTAGATTTAAAGAATCACCCCTAGTAAGATCTAAAACTACAACCCCATTCAAGAAAACGGGAAACCTCAAACAATTGGACAATAAGCATTACGAAGAAACTAATAGAGGTAGAAAAATCACACATTACAAATCTAAATTTAAAAAGAAACTTAATCTAAGCAAATACGATAATTCCAGATCAAATGGCCAAGAGAGCCCAACTAAAACTGACAGCATATTTACTGTTTTTGCTAATAAGCACCTTCATCCGAGAAGTCTAACTCCAAAGCTTAGAAATCAACCCAATCTAAAAACGGCAACTTAATCTTTAAGACAGGAGTAATACACTTACCAGTAAACTACGAATACCACTATCTGTCTGTTAATATAACTAAAAAAGAACAAACTAATAACAAAATAATTAAACAGGCTGAAGAATTCGAAACATATCCACAGATAAAATACTTAAAAGATATATTAGAAAGAGAAATGAATGGAATAAGAATAGCAAAACGCAGCAAACGCGGTCTTGCTAACTTTATGGGCACAATTTATAAATATCTATTCGGCACATTAGACCAACAAGATAAAGAAGAATTGGAATCTAAAATGAATAATATAGCAGAAAATAGCGTACAAGCAAACGAACTAAATCGAGTAATAGAAGCAGTTAATACAGGCATAGAAACCATGAATAATTTAAATCAAGTAGACGAGGAAAGCCAAAGGTTAGTTCGGTTACACCGAATACATAGAATAATAGAGTTAGGTATGCAACTAACTAGACTAAAATTACTTGGAACCTACCCAAAACACTTTTGAGACAAAATTTCATCAATAGAGAAATAATAATAGAAGGAAACAACCTTATAAAAGCGTCAAACTGTTCAATCCAACTAGATGAAATAATAATCACAAGCACACTACTAGATTATACACAAACGATTTATGTAAGCAATAATGTAACCAAATTAGAACCATTGTCATACATTCAAGCTAAAGAAATCGTACAAGATCATACAAAAATGTATAACACCTTTCAAATTGTAACAGTAACAACACTTTGCATAATTATAAGCGCTATAATATTGTATATTATCTATAAGTTCAAAGCATTACCCCAAAGGATAATTGTCAAATATAAGAAACAACAAGTAAGAGGTTCTAGTCGGGAGCTTCCGACAAGGGGATACCCTGAACCCTCTTTGAGGTGGTAGCGAGCGATAGGTATAAAATGAAAGATACTTGATACATATATAATATTCTAGAAGCAACATATCATGTTTGGTGACTCTAGCTCTTATTATTTACCCAATTTGCTCAAAAAACAGGATGTCGATATCGATATTTTTATCGATTGCTTGGAAACGGAGTAAGTTATCGATTATCGGAAACAAACTCGATCTGCGCAGGCACTAGGAGCACCTATATATAATTTGAGCTCTCTAGCTCTTATAGGTTCTGAGATCCTTGCGTTCATACATACGGACAGACGGACGGAGGGACGGACGGACGGACAGACAGACAGACGGACATGGCTAGATCGACTCGGCTATTGATGCTGATCAAGAATATATGTACTTTATGGGGTCGGAGATGCTTCCTTCTGCCTGTTACATACATTTGAATTTTGCACAAATACAATATTCCCTTTTTACCCATTTTCAATGGAATCAGGGTATAAAAAGAAGAACCACAAATAGCAGAACCAATCAATATACAATCACATGAAAATATTATAAGCAACAGCAACTTAAATGATACCGATTATATTGTAATTAGCAATAATCCAACATTATACCCGAAAATGTCCGCCTGAGGACAGGCTAATTTCTTAGGGATGGGGAAGTGACATATGTACCACACCCACAACATATACTATAAGTACACATACACTCATGTATCCTAATACAGCATATATAACATATGTCCACAGCACCTAACGCCAACCCCTTTACACATAAGCCCAAGCAACTAAGCGCACCACATAAGTAACAGGAGACACCCCAGTTTGTAAACAATAAACCCCAGAGCCCCAAAATTATAAATTCTTGGTGACAATAACAATTCTGGCGTGGGACCGATCATAAAATCGAAAACCATTAGACATAAACATCCGCCACAATCGTTTTTCCCACCAAATGCCCAATTTGCCAACGCAGCTCAAATTCAGGCTCTTAGAATATTCTAGAAACTCATTAAGAGAATAAGAGCATTGTTTAAAGAGAGCGAGCTGATGATCTTGAGCCCTCATCCGAGGTTTGCTAAGCGTTGACAAGATTATAGAAGTTGAGTTTTACTGAGGACGTTAAACCGTATATATATATTTATAAACAAATTTTTATATTTTTTTTAATCTTTAACACTTTAAAAAAAAAAAATACAATCAATTAAAAATAATTACATTATATTAAGTTATTCCTCTAAAAGGGGAGGTGTAGTGTGGTGTATATGCCTTAAAAGAACACCCTATATAAGTTAACACATAAGAGTTACACGTAAATACAATACATAAGAATATCAAAACACTTCGCTCCAAACGCATTCCGCTGACACAGGAGTTCAGCGCCCCGGCTGTTTTGTCGGCAGCAGCAACGTGACACTTGACTATGTCGCAAGTGGCTACGTTAGCGTTTATGCTGAGTCGGCTTGCCAACTGCAACCTTGTAGCTTATTGATTTTTGTAGCTTTGGATTTCCGCCTTTAAGTTTAGCTATATACCTTTCTTGTATTTTTATACCCTGAACCCATTGAAAATGGGTAAAAAGGGTATATTGTATTTGTGCAAAATGGAAATGTATGTAACAGGCAGAAGGAAGCATCTCCGACCCCATAAAGTACATATATTCTTGATCAGCATCAATAGCCGAGTCGATCTAGCCATGTCCGTCTGTCTGTCTGTCTGTCTGTCTGTCCGTCCGTCCGTCCGTCCGTATGTATGAACGCAAGGATCTCCGAACCAATAAGAGCTAGAGAGCTCAAATTTTAGATGTAGGTGCTCCTAGTGCCTGCGCAGATCGAGTTTGTTTCCGATAATCGATAACTTACTCCGTTTCCAACCAATCGATAAAAATCGATATCGACATCCTGTTTTTTGAGCAAATTGGGTAAATAATAAGAGCTAGAGTCACCAAACATGATATGTTGCTTCTAGAATATTATATATATGTCAAGTATCTTTCATTTTATACCTATCGCCACCTCCCCGCTACCACCTCAAAGGGGTTCCGGGTATTCCCTAGTCGGGAGCTCCCGAGTAGAACCTCTTACTTGTTGAGTTTAGTTTTTTAAGACGCTAATAAACATTGCTCCGGCAATAAAGTCGTAATCATTTTCTTTTATTATTATCGCCTAGTCCAAGACTAGCGATAGGGGGTTAAGTCACCTCCGCAACATATTAACTACAAGAAGTATCATCGGTGGACCAGGAGCAGACATCGCAGTCGCTACCGGGACCGCACAACTTCGTAATTTATACAAATAATAAGTATGCGGCACTTTATCGCATACAATAACAATTATACTTTAAACAAGCCCAGAGCCACTTTATATATTGGCTCTGGCTCATATTACGCAGCGCAGTTCACTACCCTCTCTAGCTGACCGTTTATGCTTACGCTGCACATCCCACGCTCCGTCTGAGCGCATTCCATGAGCAACATATATGCTCACTAACACAGGCACATGCAAGCTACTCACTCTCCCTCTATTTGTAGCTGTTAACCAATAACAGCCTAAGTAGATACATGTTTCCATAGGCTAAGTGTATTATATTCACTTTGAATAAAGAGAATTATAAAAACCCAAGTCAATCAGCACTGATGTTGGATGGATGTTTTTCTGGGAAGGTATCTTGGTAAAAAAAAAATGAAAATCTTATCGTGCAATAATTTATATTTAAAATTTGTAATGTGTCCTAACTTCTATCAAGAATCCGAATTTTTTTAAAGATAGCAATAATGAACTGGCCAGTTAAATACTACAATGCATTTAATGGATTTTACAATACAACTACTAAAAGAATTTGCAATTTTTCGCTCACACCTTCTAAATAATTCATCTAATATTTTGAAAAAGGGTTCTCTTACTAGAATTTTGATAGTTTTCAAAGAAGAATACATAAGTAATATCGGGTTGACAAATTTAATTGGGGCCGATAGAACGGCTGCATTGTTGTCTATTCGCCAAAGATATATGGCTATCTATACATTTTTAGTTGAAGGAGCCCAAAAATATAAAGAGCAAGAGATGCTGCTCAGCAAAAAAATACATTAATGAATTAACTAATAATCAACTGCTTACCAAAATTATAGTGATTCAATTATAAATTATCCAAAGGATTGGATATTAGCAACGAAATTTGATAGCTAATGTTAAAAATTGAGTTTAATCGAAACTTATTTACATTCCATACATAAACTACAGCTGGTTCTACATCGCTACGATACGTTTTGTTTGTTTAGCTGTGTAGCACTCCACGAAACTTCTTTATGGAACCGATAAAAAAAATTAAACAACAAAGAAGTGCAGTAATTGCGACGGAAACCACATTGCCGAAAAAAGAGATGGAGCAGTTAAAGTCTCGCGTCAATGTGTAGGATAAATAAACGGATCGTCCACGGCCAACTTTTCCAAGGTCCCGCAAACGTACCTTCGCGCCAGTGCATTTGAATACCATGAACCCATTGAAAAGGGTATACCTATTTGTGTTTGAGTTTGTTTTACATCTATCTGGCTCGCATATCAAGCAATAAATCAAAATCAAAATCGAATTTAGAATATCTCGTAGGTTTTAAGAGCTAGAGGCACTAAATAAGACATGTGGCTTCTTGTATAATAAAAACAGATCAAGTATATTTAATATTTTGATATCTTTAAGGAACAAACGAATATACAAATTGTGTAAGATATACTCAAATAAATTTCATCAAAATCGGTAAAGAAACAGAATAGAATTGTGTTGTAGTCTGTGTGTTCAGTTTTTTCGTAAAAATGTTATTGCTAGTAAGATTAATGGGTAGTGCTCAAAACAATCAGAGCGGCGTGCGTGAGTGTGTCTATGCATGTCCTGTATTCTTAAATGTACATATATAAAAGTAGCTTAGCGCGGGGTTCAAAGTACTTCCTAGATGGGCCCTCCGGAAAAGTGCACTCTCACTTGTTTAGCTTACGGCTTAAGGTTAGAATATCACTCAAGTCCATTTCTGACGAGACTCAAGGCAACGCGTTATAAACCAGGCTGATCCTTAGTAAAGCCCCGTCTCTTGGTCAAAACATAAACGAATTGATGAAAAACTGAATGCTGGAGCAACTGTGGATTTTATTTTTTTTCGGTCAAGAGCTCATTAATAATAAATATATATTGAAAAAACCCAACATATAACAAGAACGAGTGCCATAGTTATTTTTCTTCTAACAAGAAATAAAGTTACTCCCTCTGTCGTTTTCGAACTCGCAACCAAATTTTAACGAGAGAACTACTTGTCATAGCCTCATACCGTAGAGCCATAAAAAATTAAGTTGTTATGGAAAATAATACACTCGCAATTGCAATTCCATTTATAGAGCACATGTATACATAAACTCTTATGTTTTTCGCTTGCTGCCAAGTGGTGCCAAAACGTGTTCTTTGATAACTTCTTTGTTTCTATCTGTTTCTTAAAGAAATTTACAATTTTCGCGCATGCGCAGAAAGCTAACCGCATTAAAATTGTTGCTTAATTGATGAGTAGTTCCAATTGATTTATTCATGGAAACAGCATTGTAATGGCGATTGTATTGTTTTTGTGCTGTGTGTGTGCTACAATTTTATTCGTTTTGTCATAGAAAATAATTGATTGGTGTAGCTGTCGAGTAAAGGCGGAGCATTTGGGGAAACGTCTTCTTTTTTTTTTTCAAATATTAAAAAAAAAAAAAAGAGCTCTTAGCGCGAGCTGTATTTGGTGTTGCCAAACCATGCATTTGTCGCTTTACTTCAATGGGTGGTTGCACACAACAATTTTCTTCAAATGCTCTCATAGGTATGGATTTGTCCAGTCAAGCAACATGAAATAAATTGATGGGATAATGTTGAAGCCTACTGCGAACAAAATAAATTCTGCTAAACTATATTTCTGTAAAAGTGTTAAATTAATTGTTAACTTTAGATTTTATAAATATTAAAGTAGCACGCTAAATTAGGTTCTGTGCGGTAAAGTAGGAAGCTTACTTTTTTTAGATTTTTCGCACTCTTTTGGACGCCTGCGCCGTGTATGAATAGTATCACGTCTCATAGAATGGGGTCTATTAACGCCATGAAGTTTGAAGTATAACCCACAAGCGTTGCAAACCATTTCTCCTCTTACGCTTCGTCTCCAAATTGTTGTTGTCAGTGTACCACAATTAGAACAAGACATATCCTTTTGAGAAGTAGATAGAGCAGCAGTGCTGCTACATTTTATGCTCTGTAAAATTTGTTATACCTAAATTGGTATATACATTATAATAGAATTATGTAAATACCTTCTTATCTTTTATTCCTTCTGTAATTGCATTGGACATATTTTCTGGATGAAGACGAGTATCGGTGTCTGTAATATCTGGAGATTCCTTGCAATCAGTTTTAGTAGGAAAACTCTGCTTTCTTCTACATATTTTGACAACATTCGCTTGCGATTCAGGCATATCCTTTTCAATAAAAAGTAACTTTAATTAAAATTTTTTATTCAGGATTTTTTATTACCTTTAAAAGTGGTATAGGTTCTTCAGGTACTTTTGTCAATGCAATGGTTGACGGCACAGGAAATCCGTAAGTTTGACTCATCATATTCCGTAAAAGCTGTGTCGCGCGACTCTCATCTTTATTTTTAGCTAAAACAACAAATTAAAAGATGTATATTAAGCAATTTTCTTTTATTTTTGTAATTTTAAATGTTTGAGTTTGCTTTTATAGAGTCGATGGGTTAAAAATACGCTACATCTGGAAGATCTGTCGGAGCTGTCTGGTGTTTTACAACACTACTTATTTTCCGCTTTTATTTTTTAATACGAATTTAATCACATTTACTACTATCTAATCATTGCGAGTTTATTTGTGTTGCGAATAAGTAACCGACTATTAGGTCTTAGTGTAAGTTACATTTGGTGTTGGTAGAAGAGGGTTCAGGGTATCCCCTAGTCGGGAACATATGTACATATGGACGGACGGACGGACAGACAGACGGACATGGCTAGATCAACTCTACTATTGATGCTGATCAAGAGGTCGGAGATGCTATCTTCTGCCTGTTACATACATTATTACAAATAATGGATGCAGGGTATAACCAGTCAGTAGATCATCGATATAAAAGTCGGGCTTCACAACGTCAGCAGCTTTGGGGTGTGATGACTCGCTCACCTCACTAAGCTTTGTTACACCCCGTATTGTCATCCGAATTGGATTGTTTGGAATCTTATAATCTATTTCAGACATGTGCCGTAGCGTTAGGCATTCTTCCATGAATTCCCAGTATATACGCCTAAGATCGGAATATCGAAATAGACGCCTTTCTTACAAAGCTGATTGGGATATGATTTAAATAGCATTAAATAGCATGATCACTACTGCAAATCGACCTGAAGAAATATTTATAAATTATCCAGGTAGTTAATCTCACATAATTGCTGTTCAACTGTTCGGACTTTTTATACGCTGAGCCCATTGAAAATGGGTAAAAAGGGTATATTGTATTTGTGCAAAATGCAAATGTATGTAACAGGCAGAAGGAAGCATCTCCGACCCCATAAAGTATATATATTCTTGATCAGCATCAATAGCCGAGTCGATCTAGCCATGTCCGTCTGTCTGTCCGTCCGTCCGTCTGTCCGTATGTATGAACGCAAGGATCTCAGAACCTATAAGAGCTAGAGAGTTCAAAGGTGTAGATGTAGGTGCTCCTAGTGCCTGCGCAGATCGAGTTTGTTTCCGATAATCGATAACTTACTCCGTTTCCAAGCAATCGATAAAATTCGATATCGACATCCTGTTTTTTGAGCAAGTTGGGTAAATAATAAGAGCTAGAGTCACCAAACATGATATGTTGCTTCTAGAATATTATATATATGTCAAGTATCTTTCATTTTTTACCTATCGCCACCTTCCCGCTACCACCCCAGAGTTATAAATCAAGTTAATAACCCTACTTGTATTGCCAACCAATTTAAGCCACAATTTAAATGCAATTGACTTTTTGAGAATACACAAATATTCTATGGTACGATAAGATATACTGTAGAAAATTTCAGTAAGATCGGTTTTTGTTTTGTTTTTCGGTATTTTGCGCACTACTGTGCACGTGTTGCGACGCAATTTCTATACTTGTACAGTGTACAGTGTACATTGTACACACACACATTCATACGCGTCTGCTTCGAATTCTGTCTGCATTGCGATTGTTTTCTGTGTTGCTATTTTAATTGGTTTATTTCTCCATAATACTCAATTATTAGTGTGGATGTTGAGTAGAGGCAGTGGCGACTGGTGAGGTCTGTCGCGAGTTCGAGCCCTACCGATTAAAGTAAATTTGCGGTCAGTTGCGAGTTCATCAAACCCTGCCAATGGAACTTTATTTATATTTTCTTTTCTTTATTAATTCAAACGAGCTCCATTTGGTGTTGGAATAAGAGGGTTCAGGGTATTCCCTAGTCGGGAGCTCCCGACTAGAATCTCTTACTTGTTTCGTTTACATATACACGGCCTTACTTAAAATTTGAGATATTACTTTTAAGCCAGTTTTCTGACAATTGAAGATTTAATTTTGCCCCTAGTATCTTAACTCCACTGCTATTTGAAAATATGTTTAAGGTGCACCAAAAGCTGAAATCAACGGTTTACGGCTATGTTATTCTTGTGAATCTTAAAATCCAAAAATAAAACGGTGGTACATTAGACCCATGACCCTTATTTAAGATCCAAGAGCAGTGGCAAAAGCTTATTTAATAAACTTTAACAAAGATCTCTGAAAATAAATTTGAAGCCGATCAGGCGTTAAATAAAAAATTTGCTGGCTAATTTTCAGCTAAATTTCTACAGTTGTCGGTGGATTATCCAAAATCGGTAAAGCATGTTTTCATTTAGTTTTCATGTAGTGCTTTGAAACTAAGCTTGAGCGCGATCAGCCGTTATTTAAAACATTGCACTTATAAATTTACAAGCGAATTTATTACCAAAGAATCATGTCTAAAATCAATTTAAACAAAGATCTTTGTAAATGATTTTGAAGACGATCAGATCGTAAGCAAAGAGCATTCATACAACAGTTTTTCACCAATTTACCACAATTGCGAATGAAATTTCCAAAATCGCTGGAACACATTAACTTTTTTGAAAGTAAATTTAAGGGCGGTCGGACGAGACTTAGATCTCTCCCGCAAAAAAAGGGAAATTCTTTTTAAATGAACATAAACCGATAGAATAAACAATGACAGCTTTCCGACAATTCGATCAGACAAAACTTAAAACTTCGCCAAAAGCTACGAAAAATTGCACAAAATTCATTTTTAGCGTGCACCTCCGTCACAACTACATTCAAAATCTCAGGTTTCTAGTTATTACGGCTTAGGTTGTGCGGTGATCAGCCAGGATAAACACGTTTGTTTATGGAGGTAGACTAAAATTTTGCGCCTGATTTGAAAACCTATCTTCGTTACTCAAAACAGAGGCAAAGGGATTTGCCATTAAGGAATTTGCTAGAATAATAAATAACAGGAACACATTTTGTGAACCTTCTCTGCCAAACCATAATATTCAAGAGCATACTCGTCCTTGGTAAAAACAATTCTAGTACAAAATAGCAAGTGTATTGGTACATCTTGTTGTTAACATTTGACTTACGGAAGGTATGCAGATATCAGAAAAGTAAAGCTCGTAAATGCTAAGATAAGTGAAAATATCTTGGAAAACAGAATATTTTCCTTTACAAATTTGTTGGACCAAGTCTTCCTATAGTGCTATTTAATATAGTAGTGTGATGATGATAAGATTTGTATCATATATAAAAGTTTAACCAAGAATTTTGGATAAGCAAAAAGTTCAATAAACAAAAACTTAATATTGAACCGATCTTTCGTATGGCAGCTACATGATATAGTAGTCCGCTGTTGGGTAAAGAAACTAATATATGAAGAGTTTGGTCCAGACATTTTTCGTATCAGAACCCTCTTAGCAAATGATAATTTGTATAGCAAGTATAAATATAGTGGTTGAATCCGACCAGTTCTATTGCCTGGAACCGAAGAACATAAAAACAGAGATACTGACTGGCAAAAAGTCGGAGACGGCTATATCAATTCGCCTGTTGATGCAGATCAAGAATATATATACTTAATGGTGCGTTAAATATTTCATGACAAAACTTTAATACCGTACAATTGTATAAAAATTGAACTTTTAAAAGAAGGCATTAGTGCCATACGCCTTCCACCGGGTCAATGTGGTGAGGATTAAGAAACTAAAGAAATCTCAAACTAAAATCAAATAATAAGTTTAATACTTCAAGAAAAATGATTTTCTGATAAGGTTTACGGGCCATTTAATGAGAAGCTACACGTGGCATGTACCCCGTTTCCAGTCCGGAAATTTGCATACTATCTTAGCTATACAAACATTCTAACTGACAAAATGTTCCAGGTCATCCAGGATAGACCTGTTCCAAAAAAAAAAAACATACCCTTGAAGTTTCTCAGAGCAGGGCTCCACATTGTGTGACCTGTACACCTATGGCAAGCCCCTGATACCGACATATCCATCAAGTACATCCCTTCATTTTTGCAGACGACACGGCTGTTGAAAACAGGAATATGTATGTATGAGCCAATGGAAAGAATATCTAAAGGGGTTTGAAAATGTACATTCTTCAGACTGGATCAAAGGCAGGGATTAAACTTAAGTGGCTCTTTAGCCAGCGCTACATGATCCCTAAGAAGTAATGTCCTGATTTAAAAGCTAATTCTTTCACATTAGTGACGTTATCGAAATTGCTGACTAGACGCTAAGACCATAATATGATTGACGGGTGCATAAATGAGGCCCGCATGAGATCCCTAAAGACATTGGTGTTCCTTTAGTGGCCATCATGGCAAATAAGCAGGATTCTAGTCTTAAATAAACTAGCCGGTCCGCAAGATACAAGAAGGTAGGGTTCAAAGGAGGCTGCGAAGAATCTATCAGATCTTCAATATCGAGGTTTATAAAAATGATTTATATTGTTGCCTCATATCCCGATGGTTAAGTTCAAGACAATCCCAAGCTATTCTACTTAAAATTCTATAAAATCAATATAATTTTTCTGACTTGAACAGAATATAGTTAGAAATTCTTGAAAAAAATATATAAATAAGAGTTTTCGTTCTTAGATCTCAACCATCATTTGTTAGATAATAATTGTCTTAATTATTTGTTATTCAAACTTACCAGCTGATCGAGCTAATGCTTGCCACAGTTGAGTAGTAACAGCATCTGTCGCATGGTCAGAACCTACGCTCTCTGGACTTTTTCTGTCATACATAGCAGATGCGATATCCATTTCTAATTTATTTGAATCAGAGCTGTCCTCAGAAACCGATAAACCAGAAGCAATACTTTCGGTATGCAGATTTTTGGTGTTCAGTTGGTAGCTTGAAGGGCCAACTTCATTTAGAGTAATACTATACTTCCTTAAGTTTCCATCATTCCTCATATGACTTGCATCGATATCAAGTATTTGAGATTGGGAAAGGTTACTTGTTGTTGGAACTATATTCATTTGACTGCAGTGTTCCCTTTTCACTTTTTTGACGGATAAGTCTATTTCAATGCCCTCTTGCACATCATTATTAATAGATGGACGTTTTGATTTTATCACAGAACTTTTAATACTTGTATCTACAAATGCAGAAACGCAAGGAGATTGAGGATTCGAGCATGGAGGCGATATGACAATTTTTTTACTTATATCCATAAGTACTGCTGCAGTCTCTAATTGCTGTTGCAAATTCTTGTATTGTTCAACATCTGAAACTTTTGTTTGTAATTCCACACCATTATCTAAATCGAAAGATACGTCCGCCTTTTTGGGTTTATCTGCCGCAGCTACAAAGCTACTGTGTTGAACCAGCATTGATTCTCGTTCAATGGTGTTTACTGGCTGTTGTGGATTATCCAACAAGTTTGCATATATTGAAGGCGTTTGAATATCATTAATTTTATTTTCATTCTGGCGTCCTTTTTCCTTTGAAGACTTCAAACTACTATCAAATATTAGTTGCCGTTGGCTGTATCTACTTTTTGAAGATTTACTCAGCTCAGTCAGTGCCTTCGCAGCAATTGCTTCAGATGATGATTTTAAAATTGCATCCAATTTTGTTTCCAAATTGTTTGGATTCTAGATAAAATCAATAAGTATTAAATGATTAGTACTAAAAACTTTAAAGCAAATAAATAATCAACATTATTATGTACAGTACAGCATATCAAATTGTTTACCGTAATTCTATTTAAATTACATATTTTACCAACGTCAACGTTGTTTTTGTTAGAGCAAGGATATTGTCAAAGATAGGTACATATATTTATGTGTATTTACATTAAGCATTATTTTTACACCCTGCGCATAATGGAAATGGAAAAAATAGTATGATGGTGTTTTCAATACAGATATCAGGCAGAAGGAAGCATAGCCGCTCAACATCAATTGCCAAGTCTACTCACGTTCATCTGCCCGTATGTATGAACGCGTCGATCTCGGATTCTATAAGAACTAAAGACCTTTTAAACATAGGTCTTCCTTTGGCCCACGCATCAAAAAATACCTTTAACATCCTTAGTTTCCATACAATGTTTGCTTTTCCGTTTCTGTTCGGCTTACTTATCGGCAACTTAATTTAGGTCGATCATTTTCGGCAGAACTTTTATGAGTTTTTTACCAAATACCAGATATGTTTTGTGTATTTTAATAAGTGCCCTGTGCCGCTACTTAACAAAAATATTTGCAACTGATATTGATTTATTATCCTTTTACTCAGTGAAAAATTAAATAACTCGAAATGAACACACATTCTATGCACGGTATAGAAACATTTTTAAATTTTGAGGTCGACGTGTTCATACATACAGTGTAGGGGGCAAGGTGTAGGTCGATTTTGTATTGGCATCGTATAACACGGTCCTTGGAATTCGACCCAATTATCAGTACGCCAGATTTTATCTACTATGCGAAGAAGCTACCTCACCCGAAGCAACACTCTAGCCCCAGTCAGGGTTAAGTCAGGGTGCCGTTGTCGTGATCATAATTAAATTTTGCGGTTTTACTAAGATCTTCTCTATCATGAATTATTTCCATTAATAATTCGCAAAACATATCCCATTACTTGGGTCCGCCAAAAAAAATTCGTACTCTTTTTTCCGGTAGCTTCGAAAGAACCTCTGTTGTTTCCATTATGACTACCTTGTTTCTTATGTATTTTTGGATTTTCGTCTCTAATGGTGCTGTTGTTCAATAAACAGTCTTAAGGGACCTACTGGACGCCTCCTACGATTGAAGTAAGCCAACAGACAATCGTTGTCTCAGCTTGAGTGGAAGGCGATTAGGTCCTCGGCAGCCGCCAGATTCAAGATTCTCTGAAGAGTTGAGTTGAATCCGTGATTAAGCGTAATGCTTTAATTTGCATGACTTTCACTTTCTTACGTTGATACTTGGCAGCAATTCCCCAGATTAGAATGCCGTACATATAGGCTGGCGATTTTGGTTCGGAAGCTATTAAACACTGACGTGATGTGAAGTCTAATAGTTAGTCGCTGGTCGAAGAGCAATCCTAACATTGCCACACAGCTTCGTACTCCCAGTGGGAGCTGAAAAGGATTCCGACGTCATCAGCTTAGGTGGCAATCATCGTTTTGTGTGGATCAATGCCCAACTCGTCCGCGTCAATGACCGGTATGTATGCTCTTAAGAGTGAGAACAGGATAGGGCCGAAAACGCTACCTTGGGGTATTCCTGCCATAACGGGATAAACCCGCTCGCGCTTTGAAACTGCATAATAGAGCCCCCAGGTAGGATTTCATGAGTTCGAAGTAAGGGGAGGGTAGACAAAATTGTTGTACCCGGTCAAAGGCCTGCTCGATGTCGATAAAGACTGTATTACAGTACTCTTTTGAATCAAACGGCTTAAGGAAGTGGTTTATAACCCGGTGTAGTTGTTCGGTAGTGCTGTGGCCCACGCGGGATCCAAGTTTTTGACAGGAATGAGTCCACGGGATTCCACGGGGCCGATAGAACGCTGGGTCACTATCAGGCATTCCATGCTTGGAGATCATCAATACGGTGGCAAGATGGGAAATATTGCACTCTTAAAATCGCGTTGAAGACCATCACTAGGAAGAGTAGCGCATTCTCAGGAAGGACCTTCAATGTTCTGCTTCTTTATTATACAAGAGATTTTCGACGAGGTAACTGGTAAGATGGGAGGTCCAACTGAAGTGGAGCGGAAAGCATGTCTCTCACATCGGTTGGTGAGGCCATTTCATGAGGCTTGAAGCGGTCGGCGAAGTGAGCAGCAAAGGTGGCAGCCTGTTTGTCGTCTAAACGACACCATCTGCCGTTGGCGTCTTTCAGTAGGGCCTCCCGGATCGGTTGGCGTTTAGCACTTCAGGTTGCTTTCCGCAGCGAAAAACGGACGGTGCTTGACTCCATGTTGACGAGCATATTGTCGAATGACAACTTTTCGGTGCTTGCGTTTCTTCGACAAGAGGCGTAGGCAGGGGTAAGCGGGATTGTACCTTTAATGTGTTGAGGAGGCCTGGAGACGGTGTGGCAAGCTTCAAGAGCTTCAGCTCCATGTCGGGGTAAATCGAGTCATTCAAGCATCGCTTATACTCTCGTAGATTTGTGTTGCGATCAATGAGCCTCTCTGCAGGAGAAATTTATGTTGCACCGGAGTTGAGTGTGATTATTAATGGGAGATGATCGGAACTCATGCCAAAACGCTTGTCTATGTGGAGCTTCCATTGAGAGATGTTTTTGTAAATAGCGAACTTCGGCTAGCTTGGGTTTATTAGCATGGGTATATTGTGGGACAGCCACTCGTAATACGTCCAAATTTGAGGAGGGAAAAACGTCGCAAGCTCCTTACCTCTTTGGTAGTAAATTAAACACACCTCGATATTGCTGACGCCCGTAGTGACTATAGCTGAGGCCATTTTTACCTCATTGGTGCAAACTGGATAGGATGGCAGTTGGATGATTGGCAGGGTAGGAGCAATATCCGTGATGTTTAGGAGTCGAGTTCCAAGTCGGGTTTCGCTGAGAAATTCCGTTGCTTTGCGTGAAGCATTCCACTTCGTTCATTTTTTTGGAGACACCATAGGTGATCCGACCCATTATCCTTAAAGATTATTGTTGATTACGCGCGTTGAGCAAATCGCAGATTTTGGTTTGCATGCTTAGTTTTTGCATTTCCATTAATGAACGAAGTACATATATAGAGTATCCTGATATAAATAGAGTAGACTGATCGTTGAGATGCTGACGTTG
This sequence comes from Drosophila littoralis, assembly GCA_018903485.1. Taxonomy (NCBI): domain Eukaryota; kingdom Metazoa; phylum Arthropoda; class Insecta; order Diptera; family Drosophilidae; genus Drosophila; species Drosophila littoralis. The sequence goes on along the minus strand of JAEIGF010000059.1, from coordinate 277,003 downwards.
ATAGGCATCTTGCGCTTGTGGTCGTTTCTGTACTTGTTGCCTTCTCAGCAAATGGTGCTGCTTCTTAGGTAGGCTTTAAAAGCCTCCAGTGACACCTGCATACGAAAAGCTGCCTCTAGTGGGAGGATTAGACGAAGTTTGGAAGTCGACACTGTCTATGTAAAGTTCTTTTTGAGGGGCGATCGTCTTTAGTTGATTTGCAGAGTTTTTGCTTCTTTATCCTGCTGTTAGTTTTAGATTTTAATCTCGGCTTTGTTAAAGGTGGATTTATAAAAAAAATTCTATCAAATACTGACCTCGAGCCGGCTAGCTTAATATTAGAATTAATACTAAACAGGTTATTAAAACAAATATAAATATTCCTAATGAAAGACACACAATTGTTTTGTCAAAATATGAAGAGTTCAACTATTTACAATCGAATTATCCCTTTTGTGAAATCAGTGAATTCCTAAATGGATATTTATAAAAAAAAATTGACATTTCTGTGAGTTGTTTTTATGAACTCATGTAAATGGCTTAATCTAGAAGTTAATGAAACACCTCGTTGTCGCGATTTTGTAATGTTTTAATTGTAAAAATGCTATATTCGTGGCTTTTGCCGGGATTGCAGTGCTTGGAATCCAATGCTGGCTACTGGTTTCGCTGATTTTACAATGATAAACATGTGAAACCTTTTTGCTGAATTGGCGATCCTATGGTAGTGGGGCACGTAGATATCGTTTGCACTTGAATTGCGTATAATTATTATGTGAATATGAATTATGTTGGAGTTTCCAAACACGATGACTCTTCTTGTACTGGAATCCAATTTAATCAAGGTGATTACCCAATTGTTGATATTTTGGGTAACTTAGGTGTTCACTTTCACTCCAATCAACTAGGACAGCTGCTGGGCACTCTAGATAAATACCCGTTTGTTCCTTAACAAGGGCATCTATGAATAGTTTGACAGGCAATCTTTCCATTTGCCTATATTGCTGGTATATCAACCGGGGATACCTATACATTTCATTATAAGCAGGTAGAATCTCATGTTTGATTTTACCAGCTAAGTCGCCTTTGAATAAGCCCTATATAAACAGAAAACTTCTTTAATTTGTTTTGTTTTTCGATTTCTTAATCTCCTATTGATAATTAAATTTGTTTTGCTTACTCGCTCTGTATTGCAAACTGGGTCAAGGTACCCCGGTATATTCCAGTAATCCTGGGTTTTTTTTTGTATCTGTGCTTATTACGAAAATAAACGTTCCTAAAGCTAGTGAAATATAACCATATAAATAAGAATTCTGATTTGGCTGCCACCCGGTTTTGAATTTTTTGTAATTTAACTTTAATACAATTTCACTTTTTGCTCCAATATATTTCGACTCTTCACGAAAATTGTCTTCACGGAGTTTCAAAATTCACAGATGACGAAACAGACGATTCAGTATGTTTTATATAAAATTACTGGATGACTGTTTTAATTTTTAATTTAATTTAAATTGTCATTGTATGATCTTACTATGTGTACGTATGAACGCATCGATCTCAAAAAACAAAGATAAAATGCAGCAACAAATTTTTTCATTGCTACAAGACATAGATCTCACGCGGCTGTAAAAAAAGAAAGTTCAGAAAGTGTGTGAAATTTCAAAGGACAAACGTCTTAAGAAAATTTCTATAAACGGTGTGGGCCTGTGTCCCAAAAAATCTGAACAATGTTGAAATTTTGCAAGAACAAAACCAATTATAAATCGATTGAAAACAGCTGTAAGTCGCCTTCAGTAGATAAGAGTGTCCAATCGACCTGAAGATCCATGAAGCCATTTCTTCAATAGACTCTGTTGAAAAAGCTGAACCCGCAAGTAAGCAGGTTAAACAATTGTGTCATCGTCTTGCTTCCAGCAGAAGAATGCATAGAAAAATCCCGAAAAGTATTAAAAGCAGCTGCCATGTGCGACCTAAGGATTACATGAAATGAATCCAGCAGCGTATTTCGATCCACGTGGACCATCTAAGTCGTTACGCACAAAAGGTACTCATTGTGGCAACAGAGAAAAGCGCGAATGCTCCCAGAAGCCCCTTAAGAAAACTCGTGAAACTGTGGAAATTCGTTGCTTAAAAACAAGGGTCATTACTAATTGCAGGCGTTGTTATCCACAGTTAGAAGCTTGGCAGGTCAGAAGGTTTATTAAACTGCATATCGACAATTTCGAGGCCGATGGAAACAACATTCAATTAGTATAAGTACATACTTTTCTTTGTGGATGCATTCTCCAAAATTTGTCTGGCTCATGCTCACCAAGTCGACCGGCCCGAAAGAAGTTACTATTAAGCTGAGAAGCAGTCATCTTTTAATTTCCAAAACGTATCATAGGTGTTGCTTTTGTGGAAATTCGGACTGCAAATATGGTAGAATATATGTGGAATACCACAGGGGTAGCCAGAGGGAATGTTGCGGTTGAATGGGTGGAATACTCAATCCTATCCATACCTGCAGGGGAGCTGTCGAAATAGTTTAGATTTGTGCCGCAGGTAAATTGGGCGATATATTCACGCATATACACTTCTACCAAATCATCACCTTTCGAAATCATGTGCGGAATAAAGATGATGGGAAAAGCTGAGGAATGCGATATGGACCTTCTAAGCCTGAAGCTAGTAGAAAAATTAAATAATTATCGTGAATTGTAGAGTGCAGAGGCCAAGCACAAAATAGAGCAGCCTCCTCCAACTATGATAAGAAACCGAGATATTGGCTATGGCCATAAGTTGGGCGATTTGGTACCCATAAAGCGATTCCAATTGGTAGCAGGTCGTGTTCTTGGGCCCATGATGCAGAAGTCGTCGTTTATATTGACAATTCGCCGAAGTCATTCCTTTTTGTTTTGGAAATCTGATGTACTTTTTATTACATCTCCACCAGTCATATAAATTTAAGATGAAAAAAAATCCTACATATTTACTTTATGGGATCGGATATGCTTCCTTCTGCTTGTTATTATATTATAAATCATTATACCCTCTTTATCCATTTTCAATGGTTTCAGGATATAAAAAATTTGTACCCTTCCGCTCATACAACCCCGCAGAAGAATATGGGTTGCATGGTTCTTTTTGATCTGTCGATGCAGGGGAGTCAGTCCAAGGATTGTTTTTATATTCAGAGTTAAAAACGTGAGCATGTCTCCCTTAATTGAGCCGCTATAACCGACTGCATCTTTTGATGGTGTTTGGTCAAGTGACCGGTAGAGATAACAGCGACGGCTGCGTGCAGTAACAGCAGCAGGCAATAATCATAATAACAGCTTAAGAGCAAATAATGGTTGCTCTTTGTAAGCTGCTGCCTACTCTCTTTCGTCGGCCCTTTGCCTGCGGCGCTGACGCTCGCTGCCCATCGTTCTGAGCGGAGCTCAATTTCGTTCGTTTGCATATAGTTAGTTTTTTCGTTAATCGCAAGCGAGGCACAACTATTTCGAGTTGACTGCCAAGCAAACATTAAACATTTTGTAACTCATAATAAGTGCCCTGTGCGGAAAAATAAATACATTCGAAACAAATATAAATCTTTGAATTTCACTGCGCACAAGCAGTGATAATTAATTAGTTGCAAAAAGGCTTGTAACTACACATTTTGGTGACCCCGACGTGATTTTATCTTCATTTTTATTTGTTTCGTTTCGTTTCTGTTCGCATTTTATTTATAACTTCATTGCGTATATTTACAACCCACAGTTGTGCGTTAAGTGCTGCGCGCCTCAACATAAGTTGATAATTTTAAACAAGTCTCTCCATAACGGTACTTAACCGCATGCTTGCGCCTATGCATACAGTTTGTCGTTGTACATAGACTCCGTTCGCCGTTAATCGTTGCGCGCTCAAACCAGCTATCCGCTATCTCGCTCGAACGAACACTTGTGCGCGCAATTTTGTATTGTAGTTCGGCTGTGTGAACCTTGTTGGGCGCTACATTAACAATGTTTGATGAAGGTGCAAGTGTAAATGAAAATGAGGCGACATCAGTTAATCAAGTGGGTGTTGGAACACAGGCTGCAGTTCTTAAAGTAAAGATTAAGAATTTAAGTGATCGAGCCAATAGATTGTCCTCTGAACTTGATCCCGCTCGACTTCGCGATGTTGATGACTACGAGCTGCAAGATTACATATGTATGGCATCTGACTTGCAGGCGAAATTTGAAACAATCTATGATAGTTTGTTGGATGTGAGTCAAGTCAGCATTGAAGAGGATCTTCAGTCAAGTTTTGAGTCAATTATTAGGCGGCTACGAGTGTCCCTTCAACGCGAGCGCGGAAATCGAAGCAAGATCCAGCAGATTCCACATTGCTCCATGTTCAATTCAGCCGCAGCCGATGATCCGCGCTCTACGTTTGTTGTTCCAAACCACTCTCGATTGCCTCAACTTAAATTGCCGGAGTTTAGTGGAGGCTACACAGAATGGTCTGACTTTTCGAATATGTTCACCACAGTCATTGATAAGGATCCGTATTTGACCAACATTGAAAAACTTCAGCATCTACGGTCCTGCCTCAAAGGAACAGCGCTGGATACAATTCGCTCGTTGGAAATGTCAAACGCTAATTATCTTGCCGCTTTAGAACTACTTGATAAGCGTTTTAATAACAAGCGTCTTGTTTTTCAGGCACATATTGCTGAAATTTTGGGTTTAAGAAAGGTGGATAAGGGTGCGACGACACAACTGCGCGAATTCTCAGATAAGGTCAACTCTCATTTACGTGCGTTAAAGTCGATGGGCAGTGTGGAACAGATCGCCGGTTGTATCATAGTACACACACTGCTGCAAAAACTAGACAGCGCCACGCAAGATAGCTGGGAGGATGATGCGCCGTTGGACGTCATACCATCTTGTGAGCGGCTTACAGCCTTCATCGAGAAGCGTTGCCAAAGACTGGAAAATGCGGAACACGCGACGGCAATGTACACGCCTGCCTCCCAGGTGGGCCAGAGCAACAGTAGCAGAAGAACGTTTGTGGTGACTAAGAATGGAACAAATGCATGTGTATTTTGTGAAGCCACAGGCCACTCCATTTATAAATGTTTGCAATTCGCAAGATTATCGCCCTCGTTGCGCCTTCATGAAGCCAAACGGCTTGCGCTGTGCCTTAATTGCCTGCAAAGGGGACATCAGCTGAGAGTCTGCGGCTCCAGCACTTGCAGAGTCTGTGGAAGCAAACATCATAGCCTGTTGTATCTTGGAAACCCAAGCAGTCATAGCAATGTTTCTAGCTCACACAATGCCCAAGAAGCCGAAACTTACACCTCATCTCAAAACATCCTGGCGGCAACTTCATCCTCGACACTCCCCATCGACCAGTATCTTAAGCACGATGTTGTCCTACTTGCCACTGCCGTCATCAATGTAAAAAATCGCGCTGGCTCCTTGGTGCCCTGCCGGGCGTTGCTCGACTCTGGGTCGCAATTGCACACCATCACCTCTCGTCTTGCTCATCAGCTCCAGCTGCGCAAATTCAAGTCCACAGCAGTCGTCTCTGGCATTGGTGATTCAGCGTTTTCATCAGATGGCTTTTCGGTAAACATCAGTGTCCAATCTCGAGTGTCTGAGTACTCCACATGCATCCCGGCATTGATTGCACCATCCATCACCGATAATCAGCCTGGCTTCACTCTTGACCCTGCATCCTGGAACATTCCGTCAAACATACAATTAGCTGATCCTGAATTCTTCAAATCTCAGCAAATCGACATGTTGATCGGAGCCAGTCTGTTTTTCGATCTGCTCTGCGTTGGCCAGATTAAACTAGCTGCTGGACTGCCGATACTGCAAAAGACTCGCTTTGGTTGGGTCGCGACTGGAGGTGCTCTACATGCAGGAAAATCATCCCTCGTGGCTAGGCGATCAGTGATGAATCCAGATCTGCTGTCAGACTCGCATCTTCAGACGAATGCACAGATTGATGAATCAATCCGTCGGTTTTGGGAGCTGGAATCTTCCACTGAGCAGGAGTCATCACCAAACAGGGAGGAGCGTAACTGCGAGGCACACTTTCAGGCCAATTTTAAACGTCTGCCAACTGGCGAGTATTCAGTTCGTTTACCGCTCCGACCAAGCATGGATCAGCTGGGTGACTCCTATCAACAGGCGCTTCGCCGATTCCTTAATTTAGAAAGGAAACTAGACCGCAATCCAATGTTGAAAACCCAGTAGCAGCATTTATCAAGGAATATCTTGACTTAAATTATATGTCACTTGTTAGCTTAGCTGCACTGGGCCAATGCAAATACTATCTGCCACATCACTGCATGCTGAAGGAGGATAGCACTACAACCAAGCTAAGGGTCGTGTTTGATGGTTCGGCAGCTACTACTTCTAGACACTCGCTGAATGATGTACTGATGGCAGGTCCTACCATCCAACCGAAACTGTTTTCGATACTGATGCGTTTTCGTACATTTGCAGTCGCCCTCACAGGCGACATATGCAAGATGTACCGATGCGTACGAGTCGAACCTGCAGACAGCTATCTTCAATGTATCCTGTGGCGTGATTCGCAGCATCAGAAGATACAGGTTTACAAATTAGACACCGTCACCTACGGCACAAAACCAGCTTCGTTTCTCTCAGTGCGGGCTATGCACCAACTGGCCATGGATGAGCAGAAAGCATTCCCTATTGGCGCTGACATCATAAAAAGGGATTTCTACGTGGATGATCTCATCTCTGGTGGTAGCTGTGTTCAAGAAGCACTTGAGATATTGAAGCAAACGTCTGGACTACTCGCCAAGGGCAACTTTAAGCTGCGAAAATGGTGTTCTAGCGACGCTACTGTACTCCAAAACATACCTGAAGAGGATAGGGAATCGCTGCTCAAGTTCAACGATGGCAGCGATATCACGAAAACGTTAGGCCCCGTTTGGGATCCCGGCTCAGACTGTTTTCTTTTTTCATTTTCTCCATTGAAGCTACCCTCGAAACTGACAAAACGATCAATCCTGTCCTCAATTGCTCGGTTTTACGACCCCCTTGGTCTTGTTGGTCCTGTAATAACAAAATCTAAAATTTTTATGCAGGATCTCTGGAGAGAAAAACTGGACTGGGATGAGAGCTTGCCTGTACACTTAAGCACAGCCTGGGTCAACTTCTGCGCTGATTTTGAGCATACTCAGCAATTCCAGTATCCCCGTCGTGCACTCTCATCAGACAGCACAGTTGAGATTCACGGATTTTGTGATGCCAGCCTGAGCGCTTATGGAGCATGCGTCTATACAGTTTCAAAGTGCCATGGCAACACAAGCGTACGTCTCTTGTGTTCGAAGTCGCGTGTCGCGCCAGTGAAAACCATCACTGTACCAAAGCTGGAACTCTGCGGAGCTGCATTATTGGCTGAACTTCTCAGCGAAATCTGCCAACTGAAAGTGTTTAACTGTCGTTATTACTGTTGGTCAGACTCTGCTGTAGTCCTGGCTTGGATTCGCAATGATGCTTTCAAATTCAATGTTTTCGTTGCCAATCGGGTCGCAGCCATCCAAGAGCTCACCACTGGCATCATATTCCCACTGAATTAAACCCGGCGGATATAATTTCACGAGGAGCGCTGCCCAGTGAGCTCTCCAGGTCTCCGTTATGGGCCCGTGGCCCGAGCTTTCTCAGCAAAGAAAAGGAAGAGTGGCCCGCCTCCTGTGTACCTGTCGAATCCTTGCCAGAACTTCGACACAAGGTATTACTCGGAACTGCAGCGCAACTTGATCTCTCGTTTGGCTGCAAGTTCATCAACTCGTTCTCCAAGCTGCAACGCGTCTTTGCTTACATTTACAAGTTTGTAAATCGAATCCGAGGAGCTGAGGTAACTGTGAGCCACGTGCATCATGGCACGCATTTGTTGCTGCGGTCAGTGCAAATGGCTACTCTTGGCGATGACTACAAGGCACTGATGGAAGGAAGGCCTGTCAAACGGTCTAGCTCAATGGCCTCTCTTGCGCCATTCGTTGACGACTTCGGCTTACTCCGCAACGGTGGACGGCTGAAAAATTCGTCATTGGACTTCTCAGCGCGACATCCAATTATATTGCCTCGCCAGCATCCTGTGACTCGAGCAATCATAATCCACTTTCATAAACGTAACTTACATGCTGGACCTCGCGCCGTATTGGCTTCGATTCGGCTAAAATATTGGCCCATTGGCGGTCGCAAAACAGTCTCCAGTATTGTTGCCACATGCACAATCTGTTTTCGTGCCAAGCCACGATTGGCAGAGCACATAATGGCAGACCTACCAGCTGATCGTCTCGACACATCGTATCCCTTTATGGTCACTGGCGTTGATTACTGTGGACCATTCTTCTACAAGAGCGAAGTGCGCAACAGGCCACCCGTGAAATGCTACATTAGCCTGTTCATGTGCTTCGCTACAAAGGCAGTGCACCTAGAGCTTGTAAAGGATTTGTCTACACCATCGTTTCTAAACGCCCTAAAACGGTTCATCCTGACTCGCACTCGACCTTCAAGGATCTGGTCTGACAATGCGACAAACTTTGTAGGCGCTAAGAATGAGTTGGCAGATCTGAGCCGCCTGTTCCTGAGTGACGAGCATGTCAAGGCTGTTCACGAGTTTTGCCTATCCGACTCAATTGAATGGTCGTTCATCCCTCCTCGCTCTCCGCATTTTGGCGGGCTATGGAAAGCCGCTGTGAAGACTGCGAAGCACCATTTTTGTCGCTCTGTCGGCCCTTCCATCTTGGACTTCGATTCGCTGCGCACGCTCGTCTGCCACATCACGGCAATCATTAATTCTCGACCATTACTTCCACTTTCAGAGCATCCCGATGATCTTGACGTCTTGACACCCGCACACTTCCTTGGTACAGCGCCATCTTCGTCATACATTGAGCCTGATCTAAGGAAGCTTAATTTCAATCGGCTTAACTATTTTCAGCGCGTCACATACCTCCAACAAGTATTTTGGGCCCGATGGCGCGAAGAGTATTTAACGCTTCTTCAACAGCGCTCCAAATGGCGCACTCCTCAGCCAGGACTCTCCATCAACGATGTCGTCCTTGTGAAGGATGAGAACCTACCGCCGCTGAAGTGGCCATTAGCTAGAGTGCTAGAGCTGATCGCGGGATCTGATGGGGTATCTAGAGTTGCAGTGCTTCAGACTGCGACTGGAGTCATACGCAGAGCCGTACGAAAACTGTGTTTGCTGCCAAAACAGGATGACGTTGAAAGTCCCTTGCCTTCCAACGGGGGAGGATGTTTGGTCAAGTGACCGGTAGAGATAACAGCGACGGCTGCGTGCAGTAACAGCAGCAGGCAATAATCATAATAACAGCTTAAGAGCAAATAATGGTTGCTCTTTGTAAGCTGCTGCCTACTCTCTTTCGTCGGCCCTTTGCCTGCGGCGCTGACGCTCGCTGCCCATCGTTCTGAGCGGAGCTCAATTTCGTTCGTTTGCATATAGTTAGTTTTTTCGTTAATCGCAAGCGAGGCACAACTATTTCGAGTTGACTGCCAAGCAAACATTAAACATTTTGTAACTCATAATAAGTGCCCTGTGCGGAAAAATAAATACATTCGAAACAAATATAAATCTTTGAATTTCACTGCGCACAAGCAGTGATAATTAATTAGTTGCAAAAGGCTTGTAACTACACATTTTGGTGACCCCGACGTGATTTTATCTTCATTTTTATTCGTTTCGTTTCGTTTCTGTTCGCATTTTATTTATAACTTCATTGCGTATATTTACAACCCACAGTTGTGCGTTAAGTGCTGCGCGCCTCAACATAAGTTGATAATTTTAAACAAGTCTCTCCATAACGGTACTTAACCGCATGCTTGCGCCTATGCATACAGTTTGTCGTTGTACATAGACTCCGTTCGCCGTTAATCGTTGCGCGCTCAAACCAGCTATCCGCTATCTCGCTCGAACGAACACTTGTGCGCGCAATTTTGTATTGTAGTTCGGCTGTGTGAACCTTGTTGGGCGCTACATTAACAATGTTTGATGAAGGTGCAAGTGTAAATGAAAATGAGGCGACATCAGTTAATCAAGTGGGTGTTGGAACACAGGCTGCAGTTCTTAAAGTAAAGATTAAGAATTTAAGTGATCGAGCCAATAGATTGTCCTCTGAACTTGATCCCGCTCGACTTCGCGATGTTGATGACTACGAGCTGCAAGATTACATATGTATGGCATCTGACTTGCAGGCGAAATTTGAAACAATCTATGATAGTTTGTTGGATGTGAGTCAAGTCAGCATTGAAGAGGATCTTCAGTCAAGTTTTGAGTCAATTATTAGGCGGCTACGAGTGTCCCTTCAACGCGAGCGCGGAAATCGAAGCAAGATCCAGCAGATTCCACATTGCTCCATGTTCAATTCAGCCGCAGCCGATGATCCGCGCTCTACGTTTGTTGTTCCAAACCACTCTCGATTGCCTCAACTTAAATTGCCGGAGTTTAGTGGAGGCTACACAGAATGGTCTGACTTTTCGAATATGTTCACCACAGTCATTGATAAGGATCCGTATTTGACCAACATTGAAAAACTTCAGCATCTACGGTCCTGCCTCAAAGGAACAGCGCTGGATACAATTCGCTCGTTGGAAATGTCAAACGCTAATTATCTTGCCGCTTTAGAACTACTTGATAAGCGTTTTAATAACAAGCGTCTTGTTTTTCAGGCACATATTGCTGAAATTTTGGGTTTAAGAAAGGTGGATAAGGGTGCGACGACACAACTGCGCGAATTCTCAGATAAGGTCAACTCTCATTTACGTGCGTTAAAGTCGATGGGCAGTGTGGAACAGATCGCCGGTTGTATCATAGTACACACACTGCTGCAAAAACTAGACAGCGCCACGCAAGATAGCTGGGAGGATGATGCGCCGTTGGACGTCATACCATCTTGTGAGCGGCTTACAGCCTTCATCGAGAAGCGTTGCCAAAGACTGGAAAATGCGGAACACGCGACGGCAATGTACACGCCTGCCTCCCAGGTGGGCCAGAGCAACAGTAGCAGAAGAACGTTTGTGGTGACTAAGAATGGAACAAATGCATGTGTATTTTGTGAAGCCACAGGCCACTCCATTTATAAATGTTTGCAATTCGCAAGATTATCGCCCTCGTTGCGCCTTCATGAAGCCAAACGGCTTGCGCTGTGCCTTAATTGCCTGCAAAGGGGACATCAGCTGAGAGTCTGCGGCTCCAGCACTTGCAGAGTCTGTGGAAGCAAACATCATAGCCTGTTGTATCTTGGCAACCCAAGCAGTCATAGCAATGTTTCTAGCTCACACAATGCCCAAGAAGCCGAAACTTACACCTCATCTCAAAACATCCTGGCGGCAACTTCATCCTCGACACTCCCCATCGACCAGTATCTTAAGCACGATGTTGTCCTACTTGCCACTGCCGTCATCAATGTAAAAAATCGCGCTGGCTCCTTGGTGCCCTGCCGGGCGTTGCTCGACTCTGGGTCGCAATTGCACACCATCACCTCTCGTCTTGCTCATCAGCTCCAGCTGCGCAAATTCAAGTCCACAGCAGTCGTCTCTGGCATTGGTGATTCAGCGTTTTCATCAGATGGCTTTTCGGTAAACATCAGTGTCCAATCTCGAGTGTCTGAGTACTCCACATGCATCCCGGCATTGATTGCACCATCCATCACCGATAATCAGCCTGGCTTCACTCTTGACCCTGCATCCTGAACATTCCGTCAAACATACAATTAGCTGATCCTGAATTCTTTAAATCTCAGCAAATCGACATGTTGATCGGAGCCAGTCTGTTTTTCGATCTGCTCTGCGTTGGCCAGATTAAACTAGCTGCTGGACTGCCGATACTGCAAAAGACTCGCTTTGGTTGGGTCGCGACTGGAGGTGCTCTACATGCAGGAAAATCATCGCTCGTGGCTAGGCGATCAGTGATGAATCCAGATCTGCTGTCAGACTCGCATCTTCAGACGAATGCACAGATTGATGAATCAATCCGTCGGTTTTGGGAGCTGGAATCTTCCACTGAGCATGACTCATCACCAAACAGGGAGGAGCGTAACTGCGAGGCACACTTTCAGGCCAATTTTAAACGTCTGCCAACTGGCGAGTATTCAGTTCGTTTACCGCTCCGACCAAGCATGGATCAGCTGGGTGACTCCTATCAACAGGCGCTTCGCCGATTCCTTAATTTAGAAAGGAAACTAGACCGCAATCCAATGTTGAAAACCCAGTAGCAGCATTTATCAAGGAATATCTTGACTTAAATTATATGTCACTTGTTAGCTTAGCTGCACTGGGCCAATGCAAATACTATCTGCCACATCACTGCATGCTGAAGGAGGATAGCACTACAACCAAGCTAAGGGTCGTGTTTGATGGTTCGGCAGCTACTACTTCTAGACACTCGCTGAATGATGTACTGATGGCAGGTCCTACCATCCAACCGAAACTGTTTTCGATACTGATGCGTTTTCGTACATTTGCAGTCGCCCTCACAGGCGACATATGCAAGATGTACCGATGCGTACGAGTCGAACCTGCAGACAGCTATCTTCAATGTATCCTGTGGCGTGATTCGCAGCATCAGAAGATACAGGTTTACAAATTAGACACCGTCACCTACGGCACAAAACCAGCTTCGTTTCTCTCAGTGCGGGCTATGCACCAACTGGCCATGGATGAGCAGAAAGCATTCCCTATTGGCGCTGACATCATAAAAAGGGATTTCTACGTGGATGATCTCATCTCTGGTGGTAGCTGTGTTCAAGAAGCACTTGAGATATTGAAGCAAACGTCTGGACTACTCGCCAAGGGCAACTTTAAGCTGCGAAAATGGTGTTCTAGCGACGCTACTGTACTCCAAAACATACCTGAAGAGGATAGGGAATCGCTGCTCAAGTTCAACGATGGCAGCGATATCACGAAAACGTTAGGCCCCGTTTGGGATCCCGGCTCAGACTGTTTTCTTTTTCATTTTCTCCATTGAAGCTACCCTCGAAACTGACAAAACGATCAATCCTGTCCTCAATTGCTCGGTTTTACGACCCCCTTGGTCTTGTTGGTCCTGTAATAACAAAATCTAAAATTTTTATGCAGGATCTCTGGAGAGAAAAACTGGACTGGGATGAGAGCTTGCCTGTACACTTAAGCACAGCCTGGGTCAACTTCTGCGCTGATTTTGAGCATACTCAGCAATTCCAGTATCCCCGTCGTGCACTCTCATCAGACAGCACAGTTGAGATTCACGGATTTTGTGATGCCAGCCTGAGCGCTTATGGAGCATGCGTCTATACAGTTTCAAAGTGCCATGGCAACACAAGCGTACGTCTCTTGTGTTCGAAGTCGCGTGTCGCGCCAGTGAAAACCATCACTGTACCAAAGCTGGAACTCTGCGGAGCTGCATTATTGGCTGAACTTCTCAGCGAAATCTGCCAACTGAAAGTGTTTAACTGTCGTTATTACTGTTGGTCAGACTCTGCTGTAGTCCTGGCTTGGATTCGCAATGATGCTTCCAAATTCAATGTTTTCGTTGCCAATCGGGTCGCAGCCATCCAAGAGCTCACCACTGGCATGGAATGGCATCATATTCCCACTGAATTAAACCCGGCGGATATAATTTCACGAGGAGCGCTGCCCAGTGAGCTCTCCAGGTCTCCGTTATGGGCCCGTGGACCGAGCTTTCTCAGCAAAGAAAAGGAAGAGTGGCCCGCCTCCTGTGTACCTGTCGAATCCTTGCCAGAACTTCGACACAAGGTATTACTCGGAACTGCAGCGCAACTTGATCTCTCGTTTGGCTGCAAGTTCATCAACTCGTTCTCCAAGCTGCAACGCGTCTTTGCTTACATTTACAAGTTTGTAAATCGAATCCGAGGAGTTGAGGTAACTGTGAGCCACGTGCATCATGGCACGCATTTGTTGCTGCGGTCAGTGCAAATGGCTACTCTTGGCGATGACTACAAGGCACTGATGGAAGGAAGGCCTGTCAAACGGTCTAGCTCAATGGCCTCTCTTGCGCCATTCGTTGACGACTTCGGCTTACTCCGCATCGGTGGACGGCTGAAAAATTCGTCATTGGACTTCTCAGCGCGACATCCAATTATATTGCCTCGCCAGCATCCTGTGACTCGAGCAATCATAATCCACTTTCATAAACGTAACTTACATGCTGGACCTCGCGCCGTATTGGCTTCGATTCGGCTAAAATATTGGCCCATTGGCGGTCGCAAAACAGTCTCCAGTATTGTTGCCAAATGCACAATCTGTTTTCGTGCCAAGCCACGATTGGCAGAGCACATAATGGCAGACCTACCAGCTGATCGTCTCGACACATCGTATCCCTTTATGGTCACTGGCGTTGATTACTGTGGACCATTCTTCTACAAGAGCGAAGTGCGCAACAGGCCACCCGTGAAATGCTACATTAGCCTGTTCATGTGCTTCGCTACAAAGGCAGTGCACCTAGAGCTTGTAAAGGATTTGTCTACACCATCGTTTCTAAACGCCCTAAAGCGGTTCATCCTGACTCGCACTCGACCTTCAAGGATCTGGTCTGACAATGCGACAAACTTTGTAGGCGCTAAGAATGAGTTGGCAGATCTGAGCCGCCTGTTCCTGAGTGACGAGCATGTCAAGGCTGTTCACGAGTTTTGCCTATCCGACTCAATTGAATGGTCGTTCATCCCTCCTCGCTCTCCGCATTTTGGCGGGCTATGGAAAGCCGCTGTGAAGACTGCGAAGCACCATTTTTGTCGCTCTGTCGGCCCTTCCATCTTGGACTTCGATTCGCTGCGCACGCTCGTCTGCCACATCACGGCAATCATTAATTCTCGACCATTACTTCCACTTTCAGAGCATCCCGATGATCTTGACGTCTTGACACCCGCACACTTCCTTGGTACAGCGCCATCTTCGTCATACATTGAGCCTGATCTAAGGAAGCTTAATTTCAATCGGCTTAACTATTTTCAGCACGTCACATACCTCCAACAAGTATTTTGGGCCCGATGGCGCGAAGAGTATTTAACGCTTCTTCAACAGCGCTCCAAATGGCGCACTCCTCAGCCAATACTCTCCATCAACGATGTCGTCCTTGTGAAGGATGAGAACCTACCGCCGCTGAAGTGGCCATTAGCTAGAGTGCTAGAGCTGATCGCGGGATCTGATGGGGTATCTAGAGTTGCAGTGCTTCAGACTGCGACTGGAGTCATACGCAGAGCCGTACGAAAACTGTGTTTGCTGCCAAAACAGGATGATGTTGAAAGTCCCTTGCCTTCCAACGGGGGGAGGATGTTTGGTCAAGTGACCGGTAGAGATAACAGCGACGGCTGCGTGCAGTAACAGCAGCAGGCAATAATCATAATAACAGCTTAAGAGCAAATAATGGTTGCTCTTTGTAAGCTGCTGCCTACTCTCTTTCGTCGGCCCTTTGCCTGCGGCGCTGACGCTCGCTGCCCATCGTTCTGAGCGGAGCTCAATTTCGTTCGTTTGCATATAGTTAGTTTTTTCGTTAATCGCAAGCGAGGCACAACTATTTCGAGTTGACTGCCAAGCAAACATTAAACATTTTGTAACTCATAATAAGTGCCCTGTGCGGAAAAATAAATACATTCGAAACAAATATAAATCTTTGAATTTCACTGCGCACAAGCAGTGATAATTAATTAGTTGCAAAAAGGCTTGTAACTACACATTTTGGTGACCCCGACGTGATTTTATCTTCATTTTTATTCGTTTCGTTTCGTTTCTGTTCGCATTTTATTTATAACTTCATTGCGTATATTTACAACCCACAGTTGTGCGTTAAGTGCTGCGCGCCTCAACATAAGTTGATAATTTTAAACAAGTCTCTCCATAACGGTACTTAACCGCATGCTTGCGCCTATGCATACAGTTTGTCGTTGTACATAGACTCCGTTCGCCGTTAATCGTTGCGCGCTCAAACCAGCTATCCGCTATCTCGCTCGAACGAACACTTGTGCGCGCAATTTTGTATTGTAGTTCGGCTGTGTGAACCTTGTTGGGCGCTACATTAACAATGTTTGATGAAGGTGCAAGTGTAAATGAAAATGAGGCGACATCAGTTAATCAAGTGGGTGTTGGAACACAGGCTGCAGTTCTTAAAGTAAAGATTAAGAATTTAAGTGATCGAGCCAATAGATTGTCCTCTGAACTTGATCCCGCTCGACTTCGCGATGTTGATGACTACGAGCTGCAAGATTACATATGTATGGCATCTGACTTGCAGGCGAAATTTGAAACAATCTATGATAGTTTGTTGGATGTGAGTCAAGTCAGCATTGAAGAGGATCTTCAGTCAAGTTTTGAGTCAATTATTAGGCGGCTACGAGTGTCCCTTCAACGCGAGCGCGGAAATCGAAGCAAGATCCAGCAGATTCCACATTGCTCCATCTTCAATTCAGCCGCAGCCGATGATCCGCGCTCTACGTTTGTTGTTCCAAACCACTCTCGATTGCCTCAACTTAAATTGCCGGAGTTTAGTGGAGGCTACACAGAATGGTCTGACTTTTCGAATATGTTCACCACAGTCATTGATAAGGATCCGTATTTGACCAACATTGAAAAACTTCAGCATCTACGGTCCTGCCTCAAAGGAACAGCGCTGGATACAATTCGCTCGTTGGAAATGTCAAACGCTAATTATCTTGCCGCTTTAGAACTACTTGATAAGCGTTTTAATAACAAGCGTCTTGTTTTTCAGGCACATATTGCTGAAATTTTGGGTTTAAGAAAGGTGGATAAGGGTGCGACGACACAACTGCGCGAATTCTCAGATAAGGTCAACTCTCATTTACGTGCGTTAAAGTCGATGGGCAGTGTGGAACAGATCGCCGGTTGTATCATAGTACACACACTGCTGCAAAAACTAGACAGCGCCACGCAAGATAGCTGGGAGGATGATGCGCCGTTGGACGTCATACCATCTTGTGAGCGGCTTACAGCCTTCATCGAGAAGCGTTGCCAAAGACTGGAAAATGCGGAACACGCGACGGCAATGTACACGCCTGCCTCCCAGGTGGGCCAGAGCAACAGTAGCAGAAGAACGTTTGTGGTGACTAAGAATGGAACAAATGCATGTGTATTTTGTGAAGCCACAGGCCACTCCATTTATAAATGTTTGCAATTCGCAAGATTATCGCCCTCGTTGCGCCTTCATGAAGCCAAACGGCTTGCGCTGTGCCTTAATTGCCTGCAAAGGGGACATCAGCTGAGAGTCTGCGGCTCCAGCACTTGCAGAGTCTGTGGAAGCAAACATCATAGCCTGTTGTATCTTGGCAACCCAAGCAGTCATAGCAATGTTTCTAGCTCACACAATGCCCAAGAAGCCGAAACTTACACCTCATCTCAAAACATCCTGGCGGCAACTTCATCCTCGACACTCCCCATCGACCAGTATCTTAAGCACGATGTTGTCCTACTTGCCACTGCCGTCATCAATGTAAAAAATCGCGCTGGCTCCTTGGTGCCCTGCCGGGCGTTGCTCGACTCTGGGTCGCAATTGCACACCATCACCTCTCGTCTTGCTCATCAGCTCCAGCTGCGCAAATTCAAGTCCACAGCAGTCGTCTCTGGCATTGGTGATTCAGCGTTTTCATCAGATGGCTTTTCGGTAAACATCAGTGTCCAATCTCGAGTGTCTGAGTACTCCACATGCATCCCGGCATTGATTGCACCATCCATCACCGATAATCAGCCTGGCTTCACTCTTGACCCTGCATCCTGGAACATTCCGTCAAACATACAATTAGCTGATCCTGAATTCTTCAAATCTCAGCAAATCGACATGTTGATCGGAGCCAGTCTGTTTTTCGATCTGCTCTGCGTTGGCCAGATTAAACTAGCTGCTGGACTGCCGATACTGCAAAAGACTCGCTTTGGTTGGGTCGCGACTGGAGGTGCTCTACATGCAGGAAAATCATCGCTCGTGGCTAGGCGATCAGTGATGAATCCAGATCTGCTGTCAGACTCGCATCTTCAGACGAATGCACAGATTGATGAAACAATCCGTCGGTTTTGGGAGCTGGAATCTTCCACTGAGCATGACTCATCACCAAACAGGGAGGAGCGTAACTGCGAGGCACACTTTCAGGCCAATTTTAAACGTCTGCCAACTGGCGAGTATTCAGTTCGTTTACCGCTCCGACCAAGCATGGATCAGCTGGGTGACTCCTATCAACAGGCGCTTCGCCGATTCCTTAATTTAGAAAGGAAACTAGACCGCAATCCAATGTTGAAAACCCAGTAGCAGCATTTATCAAGGAATATCTTGACTTAAATCATATGTCACTTGTTAGCTTAGCTGCACTGGGCCAATGCAAATACTATCTGCCACATCACTGCATGCTGAAGGAGGATAGCACTACAACCAAGCTAAGGGTCGTGTTTGATGGTTCGGCAGCTACTACTTCTAGACACTCGCTGAATGATGTACTGATGGCAGGTCCTACCATCCAACCGAAACTGTTTTCGATACTGATGCGTTTTCGTACATTTGCAGTCGCCCTCACAGGCGACATATGCAAGATGTACCGATGCGTACGAGTCGAACCTGCAGACAGCTATCTTCAATGTATCCTGTGGCGTGATTCGCAGCATCAGAAGATACAGGTTTACAAATTAGACACCGTCACCTACGGCACAAAACCAGCTTCGTTTCTCTCAGTGCGGGCTATGCACCAACTGGCCATGGATGAGCAGAAAGCATTCCCTATTGGCGCTGACATCATAAAAAGGGATTTCTACGTGGATGATCTCATCTCTGGTGGTAGCTGTGTTCAAGAAGCACTTGAGATATTGAAGCAAACGTCTGGACTACTCGCCAAGGGCAACTTTAAGCTGCGAAAATGGTGTTCTAGCGACGCTACTGTACTCCAAAACATACCTGAAGAGGATAGGGAATCGCTGCTCAAGTTCAACGATGGCAGCGATATCACGAAAACGTTAGGCCCCGTTTGGGATCCCGGCTCAGACTGTTTTCTTTTTTCATTTTCTCCATTGAAGCTACCCTCGAAACTGACAAAACGATCAATCCTGTCCTCAATTGCTCGGTTTTACGACCCCCTTGGTCTTGTTGGTCCTGTAATAACAAAATCTAAAATTTTTATGCAGGATCTCTGGAGAGAAAAACTGGACTGGGATGAGAGCTTGCCTGTACACTTAAGCACAGCCTGGGTCAACTTCTGCGCTGATTTTGAGCATACTCAGCAATTCCAGTATCCCCGTCGTGCACTCTCATCAGACAGCACAGTTGAGATTCACGGATTTTGTGATGCCAGCCTGAGCGCTTATGGAGCATGCGTCTATACAGTTTCAAAGTGCCATGGCAACACAAGCGTACGTCTCTTGTGTTCGAAGTCGCGTGTCGCGCCAGTGAAAACCATCACTGTACCAAAGCTGGAACTCTGCGGAGCTGCATTATTGGCTGAACTTCTCAGCGAAATCTGCCAACTGAAAGTGTTTAACTGTCGTTATTACTGTTGGTCAGACTCTGCTGTAGTCCTGGCTTGGATTCGCAATGATGCTTCCAAATTCAATGTTTTCGTTGCCAATCGGGTCGCAGCCATCCAAGAGCTCACCACTGGCATGGAATGGCATCATATTCCCACTGAATTAAACCCGGCGGATATAATTTCACGAGGAGCGCTGCCCAGTGAGCTCTCCAGGTCTCCGTTATGGGCCCGTGGACCGAGCTTTCTCAGCAAAGAAAAGGAAGAGTGGCCCGCCTCCTGTGTACCTGTCGAATCCTTGCCAGAACTTCGACACAAGGTATTACTCGGAACTGCAGCGCAACTTGATCTCTCGTTTGGCTGCAAGTTCATCAACTCGTTCTCCAAGCTGCAACGCGTCTTTGCTTACATTTACAAGTTTGTAAATCGAATCCGAGGAGCTGAGGTAACTGTGAGCCACGTGCATCATGGCACGCATTTGTTGCTGCGGTCAGTGCAAATGGCTACTCTTGGCGATGACTACAAGGCACTGATGGAAGGAAGGCCTGTCAAACGGTCTAGCTCAATGGCCTCTCTTGCGCCATTCGTTGACGACTTCGGCTTACTCCGCATCGGTGGACGGCTGAAAAATTCGTCATTGGACTTCTCAGCGCGACATCCAATTATATTGCCTCGCCAGCATCCTGTGACTCGAGCAATCATAATCCACTTTCATAAACGTAACTTACATGCTGGACCTCGCGCCGTATTGGCTTCGATTCGGCTAAAATATTGGCCCATTGGCGGTCGCAAAACAGTCTCCAGTATTGTTGCCAAATGCACAATCTGTTTTCGTGCCAAGCCACGATTGGCAGAGCACATAATGGCAGACCTACCAGCTGATCGTCTCGACACATCGTATCCCTTTATGGTCACTGGCGTTGATTACTGTGGACCATTCTTCTACAAGAGCGAAGTGCGCAACAGGCCACCCGTGAAATGCTACATTAGCCTGTTCATGTGCTTCGCTACAAAGGCAGTGCACCTAGAGCTTGTAAAGGATTTGTCTACACCATCGTTTCTAAACGCCCTAAAACGGTTCATCCTGACTCGCACTCGACCTTCAAGGATCTGGTCTGACAATGCGACAAACTTTGTAGGCGCTAAGAATGAGTTGGCAGATCTGAGCCGCCTGTTCCTGAGTGACGAGCATGTCAAGGCTGTTCACGAGTTTTGCCTATCCGACTCAATTGAATGGTCGTTCATCCCTCCTCGCTCTCCGCATTTTGGCGGGCTATGGAAAGCCGCTGTGAAGACTGCGAAGCACCATTTTTGTCGCTCTGTCGGCCCTTCCATCTTGGACTTCGATTCGCTGCGCACGCTCGTCTGCCACATCACGGCAATCATTAATTCTCGACCATTACTTCCACTTTCAGAGCATCCCGATGATCTTGACGTCTTGACACCCGCACACTTCCTTGGTACAGCGCCATCTTCGTCATACATTGAGCCTGATCTAAGGAAGCTTAATTTCAATCGGCTTAACTATTTTCAGCACGTCACATACCTCCAACAAGTATTTTGGGCCCGATGGCGCGAAGAGTATTTAACGCTTCTTCAACAGCGCTCCAAATGGCGCACTCCTCAGCCAATACTCTCCATCAACGATGTCGTCCTTGTGAAGGATGAGAACCTACCGCCGCTGAAGTGGCCATTAGCTAGAGTGCTAGAGCTGATCGCGGGATCTGATGGGGTATCTAGAGTTGCAGTGCTTCAGACTGCGACTGGAGTCATACGCAGAGCCGTACGAAAACTGTGTTTGCTGCCAAAACAGGATGATGTTGAAAGTCCCTTGCCTTCCAACGGGGGGAGGATGTTTGGTCAAGTGACCGGTAGAGATAACAGCGACGGCTGCGTGCAGTAACAGCAGCAGGCAATAATCATAATAACAGCTTAAGAGCAAATAATGGTTGCTCTTTGTAAGCTGCTGCCTACTCTCTTTCGTCGGCCCTTTGCCTGCGGCGCTGACGCTCGCTGCCCATCGTTCTGAGCGGAGCTCAATTTCGTTCGTTTGCATATAGTTAGTTTTTTCGTTAATCGCAAGCGAGGCACAACTATTTCGAGTTGACTGCCAAGCAAACATTAAACATTTTGTAACTCATAATAAGTGCCCTGTGCGAAAAAAAATAAATACATTCGAAACAAATATAAATCTTTGAATTTCACTGCGCACAAGCAGTGATAATTAATTAGTTGCAAAAAGGCTTGTAACTACACAGATGGCAATAGCTTGACATATAGATGGGACAGCTGGGGAAAAAAAAGTTGCCACTAGTTTTCTGTGCGTGCGTTCCCAAAAGCTAGAAAGTCCGACAAACTTCAAATCTCGGTAAATTTGCATCGGATTAAGGGGCAACCGCACCAACAAACTTCTGTAAGTGTACAGGTAAGCTTAGGTGCCCTTTCCACCAATAACAAAATAAAATCGAACCCATTAAAAATGGGTAAAAGGGGTATGTTTTTATGCAAAATGTAAATGTATATAACAGGCAGAAGGAAGCATCTCCGACCCCATTAAGTATATGTCGGAGAATTAAAGTCGTCTCCCTGCAGGTCGTCATTGTTGGTTGCTTGACCGTTCGGATTCAGGTGTTTCGTACTCATGTCTGGCGGATGCAGCGAGTCTTCGTTGCCTTTGTTGCTCATTATTGTCTCTTAAATATTCACACGTCCCCATTCTACCAGAACTAGTATCTATTAGCACAACCCATGGTCACACCTTATAGTCTCATGCCTATCGAGATGCTACAGTACTTCCTCTCCGACACGGCCATCCTGACATATACATACCATAAACATCTCAGTTTCATTCCAACTTTATAATTTCATTGAATACTTCAGAAAAACAACCAAATAATCTCAAATTCATATTCAAATGTCGTAGGTTATTTTAACATATCATAGGTTATATTCTCTTATAAACCATTTCTTTCATTTAAATTTCCAAGCAAGAGATCATTTAAACCTTTTCAAATTATACATTAATCAGTTCAAATCATCAATTCGTAATCCAAGATACATAACTAGGCTTTTATTAGCCAACTTTTAAATCCATCGCCAAACACATTGACTTCACTCATTCATCAACCACATTGCTCGTCCATCGCCCAACACTTGACTTCACGAATTCATCAACCATTGCTCGTCCATCGCCCAACACTTGGCTTCACAAATTCATCAACCACATTGCTCGTCCATCGCCCAACACTTGGCTTCACAAATTCATCAACCACATTGCTCGTCCATCGCCCAACACTTGGCTTCACGAATTCATCAACCACATTGCTCGTCCATCGCCCAACACTTGGCTTCACGAATTCATCAACCACATTGCTCGTCCATCCCCCAACACTTGGCTTCACGAATTCATCAAACACATTTCTAAAGCAACCCTCGTCCATCGCCAATCACAAGACTTCACGAACATTCTTCTGTATCAACAGACTTTGTTCTTTATAATTTACATCAAGCTCTTCTGGAATTTGCACATCCGGTAACTTCCGCAAACTTTCGTGTGGATACTTGCAACGTCTATTGTTCTGTGTAGACTTTAAAACGTATCGGTCTCCGTCCAATACCTCGACCACCAAAAAAAGGCCTCTGAACTTTGGATCTAATTTCGTTTGCTTTCTCTCACTGTTTTTAAGCAACACAAAGTCACCCACTCAGAACCTAATTACCTTAGCCATATTGTTATCAAATTTTGTCTTCACATATCTAGCGACCTCTTCCAAGTTCTTAGCGGCCAACTCTCTTAATTTAATCTCGCGCAACTTTACCAATCAGTTCTAGAGGTCTGCACTTAGTGCTACGATTAACTGTACAGTTAAGGGCTAACTGTACATCCCCCAGTGCATATTGTCACGGTCTAGCACTTTTCTCAACAGCCGTCAACAGATTCTTTAGTGTACTCATAACCCTTTCGACTTGACCGTTGGCTCGACTTGCACCTGTTCCAATTAGATGTAATTGTATCTTTTGGTTAGAACAAAATTGCACAAACTTTGCGCCCATGAAGCTGCGCCCCTGATCAGCAATTAAACGTGCTGGCACGCCAAAAATGGCAATCAAAGATTTCATTGCGTTTATACAAGTAAAAGCATCCAAAGAGAAGGTGTGAATAAACGTATTTAGTAAAAGCGTCGATTTGTACAATGATATATTCTTTACGATCACTTTTTCCGCTCAATTTTCCCGATATATCTATGTGAATCTATGTGAATGTAATTCAATTTGAAACTCTGCATGTAATGCAGTTCTCCACAAATCTTCGAACATATTTTGTCATACCAGAAAACCAGTAATGATATTAAAATTTCTTTTTCATTTCCGACCATTTCAGTTTCAATGTTATCAAAATTAGTATGTTGAACAGTTTCACTAACGTTCACAACTTTAGTTTGAACAATCTTAAAGTTATCGTAAAAAAACTTCCACTAAAAAGCCTTGAGCCAATATTTTTCTGCCAATTACAATATTATTTTTCATACATTCGTCTAGTACTATATGAAACAAAACAACCAAAGAATTACCATCAATCATGACGTTTGATTCAACTTGTACAGTACTGTAGGTATTGGCATTACCTTTTCCGAGATAACGCTATGAATCGTCTTACCAACTAACTTATTAGAAACGCTTTCTTTAATTAATGAGCACTCAGCTCCCGAATCAGATGTAATTGGAAATCTCTCACCATTGACCAGCATACTCGATTGAGGCTCTACTATAGCGCACCGCTCCACTCTTCCGATCTTACTCCCAATCCGGTATTCTGCACTTTGTTTTTCTCAATTATTGGCAATATGTCCCGGCTCCTGACATCTGTAGCAAGTTACATTTGCCCTTCCATGCCGAGGCTGCCCTGAACGCCACTCCTTTCCAGTTGCCGAAACCTGGAATCCCATTCCAGATCTACAGTCTTGCTTTTTATGACCTGGTTTTCCACACTGATAACATTTGAGTTCCACAGGTTTAGCACGCTTGGTCTCTGGTTCCCAGTTTGATGCAATAGGACGCTCTTTCAGCGCTGAGAATACTTGCAGCTCCGCTTGCAGTTCACGTCGATTGTTTACATGCGTTGTGTGTATCGTTCGTTGTAAACGCCGGTCGAAATTAGCCATGTGCCCAAGAACCAGTGCGATGGAAATTTGTTCAGAACTCAAATTACGCAATTTTGTGCACAGTGACGTCACGCTGCGACTCGCAAAAACATGCAAGCTTTCACCGTTGCTTGGACGACTGTTAAGAAAATTTAAAATAACGGCGCCTCCGATGTCTCGTATCGCTGCTCAAAGAATTGCCTGAACTGTTGCCAAGTTATTCCTGGATAGCATATTTGTGATAACCACTGGGCCGCTGCGCCTTCCAAAGCTTTACTCAACGCTAATATAAGAGCGCTATCACTTAACGGTTTTGCTCGTAAAATTATGTCGACCGTAGCGCACCACTGCGTGGCATCCACCCCAGCAATGTCCGGATTATATTTCGGCAAGCAAATCTCGCTAGTCTGTTGTAACTCGCTCGCCGGCATCTGTAGCCTCTTAACCAGTTCCAGAAAATTCCGGTTTTGCTGCTCTAACAACGCGAAGACATCCCTTGAAGAAGTTTGGTTAGGGCCGAATCCCACTTCTGATGTCGGAGAATTAAAGTCGTCTCCCTGCAGGTCGTCATTGTTGGTTGCTTGACCGTTCGGATTCAGGTGTTTCGTACTCAGGTCTGGCGGATGCAGCGAGTCTTCGTTGCCTTTGTTGCTCATTATTGTCTCTTAAATACCCACACGTGACCACCTCACGCCAAGCCGGAAACACAGAACCTCAACAAGAGAGAGACCAGATCTAGCAACGCATACGAAGCCACACACAGCCTCAGTTCGCAAACTGAGTCCCCATTCTACCAGAACTAGTATCTACCAGCACAACCCATGGTCACACCTTATAGTCTCATGCCTATCGAGATGCTACAGTACTTCCTCTCCGACATATATATATTCTTGATCAGCATTAATAGCCAAGTCGATCTAGCCATGTCCGTCTGTCTGTCCGTCCGTCCGTCCGTATGTATGAACGCAAGGATCTCAGAACCTATAAGAGCTAGAGAGCTCAAATTTTAGATGTAGGTGCTCCTAGTGCCTGCGCAGATCGAGTTTGTTTCCGATAATCGATAACTTACTCCGTTTCCAACCAATCGATAAAAATCGATATCGACATCCTGTTTTTTGAGCAAATTGGGTAAATAATAAGAGCTAGATTCACCAAACATGATATGTTGCTTCTAGAATATTATATATATGTCAAGTATCTTTCATTTTATACCTATCGCCACCACATTTGGTGTTGAAATAAGACGGTTCAGGGTATTCCCTAGTCGGGAGCTCCCGACTTGTTTATAATTATAATTCTTCTCTCTTCGAAAGGAAAGAAATGCAACAATTTGAAAATACAAGGATCAAATTTATTACTTGACCAACACCGTTCGCACGCTATTGAAGCTAGTACTGCCGCATTAGCTATTTAGCACCCTATTGGTAAATAAAAAACCAAAAATGCCTTCCCATAGTGCAGAGCGAGGATAATTGTTATGGCAGCACTTCCTCTGTTCAGGGTGTTAAATCTATTATTATTGATTTTCTCGGTGTCAACAATGACAAAAAAAAATACATAAATTAAAAATTACTACTAGATTTGAACAGGCGGCCTTCCGCTGCCGTTTTCCCTAGCATGCAATTCAAATTTTCCAAAACACCGTTTCAATGATTAGTTTCGATCCAAAAGTCGATGTAAAATTTTCCGGTTCCCAGCCCTTATATCCCTGTGTCAGTAGTAAATCGATCTTTATATATGTGAATTAGGTAAACTACTTACAAGCTTGGACGATTCTGACAATGCCAAAAAATCTCTTAGCGCATAATGTGAATTATGTGCCATGTTGCGAAACTTCCAAAACGATTCAAGTTTACTTCGGCACTCATGACAGATAACAGAGGGGAAACCATCATTCGGTAATGGCTGAAAAATACAATTGCAAAAAGGATATTAATAAAAAATATAAATTTATACTAAGTTAAGGGACCTTCAGGTCCCTTTGATACAACGTACTTCCACAAACAACTAAATTTGTCTTAAGACCTAATTTTTATTCGGTATCAGAATGTAAGGCTCCTTATTTATAACCTTAAAAATATTTTATAGCTAGCATTTCCTTTGATTAGGATATAATCGCATAGCAAGACACAAATCTCAATTTAACCATATCTGATGGTGACGTTTTTTCGAAAAACGTTATTGTGCAAAGAAATGATTGATCGTTTCGAGGTGGTGGTGTATTAACAGCCGTTAAGCCACTCTCTATTCTGCAGCTTTTTGTTTAAGTACCGATGCTGAGATTATCTCAGTTAAATTTATTTTCTCTTCACGCGATATTTATATCACCTGCTCCTTTATCCCACCTTCTTCTGACATTCCAGCTTACATGAAACCTATAAATGATATTTAAAAAGTTTCTACTAATGACCCAGTTATCTTGTGGGGTAATTTTAATTTATCGAACATCTCTTTGTCATTATTCACCGCCAACAACTACGATGTACCTTAGCACAGCATGATTTTTTCGTTGTTTCAAATCGATTCAATTTCTAATCATTTGAATAGAATACTTAATCTTGTATTTGTCAATATATTCCTGATATATTCCTGAGGATGCATAACATCCTACTTTTGAGGTGGCAATGCGCAATTGTAATTCTAGTCCTTATTTATATGCACAGGAAACTAATCCTTTCCTAATCAGCTTATTCGTGCAACAGATTGATCTTTCTTATATGGCGCAGTTGATATGAATACTTTAAATTGTTTTTATAACTCCCTGAATTCCCTTAAAGATGAATGTACTCCAAGTTCAATCCCATCACCTGCTTCTTCCAAGCAACCCTGGTTCACTCCTAGACCAGCGAACCTAAGAAATATTAAGTCTAACTATTTTAAAAAGTTTAATAAGTCTGACTGTTGGTTTCGCTTTGAACTCCATATCCAAGTCAAACTACTTTCTTGAGAATTCTTAATGCTTTAGAATTATCTAACTCGTTTCAAAAGGCAAGTTTCTTATAGTCGAGACTTTAAACTTGAAGCTTAATTTATTACTCTGCCAACCTCTTTGAAGTTTTTTTAATAGACTTACAACCTTATCTTTTTGCAACTATGGTGTTCGGGCATATCGTGTGATGGAATAGACACTTTAACTGAGACAATCTCAGCGTCAGTAGGGGTAGTAGATCAGAATGGTTCTGACGGGAAAGTGGCTTTAACGGCAATTAATACCTCACCACCTCGAGTCGGCCGTTCATTTCTATGTACAATGAAACTGTTCAAAAAAAACTTCAAAATCAGATATGGTTGAATTTAACCATGTTTCTGAAAATGTGATAATATCCGAATCGAAGGAAGCGCTACCCATAAAAAGATTTTTAAGCTTTGAAAGAAGACCTCTGACATTCTGAGAATGAATAGAAGCTAGGTCGGAAGACAAAGTTAGTAACGGTACCTTGTATCGAAGGGACTGAAAGGATGACAGTTGTTTTGCTTAAACTCGTGAATCATATTAGGAGGCCAAAATTAAGGATCCCAAATGATTGAGCAGAAGATTTGCTAGCAATATAGGCAGCCAATGACTCACAAGTGGTGTCAGTCGAAAGTCGAGACACAAAAACTTGCCTACGAGGACAACAGTCAAAATAGGAGCTGATGGGGCTGAACATAAAACAGGAGTTTTACTTTAAACAATTTGGGATAGATTGCGCGTACCCAAAGGTAGACCTAGTACTATTTGCTAATTAACTCGAAACTCGAGTCAAAGTTACTCCAGAGCTGCTTAGCCACATTATTAAGTTTTAAGAATGGATTTCACACAGAATTATACATTCTGGAGAAAACAAAAACCTTCTTGGCAATGACAGCGATCTGGTCGCAATTACACCCATTGAGCCACGCACATTTAGCATGCATCATATTCTCACACAGGCAGCAATTAAAAAATTGCGGGCGTGCAGAATCATTAGCCTGTTTGTATGTGCGAGGTTTCTTACAGCACGACATATTTTCTACCGGCGATAAAAGTTAAGCAGAAGTTGCGAGAGCGCAGAACGAAACGAGACACAGTGCATAAAAATGGGGCAAGCAAACGCTCAAAAAATGTCCGTACACAAACAAATTGTTTGCAGCAAAAGGTAACAGTAAGAATTTGTGAGGGCGCGAGTCTCAAAAGCAATTTATACTTTTTGCCTGATGCGATTAAAGTTGCGAACCCAATCGTATTCTCGATAGAACTCTTTCTACCCCTAATAAAATAGTTGATTTTAGGACATCTTCGAGAACTCACTGACCATTTCCACCTAACCCTCCACGAGTTCGGTGGTTTCCCATCACTATCTTTACACCCTATCAAATTGTATATATATTCTTGATCAGCATCAACAGCCGAGTCGATCTAGCCATGTCCGTCTGTCTGTCCGTATGTATGAACGCAAGGATCTTTGAAACTATAAGAGGTAGAGACTTGAAATTTAAGTTGTAGTAGCAAGTTAGTTTCCGATAATGGATAGCTTACTCCGTGTCTAAGCAATCAGCAATAAAAATCGATATCGAATTCCTGTTTTATTGAGCATATTAAGTAAATATTAAGAGCTAGAGTCACCAAAAGTGTTACGTTTACTCTAAAAAAGTATGTATATATCAAGTATCTTTCACTTTATACCTATCGCCACCTCCCCGGTACTACCACATAGCTATAAATCAAGTTAATACCCCAACTTAATAACTCTTACCCTTATACTATTACTTCCTCTAGATCTATACCTCCTCCTATTATTTCCCATTCCTCTCTCCTTTTAGCTATAAATTCTTTAAAATCTTCTTACTCTCCTTGGCCTGACAATATTCCTAGTTGCCTACTGGAGGAGAGTAGTTCTTCCCTTGTTTATCCATTGCTAAAGCTTTTTAATCTAACCCTTGAATCTTCTGTCTTTCCATCTCTTTGGAAAGAATCTTATATCATTCCTCTCCACAAGAAAGGTGGAAAGTCTTATATACAAAATTACAGGGGCATTGCAAAACTGTCCGCTATTCCTAAATTATTTGAAAAAATAATCACTTCGAATTTGCAGCATTTCTGCAAACCTGTTGTTTCCCTAGTTCAACATGGATTCGTAGAGAATCGATCAACTACGACCAATCTGCTTGAGTTTGCTTAATTGGTAAATGATGCTTTCCTTTCGAAAATGCAAACTGATGTCATTTACACTGGCTTCAGTAAGGCGTTTGACTGTGTGCACACTTACATTTTACTTTTTAAACTTGACTGAAAAGGTTTCCCTCCGTCTCTTTTGCTTTGGATTAGTTCTTATTTAAAAGGTAGGACCCAAAGAGTAATGCTGAGGCAGACTACCTCTAAACAGGTTCACGTTACTTCTGGTGTTGCTCAAGGTAGTCATCTTGGACCTTTACTCTTTACTCTTTTTATAAATGATCTCCCCTCTATTATATCACATGCCCGTGTACTCATGAATGCGGACGATGTGAAACTTATTCTATCATACACTAATCCCCTACATCATTCTCGTCTACAAGACGATTTGAACGCTATGCAACTTTGGTGTTCGGCCAATCAATTTCATCTGAATTGTTCAAAGTGTATGTTTATGACCTTCAATTGCACTACACCTTATCTTGTCAGCTATACAATTGACAATACTCCATTGCATCGTATACTAACCGTTAAGGATCAAGGCGTTCTTTTTGATTCTAAACTCAACTTCAATCTGCATATAGATACCATCGTTAATGAGGCAAAAGGTGTACTTGGATTCATTAGACGATGGTCTAAAGAGTTTAACGATCCTTTTATAACGAAACTTCTGTACATCTCTCTTGCTCGCTCTCTCCTTGGATACTGCTCTTGCATCTGGTCTCCGCAGTATAAAAATAGCCAGGATCGTATTGAATCAGTTCAGAAGCAATTTCTGATTTTTGCCTTACGAGGTTTAAATTGGGACCCTAATCTTCGGTTGCCAACCGTAGGCCAGTTCTCGGTGTTGTCTTTCTACATAAGTTGATTGTTGGCGATATAGATTCTCCTTTTCTGCTAGGGCGTCTTCAATTCTCTGTTCCGGCTAGACCAACTAGAAATTATCGCCTTTTATTCCTATCTACGTGCACAACAGACTACGCTATGCACAATCCTTTTCGCGTGCTATGTAAAAGTTTTAATAGTTTACATCACGTTTTCTCTACCAAACTTTCTCTATCCCTAATAAAATCGTTGCTTTCAGGATACCTTCGGGAAGTCACTGACCATCCCCAGCTATGACCAGGGGCATAGCTTGCCGGACCGGCTATAAATTTTTCCCCACCGGGTCAATGATTTCCCATTACTATCTCTCTATCCTATCTAGCTAACATTCTATATATGTTGTTTAAATTCCTTTACTTTATTAATAACTTCTTTCTTTCTTTTTCCCTATTTATTGTATTTTCTTAAATAATATAGCAAACTAAGATTATTTTTAATTTTACCTAAGTACATTTTTTTTTCCTACTTACACCCTTTTTTAATTTACTTTTTGAGAATATACAAATATTTTATGATACAATAGGACATTCTGTAGAAAATTTCATTAAGATCGGTTCACAAATGTTTCGTAATGTTACATGTTTTTATTACCCACGTGTTAGCAGCGGCATGAGCAAATTCCAAGAATATCTGTATACATGTATCAATAGATCTGCAATTGCGATAGTATTTTTTTCCGTGCTACTATTTTAATTGGTTTTTTCTCACTAAGACTCAATTATTGGTGTGACTTTTGAGTAGAGGCGGTGGCAAGTGGGGTTGTCGGTCGCGAGACAAAAATCGATGACATCCTGCTTTTTGAGCAAATTAGGTAAATAATTTGAGCTAGAGCCACCAAACTTGATATGTTGCTTCTAGAATATTATATATATTTCAAGTATCTTTCATTTAATACCAATCGCCACGTTCCCCTCTAAATCAAGTTAATTGCCCACCAATTTAAGCTGCAATTTTAATGCAATTTACTTTTTGAGAATACACAAATATTTTATGGTAGAATAAGATATATTGTAGACAATTTTATTAAGATCGTTTACAAAACCACAAAAGTTATGTTTATTACTGCGCAGTTGGATGGGGGCAGCTAGCGCAAAGTCCAAGAATTTCTGAATACATGTACAAACACACAATCCTATTAACAGCATTGCAATTGCGATTGTTTTCTGTGCTGCTATTTTAATTCGTTTTTTTTTCTCAATTAGACTCAATTTTTGGTGTGGCTGTTGAGTAGAGGCAGTGGCAGGTGGCGCGAGTTCGAGCCCTACTGGGGAAACTATTTTTTTTTACTGGTGTGGCTGCTGAGTCGGCAGCAATTAATTCGGTCGGTTGCAGGTTCGAACCTTGCCAATGGAACTTTTTTTTTTAATTATCATTATTACTTCAAACGAGCGCGTAGCGTGTGCTGCATTGGGTGTTGGAATAAGGGGGTTCAGAGTATTCACTAGTCGGGAGCTCCCGACTAGAACCTCTTACTTGTTTTATAATTTGTATGCTACAAATTTGTTTCATCCCTAATATTTATATTCTGATTAAACTTCAATGTTGTCATTCTTATGCATTTAATACTACGATTTTAACTCTTTTCGAGGACAGTAAATAAAAAGAAATAAAATAAACAAACAAGTAAAACCCAGATTCCGATGAATACAACACCAACTATGAATTTACCCCCCACGTGCGCTTGTGGAAGCTTTGGGACAGACGTCAGGAACGCTCTGGCTGGCGAATGTTTGGCAAACGACATCGACGATGCACAGCTCAGGGGCTAATCTAAACAATCCCCACCTATGTAACTCTCCAACTTATCCTGTAGCAAATGGACAGGCGTCATCCGTAGGAAGAATACTGATATATACCCAATCCTGCTGTAGATTATAGACAACATATAACCAAATTGGGAGCGAATTTTTCCTTATGATTTTATACCCATACGATAACGAGGAAGATTGTTAATAATTTACAGTTCTACATTCATTGATCCCGACAATCTTTCAGACAAAGGTAATGCCCCATTACCTTTTACACCGCAGTTTCGAAAGTAACTTAATCTCCTTGCCTACATTCCAATTCCTTAGAGGAGGGTCATTGTGGTACTCATACTTAAACAAAGCGATCGTCCTTTAAATCCCATCGACCATTATTATCTTACGACTCAAGAACGTTTGCTTGGTCAGCGGCGACGGAATATTGCCTCAACATCGAAAAGCCCCCGCTATGGACGGATGAAAATGGCTAGATCGACTCGGCATTTGATGCTAAGCAATAATAGTATATGGACTCGGATATGACTTCTTTTGCATGTTGCTTTGCATACATCTGCACAAACCATAATTACCTTTTTAAACACTTTCAATAGGTTCAGGGTACTAAAATGTACACACAAAAGTAAGCTAGCAAACTTTTCTGTTAAAATCGATCCTACTTCATTGACTGCGCCATTTCAATATGAAATTTCGAATTTTAATTTACCCGTACTATCTTTAAATTTACATCCGAAATTCGATTTTACATAGATATTTGAAGAATAGTTTGAAGTCCATCAAAGAAGAAATAGGATGAGATGGAAAGATGGTACACAAAAATTAGCACACAACCATTTTCTAGCAGTTGGGGGTGAAAGCAATATCGACCTAACGCATAATAAACAATTTACGGTAAATTAAATTTTAAATTAAATTAATTTAAATTGATTTTTTTATATCCAAATATACGCAATATCCTATATCCTAATATGTCCGTCCGTTTAAAGTATTTGTGTGTATAAATAAGTATGCATTTTTAGAAGACATCAACTGAGCGCATATTTTTACAAAATATAATGTATGATATATCGATAATATATTATGCTGGTATAAACTTCAGGCGAGAATTGTTTAAATTAATCCAATACGAGTATTTTCTTAGATAATGTCATATAATAACAGTTCTTGAATAACTTTTCCTTTCTGTGTTTCATATTCTCAATGCTAACCTATATTAACAGGACATTAATAAACGTTAATAGAAAACAAGTAAAAGGCTCTCTTCTACCAACACACTACCTTCCACCATCTCTACGCAACAGCCATGCCAACTATTCATAGCTCACAAAAAAAAGGTTATTAAAATAGCAGTACATACACACAGCTCATAATACAATACAATCGCAATTGCAATACTATATAATGAATTCTATAACGACGCGCATGAGCTATACAGAAATTCTTGCAGTTCGCGCTAGCTGCCGCAAACACGTGTCAATATAAGATCACCTTTTGTTTAATAACTTATCTTGATGAAATTTCCAACAGTAGATCTGAAGATGCTATAGAATATTTCTATATTCTAAAAAAGATAAAATGAAAGATACTTGATCAGTTTATATTAGTCTAATTTGGTGCCTCCGCTCCTAAAACCTATGAGATTTGCTCAAACAACTGATTTTGTTAGTAATTGTTATCGATTGCTTGGAAGCCGGGCAAGTTAATTATCTCGTACTGAGCGTAGGAGTACCTACGTTCTAAATTTCAAGTCTGTAGCTCTTTTTGGTTCTGAGATCCTTGCGTTCATACATACGGACATGGCTATATCGACTCGGCTGTTGATGCTGATCAAGAATTTATACACTTTATAGGGTCGGAGGTGCTTCCTTCCTTTATACACTTGCGCAAATACATTATAGCCTTTTTATCCATTTTTAAAGTGTTCACGATTTAAAAATTGCAATATGCATATTGAAGTATGGCAGAGTTTCTAAATAATTTCAGATATTTATGTGACTTTTTACAACATATATATATATATATATATATATATATGAACATATTTGCGCTCGACTCAATATTGCATTTGATCTTTGCATTCAAAATAATGCATGTAGCTTTCGAAAGCAGGAATCGTTTAACAAATCCAGTATCATTCAAATCCAATCAAAACGAGAAAGAAAGGCTATCTTCGGCACGCCGAAGATCTTATACCCTTGCAGACTCAACTCAACTCAAATATTTATAATGCTCATAGTGCTTTGCCCGTATCTAAGAAGCACAAGGAAAATAGTTAATACCTAGTTTGGTCAAGATTAATCAAAAACCTAGTTTTCGACCGATCGTTCCTATGGCAGATATGTATATGACATAGTAGTCCGATGTAAATAAGATTTCGCAAAAATTAAGGGAGCATAGTGAATTCTTTAAATGCCGTGTTTAATGAAAATATTTTGAATGACAAAAAAGTTTTTCATACAACTTAATTTTTGACCTATCGTTCCTATGGCAGCTATATGATATAAGGGTCCGATCTTAATAGGGTTTTGCATATATATAAGGAGCATAGTAAAACTAATAAATGCCGAGTTTGGTCGAGATATCTTGATATACAAAACTTTTTTTCATACAACTTAATTTTCGACCGATCGTTCCGATGGCAGTTATATGATATAGTGGTCCGATCCTAATAGGATTTTGCATATATATGGGGAGCATAGTAAAACTATTAAGTGCCGAGGTTGGTCAAGATATCTAATAAGAATAAAATGTGCCATACCACAACTTAATTTGCCACCGATCGTTCCTATGGCAGCTATATGATATAGTGGTCCGATCCTAATAGGATCTTGCATATATATGGGGAGCATAGTAAAACTGATAAATGCCGAGCTTGGTCAAGATATCTTGATATACAAAACTTTTATTCATACAACTTAATTTTCGACTGATCGTTCCTATGGCAGCTATATGATATAGTGGTCCGATCCTAATAGGATTTTGCATATATATGGGGAGCATAGTAAAACTATTAAATGCCGCGTTTGGTCAAGATATCTTGATAAACAAAATGTTTTTCATACCAGATACTATTTTTCGACCGATCGTTCCTATGGCAGCTATATGATATAGTGGTCCGATCCAGCTGGTTTTCACATATGTGCTGCGTGCAGCAGAAAGAGGGGCTTCTGCAAAGTTTCATAACGATAGCTTTAAAACTGAGAGACTAGTTCGCATAGAAACAGACAGACGGACAGCGGACATGGCTATATCGAATCAGCTGTTGATACTGATCAAGAATATATGTATATACTTTATGGGGTCGGAGATGTCTCCTTCTATGCGTTACACACTTGACGACAAAATGATCATACCCTTATACCCAAGGGTATTAAAATTAGGTCCGGTAAGATATTCTCTTTTATTAAAATTTAAACACATCCCTTCATCACAGATCGGATACAATTCCAATGGATTATCTTAAAAGCCATATTTTTAAATTTTTGAATTGAATGCATCACCGGCTTACAAGTTTCCTTTAGCTTATTATGTTTATCTATAGCTAAAGCTATCGATTATCTGTAAAATGTTGCTCTTAAAATAAGAAATTGAAAAAAAAATAAGCATACACTCGATTTTTGTGTCACCCGAGAATTCGAATTGGGTATGAATTTGACAGAAAGAAGCGGTTAATTATTTTGCGATTTCCATACATCGTTTTCACTGACTTACATGCAATAGTTTTCAAATCAAGAAGTGATATTTTAAAATTTATTTATTATGATTATATAAACGTATTTAAACTGATATTATTTCAACAATTTAAACAGTAATTTCTTGTCTTATATTTGTTTGTACCTTTCTACTTATTAAACATGTACATATACATTCGTATTATTCATACACGAATAGGTACGTAATTATGTATTCATACACATATGTATATAGTAGTATGTGCTCATCTGAGTTTATACGTTGCAAAAACGAAAGACAATTTGAGACATTTCTCTTATTTTTAAATGTAATGGCAGCGAGTTTGTTATTACACATAATGCACAGTATATACAAGTACGGATGACGGAAAAAAAAAACATGAACGCACACACACACACATATATATATATCCAAGCATTTGTATGCGCATACGTATGTTGAATTAAAAACTACTTCACCTTACCTTAATAGAGAGGCAGTTGAATATCTGAATTGAAATATGCGGTGATGAATCATCTTTATGCTCTTGGTTGTACTCCTCGTGTGTTGAAGAATTCTCGTCAACTTCATAAAATAGATTTTTTGTGGGAGTAGATTCAGCAGTGTCATATCCTATGCTGGGTAGGCTATGTATAATTTGATGCTCGCCCTGGCCAATTGATTTGGATGTTACTCTTTCTTGTAGTTCAACATCTTGTGTCGTCGTTGATGGTGATTGAAAGTGTAATGTTGTTAAATTAGTTTGCAGACTATTTTTATTTGAAAATATTGGATTACATTTTTTGGATTCTATAATGCATGGCGGGTTGACAGAGGCAGAAGGCACACTCGGTGTGTAATTGCTTTTGTGAAGATGATTCAATGAGCCCATTTCATTATTGCTTTCCACTGCTGATAACGAGTTATCACATTGACAGCAACATGATTTTGAGTCGAAGGCATTGGATACACATTTTGATAAATTATCATTTATATTGCACTTTTTAAAGTTATGAATATGTTGGTTAAGTTTTTCATTGGGACTTTTCTCACTGTTGTATATTTGTAGATCTGCAATTTCTTGCTCATTAACCAAAGTGAGGCACAATCGACAAACTTGGCGATACTTATGTGGTACATTATACATAATTATAAGTAATTTTGTTTGTTTACACTTTTGATGGAATAAGAACACCTTTTACTCGTTTGTTATATTTCAAATTATAACTTTAAAACAAATTAGAAAACAAATGTAAACACTATTTATCACTTTTTCATTGTTTTACAATCCACATTCAGTTCACCTAAAACAATTCATTTCTTTAGTTCTTATCTCATGTTTAATTCGCGAACTACTAGTTCTTTTAGGCTTTATTGACAGGGCGGTATATTCTCATATATACATTTTTAAGATGACACTAGCCACGTTTCGAAATGTTTTCTGAATTAAAATTAAATATACATATATATATATTTTTAGTATCTTTTTCAAACTGGTATACAAAGTTGAAATTTTTGTATAATGGCTGAACATGACTTTTTTATCGCAAACCAAATTTTTATAGCATGAATTCACTTTCTTATGTCTTTAATAAGACAGTTTATGGAGTCAAAAATAAAAAATTATGATACTCTCAGTGCAATCGAGACTGCCAGATAGAATATTCTACGAGCCCAGGTACGCACTGCTGTTAAAAATTTGGCATTATCGGCAGCGTCGATTTTTTTCTTTACTAGATAGTTTAAGTATCGGTAGATTAGCAAACACACAAAAGGGCCTACATAGCGGGAGGGTGGCTAAGCCCACACGATCCACTACGCTGAGCAGAGAGATAGTAGCAGAGCATTGGGATTGTCCACCCGCTCTCCCACATTTCTCCGCTCATCGCAGTGGATCATGGGATCAGCGTTGCCACAATCTCATTATTTGAGAGCTCCCAATGAGTAAAAAAAAACAGAAAGGGCTCCTGTGTCAAAAGCTCTTTTTCAAAGTACTTGATGCGAGATACCGAGGTTGCAAACACAACACCCGGCTGTCTACCGCTACTTTTGTCGTTGCCCAATATTCAAAGAAAATATCGGAATATTTTCTATTAAAAACAACAACATCAAGCAATAATCAAAACAAGCGACACTCTTTTAACTCATAAGCACTTCTATGTCTGTGATTCGCATTCACAAAGTAATGTCTTCTTCCTCTCAGATTTTTCTGTCAGAGAAAAATAATACTTCGCATTGATTGTGCAAGTACTGGAACAATTATCAATGATTGTTTTCCTTAGAAATAATATCCCATTACCAAATAAATTATTTATAGTAAAGGTAGGATATGCATATCTAGACAAAAAAAAATTCTATGAAATGTGACGTAAGAATTTTTTATGTTGACCCGCTTTGTGCGTAACCCTTGATTAGATTGCCATGGCCTGCTGGCATTTATTTATTTATTACTAAATGGTTCGTTTCTTTGCGTTGTTGCATTCGGCGTTAGATATTATCGGCCATGCCGCTATCTTTTGTTGCTTAGTCAGGATATCGGAAGTGGATTCGAGAGCACAGTGGCGTCCAATTATTTGAAGGGTGGTAACGCCCGCGTTGCGATCCACTACATCGTGAGGGGAAATATTAAAGGGCGATTGCGATTGGCCAACCGATTAGCTCATGGAGAGATCAGGAGGAGAGCAGATCGGTTCCCTTGGTAATGCCCTTGGCCTTGAAGGCCTGGGTCGTTGACGCAGAAACGCAGCAGCAACGGTGACCACCTTTTCAATCTATGCGTCTGCCAACGTTCGGCACCGATCATGTTGGTGTCCAAATTTAATAAGAAGAGTTCGGCTTTATCAGCGGTCATTGGATCATGCCGAACAAAATAAAAACGGACTATTTTTTAAAATAATTGTACCGAGCCGAGGATGGGAATTTGTGGACATTTTTTTTTGCCAGGCAACGAAATAATAAAAATGAAAATAAAGGAAAATTGCAAAGTGCTTTTTTTTTAACAAAATTCGTTTAATCGTCAGTTCGAACATGGCTTTAAACGCTAAATTTAAGAAAAGCTAATTAAATTAAAATTAAACTTATCGGCGCGGCTCAAAGGGAAAAGGCAGTTCCGTAACAATACGGCGCCCAATTTTAAGAAGCACAAGACTTTGTTGAGTCGGTGTGGAAGTCAAAAAAAAAATTAATATGTCAATAGTCTGTATAGAAAAAAGATCCACATCGCTGATGTTTTATATGGCACGAGAGGTGGCCATAATTGCGCCACGTATAGAATCCGAGAAACGGCGGAGCCAGATATTACCAGTATATTCATGAGCATGAGAAGTTTTTTTTATTGTGGTTGATGGTGGTCAGTCACGTTCGCTTGTTGGCGAAGCGTTTGGAAGTGTGTTGGCCGTAGTTATAAGAGCTTTGAGATCAGGCGAACCAGGATGATATAGATTCGATCCTAAGCTGCACCTGTCACCCAGCATGCCCCAATAGTGCCCAGAAGTGCGACAGAAGCCAAATAGTGTTTAAGGTAGAGTTC
This sequence comes from Drosophila littoralis, assembly GCA_018903485.1. Taxonomy (NCBI): domain Eukaryota; kingdom Metazoa; phylum Arthropoda; class Insecta; order Diptera; family Drosophilidae; genus Drosophila; species Drosophila littoralis. The sequence continues at coordinate 237,441 of JAEIGF010000059.1, read as the reverse complement.
TTTGGATACCATTCGTCAGTCAAACTGACTAACTGAGCATTTGACGAGTGCTTACAAGTTGTCCACTGTCCAGATTGTGCGTAGAATAGTAAGGCTCTGTCAGGATTTGTTTTCTCGCTCCCCCCGAATTATATGATCTTTAGCTAAAACATGGGAAATTATTTTTCTGAGTAATTTTTTGGTGTCGATTTTTCTTTTATTTTTTTATTTATTTACATAGGTAAGATATTTATTATTCAATATTAGTAAGTTGTTGGTGGATGTTACTTTATTTATTTACGTGAAGTTATTTATAGGTATTTTCAACTAGTATTAGCATTTGTAGGCCTTATAAAAGAGGGGTTCAGTTTTCTTAAGAGTCTAACTGGGTTTCTGACACTGACGGAGCTTCTGCGTCCGGCAGGAGGTCTTTTGAGAACGCCAATGAATTTCCGAGGATTTCCTGAGAGACAGTTCCCGGTGGAGGGGCATCTGGTGGACTTGGAGAGGGAATTGGCGTAACAAGAGAGACCTCCACGGAACCTGGAGTTCCCAAAAGAGCCGAATGACGCCAGGGAGCCACGCCGAAGAGCTTAACACTGCGCTGATGCCACCGAGACCCATCGTGCAGGGTCCACAAACAGGCGCCGTCCCAAAGGAACGCGAAGGCGTACAGCGCGAGGCATTTCCACCAACGGTACTACCTCATCCTGCAGCCCAGTATTTGTCCACCTACGAGTAGAGGACCGGAGGGCGGATGATTTTCAGCTGGAGGAAGGATATGCCAACGTACGGGAACGCCAAGTTCGACGGCGAGGAAGCCATTAATTCTGTAGAGGATTTCGTTTTTCTTTTGGAGTTCTTGCAAAGGCAATATCAGTAGTTGATGCACGTGCGGCATTATAGGGTCGACAGCTGGGTGCAATTGAGGTGTGCTCTCTTGGACAGGTTCCCAGGCTATCAGACGGAGCATGAGACTATACAGCACCTTCTATAACGAGAGCCACAAGACTGCCTGTCTAATGAGCGGAGGATATTCTGCTATACAGTGCGAAAATGGTCCGGGAAACCACAGAGGGAGTGCAATGTTGACGGGACAGTCACGTTCGGGGACGGCGAACGCAAAAAGGCTGGAAGGAGGCACCCACCAAAGCCAATAGATAAGAAAAAGACGATAAGGATCAGGATATCGATACGGATATGAATTAGGCTATGTATAAAGATATGACTAAAGGAAGGACATTAAGGGGCTTACCCTTAAGAAAGAAGTAAATGTATTTTACATGATTTTACCTGAACTGCAATAGGAGCTATCCCTGGGAATCGATTTTTGGCGAGCCTTCGAGATCGCCCAGAGTTGCTCGGGTCGACCATAAAGTCCGAAGCGTTTCCAGAAGCATCTGAGGTAACGGTAGCAAACCCATGGGTGACTTATTAACAAGACGACGACTACTGCGTGACGGATTCGGAAGTGTCGCAAATTTTTCTAATATGAAAAGGATGGCCCAGGGAAAACTCACCTGTTGCAGCATTGAATACAGCTGACCGAGGGAGCGGAGCCTGTGAATAAAAGGCCCTAGGTATCATCGAGGAGAGTAACAGCCCCTGGAGCAACCGGACAACGGTGGTGCTGAGGCCTGGGAAAAACCCGATTTTTAGTTAGAATAACGTGACGTCGAAGGACGCTTAACCACTCCAGTGCATCGAGGGTATCTTGACGCTCATCTACGAGACGCACTTAATATCAAGCGTTGATCACAAGTACGTGTTTTGGCTGATCGAGATGGAGGAGAGAAGCAGCGTTGACTGATGCCTTGAAGAAAAGAACGGGAGAATTTGTGCTGAGCGACTAGGCGGAAGATGCCGTGGAAAAGTGAAAGCTAGCCCTTACCACAGTTCAGGTGTTGGTGCACGCTGATTAAAAGACTTAGTACGGAGTAGGAGCAGTGCTGTTCCAGTTGGACGAAGAGCAGCAAGAAAGTCCTATCTTCTCGGCGAAACTCAATGAGCATCAGATAAACTATTTGGTGATTGAAAAGGAATGTATAACTGCCGTGCCAATGGTGACGATCCCGGTAAACACAGATCTCGCAAGCCTGAGTGGCTTAGGAGTCTCAAAGACTTGAGCGGGAGCAAGCGTTCCCCTTTTCCATGTTGTACCGCAAGGGAGCCGAAAAGGTCGTCGCCGACACGTTGTCCCGAAGCGTGGACGAGGTTGAATTGACACTGGAAGATCTGTTTGGATTCCAGTCCCTGGAGTTCAAGACCACCGATTAGCAGGACCTGGTAAACGAGGTGATGAGCTCACAGGGAATGGGACGCGTACCTATCAGAGGTAGAAGTAGCGATTAGGAATGCGGTTCACAGCGTTACGGGGGTGACTCCGTATCTGAATCGTTCCAGTTATAAGCTGGCCAGGACGCTGAGGTCATAGGCGTACCACAGCATTTCTGACCTAGACACGAAGGAAAGGCTGGCTGTAATCGAAGCCAGGTCCCCCCCGAATTATATGATCTTTAGCTAAAACATGGGAAATTATTTTTCTGAGTAATTTTTTGGTGTCGATTTTTCTTTTATTTTTTTATTTATTTACATAGGTAAGATATTTATTATTCAATATTAGTAAGTTGTTGGTGGATGTTACTTTATTTATTTACGTGAAGTTATTTATAGGTATTTTCAACTAGTATTAGCATTTGTAGGCCTTATAAAAGAGGGGTTCAGTTTTCTTAAGAGTCTAACTGGGTTTCTGACACTGACGGAGCTTCCGCGTCCGGCAGGAGGTCTTTTGAGAACGCCAATGAATTTCCGAGGATTTCCTGAGAGACAGTTCCCGGTGGAGGGGCATCTGGTGGACTTGGAGAGGGAATTGGCGTAACAAGAGAGACCTCCACGGAACCTGGAGTTCCCAAAAGAGCCGAATGACGCCAGGGAGCCACGCCGAAGAGCTTAACACTGCGCTGATGCCACCGAGACCCATCGTGCAGGGTCCACAAACAGGCGCCGTCCCAAAGGAACGCGAAGGCGTACAGCGCGAGGCATTTCCACCAACGGTACTACCTCATCCTGCAGCCCAGTATTTGTCCACCTACGAGTAGAGGACCGGAGGGCGGATGATTTTCAGCTGGAGGAAGGATATGCCAACGTACGGGAACGCCAAGTTCGACGGCGAGGAAGCCATTAATTCTGTATAGGATTTCGTTTTTCTTTTGGAGTTCTTGCAAAGGCAATATCAGTAGTTGATGCACGTGCGGCATTATAGGGTCGACAGCTGGGTGCAATTGAGGTGTGCTCTCTTGGACAGGTTCCCAGGCTATCAGACGGAGCATGAGACTATACAGCACCTTCTATAACGAGAGCCACAAGACTGCCTGTCTAATGAGCGGAGGATATTCTGCTATACAGTGCGAAAATTGTACGGGAAACCACAGAGGGAGTGCAATGTTGACGGGACAGTCACGTTCGGGGACGGCGAACGCAAAAAGGCTGGAAGGAGGCACCCACCAAAGCCAATAGATAAGAAAAAGACGATAAGGATCAGGATATCGATACGGATATGAATTAGGCTATGTATAAAGATATGACTAAAGGAAGGACATTAAGGGGCTTACCCTTAAGAAAGAAGTAAATGTATTTTACATGATTTTACCTGAACTGCAATAGGAACTATCCCTGGGAATCGATTTTTGGCGAGCCTTCGAGATCGCCCAGAGTTGCTCGGGTCGACCATAAAGTCCGAAGCGTTTCCAGAAGCATCTGAGGTAACGGTAGCAAACCCATGGGTGACTTATTAACAAGACGACGACTACTGCGTGACGGATTCGGAAGTGTCGCAAATTTTTCTAATATGAAAAGGATGGCCCAGGGAAAACTCACCTGTTGCAGCATTGAATACAGCTGACCGAGGGAGCGGAGCCTGTGAATAAAAGGCCCTAGGTATCATCGAGGAGAGTAACAGCCCCTGGAGCAACCGGACAACGGTGGTGCTGAGGCCTGGGAAAAAACAGATTTTTAGTTAGAATAACGTGACGTCGATGGACGCTTAACCACTCCAGTGCATCGAGGGTATGTTGACGCTCATCTACGAGACGCACGTACGTGTTTTGGCTGATCGAGATGGAGGAGAGGAGCAGCGTTGACTGATGCCTTGAAGAAAAGAACGGGAGAATTTGTGCTGAGCGACTAGGCGGAAGATGCCGTGGAAAAGTGAAAGCTAGCCCTTACCACAGTTCAGGTGTTGGTGCACGCTGATTAAAAGACTTAGTACGGAGTAGGAGCAGTGCTGTTCCAGTTGGACGAAGAGCAGCAAGAAAGTCCTATCTTCTCGGCGAAACTCAATGAGCATCAGATAAACTATTTGGTGACCGAAAAGGAATGTATAACTGCCGTGCCAATGGTGACGATCCCGGTAAACACAGATCTCGCAAGCCTGAGTGGCTTAGGAGTCTCAAAGACTTGAGCGGGAGCAAGCGTTCCCCTTTTCCATGTTGTACCGCAAGGGAGCCGAAAAGGTCGTCGCCGACACGTTGTCCCGAAGCGTGGAAGAGGTTGAATTGACACTGGAAGATCTGTTTGGATTCCAGTCCCTGGAGTTCAAGACCACCGATTAGCAGGACCTGGTAAACGAGGTGATGAGCTCACAGGGAATGGGACGCGTACCTATCAGAGGTAGAAGTAGCGATTCGGAATGCGGTTCACAGCGTTACGGGGGTGACTCCGTATCTGAATCGTTCCAGTTATAAGCTGGCCAGGACGCTGAGGTTATAGGCAGCATTTCTGACCTAGACACGAAGGAAAGGCTGGCTGTAATCGAAGCCAGGTTCAGGAACACCTGTACACCGTGTACGAGCGAAGTCGCCAACGCTACGACTAACAACAGACATCTTTTTAAAAATAATTATGCCGAGCCGAGGATAGGAATTTGTAGAAAACTTATTTTGCCGGGCAACGATATAATAAAAAAAAAAAAAAGAGAAAATTGCAGTGTTTTTTTTTAACAAAATTCGTTTAATCGTCAGGAAGACCATGGCTTTAAATGCTTAACTCAGGAAAAGCTAAAATTAAATTACGATAAAGCTTAAAATTGAACAAAAAAAAGAACGAATTAAGGCGAATTGAAAAAAATAAAACTTAAAGATGTATAATCAAAAAAATAAATGTCAGAGCCGAGATCCAGGCCAAGGGCATCAACGGGAAGGAAACAACCCTGACACATAATCCGTCCACCAAACATAAAAATCAAAATTGTTAAATACAAAACCGAGTTATGCACGTATCGCCCTTACCACCCCAGGGAGCTCTTTAGGCATGGTAAGGTATGTGTATATGTATCCACATACTCACTTAATTAAAGTATACAATTACCACCGAATGTGGCGTAGAGCGGCGACTTGCGATAGACTTCCCTGTCGTTGTATTTTTTTTTTTTTTATTGCGTTAACTTGCTAGAAAATATCCTGTTAAAAGATAGAGTTAAACTATTGCTTATTGTCAATAGCTATACGAGTAATGCAACCAATTATACGCATACATTGAAGAAAGAGAAATGTCCGGCTAATTGATTATTGATGTGGAGAGGGGGGCATGACGGCCGACACGGGGTGACGTTGGCCAACAAGTGGCCAAAAATGAGGAAGAACAGATCAGGTCATCGTCTCAGATAATTCGGGTACGTGTGGACTTAAGCAAGGCTTAATCGGCAATCTTCTGCAGAAAGTTGTTGTAAACGTAGCACCGCAGTTTTTGATTGACAATATTGTTGGATGTCGGCTGTTCAAGTGTACAGCCCCAAGCTGCCCGACTGTCCGTAGATATGATGCGGCCTACGGCGTAGTTACCAACCGATGCGGCTTTAAAGGTTTTGCACGATTGTTTATATTATTGTTTGTTTATATTGTTGGGAATGTTGAGATTAGAAATGGTCTAGGAAGGTGGCGCACATGAGTTCACCAGCAGGGTTGTTCATGTTGAAAATGACTTAAAATTTAATTGAACTTAACCTAAATATTATAGTTACTAATCTGAACTATACAGTAAATACGTCAGGTATACTGGACTGCCGCGCGCAGACATAGACATGTGTCGTCAATTCCGCTGTTACGAAGCTAGCAAGCTCAAAAGCTTAATAAAATTACAGAAACAGGAAAGTAAGATAACTTAAGGAACAGGTCTTAAAACTCGAACCACTTAATTCAACTCACTCAAGTAATTATCTTAAATTACTATATTATTTAAGAAAATGCAATAAATAGGACAAAAGAAAGGAAAAAGGTTTTAAAAAACTAGTAGACTATTATAGTATAGATAAAGACATAGTGATGACAAATCACCGACCGGTGGTGGAAAATTTTCGGCCTTTCCGGTTAGCTATGCCCATACTCATAGCTGGGAATGGTCAAAGAGTTGCCGAAGGTATCCTGAAAGCAACGATTTTATTAGAAGTAGAGAGGAAACTTGGTGTAGAAAAAGTGATACAAACTATTGTTATCTTTGCATAGTACACGAAAAGAGTTGTGCATAACGTTATCTATTGTGCACTCTCGTAGGAACAAGGGCTATAATTCCTGGTAGGCTTGGACGGAGCAGAGAATTGAAGCCGCCCTAACAGAAAAGAAGAATCAATGTCACCAACGATCAACTTATGTAGAAAGACAACACCGAGCATTCTCCTTCGCTTTCTTCACGACAGAATATCAAGAAGAACAAATCTGCTGTAGTATGATGAAAACCAAAGATTGGGGTCCCAATTTAAAACTCGTGGGGCAATAGTAGAAATTGCTTCTAAACTGACTCAACACCAGATAACAGAGCAGTATAGAAGTTTGGTTATGAAGGGATCGAGAAACTCTTTAGACGAACATTTAATAAATCCAAGTACACATTTGGCCTCATTAACGATGGTATTGCAAAATAGTGTTCTAGTCGAGGTTGTAAAACACAATTTTTTCGAATTCAATCTGTTTTCTAAGCCTATTAATTAAATTATAATTCTGTTAGTTTGACATAAGAAGTAATAATAAACCAAATTAATGATAGAATACTTTAAATCGTTTATATTCTCGTGTGTTGGGTTGTATGGCTACTGGCCTAACTGGCATTACTCTTTGGGTCATACTCCTTAGATATGAAGATATCCTAAGCAAATAAGATGGAAGGAAACCTAAGCCGTTGAAACGGGCAGAAATATATAAAAAAGAAAAAAAAACAGCGCAACCATGACCACGGGTCATGAAGGATGAGCAAATATATCGATGGATTCATGGGTTTCGCAACTATCGGAGTCAAAAGTTTCAAAGCGAGACTCTGCGTATTTTTGAAAGGGAGAGCGGTTTCTGTTGATGGGAGTTGCCTTAGAAAAAGAGAAAATACAGTCCAAACCGGCCTTATGCAAAAAAATAAAAATTATAAAAAAAGGTGAATCTGCAGAAATTTCAAAAATATAAATTTAAAAAAATAAACGTGAACCAAAGAAAACTTAAAAGGGTATTTGAAATAATAAAAACTACATCTATTTAAGCAAATTTAAGTGCTGCCGGACCAGAAGTGCGACTATACTGGAGGTGCCACAGAAAAGACAGGCGATGATCAGCTCACCAGAGGAGGGGATTAGCCACCACCTCTGGGCGACCTCAGCTCTTTCATTGAATTAAACATCTCCTTTCGTTCATGAATACGGTCAGACGAGCGTACGGACAACAACAAAAGTCTTACATTACATTACTACAAAAGACTAAACTACAAAACGGACACCGAAAATTGCGGTCACTTGTCTAGACATATATTGAACTGTCAAATGGTTTCAACCTATACGCCAAAAATTATACACGTGTAAAATAATGTATGTTTTAAATTGGTTAATTTAATTTATTTTAATGTTAATTGCTATTTGTTTTTGTGTTGCCCTGAAGACGGTTGCCGAAGTGCAGTCAAAATATATTGGTGAAATGTTATGAAAAATTGTGTTTCTTTTTTGTCTTGAATAAAATCTCAGGACCTCGAGCAAGCCAAACAAATGTTTATAATTCTGAAAATTGACCAAAACAGCATTAAATTAACATTAACCGCAATAAATCCGTTAGATAGTCAGAACATAAGCCACTTAACGTAAGGAAAGCAGAATATGCAAAAGCCCGAGCATGAATTTTCGACAGCATACCGGAATCGATAACAGAAACAGAAACACACCCATGGTGAAACGAGCGCGCTCTTGATACAAAAAGCGCCTTGAGCTTGGCATGGTATACACTGAGTTTACGACTTAAGGCGCACCGATAGCAGCCCATTAGCTGAATGCGGAACAACAAATGGTAATACATACATTCAGCTAGTGTAGTTAGGCGGTGTAAGTTAAAGAGCGATTCTGCGCAGTGTCTTCACAAGTGCAGCAACTATTGCTTGCCGATGCTCCGACTAGGAGTCATCGAGCCAAGCAAGAGTCCGTGCAAAATAATGGACAAGGTGATTTCTCACCGCTTGCGCAATCGCGTATTCACCAGCTTGGATTACTTGCTAATCATCTCAAAAAATGTTGAGGAGCACTGCGAGCTGCTGAAGGAAGTCAGCGATTGCCTGAAAGAAGCGAATTTAGTTATTGGATTACAAAAATCTAAATTCCGTTTCAAATGCTTGCACATCGGAGATGACGTATTGCGCACCGACCCAAAGAAGGTAGAAGCTATACTGAAGATCACTCTTCTGAAGACCACTAGGCACAGCGGGATATAACAGAAGATTTAACCACGACTTTTCTGGCAGACTGTGCCCCGAAATACTGCTTGAAAGCGAACACGAAGCTGACACTGCTCCAACATTCCGGGCCGTTAAAGGCCCACTTTACCGTCTTCGCCAACTGTGCTTGCACCTTGTGATCCGTTTTTGAGGTGGTGTATTGTCCAGAACGAAGCATTCTGTTTCCAAGCTGAGAAAGTTCTTGGACCATTATGTGCGCTGATGCAGAGTGGACAGGTAATCGCTGGACCCAGACCGCCAACAGCATACGCGGCCGCTTTAAGAAGCGGCAGCGAAAGAAGAGGCTGCCCGATTGGCAGGTGGCCTGCCAGGGCCTCCCCGTCAATCGGCCGTTGCAAGGCGAAGAAATAGCGCGCGAGTTGAGTACCACTCGACTTTAACCATTAACGTTCTCAGTAGTCTTGTGTTAATCTGGCGTTGCCAAATCCTCGTACCAGACGATGCTTAGTGGTATTCAAAGCCCTGCGAATTGGGGCGCCCTCGGTGGAATGAACATTCGACGCATCGCTCCACTGCGTTTGCCTGTATTCGATGCTTCTGTCCGTTTAATGTTACCTGGAGATCCTTTAAGACGTTCGCTGCTCCCACGAAGTTGGTGGCGTTGTCGCTGCTACCTGGAGATCCTTCAAGACGTTCGCTGCTCCCACGAAGTTGGTGGCGTTGTCGCTGCATACCTTCTGAGGGAGACCTCTTCTGCCGATGCCGACCTTTTAAATACAGATAGGAGACAGTCAGTGGAAATATCTGTAGCAAATTCCAGGTGAACTGCCTTAGACTCAAAACTAACAAACACAACTACATACATTTTGATTGGGGCTCTCTTCGAAATTTAAGGCTCACATATAATGGGCCACAGAAAGGAACGCTACAAACTAAGAAAGAGTGGGCACGCAGTCGATCAGCTGCCCATGATTCTGCCTAGCAGTTTTGGTTTGTACCGGTAGCACTGCACTCATCCCTTAACAATTTTATTGCATGCTTCTCGAGCTTGAATATGCCAGATTTGCTGTCATAAAATAGTGACCATAACTTGACGCCGGCATGGTAATTCCTTAGGTGAATGTTTCGATGAAATAACTCGACAAAATGAGATTTTTGAGACAGAAAACTAGGGAAATTTAGGAAGCTTAGGATCATATGGAATGGGTGCATATAGCAACAAAAAGGATTTTGAAATTGGTTTCATTTTCAACAACTTAATGTACAAATGGGCTTAAACTTTTAAGTTGAGGTGCTACGATTTTTGATTTTTCTAATTGGACCATTTGTACCACTTACATTCCTGTGGTTCGAAAACTGATTCGCAACTACGTTTTTCACTTGGAGAAAACGCTTTGTGTATGCCCTAATACTCATCAAGTTAGTGAAAGAGGAACACCTTTCGATTAGCGTAAAGTTTTTATTTGACTTCTCTAAAGCGACAGAATGCATTGACACTGCATTGCATTTCTAGCGATATTTCAAATTAATGAAGTTGCGGGGAACTTGTACCAAAAACTCAGGACCATTAAGCCAGAGCGGCGGAACCAAATTATCCACATCTGTGCCCCTAGAAACAAGATCAGCTGGATTCGCTTCTGACGGCACATGACGCCAGCGAACCCCGACAGAAAGTTCTTGTATGTCTGCTACTCTGTTGCCTGCGAAAGTTGCTAATGAACTTGGGTCTCATTTAAGCCAGTAAAGGGTGACTTGAGGGTCTGACCAAAAATGAACGCTCTCCACCTCATATTCCCCACAGAGAAAAGCGACTTGAGACCACAATGTTGCCAACAGATGAGCAGCGCATAAGTCCAGTTGTGGAATCGAATTTGTTTTTAGGGGGGCCACACGAGACTTGGCTGTGAATAACTTTGAAACTAGTTTCCTCCTATCGTGGGTGCGCATATAAATGCAACATCCATAGGCATGGCTAGGAGCTTCCGCAAATCTATGAATCTGTACGATCTTATATGTGGATTGGAAAACCACTGGAAAATGGAAATCTTATGTAATTCCAATAGGTTTGTTTAACTTTTACCCAGGTTGTGTGTAGACTTATGGAAATAGCTTCACCCCAATCCATGTTCATCCGCCACAAATCCTGGAGCAACATTTTTTCTCTAGTAATCAAAGGAAACAAAATAACGTGTCAAACAATCGATATACAACTGAGGAAAAATCATCCAGAGAATAATTAAATGCATCAATTTTAGGATTCCACTTCATTCCAGAAGATTTAACAGATGGTGAAGGATCAAACTCAAACGACTTTTGTTCACTACATCTTTTCAGCCAACTTTTGTGGCTTATGGCCCATTTTGCTAACTTGAAACCAACAAGTTTTAAACCAACTCCAGCTTGTTTGCGAATAATCTTGAGCTCTGCTAAACTATTCGCTCCTACATATCATCCACGTAAAAATAGTTTTTAATAACATGAGAACCAATTGGATTAGATTCTGCCTAAAGTTCTAATTAAAAAAGACAACGCATGGCCAGAATGGGAGCGGAGGCAGTGAAACAAGTTACAGTGTTGAGTTGAAATGTCTGCAAGCATTCTGATCTATATTGCCTCCACACAATCAACTGAATCTTCCGATCCTCCTTATCGACGTCTACCTTTCGAAACATTTTTGAGATATAGGCTGTCAACGCATACTTATTCAACCGAAATTATGCAAAAGTTAAATATAGTTCCCTCTGAATAGTTGGATCTACCATCAAAGTGTCGTTTAGTGAGATTGACGTTAAAGTCTTGCTGGACGCATCGAAAACTTCGCACAATTTGGGGAACATACTATCAGGACCCAGGACACATTGATGGTGAATGTAAAAATGCAGTCCTAAAGGAGTTGATGAAGCGGTGACATATGTCCAATGTCACGATTTTCCTCCATAAAATCATTATGGATTTTCCGCAGTATTTCGTCCTTTTCAAGTCTGCACTTTGATGGTCTATGCAGTGGTTCCCACTGTGACTATTATCAATGACGCATCTTCACGTTGTACTATGTCCTCTAATATAAAGTTGAATATGAAAGTGCTCTTGTGTTGGTAGTGCCGAAGAACATGACTTTCATAAGCCAGTTGCTTTGGAGAAGCTGTGTCGGAACTAAAGGCTTGTGATTGAAAATGCTCGCTCTCATACCTGTGTGTAGTCGGGCTTTGAACACACTCGACATTTGGACCCTCCCCTTTTCTTCACTGTATGCACAAGTTATATTGCTTCACAAACCCAAAGCGTTGATAAACATGTAGAGCGCTAAACGATTGACAATTTGCGAGACATATGATCAGTGAGTGTACAATAGCTGCATTTGGTAACTGCCCTCTGATCACCCTCAGAGCATGAAAATGATGACCTATACCGATATGGTATCTATAAGACTTCTAAGTCTTGAGGCTAAAGGTTTTGTCATGAGAGAATTTTCAACGATCGTAGACAGCCTCCAAACTTGAGAAAGCTTTTTCATAATTGAATTCTAAGAAGTGGAATGCCTTATCGCTCCCAATGCGTCATCAGACGAGCAAGAAATTAAATGGTTAAATATCTCGAAAATTAACAGTGTATAATCAAAAAGGGAAAAAAAATTTTAAAATTCCGAATGCTTTGCACTAAACTTTGGCAACCGCATTTTAACTGTAATGCATCATGTATTTCAAAAGACGATGATAAATCGTTAATAGTGGGACGTTCCACTTTCTTAATGGCAGACATATATATAATAACCGCCAGTTTAATATAAAGTCTTTGTAGATATACACTCATCTTCCACTGCTGCCCTAGAATCGTTGCTAGGGTTAATTATCTTTTTAATATACCATTCAAGTAACTCCAGTCGACATTGAAGTTGTATCTGATCGAATAGTAAAACAGAGAAGCAAAAGAATACCGCAAAGGAAATAGCAATGACCTGTGCTCCAATTCTTCTTAGCAACAGCAGCTGCACAAAATCAGCGACAATGCTTACAATAAAATATCTAACGGCTTAAGCAACAGCCGCTGCACAACTCAAAAGTACAGTGTTACCTTGCAGTAATGACCACCTGCTGACCAAGTGAACAAATCAAATCAAGGAATACAATGAAAGTAAATTGTTATACAAATTGCTATTCGTTCCGATCTGTCAATTAGATGTATTTCACCGCTGATAGTGGCGCCTGTCTTCTTTAGAAAGTCAGGTCCAATTATGCCATTGAAAGTAGGAATATTTCGGAGTAAAAAGAATAAAAAGAACCCCGAACATGGTGTGCATACACTAACGAGAGATATTACCGGCAACGTGAATTATGTTATATTAGGAATGTAGTTATTTGATTCCTCAGTGTCTATTAAACATTTTTAAGTCGCCCTGCTACTTTCCGTTCAATAAACGGAACTTCACTAACAAATTGTATCTTCGATTTCTGTGACTGCTGCGTATGCTTTGTGCTTATAATCAGAATCTTCCCGAAGAGAGTTCTCTTGAGCAGAATGATAACTATCTGATGCATCTGGTCAGTGTTTTTTTAAAGTATGTTATTTGTCGTGCCCTTTGACTTTTTTATCCTTCAAACTCATCGCATATTTTGACGCAAAGCTATAACTATCATGATATGGACTCGATTTACTCTGACCCTCGGTAAGGTTCCTTCCAAGTCCAGACACACACGATGTGCGTCTGATCTGTGCTTATCATTCAAGTGATGTTGGAAAATTCAGATTGTCAAAAGGGGTCATACTTAATAGCCTATAATAACAAGGTGTCCATAAACGGGACTTAGTACGATAATCATTAAGGGCTGTAAAAAAAAAAGCCTGTAGTGTTCGCCATAGCACATCATCGGCCAGCATCGCGACCGGCTAAGCTTGCCCTTCCCCCACAAATGGAACCTCCAAAATATGAAATACATTGTAAGCCTACAAACCAAGCTACTATCACCCTGGTCATCGTCCCCATGTGTCACTGTAGTAATATGTAAAGCAGTTAGTGTAAGACTCACATTTGGGTGCCTCCACGGGCTCTTAATATAATAATTCATATTAAAAATAGCAGCAAGACCGATAAACAATACCATAAAAACTAACTAAGACTCACTGGAGCACACCGTCGACCTTAGAAGTTCCTTCCAAAACACCATCTTTTTTCGACTCCAGTGGCAAGAAACAGATTCCAGGACCATTGCGATCGAAAACTCGAAAACAAAGGGTCCAAATGTTTTTATTCTTCAATAAATTCGGTATACTGTTTCCTTAGAGCGCTTTAACTTCATTACTGAATTTAGAAACCTATTAAGGGCAATCTGGTATTGTTCTTTCTTGGGACTTTTCAATGGAAGTGCTTCGATTAAATGGCCATCATCTGATTACCTAAAATACGGAACAAACCTGTTTTCGGAATGTGCTTATTGGACAATAATTGACATGTTTTTATAGCAGTAAGTTTAGGGAACGAACCCCGATAATCAATGGTTCCCAAAGGAATGATACATAAAGCGGATCGTAAATGTATTGTCTTCGACAAAAACAAGCTCAATATATTTTGGGTTGGATCGCACAAAACTGGGTATAATTTTCGTCAATTAGACTTAGCCATGCTTCCCACTCTGTAGGTATCATTAACGCATTATATTTTGCAATATAATTTTTGTTCCGTGTACTCCTGTACTCCTGTCATTAAACTGGCGAGTGCAGTGGAACTTGCATTGTATGATTAGTACAAAAATTCATAATTTTCGCAATTCTTGGCTCCTTTTACAAGTGTACAATTCTGTAACTAAATGTTAGTTCAAACTTTCTATTGCCCCCCTATAGAGACTGCCTATCAATCACTAACAAATTAAATTCCTTTTGTTGCTGTACCTTAAGAGAGACAAATAATGCTGAAGCGTGCAAACAATACAACTGTAACTCTCATTATGTTTGCATGAATCCATGTTGCACTGTATTGCTGATCTTATTCGTTGTCGCAACAAAATTGGATACATTCTTTAAAAATAAATAAAGATTATTTATATTCACATAAATGGACTTTAAATTATTATGCCTGAAAGAAATATTAAAATCGCTGTCGCTAAATCCCAATTGGTTTTAATGTTAAGCTTCTTGCGGACTTGAACCCTCTTCTCAGGTCCCTACTTAAAATAATTATTTGGACAATCTTCCTTTGCAGTGAAAATTCACATTAGATCAACTTTAACTCTCTCTACTCAACAGGGCAGATTACTGCTCAATGATAAAAATTAAGAATAATGATAACAAAGTACAATAGATCAATCGATAAGTTGTTCAGTTATTATTTGAAATCTAAGCAAAAATACGCAGATTATATTCCCATAAGTCGCGCTTAAATCGCTTTTTTCCCCATTATTTTAGAATTAGGGCTACGTCAAAAATCAACTTTTCACCAAATATAGTTCTTCGAAGGTTAAACAAAAGAAGGCATGAAAATGTGTCTAACACCGACATAATTCCCTTTGAAAGCGTGCTATGATCAAGTTAGACACCGTGGAAATACCCATATAAAACCACCTGTGGACCTTTTGTATGCCCTGAACCCATTAAAAATGGGTAAAAGGGGTATAATGATTTTGTGCAAAATGTAAATGTATGTATATATATTCTTGATCAGCATCAATAGCCGAGTCGATCTAGCCATGTCCGCCTGTCTATCCGTCAGTCCGTATGTATGAACGCAAGGATCTCAGAACCTATAAGAGCTAGAGACTTGAAATTTTAGCTGTAGGTCCTCCTATTGCCTACGCAGATTGAGTTTGATTCCGATATTCGATAACTCCGTTTCCAAGCAATCGATAAGAATCAATATCGACATCCTGTTTTTTGAGCAAATTGGGTAAATAATTAAAGCTAGTCACCAAATTTGATATGTTGCTTCTAGAATATTATATGTATATATCAAGTGTCTTTCATTTTATACCTATCGCCACCTCATCGCTACTCTCGATCAACTAAAGCAGAAGAGCGCGTAGCGCGAGCTCCATTTGGTGTTGAAATAAGGGGGTTCAGGATATTCCCTATTCGGGAGCTCCCGACTAGAACCTCTTACTTGTTTTTAATTCGACAAGTCAACATAAATCTTAAAATAATTTTGTTCCAGTATTTTTATATATTAGTCCGATCGGAATATATTCTTTGTCCGACATATATGTACATACTTCGGATTTGACAAATTTACTGACATAAAAAATTTCAATGTTGATTGTTATAAAGTTGACAGATAAGTTTTTATAGGAAGCGAGGAACACTACCATATCGGGTGATCTTTGATACTGATTAAAATATATAATTTATATACTTTGCATATACAACGAAATAGGTGACTGATTCCTTATCTCTAAAACCTATTAAAATTAGTGTAGAACAAGGTTTTTTAAGAACAAGTATTCATGTTTATTTCATTTAATAACATATATAATGTATATTTACACAAGCAAAATTAAAAAAAAAAAGATATGCCCTCTAAGCTTAAAAGTAATGTACATTAAATGTATGACAAGTTCAGGAACTAAAAACAATTATGTAAAACAGCTATGTTGTTAACAAAAAAAGTAGGTTATGCAACTTATAAGGTAAGAACAAATTAAAATAATAATCATAAATACTGGAACATAATTTTAATTGCTGTCATCGTTAGTTACTCGCATTCGCTGAAATAATTTTGAACTGGACTTTCTCTTGCTCGTTGGCTATCTACAATTTTAACAATGAGCTCTGTTATGAGCTGTTGTTCGCCAATTGTTTCTACCTCTTTGTATAATTTGAGCTACATTGGAATTGTGCAACTCTTTCGACATTTGGATCGTTTTTGACGAAATGGTATCCTTTTATTAGCAAGTTGAAGTCCTTCTGGAATTAAATTTGTATTAAATTTAACAGGTGCTTCAATATCACTGCTTTCTATAGAATTATCATCTTTTTTCAGCCTTAAAACCACCAGCACTCTGTTGCGATTTGGCCACATATGTTCTTCTCGCCAAAAAAACTAGTTTCGTCTGCATTAAAAACCTGATCTGGACTGTATGCATAATCGGCAATTATTTATTTAAGTTTTAGTGGAAATTCTTTGGCAGCTTTCTGATCTCCAGAAGCAATCCGTCTAGGAGAATTGTGCATTATCGTCAAACCATATTATAAGTGCTTTTTCCATTTTTTCTGTAGTAGCATCGTTAGCGTATGATGAAGTCTTAACATATAGTTTCGTTTCAGAAATCACTGATTGCCTAATTGAAATTCTTTTTTTGTATTGTTCTTTCTGTGGCTTCGTTTAAACCAAACATTTTGCCAAGAAATGTTGAGGCTTCTCCATTTCGAAGTCGATCTAAAATTTCAATTTTGGTGTCCAAAGAAATGGCTTTACGTTTTAGTTTTGAATTTGTATTTTTCGACATTTTCTCTTAGAGATATATAAAATATTTAACAAAATTAAAAATATATACATAACTGAATACAAATATTTTTTGGCTTACCTTTTATCTTAGTGGGTTAAAATTTAATTTAATGTAGCGTTGGAAAAACAGTTGGCCTATAAAAAGTTTCATTACCAAACACGTCTGATTGCATTGAAAGTTCATTAAATATTGACACATTTCTATTGGTCTGACAAGTAAATTTGCTTGTATGCAAAAGAGGGAATTCCCCTAAGTTTGTGATATTTACAAAAGGGGAATTCCCCTAAATTTGTGAAACGAACATATTTCGCAAAAATTAAATATGACAAGCAAAAATTGAAGTCCTAAAGATATTTAATCGTGCTAAATGGTTTAATCAAAAGACATATTAACATACGTTTTATATTTGGAAATAAGAAATATTAACATTTTTGAAGCGAAATATACGTTCAAAATAAATTAATCCAAGTCCATTCGATTTTCCAGAAAAAGACTTCCAGTGTGCATTTTAGATTCTTTCATTTTTAAGTGAGAGTTAAGCAAATCGTCCATTGTAATAGTAATTAAAGTTTTGTTAGTATTGGTACTTGCGAGATTTGAAGGCGATGGCAGTTTATCACTTGATCGCATAAATTGTCTCATTCTATATACAGAAGCATTTCTGCACATTTCTCGAAGATCTGACCCAGAAAATCCAATTGTAAGCTTAGCTAAATGATTATAGTCAACATTGTGATCGATTTCTTCAGTTGCTAATATTAGTTTAAGAATTTGCATTCTTTGAACTTCGGATGGTAGGCTTATGTGAAATTGGGCTGGCATTCTACGAACAATAGCCTTGTCGAGGTCCTGAGGGCGGTTAGTAGCACCCATTACAATTACTGCTGAGTTGGGATTCGTACTTAGCCCATCCCAAAGCATCATGAACTGAGTTTTCATCATTGCCGTGGCCTCATGATCATTCGAATTACGTGCACGTAGAAATGAATCAATTTCATCAACGAAAATAATGCATGGCTGGATTTTAGCAGCTAACGAAAAAACTGCAGATGCAAGCTTTTGCGATTCTCCGTACCACTTGTCAGTAAGAATAGCCACATCTAAGTTGATAAATCTCATGCCCGCTTCCTTTGCAGTAGCTTTGGCAATTAATGTTTTTCCACATCCTGGCGGTCCATGCAAAAGTACACCTCTTGGAGCTTGCCAAAGTTTTGATTCCTTAAACAAATCGCGATGTCGCACAGGTAACACAACGGATTCACGAAGATCCTGAATTACTGAATCTAAGCCAGCTATATCGCTCCATTTAACTGTTATGTCGGCTGGGACAATGAGGTGTGATGCAATCATCAATTCATAATCAGTAAACGTTTGTAGATTAACGTTAAAATTATTTTCTTTACTTAATCTAAAAAAAAACGTACAATTAGTTTTACTAGGTTTAATTTTAAAAAGTACATCAAACCTTTTTAATTGTTCTTCGGCAAGCAATTTAGCTTTCTTTTTGTTTTTACTGGTTGGATCTAACTGGTTCATCATCCATTTCACAGAGTAATATGTTATTACAGAGGCTATAGAGATTCGCAGGAACATTTGAAACATATGTCCGCGAGTTATTTCTGAGCCTCCAAAATTAAAGTGATCCATTTGTCCTTATTTGATTACGGATGATTAACTTAGTAAAACAACATTTAAATACATATAAACTCGGAATAGTGATGACAAAATATCGATAGAAAGCATTCGATTTTAGCCCCAGATATGTATCTGCTGGATTTTATTTTGTAAAAATAGTTTTCACGCACCGTGTAGGCTTTTGTAAGTAAGCAATAGTTTAAAATTTAAGGATGTCTTTATGTATTCAATATATATTGAAGCTGAGTCATGTATCTATTCGTAGCAAAAATTGCTTCCATAATTTGACACGCTGTTATGGGGAACCTTTCTAAATGTGATGGCTAATCGCCTGTCAGGTATGGTCAAAACGAAATGCAATATCCGCAAGCCTTGGCTATGAATAATATTAAAGTTCTATTGATCTAAAATTAATTGTTGATATTCCCTTTTCCGATAAGACATTTGTGGGAACACATCCTCAAAAATATCGATAAATCACAAACGTGTCTTAATCAAGGGATTCGGTACACGCGTCGTACCGTCTCGCCAAAAGGTTGAGTTTGTGTGCCCGTTATCCGTTATAATATGAAAGGCAAAGGTAATTAAATCAGAAGGGTCTTCTTAGCATCACAAACCTCTGAAATAAAGCAAAATTTCCTTTAGTAATTTTCCTCAGTATGTCCATAAAGAAAAAAAAGAGTTATTTTACTGTTGTTCCATATGCGTGCGATAGACCGACTAATTACCGACAGTAATGTCTCTGCAAGTGAATTTGCAAGCTTAAATTATAAGCTGTATACTTCTACCTCTGATGGGGTTTACAATTCAAAAGGCAATTAATGGTTGAGCTACATATACTAAAACATTCGAAGTAAATTGCACTCGCCAGCACAGAGCTTAGGCCAGCAACAAATACAACTAATAATCAAAACAAAAGCTGCATTCAATGATAGAAGCTACTGCATTCTATTAATTTATTGTATTTCTGCCCAGTTGCAAAGTCTGATCCTCCTTTTCACTTACTTTCAATTTTCAAGCAGCACCGCCAACTTTTACAATTGCTTATATTTGGATAAGAAAACGACTTTTCTCAAATAGGCTTATTTTCTTAGACTTCTTTCTATGAAACTAAAAACATATATTAATGGAAAATAATTAAACTCAAATAGCAGCGCATCACACAACACACTATACAATACAACCGCATTTGAATTTGAGTTTAAGGAATTCAAAAATATACGCATATTTATGTATTGATGCACGTGTATATACTTTGTGGTAGCTTATGTTATCTTCAAAATTTTTTCAGTTTTTTATTTGATTTAGAGAGATGTAGTCGAAACTAATAATCATATAACTTATGTAATTTATTTCCCTACTAATATAATCCGATGGATAACAATGGTTTATTTTAATATAAAAAATGCTCAAAATAATTTATATTTTAATGATGAAGTTCTTGCTCAATTATATAATTTACAATTGAATTTAGAGCAATGATGATGTTAAACATAATTCAATACACAAACTCGAAAGAGTTCTCAGTTTAGAGTGTTGGACGTGTTTTACTTGTGCTGTTCACACAGGAACACTTGACACCGAGTCTCACTTAGACCCTCGGTAAAAATATATCTCACACCATATTGTTCAACTGCAACCAGCAGCATAAAAATAGATAGCGCAAATGTGGTCGCTTAAGATTCTAAACGTGACCTATGCTAAGAATTATCATGTTAGAATAATAAAAAACAAGTGTAAAAAAGACCCTAATTAAACACAATAGCTTATGACCGCTGCTGCCGATAATGCATTGACAGTCGACCTAAAATAACACGCTCTGTTAGTATATAAGACCTAGGATTCGTACGAATAAATCAGTATCTTACAAGTACTCAAACGTTGAACACTCTAGTTCATGTGCACCAAGATTTTTAAATATTTTTGCGCTTTAAACCTGCTTTTTATTTCTAAATTTTGAACTTCTTGTGCTTTATTTAAAAAGCTTTTATAACTTGTGCAAAGTGTTATCTGTTGTGCAGAGTAAGTCTGTTAATTATTGCATTTATTAAACGTGGCGTTAGTTCCGTGTTGTTGTTATAGCCTGTTTTGATTCTTTAGCCTTGGTGCTCCCCTGTGCATACACTTGTTTGTGCGTGTGTTCGCTGATGCATATTTCTGCTTGTGCATCGCGCTCTCGTAAATGCTTGCTGTTGCTTTTCGCTCCAAACAATTTATTTTTGTACGAATAGTTTTTTTTTGAGCGTTTACTTGCTCTACTTTTGTGCACCGAGATTCGTTTCGTTCTGCGCTCCTGCAACTTCGGCTTACCTTTTAACGCTGGTGGAAATTATGTCGTGCTGTAAGAAACCTTGCACGTTCAAGCAGGCTGATGATTCTGCACTTCCGGAATTGGTTAATTGCTGGTTGTGTGAGAATATGTGCAGGACTCCCTGGGCGTGATTGCGACAAGATTGCTGCAATTGCCAAGAAGGACTGCGGCGGCTTGCGTGGTTCGTGCCCAGCATGCATCGACAGGCAAATTGATTTCTCCACAATGTATAATTCTGTGAGAAATCAATTCTTAAAACTGAATAACGTGGTAATTTTGACCCGAGTTTTGAGTTGCTTGGAAATACGAATTCGAGTCTCCAACCAATCGCCGTTTGGAGCCACAATTTTTGCAGTTGCTCTCTCCGTCTGTACAGACACCTACGCCTCTTTCGTCCCTGCCTAGCAACTTTATCTCTGTTGTCATAATCGCCTTCTCCGTGCGACTTCCCAGCTATTACCCCTGTTTTATCCCCTGCAGTAGTCCCATTCGACCCCGTTCCTAAACTTTTCCCAGTTAGCCAAACTGCCTCAGCCCCGTCAGCTCCTACTTTAACTGTTGTTGCCCCTCGTAGGCAAGTTTTTGTGTCTCGACTTTCGTCTGACACCACTTCTGAGTCATTGGCAGCCTATATTGCTAGCAAATCTTCTGCTAGCGTGTAATTTACTAAATTTAATTTATTCACATGCCCGTGTAGTCATGTATGCGGACGATGTGAAACTTATTCTATCATACACTAATCCCCTATTTCATTCTCGTCTACAAGACGATTTTAACGCTATGCAACGTTGGTGCTCGGCCAATCAATTGCATCTAAATTGTTTAAAGTGTATGTTTATGACCTTCAATCGCACTACACCTTATCTTGTCAGCTATACAATTGACAATATTCCATTGCAACGTATACTAACAGTTAAGGATCTAGGCGTTCTTTTTGAATCTAAACTCAACTTCAATCTGCATATAGATACCATCGTTAATGAGACAAAAGGTGTACTTGGATTCATTAGACGATGGTCTAAAGAGTTTAACGATCCTTTTATAACGAAACTTCTGTACATCTCTCTTGTTCGCCCTATCCTTGAATACTGCTCTTGCATCTGGTCTCCGCAGTATATCAATAGCCAGGATCGTATTGAATCTGTTGAGAAGCAATTTCTGCTTATTACCTTACGAGGTTTAAATTGGGACCCTAATCTTCGGTTGCCATCTTACTCCAGCAGACTGCTTCTTCTTAATCTTCCGTCGTTAATCAACCGTAGGACAATTCTCGGTGTTGTCTTACTACATAAGTTGATTGTTGGCGATATAGATTCTCCTTTTCTGTTAGAGCGTCTTCAATTCTCTGTTCCGTCCAGACCAACTAGAAATTATCGCCCCTTATTCCTATCTACGTGCACAATAGACTACGCTCTGGTCAATCCTTTTCGCGTGCTTTGTAAAAATATTAATAGTTTACATCACGTTTTCTCTACCGAACTTTCTCTATCCCTAATAAAATCGTTGCTTTCAGGATACCTTCGGGAAGTCACTGACCATTCCCAGCTATGACCAGGGGCATAGCTTGCCGGACCGGCTATAAATTTTTCCCCACCGGGTCGATGATTTCCCATTACTATCTCTCTATCCTATCTACCTATCATTCTATATATCTTGTTTAAATTCATTTACTTTATTAATAGCTTCTTTCTTTCTTTTTCCCCTATTTATTTTATTTTCCTAATTAATATAGTAAATTACGATTATTTTTAAATTATACTTAAGAACACTATTTTTTCTACTAACACCCTTCTTCTTAGCTGTACTTAGGAGCGCGCCTCGTTCGTAGTTATCTGGCATTGGCTTACAATTGCATTTAGTTCAGCGCCCTGATCGCATGTGCATGTATCGCAAGAGCAGCGTGTTCGCCTATTCTGAGTCGGCTTGCCGGCTGTAATTTTGTAGCTTATGCTTTTTTGAAAGCTTATGTCTCAGCTCGCTGGTATCTTTCGTTTTAGTTCTGTTTTGATAAGCTATCAGTCGACACTCGACCTATCAATAAACATGCTCCAGGACTTACGGTTAAATCATTCGTTTTATTGCTGAGCCTCAAGGCCGGCTTTCTACATAAGTGAAGTCGAACATCGATTCACGCTGCGAGTCCGCCACCGGGACACCATTACTGGAACACCATTACTGGATTTATCATAGATGCCGTATAATTTATACACACTCCTGCAAACAGTATTATCGTCTTCGCCCTTTAAGTTGTGAGAATGCAGAGGCGATGAGAATTTTGTCGTTCCTAATTTTGTGAAAATCAACTGCATTGTAGCATCTTATTATATGGCACTACTTACCTTGGTATTCATTGTTTTTGGTATTATTTTGTGGACAAAGTTTTTGCTTAATTAAAAAATAAATTATTTACTCTCAAAATCACTAGTAAAAGATGATTTAAATGTTCATAACATATGTATGAATATTCACTAAGTAACAAGACATAAGGCTTCACAATAAATGTCGCTGACGCGCCGTGTGCGTATCCCTTTCACTTAAATACCCTTAACTGCAGAAAAGAAAATATCCACAAGAAAATAGAGTCATAACAACATAAGTAGCTACATATTTTTGTTTTTGCCTATAAGTGCTGCTTTTTAGAAACGTAAGAGAGAAACGGAAACAAACAAAGTCGCACTTAAAAGGTATCGGTTTTTGGAATGTAAAGATTTTCGTTAGTTCATGGGCATATGTACGTGTAGACATTTAAAACAAAATTAAGGCATGGAGGTCACCATGTTTCATTCCATTAGTTTTAATTCGACGCTATAGAGTATCCTAGGTGTTAAATTCAACAACAATTTCTCTTTGAACAACAAATTTTAAGCTATGTGAAGACTTTTTCTAGTCCTATTTAAATAAGAAAATTATAAGGATGAACGTGGTAATGACGATAAAAAATAACTGGAAGAAGAGTGTCTTATTATCCTGCGTTGTTGGATATGGGATCTCAACCTTAAACACTAAAATAGAGTACGTGAATGATTCCAAATATGAATGTATTTTAAATTGTAGATAACCATGTTTCAGAATTAAGCGCTATATGAGCAAGTTCTCAACTGATGTTGCCGTTTTTAGTCAAAAGTCCGAATCCCCGAAAAATGTTCTTGTTATTATGAATCCAATCGCAAATAATAAAAAGACCGAAAGTTTGGTAAAGATTATGCATCCTAATATCACTTGAGTACAATTAAATTTAATTCACTTTTTTTGCAGTTTAAAAAGTATTGCGAGCCCATATTACATTTAGCTGGGTTTTCTGTTGAAATTCTTCGAACGAACCACATTGGACATGCTAAAGCATATGTCGAAGAAATGAATACATTACCTGACGCTATTGTTGTGGCAGGAGGAGATGGTACAAAGTCCGAGGTTATTACCGGCCTTTTGCGTCGACAGGGAGATGTCTGTCCCGTTTCCTTACTTCCCCTAGGCCGCGAAAAGCAATCTTTATTCAAGAGCTTTCAAATAACCAGTAAAAATGATGTTGAATATGTGGCAAAATTGTCTAACGCTCTAATGCCTTTGCTAAAAAATCAATTTAGGTACGCTGATGTGATCCAATATGATGTTCTCTCCAATGACGTTAGCGATGGCAACGCTAACTTAAAACCGATTTTTGGATTGAATGGGCTATCATGGGGCATCTTAAAAGATATTGACTCCTCGAAGGATAAATATTGGTATCTTGGTCCGCTAAAACACTATATGGCTGCGTTTTTAAGATCCTTTTCCGCAAGCTCTGATTGGGATTTAGAGACTGATTATGTATACACACCTCCGTGTCGCGGCTGCAGTAACTGCTATGTTCAAACAGAAAATGCTAGCAGTACAGGTTTTTTCGTGAGTAAACTTGTCAAACCTCAAAACCTAGATAAGGTTTCGACACAAAAACAGATTAAAAACGATAGCTGTGCTACCAATCTTCATGGTTTTATAAAGTCAAATCAAATTAATATAACCCTCAATCAAAATGATGAAAACTTTGCAGAACTGGAGAGCAAATTCATAAGCTCCTTACAGCCGGGATGGGACTTTATTAAGAATATTCCGAACATTACCAAAAAAACCATTGAACCTAACTTGATACTTAAAAGTAGAACGATCAAACTTTATCCATCAGATAGTACTTCCCCAATATTCTATTCTATCGATGGGGAGGAATATGAACCCCGCCCCATTCAAGTATCTGTTGTTCCTAAAGCTATTAAAGTATTTTGTTAATTCAATGTTGAAGTTTATTTTATCGAATATACAAATAATTTATTATTTTAAAAGTACTTAGTATTGCATTATGTATTCACAGCAAAATTCATAGTGAAGCGGAAGTACCGTGAAAAATTGATAGTTCTAGGTCAATCCACAAAATGATTGCGGATTTTTGAGGTTCACCTTGCCGGACACTTCCGACTGGACTGACTATGCTGACTTGTTTATCTATTAGGAGCGGTTACTAGTTATTTGACTTTATTTTCAATCCGGATACTAAAGTGCCAAAAAAATATATGTGAGCACCGAAGCATAAAAATCTGCTTTCAGAATGCCGATAACCATAAAGAAACATATTCCCTCTGTCCGGCTGTTTCTACAAATAAAAGAGTCAGCAAAATCCCGAGTGATATCACTAACCACACAACATTTCCCTTCAAAAGGAAAAAAACGAAAAAGGTCATGCGATGGCCACCAGAAAAAGATGACTTCTAAAGATCTGATGAATTTTACACGGTAGATTGGTTCCAGAAAAAACCGTGCAAAAAAAGACATGCTAAAATAGGTGATCGGTTCCTTATCTCTAAAACCAATTTAAATTATTGAAAAACATGGGTTTCTTAAGAACAAGTCATGCTTATTTTATTAAATCACACATATAATGGGTATTTACACAATCATAATTAAAGAAAATGTATGACAAGTTCAGGAACTGAAATAAAATTGTATAACAGCTATTTTGTTAACAAAATAGGTTATTCAATTTTTAAGGTAAGAGAAAAAATTAAAATAATCATAAATACAGGAGCATAAATTGCTGTCATCATCAGTTACTCGCATTCGCATGCTTCAAATGCGTATAAAATCACTATCATCGCTGGAAAATTTTTGAACTGGAATTTCTCTTGCTCGTTGTGCATCTATATTTTTATACTCTTGCAGAGGGTATTTTAATTTTGTCGTGAAATGTGTAACGCATAGACATCTCCGACCCCGTAAAGTATATATATTCATGATCAGTGTCAATAGCCGAGTCGATATAGCCATGTCCGTCTGTCTGTTTCTTTGCGAACTAGTCTCTCAGTCTTAAAGCTATCTTTATGAAATTGTCGGAGCCAGCTGGATCGGACCACTATATCGTATAGCTGCCATAGGAACGATCGGTCGAAAAGTAGCGTCTTGTATAAAAAACATTTTGTTTATTAAGATATCTTGACCAAACTCGTCATTTATTATTTTTCCTATGCTCCCCATGCATATGCAAAATCCTATATATCATAATAGCTGCAATAAGAACGATCGGTCGAAAACTAAGGCGTTGTGTGGAAAATTTTGTTTTTATGAAAAGGTTGGGTCTGCAAGGGTATTAAGTCTTAAGATAGCCTTTCTTTCTCGTTAACAGTGAACTGTTGCTACCTCTTTGTACAATTCTTTGTAACGAGCCATACAAGAATTCACCTCACGTTGGAATTGTGCAGCTCTTTCGATATTTGGATCGTTTTTGACGAAATGGTACCCTAATTTATTTGCAAGTTTAAGTCCTTGATTTAAATTTGTAGTAAATTTAGCAGGTTCTTCAGTATCACTGCTTTCTATAGAATTAGCATATTTTTTCAGCCTTAAAACCACCAGCAGTCTTGCGGTTTGGCCACATATGTTCTTGGCAAATAAACCTAGTTTCGTCTGCGTGAAAATCCTGATCTGGACTGTATGCACCATCGGCGATTCTTTTTTTACGTTTTAGTGGAAATTCTTTGGCAGCTTTCTGATATCCAGAAGCAATCTCGCCCTTGATTTTTATGTTTTGAAGCACATGCCTCCACCATCCTGTGTTTGCACAAAATATTTATCATTTTATAAAATCTTAATGCTTGCTGGTATTGTTTCCGTCTACAGGAATCCTTTTTTGTTCATTGTCCTCAAGCCATATTATAAGCGCTTTTTCCATTTTTTCTATAGTAGCATCTCTAGTGTATAATGAAGAGCTAACAGATAGTTTCGTTCCAGAATTGTATAGAAAGTTTGCAAAATATTGGCATATTTCAATTACTCTGACAAGTAAATTTGCTGGTAAGCACAAAAAGGGAATTCCCCTAAATTTGTAATACGAACATATTTATCAAAAATTAAATTTGACAAAAAAAATTTGAAGCCCAAAATATTTTGCATCGTTCTAAATGGTTTTAAATCGTGTAAAAGAATTAAATTTTTTTTTTTAAGCCGTGTTAAATCAAAACCGTGTAAAACAGAATAAGGTGTATTTATCATTGTGAAATTTCTTAACGAATAGTCATACATTGCATGCCGATCAAAACGAAAACATGGAAGTCTATGCTGTCTATATGTGTAATTTCATCTTTCTTGTAATTTTACGACGGCTTTTTCGTATTTTCCATCTAACACAAGGCAACATTTTAAAGGTGCGTGTCATTTGTGAAGTGCAAAGTTAAGTATGATACCGATATACATTAACAAGTGAATAATATTTCGTTCAAATCATCATTATTAAAGTTCAATTTAGCATTTCTAGAAACTTTGTAGATGAGTTTTCTATTACAGGTAATAAATACAATATATATTTATTCAATTTTTATTAAATTTTTATATGATTGAAAATTCAATTTTTATTTCTATATTGAATTTTGAAACAAGAGCTGTCTTTTATACTTGGTAATATATCATATGTTTGATCCAATCCAATCATAAACATCACTCTTTGCCCGGCGAATTTGGCGGATTTTTAATTTGATAATATTTTGCTTATATATGAGAAGCTTAGTGGAACTAATAAATTCTGTCAATATATCTAAATAAGCAAAAAGGTTTTTCATACAACAACTTACTTTTAGACCGATTGTTCCCATGGCGGCTATATGATATAGCTGACCGATCTAGCCGGCATAGGTACTGCATGCAACAGAAAGAGGGACGTATGCAAAGTTTCATTAAATTTGAGAGACTAGTTCGCATAGAAAAAGACAAAGAGTCATAGGTATATCGAGTCGTCTGTTGATACTGATCAAGAATATACAAACTTTATGGGGTCAAAATTAGAATACCCTCTGCAAGGGTATAAAAACAAAGTACAATAGCAGCACATACACATAGCGCAGAATACAATACAATTGCAATTGGAATGCTGTTTATTGAATTCAATAAAGACACGCATGAATGCATATGTGTACATGTATAAATTGGCCGATCTATGCACCAATAAAACAAGTGAGTTTTTAATTCGTTTGTTTATTACCGGCCAGTCTGCCACAGTCGTTCCAAAATTAGGACTGAAAATACAAAGAAGCAAAAGCTAAAAGTAAACCTAAGAACTCCGCCTGTAGAGCGCTGCTGTTGCTGTGACCAACTTCGTGGTCCGTGGTCTCAAGATTCACGAGCTACTACAGCGCGAGCAAAAGCTTGGAGAAGGGGCGGAACTAGCGTGTCTGATAAAAATAATCAGAAAAGGTCTGGGAGAAGCTAGATACGTATACGCTTCACGGTCGATGAGTTCCGGCTCACTCATGATTTGAGTCCCAGTGGCGTACATTCACGTGATAAAATGTCAGCAGGGCGGCACATGATGCCTGGTCATGCCTTTGGTGCGTTCGTGTCGAATCCTGTTGGAAACTAAAAAGTTAGTTAGTCAGTCCAACAAAGAAATTTGCATTGGTCCTGAAGGTCTGCGGCGACGTTGTTGATTAACTCCGAAAGTATGGGCGCTGCTAAGAGTTCAAGCCTCGGGATCATTATTGTTTTTAGGGGGCCACTCCAGATTTGAAACATAGAAGATGGGATGCGACAACACGTGCATCTCAGATCTTATATAGATACAAGCGCCAGGTGTAACCGTCCCTGCATTACAAAATCCTTGTATCTCATAATTTTCTAGAGGCATCGCGGCAAATCGTAGCAATTTAAGACTGCGAACAAATGAAAGTTGTGAAGTGAGCTAAACCCAAACTGAATGTAATGATTGCGGTCGACTTTCGTGCCAGTTGACCTTTTCCGTCCAAAGTGCTTGAAGACAAATTTTCAGCTTGGTGATGATGGGTGAGATGAATCCCAGCGGTCTACGATCCGCTGGCTATTGTTGACAATATGTTTCGTTACGTCCCTGAGCCTTTGGGTATTATTTCTGAAAATGTAAAGAGCAAATTGTCAGAGCTGGGGTTCCAGGCTAAGCCCAGAACTTAAGCGATACTGGTGCCGTCATGTAACTCCATCATTTTATCCCTATCGGACTCCGATTTACCCTCGAGAGCAGCAGGCTCGTTCGAACACCATAACGTATTTGAAAATGGCTTTTTGCTTTACTTGATGTCGAATTTGACTGGCAAATCGTCGCCATAGAAGTTCCTGCGGGATGGCAACCAGCAGAAACTTGTGCTCCTCGTCGTAAGTTAGATGTTACATCGTACGGATAGCTAAGAACACAGCGGGCTGTTGTTTTCTGTATCCAAAGAGTAAGTTTTAATTCGGTCATAAGAAGCATTGCTGAAATTGGTCTGGAAGTGTTATGCGCACGCAGATATTACCGCAAGCTGTAACCTTCAAAAGATGAAATCTAAGCAGTGTGTTAAAGATCTTTGGCTGAGTGGATGGACCAGCTAGCAGCAAATCATTTAGGGATGAGTCTGATGTCGACATAGCTGATCCGACGAAAACGACGCGCAATTTCGTTAATGCGCTGTCCGGCTTCTCCACGCAGTGATGCGGCAAATAAAACTCAGGTGTAGCCTGCTCTTTAGTAATAAACGACGAATGCCCCAGATTTATATATTTTTGCATGAACGCAAAATATTTATTCTTTAACTGGGGATTCTTGCTAAGCTTGCACTGAAGAGTTTTGAAGCGGCTTAGAGCGCTTTGATAATAACCATTCAAAGCATCGAAGTTAGTTTTCGCAGGCATCCGCACGTAATATTGGTTTGTAGAGGTAATTGCTCACAGAGAGCGTCTTCATCAGAAAGGATGGGTGCGAAGCCACAGTCCACCTCCCAAAATCTTTTGCGATGCAGGACAGCGAAATCTCTGCTCCACCAAAGACAATGCACCCTAGCTTTCGAATCTGATCAACACAAATGTCAAGCGACTGAGCAGAAATATCAGACAAGTTAGGGGCTAAGTTGTCAGCTGATGTTTTTTGGCGAGCCGGTGATGAAGTTGAGCTGAGAAGCAGTGTCTGGCTACGCAGCCAAAACAGCTGGAGCCACCTCGCAACTGATAAGAACAGCATCTTACTTATAACCTTGCTTTGCGAAGCAACTGCTTAAATTTCACTCTTATCATTATTAACATTTATCTAGCGCTTTTCGCTGCAAGACAACTAATAATGCTAAGGCCTCGACGCTGCGCATCGAGTTAGTTAAGTTCTTTCGCTTCGTGCAGTTGGTACACATCGGCCCCTTGCATTATTCAAGGAATTGTCGCTCCGCTAAAATCGTCACGCACCAATTCCCATGTAAACTCTTGTAAATTAAAGTTAAGCATAGACCAATTCAGGTCTGCCTGCTTTTCGAACCAATATACAAACTAATTGAAACTCAATTCATAAAATCGGCTCAATTAATTCTAGTGGGAAAGCTATTGAAAAAGCTCGATAGCGCAACACTTTGGTGACCCCGACGTGAATTTTCATCTTTAGTTATTTCATTATTATTATTTTAGATTATAGAAATAAAGTTAAAAGATGAGCAACCTGGCATTTCGTTTTAGTGCGGCTTTTAGTGGAATTGATGAGTGCGGCCTCAGTGTTATGCTGAAGCAAATCGAGCGTCTTAAAGCCTCATTTGAACGTTCTCAGATTGATGAAGTTGGTTGCCAATTGCGTGAGGACCTCGACAAATTAGCTGTTTCAATCGATCATTTCAACATTTCGCAACCGTTTGGTCCGTTTGGTGACCGCTCAGACACAGAAAAGCTGCAGCATTTTCGATGGTGCCTTAAGGATTCAGCGCTGGACGCAATTCCATCACTGGAAATAACAAACGATAATTATGCCATAGCACTAAATATAGGTTTTGGAGCAAAACAAGGTTGCGAGTCGTTTTCGATGGCTCAGCAGCCACTTTGTCAGGATATTCATTAAATGAATTATTGGTGTCTGGTCCTGTTATTCAGAGCTCGTTGCTTCACGTCCTTCTTCGCTTTCGTAATTTTACGGTCCAGAAGATATTGGAAAAATATATCGCTACGACCAAAGTGGTGCTTAAGTAAAGCTGCTGTATTGGAAGGGTTACCAGAAGATGAAGGACAATCTTCTCTAAAGTTTAATGATAGGAGCTACATCAACAAAATTCTTTGACTCGCTTGGGATTCAGCGTTGGATCGATTGCTGTTTTCTTTCTTATCCATTCAACGGAGATCCAAATCATCTAAAAGATAAATTCTCTCGCTGATAGCTCGCTTGTATGACCCGCTTGGACTTTTAGGCTAAGGCTAAAATCTTTTTTGAATGTGCTCAAGAGGTTTGTCTCGATGTAAGGCAGGCCATCTCAGATATAGTCGGATATCGCTACCAACTTTGTCGGCGAAACTTATATTGCGGCCTTTTAGGAAGCAGCAGTGAAGACAGCTAAGCAATTTTAATATTGTGCTGTTAGCGCTTGTGTACACATCTTCGGATAGAATAGCATATATAATTAACTACTTTTTCAGAGAATCCAGCAGATCTAGATGTGCTCACTTGAGCTCATTTCTTCATTTGTTGAGCCCAATGTGACGCACCTTCATTTCAATCGTCTGGATGGCTGGATCGATGTTACGCGCTACATATTTCCAACAAATATTTTGGTCCCGCTGCTGTGAACAATATTTAACTCTGCTTCAGCAGCGCTCCATATGGCGCACTCCTTACTTATATCGTTGCTCTGCGAAGCAACTGCTTAAGTTTCGCTCCTATAATTATAAACATTGATCTAGAGCTCTTCGCTGTAACGATCATTTAATGCCCTAGCATTAATTAATGCTAAGGCCTCGACGCTGCGTATCAAGTTAGTTAAGTTCGTTCGCCTCGTGCAGTTGGTACACATCGGCCACATGCATTATTCAAACAACTATAGATCTGCCGAAATCGACACGTACCACTTCGGCTTCGCTTGCCTTTGTAAATTCTCGTAAATTAATAATAATAAGCACAGGCCAATTCTGCTTTTCGTAACTTATAATTAATATAAAAACAAATTAAAGCACAGGAAATAAAAGCGTTTTAAATAATTTTTGGGGTGCAAGCTATTAAAAAAGCTCGATAGCGCAACAAGCAGAATCGAGCAATGCGCGGCCAGAGCGGCTCTTGGCGTATACTATAACAGTGGGGAGCAACACGTACTCGGCAGGCTTGACGTTCAGGGCTTCAGGTGCGAAATCAGAGTTAGTGGAAATGAGGGTTAATGAGATTTGTGGCAGCGTAGACGGGATATGACAAGGCATATCCCTAGCGGACTTCGAAATTTGTGCACTTTGGTTAAACGTGTGACTTGAGTTTTGACTCAGTTTGTGCAGTGAAGATAGGTGCTTATATTGACAATCCTACAATGTCCTGATCGGCACTTCTTCAAGCTATGGCCGTTTCGTAAGCAATTTAGGCAAACGTGATTCTTTTGGCAGTCTTTGATGTTGCAGTTTTTCAATCTTATTCAGATCTTCATTATTTCCGATGACTGTGATATAAATATCGTAGAAATCAGGCCAATTCTCGTAGGCACAGCTTAGCCTGCAATTCGGGTAAACAAAACTGACGGCCAAGCCACTGTGACATTGCATTTGATTCCTTAATGTTTCCGCGGATTGCAGTAGAGTTTGGGCAAGTCATTCGAGCCCTGTTTACAGACTTCAGATGACGAGTGAGCTTGGATTTAGTATCGCAGTATAGCTGAGTAAATTCTGCACGGCCGTCTGATGCTAACTTCATCAGCTGAACTTTTACGAGCTTGAACTGGGAGTTCTGCTGACTTCCATGTGGTCTACCTAATCTATTCGGACCATTATATCGGTTTCGTCGAAGTTTTCCATATCTTGATGCACACTTAGCCCTGCATAAGTCTATTCCGCTTCCTTCAAATTTATCTTGGTCTGTAGAAGGCGAACTTGGTGGTTTTTTTGTAGCGAGTGTTCACTGAACTTAGTCTTGCAAACTAGGAAAAAAGGCACGCGAAAGCGAAAATCAAACGGTTGCAAAACAGCAGAGCCGATCACAGTTAGCTTCGTTCATGTATATGTATGTATGTATCGCTAGCTGTAGGGAACCGAACTGCTATGTGTGTGTGTGCACTTGGTTGAAGGTTTCTTTCGAATGTGGGAATGGTTGTGTTTAGCACTGAACTGCATTAACCAACTTTCTTATTATTGAGCCGACTTGCCTTAAAATAACGCGATATAAAATGAATACATCGATTTGTAATAATTTTGGCATAACGAAAAAGGGGCAGGCTCAAACCGATACGAGTGCGTGTGTGTGTGACTGACTGTGGCCGCGTTGTATACGAGAAAATTTTACTAACGAGGATTAGTAAGAAAACGAAATATAAATCAAGTCTGGGTCGCGAAGGTCGTATTTTTGTGACATATTCAAAAGAAGTCCACTAGAAATCGCTGCAACAGGATTTCTTTCGACACAACATAATGTACGCTAAGGTTAGCATAAAATTCTTTGTCACGATCAATTTTATACTTGATTTCACGCAGGATCGGGTCGAGGATTTGCGTCGGTGACTGGCAAATCTATGGGCAAAAGGCCAAGCCCAAGCACCCCGAATCGGAAAGGCGCTTTAAGTCTTAATGAGATTCCATGGCACTTATCGGGAAATCTATGGAGCACGCGGTACTTGGCGGTAATTGTAACGAGTCAGGGGTCTCTCATTCTGTTGAGAATTCTCCGAATATTCCGCCTACCAACGGAAACGATGTCATGCCAGAGCAGGTCAAAAAGCATGGCATTCGGTTTGATAGACAGGCCGATCCTATCTCTTTCTCGGGGGCCATCGAAGAACGGGAAATCTCATATGACATCGAGTAGTTTGTTTTTTTTATATGATTGGCTAACCTACATGATGGTTCATTTCGAGCAGATTGACCTTAAGCTGTTGCCGGTTACGACACGAAAAAAAAGCTGAGTGGGCTCCCCAGAATACAAGTTTTACGTGCGGTGGCAAGCTTTTTCGTCCTTGTCCAAACTAATACAGCTTGTCATTACCTCCGGCGAACGAGGTAGGTAAAACATTCCGAACTACTCCGCTACGCTCTATTTCGGTCGGGATGGCCTCCATTGGAGTAAGCCCCGGAACACAAACTTAACAGTGCCAGGAATGTAGGTTTTTTATTTATCACCTGGGGGTAATGGGCGGTTCAGCAGCTTCCCCCGAGGAGGTAATCCCGGAGGTTCAGCTGGGAAAGAACACCGAAGAGGTAATCCCCGGGTTGCAGATAGGTAAGGGAGCGTTTCCAGGACAACAATTAGGGAAATTCACCAGGGCGAGATACGAACACCAGATTGGGAGCGTACTGGGGCTTCGGAGGAAAAAAGAGAGAAAAGGGACAAGACGACAATAAGCAGAAGAGACAGGAAATCGGGGTCCGTGTGTGGATCGGTACTCAGGAGCGCGAAGTTGGGAAGAGTTGCCGGATCCTACTGGCAGAGAAATCTTTCTCGCACCCCATTAAAAGTCGCGTTTGGAGTTTGCGTCGAAAGTTGCGAAGTTGAAGGGTCAGGAGAGGGGAGTAAAGGCAGTGACCAACAGACCTGGAAACAGAACTGTAAGGGTTTCTAGGGGAGGACTTAGCTCTGTTCGAAGGCGTATACCATTTAGCCAGCTATTGATTGTGATGAAGGACAAGAAGCCCCTGGAGCAGAGATACCAGAGACTCCTGACGATACAACCGATCCGAACAGGTGCAATCGTCCATCCCAAAGCCGCTTAGTCCACTAATCGTGCTAGTAAAGAAGAAGACTTGGAAGTGGCAAATGTACCAATGGTGAGTGATGCCCTTTAGCATATACTTCGTTTGTGTCCCTTTCCAAAGGGCCGTGATGGGCCGGCGATGACACCCCCGCATTAGCGTATCTAGAAGAGAACACAAGGCCAACTTAAAAGAAGTGTCCCGATGGCTGAGAGAGGCCAACCTGAGTCTGGATTAGAATAAGTTTTCTTTCAGAATGTGTTGGTATACCTAAGACTCGTGGTGTTGACAATCCGGAGCGTGAGCGCGAAAGAATGGCAAAGCGATGCGACAATGTCTGGGAATGGGAATGGTATTGTGGTACCGGCAATCCGTGTTGAATTTTGCATCATTCGTGCAGTCGATGACCGCGTACAGCGAAGAGGACCGGGTGATCACGTAGGGAAAGTTTTGACGGCGGATTCCAACAATTCCGATACGGATAAAGAGTACGATCAATCTGAAGGTTAAGGTACTCCCTGCACGACTACCGCTTCGATATCATCACGGAATAACGGCGCTCAATTGGCTAATGGGCCCTAGACCTTTTCACCACGAGGTGATGAATGCGATACAGGGTCCAAAGAATGAACATGTGCATCACCCTCACATTGGGACAAAATATCGTAAGTAGCAACCCTGTGTAAAGAACACACAATGAAATCTAGGCATTGGCACTAGCGAGGACAATAATGAATAATACAGAAATAAAAGAGAAGATAAATAATAATTTCTTACTACGTATTTTTCATCTCTCTGTAAGCGTGACCCTGTAGGACTAATTTTCCTCATACCAGTTCACACGAGGAGCCCGGCGACACCCGCCTTCTAACTTGACTCACATCACACGTGGAGTTGATTTCATCGATACGGTTACCTACCCTTACCGAGCGTTATCCGAGGCAGAGTTCCCGGAGCGTAAGCTAACTGGTGGTCTAGCCTGAATCCATGAAGTATTTTTCCAGGTACTACCGCTAACGCCCACTAACCACAACTAGCAGAGGAGGAATTCTAGCGTCGTCAGTAGGTAGTTCGATTGCTATGCTAAAGGTTTTTTCGGCAGGTGCCCAATAACACTACTTTTCGGTGAGCTCACTGAGGAGCATGGGTTCACATATGCTGACATATATTTACATTCTAAATCTAGTTTATAACTCCACGTTGAACAGTTTAGTAAATAACAGTCAACACTTATTTTCAGTCGGCACTCAAATAAACAGGACAAAAACGAAGTAGATTCGGTTTCGCTCTCCATCAAACACTTTATTTCGTGCGATTGTGTACTCTGTTCGTGCTTTTGGATGAGCAATGCCGTTGTTGTGTAACAGTAAGATCTTAACAGGACACATTCGGTCGGTCGAACAGAAAAAACGAAAAAAGTGAAATCGACAAGTGTCGTTTTTTTTTGTTGTCGTGTGACGATATTAATGAAAACTAGAGCGAAAGAGAGCGAGAGAGAGAGAGAGAGAAAGAAAAAAAGGGCACGACACAATACAGTTATGCAAGTAGGCGAGCTATTTTATATGCACATACACATGAGTAGATGCATATATTCAAAGCTATAAGAAAACATATTTATAATTAGTTTATATATGTTTATGTGTATGTGTACTATTATTAAATATTAAGGTTTACAACTAACAATGCATGCAATTTGGTTATACGCACAGAAGCACACAAATGCATACATGCTTATCCCCAAAAGATACTTTGGTAGCTATTTTTTCTGTTCAGTGTTCGTGGAAAAACATGTCTGCTGCGTAGAAAAATAACTTTGTGTGTTTTCTTTCTCCCTTATTCATTCTGTCCGACAAAAACTGTTACTTTACAGACAACCCGAAAGTGTTGACTGTTATTTGCAAACTCTGATATTTAGTGAACAAATTTGTTTATAATGTAAATTTATGTAATGATTTGTATTATACCCTAAAGAAGATTTCCGAGCAGTCAAAATAAATTGGCTAATACAGAGGAACAACTTCTGAGGCGAAGCCGTCAGCTAAAAATAAGAAAGATCCTCAACGATTTTTATTTTTATCCGATCCAACTTAAAATTATTATACTCTTAATCCAAAGAAAATGGGTAAAATTGGTATAATGGTTTTGCACAAATGTATGTAGCAGGCAGAAGGGAGCATCTCCGAATCCATAAAGTATATATATTCCTGATCAGCATCAATAGCCGAGTCGATCTGTCCGTCTGTCCGTCACTATGTACGAACGCGTCGATATTAGAACATAAAAGAGGAAGAAACATGAAATGAACTGTGAGACGGCTACCAGGATTAGCGACCCCACAATTCTGAATCTACGGCAAGGAGCCGGCTTCCCTATGGCCAAGATCACGGCAAGGAGCCGTTGGCGGAAGGTTTAAATATAGTCATTTAAGTATAGCCATCCATATTATAATTAATTAGTAAAGTAAGTAGTAAAGAGGCAAGGAGCCGTTGATACTATAATAAATTTAATTAGTATTACTGAGCAAAGGGGCAAGGAGCCGTTAAGCGCATAGTTCGTATTGTGAATAAGATAAGAAGAAGCGCATAGTTTGAATTTAGCCGCCGGCCGCCGCTGTGACCGTGCGTTCGTGATCGGTTGCTCAACACCGTCTTCGAGAGCGCAACTTGAAGTCGGCGGCGAAGAGCGAAAGCTCCGAGGAGAAGTGGCGAAAGCTCGCGGCCAAGTTGAGCGGCCGAGGCGAACGCATGGCTCGCTAGCGCGCGTGCCGGTACTTTTGGAACGACTATCAGGGTGAGTAGATGTGCAGTGAAAAGAAGTGCGAACAACGAAACGCAAAAATGTGCAGCGGAGCGCTAGGGCTCCAAGACAGTGCGGCAGAGTTTTAGTTTAGGGAATATAATAGGGTAGTGATTAATAAACCAGTGAATAAAGTGAATGTGATGAGATCTACAAAGGTAATTGTGGCTTCTTGTATTCTCGGGCGGTCTCACTATTTCTAACATCGGGAATAGCCGATGTTCACCCTAACCTAGGTAATGCAGTTGGTGCGAGGCTACGGCCCGATAGCGTAGTTGGAACGTGGCCACGGCGCGGTAGTAGATATTGCGAGGCCACGGCCCGATAGTGTAGTTGGAACGTGGCTAGGGTCCGATAGCGTAGTTGGAACTCGACCACGGTCCGGTAGTGTAGATAGTGCGACGCCACGGCCCGGTAGTGTAGTTGGTACGAGGCTAAGGCCCGATAGTGTAGTTGGAACGTGGCCACGGCCCGGTAATGTAGATGGTGCGAGGCTACGGCCCGGTAGAATAGGTGGTACGAGGCCGCGGCCCGTTAGAGTAGGTGCTGTGAACATAGGGAGAGATATAGTTTGATCGGAACATTCACAGTGATTGCATATCCCTTTTTTTTATGACAATTAATATTATTTCATTACAGAAGATACATAAACAGGGCATTAACAAAAACAGGACCCGGACGAAAGAAGCCTGCCAGAAGTGGTGGCCGAAGGCCACCAAAACAACACGAAACAAGTAAGAGGTTCTAGTCGGGAGTTCCTGACTAGGGAATACCCTAAACCCTCTTTGCGGTGGTAGCTGGCAGGTGGCGATAGGTATAAAATGAAAGATACTTAACATATATATAATATTCTAGAAGCAACAACGGAGTAAGTTATCGATTATCGGAAACAAACTCGATCTGCGCAGGCACTAGGAGAACATCTAAAATTTGAGCTCTCTAGCTCTTATAGGTTCTGAGATCCTTGCGTTCATACATACGGACAGATGGACAAACGGACGGACGGACGGACAGACAGACGGACATGGCACATTTGCACAAATACAATACAATATACCCTTTTTACCCATTTTCAATGGGTTCAGGGTATAAAAATGTGTAGCGATCTGGCATCACAGAAATTGCTACATTACACTAATTTGTAACTTCACCAATATTGGCACAAATGTGTCAGTCATACCTTCTGCAGCCATAAGCCGACGTTTCTTGGCCACCGGCGAAAATCCTCTTTTTGCTTCTAACGGCACTACCAATAAAACGTATGGCTCAACCCGTCTCACTCTCGATCTTGGGTTACGTCGTCCATACACAGGGAACTTTTTCATTGCTGTCACAAAATTTCAAATCATTGGAGCAGATTTTCAACAGATTTTCTTCTTGTCAATATCAAAGATGGTAAATTAATCGACGCTCAAACTTTAATAACTCGTCATGGTGTCTGCAGTCTTCGATCTTCAACAACATTAAAACGATGAACGCATCCTGTTAGTTCGCCCGACTGCTGGAGGAATTCAAGGGCATCACACAATCAACTCTAGAAAATGTCGTTTTGATCAAACATCAATCGAGTTTCTTTGTCATTTGATGGCATGAAACCATTACCAGACAAACCCAAAACCATCATCGAATTTCCCTTGTCCACAGTCGCATAAGAATTGAAACGGTTTTTGACAATGATTTACTTTTATCGAAGATTCCTGCCAAAAGCAATCACTCATCAAGCACTCTGGCACAACTAATACCGGGCAACAAAAAAAAAACGACTCAACTCCAATAACTGGGACAGGTGACACGCTAAAATATTTTGAGGAATGTAAGCTTTCACTAACTGCAGCAACACTTTTGGTACATCCTGCTCCAGATGCTCAGTTATCGCTCAGCACGGACGAAAGCGATTAAGCCGTTAGCGCTGTACTGCACCTGATCGTCAACAATGAACTTCAGCCAATGGGATTTCAAAGCATTAAACTTACTGACGCACAACGCAAGTACAGTACTTACGATCGAGAGCTTCTTGCAATTTACCTTAGAAAATTGGTCCATACTGACCATTTACTCAAAGATCTGAAAAAGCTTCTCCACCTCAGCTTCGACAGCTAGATTTTATCGGACAATTGACGACATCTATTCTGCACATAGCAGGTGTCGATAACATTCCTGCTCAGTACCACTTCAACCTCCGAAGAGATAAGACGTGTTACAGCAAAACTAAAACCGCGACAAACAGCAAACCAAAACCAACACAAAGTTCAACAAACTTCAAACACTAA
This sequence comes from Drosophila littoralis, assembly GCA_018903485.1. Lineage (NCBI taxonomy): Eukaryota > Metazoa > Arthropoda > Insecta > Diptera > Drosophilidae > Drosophila > Drosophila littoralis. The sequence goes on along the minus strand of JAEIGF010000059.1, from coordinate 197,194 downwards.
ACGCAAACGAAAAACACAACAACAAAAACAGCATCAACAGTTATCGCGGGCATCTGCCCAACAATAACAAACATGCACGAACCACCGGACATAAGAACACACGGACTAAAACCCAACAACACAAACCTAGGCGAACCCAAGTACATAACAATAAAACGAAACGACAACAACACTTTTGAAAACGTTTCACCGTTCGTTATCAAAAAAACAATTGACTTCGCTTGCGATGGGGAAGTTGAAACATGCAAGAAAACAAAAGACGGCTCACTCTTAATCAAAACAAAAAACAAATTACAAGCTATCAAACTACTAAGACTAAAACTAATGACAAATATTGAAATCACTGCCACTGAACACAAAACTCTAAATTCCACAAAGGGAGTCATTTACTGCAACGAATTGCGCGGCATAGCCGAAAATGAAATACTCATGGAACTAAAAACACAACATGTAACAGAAGTTAGAAAAATCTTAAAAAAACCACCAACAAACACAAACTCTGATGAAAACAACACTATGCTAATAGAAACTGGACTCATCATAAAAACTTTCGGAACCTTGAATCTCCCAGAAAAAATAAGAATCGGCTACGAAACAGTCCGAGTGCGCCCGTACATCCCCTTACCCCTACGATGCAGAAAGTGCCTCCGTTTTGGTCATCCAACACCAGTATGTAAAGGCATAGAAACATGCATAAACTGCTCAAACGCAAAACATACAAATGAGAACGAACTTTGCAAAAACGAAAAAAATTGCCTTTACTGCAACAACAATCCCGATATCGATCACCAACACAGCCCCCTCGACCGCAAATGCCCTGCTTTCTTGAAACAACAAGAACTAACAGCTATAAAAATTACAGAAAAAACAGACCACAAAACCGCACTTAACATCTATAACAACCGACACGGCCAACACGTCAGAACATCTTATGCAAAAACTCTCACCAATACAACACAACACTCAACCATCACGCAAGCACCAAATAAACCAAATACACATACGACAACAAACACATCGCCAATCACCCAACTCACACCCCTTACTAAAACAACACACCAAACCATCTCAGCTGCACTGCACGCTCACAGCAGACTCAATGCAGCCTCTTACACAATATCATCAACCAAAACACCACCAGCACCATCACCAACATCTGCACAGCAACCTAACTCGATCGAACCAGAACCAGAAGACATGGATACCGACATCACCCACCACACCAAAGCAACAAACAAGCCATACACATCACACCTCACAGAAGACCTAAAAATCAAACTATATGCTGAAGATAAATCTAACAATCTTTCTACCGCCCTCAAAACAACCAAACCAAACACTGAAACCAAATCCAAAACCTCAAACAAAAACAAATACACAAACAACAGCGAAAGCGATTCCATATAAAAAAAAAAAAAACTTTATTTAAGTTAACACTTAACCTTAACTTAAACCTAAATCAAACCAAACCCATAACACTCATAACCTAAACTCAATTTAATTTAACCTAAACCTAAACCAACCTAAACCCATAACACCCAAATGTCAAAAATGTCACTCATAATACTTCAATGGAACATCAAGGGTTACACAAACAACTACAGTGAACTCTCAACTAAAATAAAAAAAATACTAACCACAAGTCATTTGCCTCCAAGAAACCCATTATTACAACACAAATACCCCCATCCCCGTCCCAATAAATTACCAAATCTACACAAATACAGCCTCCAACCGATTCGGTGGAGTAGCCATATTAGTCCACAAATCCGTACAACACACTCAATTAAACCAACCTAGACCCCTAGAAACTCTTGGAATAGAGATCATGTCCAAAACAAAAATCAGAATCTTTTCAACATACATTCCTCCCAACAAAACTTTTTCACTTAAATGTTTAAGCGACCAGTTTGAAACGCACAATACCAACACCAACCAAATTATACTAGGCGACTTCAATAGCTGGCACCACTCCTGGGGATCACATCAAGACAACAGAAGAGGCAGAATCCTATCCAAATTTATCCAAAACGCCAACCTCACTATACTTAACGACAACCTAACGACACAACACACTCACCCATATAGACCTTTCGTTATGCTGTTCCCAACTCACCCCCCTCACTAACTGGAAAATACTCGAAGACCTCCATGGAAGTGATCACTTCCCAATCCTAATCTCCCTGTTCCCGCAATCTCAAACAACAAACTTTTCTCGTCCCCTGTTCAAAACAAAAGAAGCAGACTGGCAACTTTTCTCAAAATTAACCAATGATATAAGCGAACTTATACCTAACAGTACAAACATCAATAAAGAAGCGGCAATCCTCAACAAAATAATCCTACAATCAGCCCATCATAGTATACCTCAGACAACCCCACAACACTACAGCAAAAATACCCCATGGTGGAATAAGACCCTGACCAAACTTAGGACAAATAAATTCAAAACCTGGCAAACCCTCAAACACTTTAACAGCACAGAAAATCTCATTAAATACAAACGCGCTAATGCACTCTTCCGGAGAGAGCTAAAAATATAAAAAAATAAAGCTATGACAGACTTCACATCCACAATTTCACCCAACACCCCGTCAGACAAAATCTGGTCAAACATCAGACGTTTCTACGGACTTAATCCAACAAAAACCATACATAGTATCACAGATCCAAATAACAACCTACTCACGACAGACACATCCCACATAACTCAACTTTTTGCTCAACACTGGTCAGACCACTCCAAAGACGAAAACTTCAACCAAAACTTCACCGACAACAAATACACAGCCAAACCAACCAACTACATTCCCAGTGAGACAGCACCGACAATAGAATCTGATATTACACAAATAGAACTCCTAGCTGCACTACACTCCCTTAGAGGAACCACTCCTGGCCTTAATAGAATATCCTACCCCATGATCAAAAACACCTCCCACGTACTAAAAACCAGAATCACAAACCTATTTAATACCATTTTGATCAACTTCATCCCGCAATCCTACAAAACCAGCCTAGTCATACCTATCCTAAAACCCAACTCAAACAAAACAATAATAACCAGCTAAGACCAATCTCACTTAACTCTCCTATCCAAAACTTTAGAAAAAATAATAGCCAAAAGCCTATGGTGGTTTGTAACCCAAAAAACCTCATCCACCCCAACCAATCGGGTTTTAAACACGGCAAATCGGTTTCAGACGGTCTGCCCTTGCAACCACCTGATAACCAAGTCGCTAAAACCAAACACCTCTGTCATTGCCCTTGACTTTTCAAAGGCCTTCGACAGAGTCGGAGTGCACACTATAGTCGACCAGCTAATCAGCTGGAAAGTTGGACCTAAAATTATAACTTCGTCAAAAACTTATGTCAAACAGAAAAATAATACTGAAAATAAAAAATAGCATTAGCTCCCCATATCCCCTCTACAACGGCATCCCCCAAGGATCGCCAATATCGGTCATTCGTTTCTTAATTGCCTACAACAGACTCGCCTACATCATCAGCCTACAAAAATAAATACAATTCAGTGCCTATGCCGACGACTTTTTCCTTATTATTCCCCTCAATAGACAAAAAAACCAAACGTACAACCTCAACAGCCTTTTCTCAAAAATTCACGAATGGTGTTCATACTCAGGAGCCTCACTTTCCCAGCACCTACACATTTGCCGAAAGCAGAACTGCACATGCAACATTTCATGCAATAATACCCCAATTCCCCCAGTCTCCAACCTAAAAATCTTAGGACTAACAATAAACAATAAATACAGATGGGACTCACACATAAAACAAATCCAACCGGCCTTAAACAACAAACTTAACATAATTAAATGCCTATCAAGCCCGAAACTAAACTGCAACACACACACGCTTTTAAATATAACTAAATCAACCCTAATCTCAAAAATAGACTACGCACTTTTTATTTACGGCCACGCACCTAAATCAACCCTCAACAAACTCAAAACTTTATTTAACGCCGCAATTCGCATTTCACTGGGAGCACTTCGCTCAACCCCCATCCCCAACCTGCTTTTTGAAGCAAACGTACCCACAATAGAACAAAAAAGAGACCTGATCACATCTAAAACATACAAAACACTACTACACAGTTCAAACTCACCACTTTACAAATACATTAAACAATACGGGACCCAAAAAAGAAGCGAATTAACGTCAACACTAGAAAAAATCATCCTCTCATGCAAACAACACAACATTCCCTACCTCCCTTTTCCTAACAAAACAACCACCCCCCAATGGACATTTTCCCCCTCCCTTATCAACACTACACTACAAAAAATTTAGCAAATCCAACACACCGCCAACCGTATACAGACAACAATTTCTGGAACTCAAAGACAAATACTACAACCATACATTCATATACACAGATGGCTCTTTGCAAAATAGCACAGCCACTTTTGCCATCACCACCGAAAATGAAATCCTAAAAAGATGCATTCTACCCCACTACTCATCAGTCCTCTCAGCCGAAACACTAGCAATTCTAGACGCAATAAAACTAATTCAAAAAAGACCGGGCAACTACATAGTTTGTTCTGACTCCCTCGCATCCTTAAAATCCGTCCGGAACATCAACAACAACAACTTATATCCCACAACCATTAGATCCATCCTCACAAAAACTGCCCCTAGAATAAAACTCCTTTGGATACCTGGCCACTGTGGCATTGAAGGAAACGAGCTAGCCGACACGACAGCCAAATCCACATACAATATGCCCCTACACTATACCCCTAACTTCAACACTACAGACATAACAAAATTTCTGGCGAAGGAGCTAACTTATAAACTCAAACAAAACTTAGAGCTCTGCAACAGATAGTACAAACAACTAAACACAAACCCAACAAACACAACCCTTTACCTAAAAAATATAAATCAAAAAAACATTACACGCAGCGACCAAATTAAAATAGTTAGACTCAGACTAGAACACACAAGATTCACATAACAACACTACAACAACCCGGACAACATCATACCCTGCCCAAACTGTCATACAACAAATGATCTGACAATTAAACATATCCTCACCAACTGCACTTCATACTTAAAAAACCAAATATTCCGAAGCAGGTGCCCCCTATCGCTTCTCGAAAACCCAACCCCTGAAAATATCTCCAAAATAATTGAATTCCTTAAAACAACAAACATGTATCGCCTTCTATGATCTAACCCAATGTAAATATGTAAATATGTAAGTGTAATATGTATATAAAAAATGTAAATAAGTATAGCAGCAAGCCGAAGGCCCCCGCAGCCAGTGCTCTAGAAATAAGTTAGCCTTAATTTTTAATTATACCTAACTATTAAAAATAAATAAATAAACATTCCTGCTGACACACTCTATAGCATCAAAACTATTGAAGCCAACATCATCGACTACAATAAGATTGCTGCTTCACAAGCAAGTTATCCAGAGCTTAGAAAGCTACTTTATGACAACACCACTACACTTAAAATCGAATCTATCAACTTACCGCAATCAAGTACCCCAATCTTATGCGATTTTTCTGCTTCCACAGTGCGACCGTTCATACCGCAGCCACATCGAAAAAATATTATCAGCAAGATACATGGCATTACCCATGGAGGAGATGGTCAAACAATTAAACTCATCAAAAAGCGCTTCCTGTGGCCTTGTATGCATAAGGATATAGCTCATTTCGGCAAACACTGCATCCCTTGCCAAAAATCTCAGTTCACTCTGCCTTCACGCAGATTTGAACACATTAATGTGGTTCTCATTGGACCATTGCCTCAATCTGGTCAATTTAGATATTGTCTTACTATCATCGAGCGCTATACAAGATGCCCAGATGCAATCGCCATAGAGGATATCCAAGATGAAACAGTAGCCACAGCACTCGTCAACACATGGATTTCGCGATTTGGAGTTCCACCACGCATTACCGCGGACCAAGGCAGACAGGTAAGTTAGCGAGCTATCGCGCCTCCTCGGCATTGACCATTTACGAACAACCGTCTACCATCAACAGGCAAACGGAATCATCGAACGTTGCCACAGCGCGATTAAGGCAGCTATAATGTGTCACAACTGGATCAGCTGGCCATCCAAATTGCCAATGATTCTCCTAGGCCTACGCTCAGCATAAAGGTCCGACATCCAAACAACCTAGCTTGTTTGCGGCACTACTCTTCGTCTTCGTGGACAATTTTCCAACAACTTTTTGAATTTTTGAACCACAAGCTGATTTTGCCATGGATCTATCAGAGATGATGATTTCCGACCAATTCAAACTATCACCCACGGCTCATCAAAGCCTTTCATCTTCAAGCAATTAGCTGATTCAACTTATGATTTCTGCGCAACGACCATTGGAAGTATAATCAAAACAAACCATATTTTTCAACATACTTATCAATGGTCACGATACCAAAGTATCAGTTGCTTTCATGGAAACACAGCAACAATCACCGACAACAAACACAGAAGCAACATCGCCATTAGGTCAACAATAAGACGCATCCAAGGAAACTCCCAACACACCTATACTGCTTCAACAATAAACAAGGCCTCGCCGCTCAATTAGACTCCTCGTTCGTTTTACAATTAGAAGTCTAGAGGGGGGTACTGTGGCGATCTGCCAGCACAGAAATTGATACCTTTTAAGTTTTGTGTCTTCTTAAGTTTGGCTACCCTAATTTGGAATTTTACCATATTACGAAAAGTATGTACAGCTCAAGCTCTCTAGCTTTCTACGCATCTTAATATTCTTTTTTTTTTGGTGTATAAAAAATAAAGCTACTATTGCTAAAATCTATATAGTTTTCTTGTGTTAATGGATGCACAATTTGACTTTTAAGTTCCATTTATATAACCAAATGGGTGACCCCCGACAATAACCAATAATGTAAGTTAAAAAAACCCCAGAGCTCTCTGGGGTTGGTAAAGGGTGATGGTAAAAAATATATTTTCAAGCATATATAAGTGTGTACTGCTCGTGCATGCATTTAATATGTACAATTTTATGTACCTTGCCGCGCCATAAATAATTTAAATCTTTTCTCGTTGTATTATATCCTAACATAGAAGGAAAAAAAGTGACTTAAATATAGTTAATAATTTTCTGCGTTGCAGGCCAGGAGAAGCTCACCGAATCGACAACTGTCCGGGCTCCCTGGCCTCTGCCTTTAGAAAATGGAGTGGGAACGGACTCACTCGGTCTGGAAATTCTCGCTGTCGGAGTACCTCGTTTTGCCGCTCACCCCTTCGTCTCTCATGTCGTTCCGCTTAGGCCTGGCTGTGCTTAGGGCCTCCGGCTGATGTCCTTAGGCGTGGAATTCGGCCGTCCTAAATTCGGCTGTCCTAAATTCTTAAGCATAGTGGACAAAGGCTATTAGTACTAGTCGACACAATGGTCGATTACCTAAGTCAGAAAAAGGTAACGAATATACCGTCACGATTATTTGGGACATCAAAATATCTTGTTGCCATACCTATAGCGAATAAAAGCACAAAATGAGTAGCAAAAGCTATATTTGATTCCTTTATTCTAAAGTACGGTTCAATGAAGATGTTCATACGGACATGGGTACTGAATACAAGAATTCCATAATTAACGACTTACATAAATATCTAAAAATAGATTACATTGCGTCTACAACACACCAACACCAGATTTTAGGACTTGTGGAACGAAGTCACAGAACCTTAAATGAATACAGACGATCCTATATATCAGTTGATAAAACTGATTGGGACGTAAGCCTTCAGTATATTGTTTATTTTTACAACACAAACCCATCAATGGCACATGATTATTGTCCATATCAGCTAGCTTTTAGCAAAAACCCAAAGCTACCAAATTATTTTAATAGCATAGATAAAATAGCACCACTTTATAATATAGAAGATTACGCAATGGAATCTAAATGTAGATTAGAAGTAGCCTATAAGAGAGCTACAATAATGAGAGAAAAAAAATAATATTATGATAGAAAAGTGTGAGATTTCAAGTTAGAATTAGGTGCCCAAATGTTACTAAGAAATGAAACAGGTCATAGGCTAGCAGATATATTTTTAGGACCCTTTAAAATTATAAAAGTAGAACCTAATAATAATATTATCATAATAGATTAAAAGTGTTTTACACATTACATTTCATGTAAATTTCTCTTCATTAAAAAAAAAGTTATTTAGAAAGTAAAACTTATTCGTAGTAATTTCACAAAAAAAAAAAAAAAAAACAATATAAAGAATTTTAAAACTACGGAACAAAGAAAAAAACAAATACTAGTACTAAATAATATAACATACAAAAATACACACAAGTTAAGAAATCAAAAAAATAATTATTATTTTTAGGTTTAAAAACACAGACTTTTTTTTAAAACTTAAAAAACTTTATATAATACGTTATTTCTTTTAAAAAGGGAGGTGTAGTATTAATGCGTGTGGATTGTAACACTTTGTTACAATCATACATATTGGCATTGGCAAAAAAAAAAAAAACATACAAAAAATTAAAACATGCGCAAGTCAATGACTAGATCAAATGTAATATGATCAGCCACTTTACGGCCACCGTTTTACGCTGACCATGCATCCTCCGGGCAATGCCCGGGAGTGTAGAAGAAGTACATAGCTGCATGCGCACTAATACTTTAATGCAAATATATATGCATGAGTACGTTCTCCCTTTCAGACTATGCTAGCTTTAACATAATTATGATAAGTCAAATTTGAGAGCTACGATAAGCTCATTTCAATTCAATAAAGAAGATTCCAAAAACTGAAATCAAATCAGCAAGTTCCATTAACTTATTTATGTGCTACTATTATAATTGGATTTATAATTATTATTATCTTTTTATAGGGAGTAATGCTGTATGTAGCTGCTGGTAGAGGCTGTAACAAGACCTTTAGTCGGTTACGGTTACGGGTTCGAATCCAATTTGAAATTAAAATATGTTGTAGCCTAACCGATCGGCTTCAAAATCATTTCAAAGAACTTTTACAACTATCTTTAAAAAGGTTAACGATGAAACAAGGTAACAGGCTGAATGAACAGAAGCTTATTCTTCAAAATCATTTTCAAACATCTACGTAATATCGAAATTTAGACGTAAAAAAAAGATGGAAAATTAGTGGAAAAGTCCTGAAAACACCAGATATCCCATAATTCCATAACTTCACAATGCAAGAATTCAGTAAAAATAATGCAATGTATAGATAATGTACTCACATACAAACTTCTAAATCTTTTTATCTACCTATCGTAGATATTTTAACGCCTTAACTTTATTTAAGCGCAGGGTTATTTTCGAAACTTTATCGGAAGCGGTAAAACAATTATGGTTCAAGAACAGCACCTTAGGCATTTAAGACGCTGCGAAAAAGAAAGCCTTTTGCGTCGAAAATTTGTGTTCAATCTCAATGCCAGCCAAAAAAACAAAGAAAAAATTGTATTAAGCTACATTGTTTTGGTGGGTGCTACAATAAAATAAGCTTTTATACTTGGGTATGAAGAGTATTTTTTGATCTGGTTTGTTTTCAGCCTTAACCGAAAAAAGTTATAATATTGTTGCAGTTATAATATTGTTGTCAATGGGACTCTTCAAGGCTAGATAATCTCTTATTACAAATATTATAATTTATCCACAAATAAGATATATGTATGTATGTACATATGTATATACTGCAAGCTGCATACTAAGCTTAGAATGTTATTGCGGTACTTGTTAAAGAGTAAAAGGATGACTTTAAATTCAAGCTGGTTCATATGTAAGAACTTACATAATTAATAAATAAATATAAACAAATTAATCTTGGAGGACCATTTTAATTATGTTGTCGAGGTTATGTTTTGAATAGTTATAACTATTTATTTTTTACACAGATGTGCGCAAATATTGTCCATCAAAATGAATGTAGTGACCGTCTCCCATAAAAACTTCAATCTGTTTTGGCTCTGCGAACTATGTTGCACTGTTGGGTTGCTGTGTACCGTGCAGCAGGACTATTGTGCGGAACTCTCTAAAAAGTCATTGAGTATGATATTGGGCCAAGCCTTTAACCCACGCTACATGAGCATTGAGCCACCGAAAGGAGGAACAAAAGAGGATGCGTCGAACTTCGGATTTAAGAGATCACTCTTTGATGTCCCATTCTATGCCGACAATAACGTCGTTTCATTGGGTACTTTCCCCGCTTGGGAGACCAACCACTTTGCATACTTTGCAAAGAAGGAAGAGGACTCATTAAAAAAGAAAGACATAAACATTAGAAATGCCTTTTTTGAAGAAGGCGGACATGGAAAACCTGAAGTATTTAAAACTCGTCCGTGGGAGTGTTCCTCAATAATTAACTGGATTGACCTGGGGTTGAATTATTTTCCACGCTACATCCGCTCCATTGAGTGCATTGCCAAGAAGTGTTGGTACGGCCACTTCAAATGCAAACCTAAATCGTTCACCATCAAAGTGCTTCGTCGCAAGCCTGGGTCTTGTATTCATGTAAGCGAAAAACTAATCTTAATAACTTCAGACGAATACATAAATGATTACACACAATTATGGATTTGGGAGGAAATTGCTGTTAACTTTTGCTGTGAATGCGTAATGCTATACTAGGTATAAGTTAATAAGATTATAATTTTTATTTTTATATTCGTTTAAATAAAATTCAAAATTATATAAACAAAAAAATGCTATTAACATTAGGAATTAGAGATACTAAAATAGGATTCATGTTCCTTCCCATCGACATAATAGATTATTGGGCAAATACTGTTGGGTAAAATATGATAGTTCTACTTTTAAGTATCAAATTAGGTTTCATCGTTTTTTTTTTGGTAATATTATTATTATAATAAAGTCCCATTATCAATAAAGGCCCATTCAGGCAGTAAGGAGGTTATGAATTTGCTTTCCAGTTCTGCTTCGTTTTGACTAAGAGTAAATTGATTTGATTGGACTTTATAAGTTCATCAATGTTTATGCTCGGGTCCTTAACTCGTGTACTTGCACAAAGTTAGAGAGCCATATAATTTATGTTATAGAACGGCATGGCTGATTTTTCTTTCGCCCCTACTACAGGAAACTGGCTTACTTTCAATGCACTCTCATTTATGTCAATAGATTACATTTTATTTTATTATTTTACATTTAAGTCGCTTTGTTTTCCTCTTTGAAGACTTCTTTACTCGTAGAATCAGTCAGGCAAGAGAATGTTTTTATGACAAGCAATTTAAAGAATTATCATGTTGTTATAAATTTCGGCTATACTTTAGTATCCGCTGTAGGGTCAAATCGTTAAATTTGGATGATTTGGGTTTTGGCCGTGTCACCAGAAAGCGGGTTGAAATGAAGGCTTTGAAGATTTTGCTTAATAACTCGTTTTCTCTTTTAATAGATAAACAACATTTGCATATGAGAAATAGGCTAGTTAGTTTGCATATGAGAAATAGGCTAGTTAGTCCAGCAAGAAAGGTTCGACAAGGTGAACTCCAATTATCCCCAATAATTTTGTGGATTGACCTACACTAACACTTACAGATGGGTAAAGTTTTTAGAGACTTGAAATGTTAGCTGTAGGTCCTCCTAGTGCCTACGCAGATCGAGTCCGATAATCGATAACTTACTCCGTTTTCAAGCAATCGATAAAAATCGATATCGACATCCTGTTTTTTTTTTAGCAAATTGGGTAAATAATAAGAGCTAGAGTCACCAAACTTGATATGTTGCTTCTAGATTATTATATATATATCAAGTATCTTTCATTTTATACCAGAAAGCTATAAATCAATTTAATAACCCAACTTGATTGCCAACCAATTTAAGCCACAATTTAAATGCAATTGACTTTTTGAGAATACACAAATATTCTATGGTACAATAAGATATACTGTAGAAAATTTCATTAATATCGGTTTTTGTTTTGTTTTTTGGTATTTTGACTGCGCACATGTTTGCGGCGCAAAAGCGAGCTGCAGTTGGTGTTGGAATAAGAGGGTTTAGGGTATTCCCTAGTCGGGAGTTCCCGACTAGAACCTCTTACTTGTTTTATGATGAATTTAGTAGAGCAAGAGAAATGGGCTATTATATTTTGCTATCGATGGTTCTGTTATTCTAACTTTTATCAGTTTGTCGAAGCTTTTATTAATTTCTGCTCTATGTACTACTGGTGTGCGGCAAGTTTTTGTGTAACCGGTGCTTTATCACCTAATCATAGCTTTTTATCTTAAAATATGTTTTTCATGTTTTCTCTGTTTCAATGCCAAATATGTCCCTGAACTCTGTAAATAAAGCTGTAGATTCTGAATTAAACTGCTTTGGAAATTTAACTTTTTTTTAAATTTTAATGGTTCTATTTAATGTATTAGTTTATATAGTGTTTTTAAATGTTGTATTAATAATACGAATCAGAGCGCTTACACTATTAACGATTTAACTAGCTATTTGTATTGCCTATTTATTTCTTCCGTTCTTCCTGACTTGTCGGATTTTTTCTAACCTGGCGTTTTCTGCTATAAGGAGTTTACTATCGGAATATTGGTATGAAAACATTTAGTTGTAAAACATAGTTGTATTTTTACATAAAATCCAGTTATACTTAGAATCACATAGTATAGGAAAACTTTCATCTACTACATGGAAATCATGTCGTTCAAAAAAAAGATATAGATCCATCGAACCTAGTGACTTTAATGTTCCTTGCCAATGGCTATTGGACTTGTTACTTTGAGTTTGTTTAAGAAATTTGTAATGTTTTTTAACATTTTTGAAATGATATGTAAGCATTTGTACTAGTAAAACTAAAGTTGTGCATTGTTTATTTTTAGCATTTATGAATATGCTAAGATTAAGGTAGAGATTTAAAATGTTTACTGTTATGGTCATAAATATCGGTTGATGTTGCTATTATTCTGATTGTTTTGGTTTTGCCCACCGCATTGGTTGCGCCAGCGCAAAAATAGTAAGGGCCTCTGTTTCTGTTATTGCCACGAGCAACGCAATTGCAACCTCATTGGTAGTAACGATAGTTGCCTGTGTAGTAAAGGACGTTATCTGAATTACCAGTCGCTTCTGTGCAACTATTTATAAATTTAGATATAGCTTTTTTCAAGTGCGCAATTTTCTATCGTTGCCTCAATTGCATGCTGGTTAAAATCATTGTTATCGTAGTGTTCATGGTAAGTTGCTCATGTTCATCTTTAGTTGAGTTCACAATTTTAAGGGAGTCTAAAACTTTTGAGGGTATTCTGATCTTCCATCCAACATTAAGATGAGATGCTATGTTAATTAAAACAACATTTGTAAGTACCATTTTTTATCGCGTTTTTATACCCTGAACCCATTAAAAATAGGTAAAAGGGGTATATAGCCATGTCCGTCTGTCGGTCTGTCCGTCCGTCCGTCCGTATGTATGAACGCAAGAATCTCAGAACCTATATGAGCTAGAGACTTGAAATTTTAGCTGTAGGTCTTCCTAGTGCCTACGCAGATCGAGTTTGTTTCCGATAATCGATAACTTACTCCGTTTCCAAGCAATCGATAAAAATCGATATCGACATCCTGTTTTTTGAGCAAATTGGGTAGATAATAAGAGCTAGAGTCACCAAACATGATATGTTGCTTGTAGAATATTATATATGTGTCAAGTATCTTTCATTTTGTACCTATCGCCACCTCCCCGATACCACCTCAAAGAGGGTTCAGGGTATTCCCTAGTCGGGAGCTCCCGACTTGAACCTCTTACTTGTTTGTTTTGGGACTCTAACAAGTCTGAACCGTCAAATGTGTCTGGAGTTTCTTCCACCAAGAGTAAAAATAATATTAGATTGTTTCTTCGTTCACCTTAACAAGCTGTTCTCTGAGACGTTTTAACACTTCAGAAACCTGCGTTATGTGTAAACTACCGAGACGTTTATTATTTTCTTAAATTAAACTTATTAAATTGAGCTTATTATACTTTCGTAAAAATATCTGAGTGTGCTCAATTATAGTTTCATTTTGTATAGGTATGTCCTTATTGAGACACATGATTTGTCTCATATTTTCTTGACTTATTGGCTTCCACGCATACTTCTAGATCAACCAATTGTTCACGATGCTTGCGCACATGTGTACATATCAATACATATGCATATAAGTTAACAACTAAGTTAAATATTGCACAATGTATTGCCCTAGTTATTAAGTAGCTTTGCATGAATAATGCTGATGCGCCACATTTGAGTTCAGCGCTCTGCGTTAAGAACGACCAACAGTGGTATGCTGACACTTCATATTCGAAGTGAATATGACCATGACTACGTGGCGTGATGCATTGTCGCTTAGGGCATAATCGGACTTATTGTAAACTCATACAGTTTAGTGTGATGTGAACAGAGCAACACTGAAGTTGTCGAATAAATAACAATTCCGGCATTGCCGTAAAGAAAACTTGTATATTTTAATATTGTCTGAGCCCGAGGCCAGCAATAGCAGTCAGTCAACTGACAACATAATCTTCTTAACAGCGCTGGCCCGAGAGGACACTGCTGCGATAAGAGGATAACACCAGGATCAGGAAAGATACGCGGATCGTCACAATGACTACTTGCACATAGAGCTGTGTTACATCGCGGGACGACTACACCGATTAATAATTGGCGCCCAACTAAAATTCGAACCCATTGTCGATCATGTAAGTTCGAGTAGTGAAGAATTTTATCGTGATCGGAAAACAAAGCAATAAATCGCCAAGTAATTGTTGTCTTAATAAAATCAAAAAAAAAAATAATCGAGTGCATACTTTTAGTTTGTTAAATTTTTCATTGCATATTTTTGTCAGTCGAAAATTTTCCATTGCATACTTTTATCCGCAAAATTTAATTTTTTTTTTTGTGCATACCCAAAGGTATTTTATTCTTTCTTGCTGCTGACTGTTAGCCACGGCCGAAGAAATTAAGTGCCACTTTAATAAATTCTATCTCTTGCGCAACCAGAGCTTACAAGCTCGCTTACCGACCGATCATTTGTGATCGGCAATAAAATATTTGTGTGGTGCCAACCAACAGCCAATGAGTTGGGCAGGTTCCTATAGGGACGTGAAAGTTGAATACGGCAGTGACGATAGCTGGGAAACAGACCAACCATTAGCAAGTGCCCCTTTAGATAACATCATGGAACATAATCAGATCCAAGCGCTCATTGACAATGCCGTCAGACAGGCGCTGTCGCAACAGCAATCCCAGTTGCAAGCTCAGATTAATTCATTAGTTGCTCAGGTGCAGAATTTACAGGTGGAAACACCTCAAATTATTACATACGAAAAAATATCAGTTAGGCCTGATGTCAGATGTGACATCCCGCTGGACATAATCAAGTCCGTTCCTGAGTTCACAGGCATTCAGGATGAGTATGTAGCATGGAGGCAATCGGCCATATACGCTTACGAGCTCTTCAAGCCTTATAACGGCAGCAGCGCACATTACCAAGCTGTCGCCATCATTAGAAACAAAATCAGAGGCCCAGCTGGAGCCTTGCTTGTGTTACACAACACAGTGTTAAACCTTGATGCCATATTGGCCAGACTAGATTGTATCTACTCGGATAAGACATCTTTGCGCCTACTGAGGCACGGATTAGAAATGGTCAGGCAAGGTGACATGCCCTTAATGCAATACTACGACGAAGTCGAGAAAAAGCTCACACTAGTGACCAACAAAATTGTTATGACACACGAGCAAGAGGGCGCCGATTTGCTCAACTCAGAAGTTAGAGCCGACGCCCTGCATGCCTTTGTTTCAGGCCTAAAAAAATCTCTCAGGGCCGTCGTCTTTCCAGCACAGCCTAAAGACCTTCCTTCTGCGCTGGCTCTGGCTAGAGAGGCAGAGGCTAGTATTGAGAGAAGCATTTTCGCAAACTCTTACGCTAAGGCTGTGGAGGAGCGGGCTCAAGTTGCTGAAAACAGCAAAAGCCGTTCCCATGGCAAGCCAGTCAGGTTTAGCAAGGAAGACCAAAATCAGGATAGGAACCCTCATTTTGTCAAGCGCCCAACGGGCAACCCTCACGAGCAGACTAACAGGAACAACCAAGCGCAGGCCCCACAACCTATGGAGGTTGAAGACTCGGTTTATTTTTTAGGGAACACTCCCGGTTGCCGTTCATCGAGCGACTGTTGGCTGGGAGAACATTAAAAATGCTAATCTACACAGGTGCGGCAAAAAATTATGTCAAGCCCGTAAAGGAGCTAAAAACCATAATGCCGGTCACCAAACCGTTTTCGGTAAGCTCGATATTTAGCAAAAGTGCCTGATGAACATTTTCCGGTACAGTTCACCATTTTTTCTATTAGACACTCTCAGCTCGTTCGACGCTATCATAGGCTTTGACCTGTTAACACAAGCCGGGGTTAAGTTGAACCTAGCAAAGAACACTCTGGAATATCAGGGCATTTCTGAAAAACTTCAGTACCACAACTGCGCTGACGTAAATTTCACCGATGTCAATGACATTGTGGTGCCTGCCTCCGTTAAGAAGGAATTTAAGAGTATGATAATTAGAAGGAAAAAAGCTTTTTCAACAGATAACGAAGCTCTCCCTTTCAACACCGCTGTCATTGCCACGATTCGGACAGTAGATAACGATCCGGTGTACTCCAGAGCTTACCCTTATGGGAGTTTCCGACTTTGTAAACAACGAAGTCAAACAAATGCTAAAAGACGGCATTATCAGGCCCTCGAGGTCGCCCTACAACAGCCCAACTTGGGCTGTTGACAAGAAAGGTACTGACGCTTATGGTAACCCGAACAAGAGGTTAGTCATCGATTTCAGGAAGCTGAACGAACGAACCATCCCAGACCGTTACCCAATGCCCAGCATTCCCATGATTCTAGCGAACCTTGGGAAGGCGATGTTTTTCACCACCCTAGACTTAAAGTCAGGGTACCACCAGATTTACCTTGCAGAGCACGACCGCGAAAAGACATCGTTCTCAGTAAATAGCGGCAAATACGAACTTTGTCATCTGCCGTTCGGCCTAAAAAATGCAAGCAGCATTTTTCAAAGGGCATTGGACGATGTTCTAAGGGAACATATTGGAAAGATATGCCACGTCTATATAGATGACGTCATAATCTTTTCAAACAATGAATCAGACCATGTTCGCCACATCGATGCTGTACTCAAGTGTCTAATCGATGCTAACATGAGAGTAAGCCAGGAAAAGACTATTTTTTTTTAAAGAAAGCGTAGAATACCTAGGTTTCATTGTGAGCAAGGACGGAACAAAATCCGACCCGCAAAAGGTAAAAGCTATTCAAGAATAACCTGAACCGAAAAGCGTGTACAGTGTCAGATCCTTCATAAGACTAGGCGAAAACGGCTCGGTTAGTAAGCACATGTCAAAGAAAATCCCTGTCGAGTTCAATTAAAATCAACGTAATGCGTTCGACCGCCTTCGCAACATTTTGGCATCAGAAGATGTCATACTTATGGACCCAGACTTTAAAAAGCCTATTGACCTTAACACCGATTCCTCGGCTAGTGGCATTGGCGCAGTCCTATCCCAAGATGGTAGACCAATTACAATGATATCCCGTACCCTAAAACAGGCAGAGCTAAACTACGCCACTAATGAAAGAGAATTGTTAGCTATTGTATGGGCTTTGGGAAAATTGCAGAACTTTCTGTATGGGTCCAGGGAAATTAGCATCTTCACTGATCACCAGCCTCTCACATTCGCGGTAGCTGACAGTTAACAACTAAGTTAAATATTGCACAATGTATTGCCCTAGTTATTAAGTAGCTTTGCATGAATAATGCTGTTGCGCCACATTTGAGTTCAGCGCTCTGTGGTATGCTGACACTTCATATTCGAAGTGAAGCGCTGCGCTTACTGCATAATCGGACTTATTGTAAACTCATACAGTTTAGTGTGATGTGAACAGAGCAACACTGAAGTTGCCGAATAAATAACAACTCCGGCATTGCCGTAAAGAAAACTTGTTTCTTTTAATATTGTCTGAGCCCGAGGCCAGCAATAGCAGTCAGTCAACTGCCAACATAATCTTCTTAACAGCGCTGGACCCGAGAGGACACTGCTGCGATAAGAGGATAACACCAGGATCAGGAAAGATACGCGGATCCTCACAGTGACTACGTACACATAGAGCTGTGTTACAACGCGGGACGACTCCACTGATTAATAATTTATATAGTCTCTTTCATTTTGGTAAAAAGATATAACTTTAAAGTACTTGTAGAAAACGTTCTGTCATGGTCGCCATGTAACTCGATTGACGTTGGTTATTGGAATCACTTTATTGAAAGATATAAGACGAGCTTGACCAAGCATACATATGTTAATGGCAATGTGTACAGCATCTGGCTATGTACATGTCGGGGCGTATAATTTTAAGTATTACGAATGAAAATGTAAAAACATGAATAAATCGATTGTATGAATTTCACAAGAATGCGTTGTTTGTCTATTTTCTATTTCTTCCATTCTATACTGATCCTTTCTGCAATGCTTTGTGCTTTCCATTATTGCGAGCCTGGCAGAGTTCTCTGTCCAGCGCAGCCTAGGCGTGACAGTGAGTTAGGGGAGAAAGTGCTTGCGCCTGGAAGGCGAATTCAGTGTATGTGGTATACACACGTGGTGGAATGTTGGCATTGTGAAATTAGTCTTGAAACAAATCTCGTTGATGCAACACGATGTCACGCCCAAGGAAGCGCTTGGTTCACAAGGTAGTCGCGGATGCTCCCGAAAATGAAGACAATTCTCCGAAATCAGAAGTGGGATCCCCTCCACGCCAAGTTAACCATGAGGACCGTTTATGCACTATTCTGGAATCACAACACCGAAATTTAATTGAAGTGATAAAAGCAATAAAAAACGGGCATCTATCGCAAAGTGCTTTCACGACAGTTTTTCTAAAGTTCAACCCTGACAACTCGGGTTCCAGTGCTGCCGCATGGTGCTGTACAGTGGACTTAATCCTCGCCGAAAGCTCTTTGGAGGGCAGCGCTCTTCTCGTGGCATTAAGCAAATCGTTAGGGGGCAGTTCATCTAATTGGTTGTCCCAAATACCTTTTGCTGGCATGACATGGAGCCAGCTTAAGATATTGTTTCTACAACAGTTTGAGGGCAACAAAACGCCAGCCGCCACAGTTTTCAATGTCTCAATGGTCGCCCAAAACATGGAGAGTGTCTATCACTTTATGGAAGCCGACTAGTTACTGGTGTCTAAATGGAAGGAAATGAGTATCGAGCAAGTCGCCGTAAATGTTCTGTTGGCGCACGCGGCTCAGATTGAACCCAGGCTGCAACGTACAATATTTACAACCGACATCAAGACGCGCAAGGAGATGCAAAAATAATTAAAGGCATTTGCTTTTGGCAAGAAGATGGACCATTCTGATCAGGAAAATTCTGCGAGCAAGAAAGCGCGATTGCAACCCATTGTAAAATGCCACTTTTGCGGAAAACAGACAGAAAATTGCCGACTGCCGTGCGAGCGACAGAGATAAAACGCAACATAGATCTAAACAGCATGCTGACCGTTCGTCCGAAGTGAAGAGTGGCACAATCATTTGCTTCAAATGTGGAAAAGCTGGACATATCACGTCTGTTTGCCCTAGAGAATCATCATCATCGTTTCAAAATAAAGTGATGAAAAGCGAGTGAACCAGTGCCATATAAAAGAGCCATTATGTACCTTAATTCAATCTGGTGAGTCGTATTCATTTTGCTTCGATTCTTGGGCAGAGTGCTCACTTGTTAAAGAAGCTGTGGCCCACAAACTTTTGGGTAAACGAATAACAACGTAGACATTCTTAAGGGTATCGGAAACAATACTGTAACCAGCACATTGCAAGTTCATGTTGTTTTAAATGATTGCTTAAATTATGATTATGATATTATAATCGGCCGCGAAATTCTGTATCACGACTTTAGTGTCACTAGCTGTTACTAATAACTGCTCTGAGCTAGAAAATATTGAGACTGAGTTGTGCAATGTAGATAAATCTCTTTTATATGATATTCTATTGATGGAATTCCAAAAAGTCGAGTTACAACAGGTCAATTAGAAAAACGCTGAGTCGATTCAAACAAAACCGTTCAAAGACGACCATACCGACTCAGTTCAGATGAAAAGGAAATTGTAAGAAATATGATTAAAGAACTATTAGAATCAAATATTATTCGCACAATTCATGCCAAAGTTTTCACAAATAATAAAACCATTGTATAGCCTTACGTGCATTCGAGTGGAAATTAGAGCATGAGCGAATTCGCTAAAAGGTCATTAAAATATTGACAGACGAACCTGTGCTTACCATATTCGATCCTCAGCATCCAATAAAACTGCATACCGATGCCAGTATGGATGGTTACGGTGCTATTTTATTGCATAAAATCGATAATAAACCTCACGTTGTTGAATATTACAGCAAACGAACTTCACCTCCAGAATCCCGATATCATTCATACGACTTGGAGACGTTAGTTGTATTCAATTCAATAAAGCATTTTCGTCATTACTTACAAGGCCGACATTTTCTTGTTTACACCGATTGTAATTCACTAAAAGCTTCAGGCAATAAAATTGATCTTACGCCTAGAGTCCATAGATGGTGGGCGTATATGCAATCCTTTGATTTTGATATACAATATAGACCAGGTAGTAAAATGTCACATGTAGATTTCTTCTCACGTAATCCTTTATCTAAGTTCCCATCAAGCGTGTGCAACTAGCCGAGATAACGGAAAATTGGCTTCTTGCCGAACAACAAAGAGATCCTGAGATTTCTTCGATAATTTCGAAAATTCAAAACGATGAAATAGAGGAAAGTATTGCGAAGTCTTATGAGCTTAGGTCAAAAATGCTATTTCGGAAAATTCAAAGAAGCGGTAAAACACGCTGTCGTCCTGTTATCCCCAGATCATTTAGATGGTAAGTTGACTAAGCCACCATCAGGCAAGATACCAGCAGAACTTCAACCAATACCCAAAGTTGACATTCCGTGGCATACGGTACATATTGATATCACTGGCAAGCTGTGTGGCAAAAGCGATCAAAAGGAATATGTTATTGTCCAAATCGATGCATTTACCAAATTCACCTATTTATACCATACTGTAAATATTAATTCCGAAAGCTGCATTAATGCTTTAAAGTCATCCATATCCTTGCTCGGCGTACCAACAAGAATCATTGCCGACCAAGGCAGATGTACGGGGTCAGATTTTAGTAAATTTTGCTCTATGCAAAAAATAGATCTACATTTAATTGCAACTGGTGCTAGTCGCGCAAATGGTCAGGTGGAGCGCGTTATGAGTGTGTTGAAACGTATGTTAAACGCTATAGAGAGTAGCGAGCGTTTCTTTCAAGACGCTTTAAGTGAAATACAATTGGCCATAAACTGCACGACAAATCGAACTACGAAATCTAGACCTCTAGAATTGTTAATTGGAAAAGAAGCTAGACCCTTCGGTATGTTACATGTGTGTGAGGATGAAGGGAAAGTAGACGTAAGTTTTGTGAGAGAAATGGCTAAAGGAAATATAGAAAAGAACGCTGTCTATGATAAAATTAGATTCGACAAAAACAAATCAGCATTTGTAAGGTTTAAGGTAGGCGATTATGTATTGCTCAAAACCGAAGAAAGACACCAGACAAAGTAAGATTCCAAATTCAAGGGCCCATTCTTAGTGGCAGAAGTGCTCGATGGAGATCGACGCTTTAAAGTCATTGACTAACAAGCGAACATATAAGTATTCGCACGAGTCGTTGAGATGTATGCCGGCAGAGGGGATTCCCGTTGAGTTGGAATAAGAGGCATTGGTGCATCCAATGTAGTGGAGGCATTGATGGATTTCAATGTGAGATACCAGACTCTATACTTAAGGGTCACGCTGTTATGCTATTTCACTGGTGCTGTTAGGTGCACGAGTTAATGTGATTACTTATCCAGCAGCTGGTGAGTAGCTTGACAGTAGGAGCCTGAATTGGAGAGTGTCCTGATTATCTTGTAACTTCACAAGAGAGTTGTTAACTAATGGGAAATCACTTATATCCGGATATACTGAGAAGTAGTTAGCATAATACCCTGTACTTCTGTCATTGAGTTGGCCCTTTGAAAAATAGTCTTGAGTTGATTTTTTTTATTTAAATTTTAAATAACTTTGTTTTAATAAGTTTCGATCAAATTGTCATTTCAGATGAAGTAAAGAATATTGTTACTTTCCTTCTTTATTTTGTAACACACGAGGACGTGTGATAGTCAGGAGAGCCGTGTCGTGGCGTTTAATTTTAAGTATTATGAATGAAAATGTAAAAGCATGAATAAATCGATTGTCTGAATTTCACAAGAATGAGTTGCTTGTCTATTTTCTATTTCTTTCATTCTACACTGATCCTTTCTGCATTGCTTTGTGCTTTCCATTATTGCGAGCCTGGCAGAGTTCTCTGTCCAGCGCAGCCTAGGCGTGACAGTGAGTTAGAGGGAGAAGAATATAGTGCTTGCGCCTGGAAGGCGAGTGTCAGTGTATGTGTGTGGTATACACACGTGGTGGTAAACACACGTTGTGGAATGTTGGCATTGTGAAATTAGTCTCGAAATAAATCTCGTTGATGCAACACGATATCACGCCCAAGGAAGCGCTTGGTTCACGAGGTAGTCGCGGATGCTCCCGAAAATGAAGGCAATTCTCCGACATACATATATTAATGCCTGGGGGCTCTCACTCGCATAGCCAAAGCTGGCTAGTGGCCTAATAGCGATGCGTATTTGGGCGAGCAACGCTCTCAAGGTTGACGCTTGGGTCTTAGCAATGAAATGGCCGATCCTTTTTATACCCTTAAACCATTGAAAATGGGTAAAAAGGGTAAAATTTATTTTTGTAAATGGGTATAACAGGCAGAAGAAAGCATATGTTATTGATCAATATCAATATCCGAGTCGACTTAGCCATTTTCCGTCTGTCTGTCCGTCCGCCTGTCTGTGAGTATATATAAACTCAAGGATCTTAGAACCTATAAGAGCTAGAGATCTGGAATTAGGAATGCAGTACAGGTTTGTTTCCGGTAATCTTGCCCAGTTTCCAAGCTATGGATTAAAATCGATATCGAAAAACTGTTTTTATGAAAATCTCGTAAGTTATAGGAGCAAGAGTCACCAAATTTAATATGTAGCTGTCTGAACAGTATATATTAATGTGCAATAGCTGACAAAAAGCAGATTGCGGTGCATGCATTAACTGACATAAGCTGATTGCAGTATGTACAATAGCTGACAAAAGCTGATTGCTATATGTTCAATAGGTGACAAAAAGCTGATTGCTATATGTGCACTAGCTGGCAAAAAGGTGATTGCTATATGTGCACTTGCTGACATGTAGTGCACATACATCGATCAGCTTTTGTCAGCAAGTGCATATATGGCGTTCAGCTTTTGACAGCAAGTGCATTTATAGCAATCAGCTTTTAGTCAGCTAGTGAACATATAGCAAACACCTTTTTGTCAGCTATTACACATATAGCAGTCAGCTTTTTGTCAGCTTTTGCACTTTACGCAATCAGTTTTTGTAAGCAGGTGCACATATAGCAATCACCTTTTTGCCAGCTATTGGCAGCTATTGAAACCAAAACTGTGTGCTATTAGTTGAGTTTGCTATGAATATTTGTATATATCAACCAGCTTTATTCAGCTGTTGTACATATAGCTATTAGTTTTTGTCAGCTATTGCACATACAGAACTTAGATTTTTGTCAGATATTTAACCTATAGCAATCAGCTTTACGTCAGATATTGAAACCAAAACCTCATGCTTTTTCATGAGTCTGCTTTCAATATTTGTATATAGCAAACAGCTTTTGTCAGTTGTTGTACCTATAACAATCATTTTTTGGTCAGCTATTGCATTTACAGTAGTCAGCTATTGCAGTTATAGCAATCAGCTTTTATCAGCTATTGCAATCAGCTTTTAGTCAGCTAGTGCACAAAGAGCATTCAGCTGTTTGTCAGCTATTACACATATAACAATCAGCTTTTTAACACTTATTGCACATTTAGTAATCAGCTTTTGTCAGCTATTGTACATACTGCAGTCAGCTTTTGTCAGCTAATGCATTCATCGCAATCAGCTTTTTGTCAGCTAGTGCACATACATCGATCAGTTTTTGTCAGCAAGTGCATATATGGCGTATAGCTTCTGACAGCAAGTGCATATATAGCAATCAGCTTTTATTCAGCTAGTGCACATATAGTATTCAGCTTTTTGTCAGGTATTACACATGAGGCAATTAGCTTTTTGTCAGCTATTGCACTTATAGTAATCAGCATTTTTCAGCTTTTGCACATACAGCAATCAGCTTTTGTCAGCAAGCGCATATATAGCAATCAGCTTTTTGTCAGCTAGTGCACATGTAGCAATCAGCTTTTCTCAGCTACTGCATATTAGCAATCAGCTTTTTGTCAGATATTGAACATATTGCAATCACCTTTTTGCCAGCTAGTGGACACATAGCAATCAGCTTATTTTTAGCTAGTGCACATATAGCATTCAGCTTTTTGTCATTTATTGCACTTATGGTAATCAGCTTTTTTCAGATTTTGCACTTTTAGCAATCAGCTTTTGTATGCAGGTGCATATATAGCAATCAGCTGTTGGAGCTTCTGCTCCAAATGCAATCTTTATTGTTTCAATCTTTGTATTATGTACTTATATATGTATGCAGCATTGAGAGCCGCGCTGAGAGAGAGTATGTTATGTGCACTTATGTATTGCAGTGCACAGCCGGCTTGCGTGGGAAACGCTGACGCTGCGTTGTTGCCTACACACATATATTACATATACACATATACACATATATATTTCATATGTATGCACTTGAAATGTACATATGTAAACACTGCAACAAAGTGTTACAGTGTGACAGTTTGATATATTTTGAGTACAGTGTGTACTCTATATGTGCGCATATCACATCTTTCTCCTTTTGAAAAATGACGTAATATTGTGAAGTTATTTTATATATTATAGTACTAAATGCGTACATGTCTAGAATTAGGAAGTTTTTTTTTTCGTTTTGCGAATATATATTTGCATCTAATAATATTTAAAAGAGTTTTCCCTTATTTTTTTGGTTTTTTTTCTTTGATAGTTTAATAAAAGAACATTTTTTTTTTTTTTATTTATTTATATGGTTATATATGTATAGAATATATATATATATTTTTTTTTCTTTTTATATTCATTTTTTATACCCTGAACCCATTGAAAATGGGTAAAAAGGGTATATTGTATTTGTGCAAAATGCAAATGTATGTAACAGGCAGAAGGAAGCATCTCCGACCCCATAAAGTATATATATTCTTGATCAGCATCAATAGCCGAGTCGATCTAGCCATGTCCGTCTGTCTGTCCGTCCGTCCGTCTGTCCGTATGTATGAACGCAAGGATCTCAGAACCTATAAGAGCTAGAGAGCTCAAATTTTAGATGTAGGTGCTCCTAGTGCCTGCACAGCTCGAGTTTGTTTCCGATAATCGATAACTTACTCCGTTTCCAAGCAATCGATATCGACATCCTGTAAATTGGGTAAATAGTAAGAGCTAGAGTCACCAAACATGATATGTTGCTTCTAGAATATTATATATATGTCAAGTATCTTTCATCTTATACCTATTGCCACCTCCCCGCTACCACCCCAGAGTTATAAATCAAGTTAATAACCCTACTTGTATTGCCAACCAACTTAAGCCACAATTTAAATGCAATTGACTTTTTGAGAATACATAAATATTCTATGGTACGATAAGATATACTGTAGGAAATTTCATTAAGATCTGCGCACGTGATGCGACGCAATTTCTATACATGTACAGTGTACATTGTACACACACACATTCATTCATATAAATCAAGTTAATAACCCTACTTGTATTGCCAACCAACTTAAGCCACAATTTAAATGCAATTGACTTTTTGAGAATACACAAATATTCTATGGTACGATAAGATATACTGTAGGAAATTTCATTAAGATCTGCGCACGTGTTGCGACGCAATTTCTATACATTTACAGTGTACATTGTACACACACACATTCATACGCGTCTGCTTCGAATTCTGTTTTCACTGCGATTGCCCAGCGGACCAAACTGTCGCAAATGATATCGCAAACTGGTCAAATGCGAGACTTTACCCGACAAAACTCTCGCAAACGCATCGGGAAACGATAGCAATATGAATCATATGTCGTTCAGTTTGTGGCAAAGTTTCATTTACGACTGTCGCAAGAAATATGACTAGCGAGCGTTTTGTGATATTTTTTGCGAGCCTTTTCTGATATTTCTAACGAGTCTAATAAAATATTTCCTGCGATACGTTTTTGTAGGTAAGCAATATTAAAAAAATCTCTTAAAAGATATCGCAAACGACTCGCATAAAATATGATTTACGAAACTTTTTTCTCGTTTCATGCCCATTTCGTTCCCATTGTTGTTGTTGTTGTTTTTTTTAATATTCATTTTCAATTCAAATTTTATTTAAAAAATTCATAACATTTTATTTGATTTAAAATTTAAACGCATTTCCTTGGCAATCTTATAATTATAAAAAAGTTAATACATAAATAAAATAGTTTAATTTCAAACTATAAATGAAAGAAGAAATTATATTTTAATTTTTTTGCATCACCTTTCCTAAGCGCGCCACTCTTTCCTGTGCGTATTGAAATATTGAATAATATTCTGAAAGGGATTAATAAAATAATAAGCACTTGTTATTTACTTACCTCGCTACAGAATTCCAATTTTCTTCACTTATAACACATGTCTGCTCGCTTCGACGGACATTAGAAAAGAGAGCAGTCATTTTTCAACCCCCAAAAAACGGGCTGAGCATGAAACAACAACAAAAACAACACAGCATCCGAATGCCACGTCGTTTTTACTCTCTCGCTCTCATGACAATGTTGCACTCTCTGAGCACGATTAACATTTGAAACAAAAACAACACACCATTCTCTCACTGTGCACGCATTTTCATCGCAAGGATCTCACTGCAACGCTCGTGTGCGAGTGTTTTGGCGATAAAAATATATCCCACTCGTTTTCTGCTCACATGCGAGCTCATTTGTGAGCATTTTGCGAGACTCTGCTAAAGGCTCGCGTGTTGGTCCGCTGGGTTGTTTTCTGTGTTGCTATTTTAATTGGTTTATTTCTCAATAATACTCAATTATTAGTGTGGATGTTGAGTAGAGGCAGTGGCGAGTGGTGCGGTCTGTCGCGAGTTCGAGCCCTACCGAGGAAAGTAAATATGCGGTCAGTTGCGAGTTCATCAAACCCTGCCAATGGAACTTTATGTACTTTCTTCTTTTCTTTATTAATTCAAACGAGCTCCATTTGGTGTTCGAATAAGAGGGTTCAGGGTATTCCCTAGTCGGGAGCTCCCGACTAGAACCTCTTACTTGTTTTGTTTTGTGTTAGTATGGCTATACTACAAAAATGATTATATATTAAAAATTTTTAACCTATCCTTATGAACTTTCTGTTTTTTACCTTTTTTATCTTTTATTGTAATGTTATCTCTGTCTTCTATTCCTATTACTTTATTGGGGCCTAAATAAACAGGTTCTAAAATATGGCCAGTTTCGTTTCTCAATAAAACCTTATCTCCTACTTTTAATTTAAAGTCGATAACCTTATTATCATAATATTCTTTATTTTAATTCCCTGAACCCATTGAAAATGGGTAAAAAGGGTATATTGTATTTGTGCAAAATGCAAATGTATGTAACAGGCAGAAGGAAGCATCTCCGAGCCCATAAAGTGTATATATTCTTGATCAGCATCAATAGCCGAGTCGATCTAGCCATGTCCGTCTGTCTGTCTGTCCGTCCGTCCGTCCGTCCGTCCGTATGTATGAACGCAAGGATCTCAGAACCTATAAGAGCTAGAGAGCTCAAATTTTAGATGTAGGTGCTCCTAGTGCCTTCGCAGATTGAGTTTGTTTCAATCTGCAATCAGCATTTTGTCAGCTAGTGCACATACATCGATCAGCTTTTGTCAGCAAGTGCATCTATATCAATCAGCTTTTAGTCAGCAAGGGCACATATAGCAATCACCTTTTGCCAGCTAGTGCACATATAGCAATCATCTTTTTGTCACCTATTGAACATATAGCCGTCACCTTTTTGTCAGCTATTTCATATAAAGCAATCAGCTTTTTGTAAGCTTTTTCACTTTCAGCAATCAGCTTTTGTAAGCAGGTGCACATATAGCAATCAGCTTTTTGCCAGCAAAAGCACATATAGTAATCACCTTTTTGCCAGCTAGTGCACATTTAGCAATCAGCTTTTTGTCACCTATTGAACATATAGCAATCAGCTTTTGTCAGCTATTGTACATACTGCAATCAGCTTTTGTCAGTTAATGCATGCACCGCAATCAGCTTTTTGTCAGCTATTGCACATACAGCAATCAGCTTTTTGTAGGCTTTTGCACCTTTAGCAATCAGCTTTTGTAAGCAGCTATAGCAATCTCCTTTTTGTCACCTATTGAACATATAATAATCAGCTTTTGTCAGCTATTGCACATTAGCAATCAGCTTTTTGTTACCTATTGAACATATAGCAATTAGGTTTTATCAGCTATTGTACATACTGCAATCAACTTTTGTCAGTTAATGCATGCACCGCAATCAGCTTATTGTCAGCTATTGCACATACAGCAATCAACTTTTGTCAGCAAGTGCATATATAGCAATCAGCTTTTTGTCAGCTAGTGAACATATAGCAATCAGCTTTTCCCAGCTACTGCACATTAGCAATCAGCTTTTTGTCAGATATTGAGCATAAACGTCTAAGTTTATATATATTCTACTTATTTATTGCACTTATGGTAATCAGCTTTTTTCAGATTTTGCACTTTTAGCAATCAGCTTTTGTATGCAGGTGCATATATAGCAATCAGCTGTTGGAGCTTCTGCTCCAAATGCAATCTTTATTGTTTCAATCTTTGTATTATGTACTTATATATGTATGCAGCATTGAGAGCCGCGCTGAGAGAGAGTATGTTATGTGCACTTATGTATTGCAGTGCACAGCCGGCTTGCGTGGGAAACGCTGACGCTGCGTTGTTGCCTACACACATATATTACATATACACATATACACATATATATTTCATATGTATGCACTTGAAATGTACATATGTAAACACTGCAACAAAGTGTTACAGTGTGACAGTTTGATATATTTTGAGTACAGTGTGTACTCTATATGTGCGCATATCACATCTCCCTCTTTTTGAAAAATGACGTAATATTGTGAAGTTATTTTATATATTATAGTACTAAATGCGTATATGTCTAGAA
This sequence comes from Drosophila littoralis, assembly GCA_018903485.1. Lineage (NCBI taxonomy): Eukaryota > Metazoa > Arthropoda > Insecta > Diptera > Drosophilidae > Drosophila > Drosophila littoralis. The sequence continues at coordinate 167,822 of JAEIGF010000059.1, read as the reverse complement.
TTAGGAAGTTTTTTTTTTCGTTTTGCGAATATATATTTGCATCTAATAATATTTAAAAGAGTTTTCCCTTATTTTTTTGGTTTTTTTTTCTTTGATAGTTTAATAAAAGAACATTTTTTTTTATTTTTATTTATTTATATGGTTATATATGTATAGAATATATATATATATTTTTTTTCTTTTTATATTCATTTTTTATACCCTGAACCCATTGAAAATGGGTAAAAAGGGTATATTGTATTTGTGCAAAATGCAAATGTATGTAACAGGCAGAAGGAAGCATCTCCGACCCCATAAAGTATATATATTCTTGATCAGCATCAATAGCCGAGTCGATCTAGCCATGTCCGTCTGTCTGTCCGTCCGTCCGTCTGTCCGTATGTATGAACGCAAGGATCTCAGAACCTATAAGAGCTAGAGAGCTCAAATTTTAGATGTAGGTGCTCCTAGTGCCTGCACAGCTCGAGTTTGTTTCCGATAATCGATAACTTACTCCGTTTCCAAGCAATCGATATCGACATCCTGTAAATTGGGTAAATAGTAAGAGCTAGAGTCACCAAACATGATATGTTGCTTCTAGAATATTATATATATGTCAAGTATCTTTCATCTTATACCTATTGCCACCTCCCCGCTACCACCCCAGAGTTATAAATCAAGTTAATAACCCTACTTGTATTGCCAACCAACTTAAGCCACAATTTAAATGCAATTGACTTTTTGAGAATACATAAATATTCTATGGTACGATAAGATATACTGTAGGAAATTTCATTAAGATCTGCGCACGTGTTGCGACGCAATTTCTATACATGTACAGTGTACATTGTACACACACACATTCATTCATATAAATCAAGTTAATAACCCTACTTGTATTGCCAACCAACTTAAGCCACAATTTAAATGCAATTGACTTTTTGAGAATACACAAATATTCTATGGTACGATAAGATATACTGTAGGAAATTTCATTAAGATCTGCGCACGTGTTGCGACGCAATTTCTATACATTTACAGTGTACATTGTACACACACACATTCATACGCGTCTGCTTCGAATTCTGTTTTCACTGCGATTGCCCAGCGGACCAAACTGTCGCAAATGATATCGCAAACTGGTCAAATGCGAGACTTTACCCGACAAAACTCTCGCAAACGCATCGGGAAACGATAGCAATATGAATCATATGTCGTTCAGTTTGTGGCAAAAGTTTCATTTACGACTGTCGCAAGAAATATGACTAGCGAGCGTTTTGTGATATTTTTTGCGAGCCTTTTCTGATATTTCTAACGAGTCTAATAAAATATTTCCTGCGATACGTTTTTGTAGGTAAGCAATATTAAAAAAGTCTCTTAAAAGATATCGCAAACGACTCGCATAAAATATGATTTACGAAACTTTTTTTCTCGTTTCATGCCCATTTCGTTCCCATTGTTGTTGTTGTTGTTTTTTTTAATATTCATTTTCAATTCAAATTTTATTTAAAAAATTCATAACATTTTATTTGATTTAAAATTTAAACGCATTTCCTTGGCAATCTTATAATTATAAAAAAAGTTAATACATAAATAAAATAGTTTAATTTCAAACTATAAATGAAAGAAGAAATTATATTTTAATTTTTTTGCATCACCTTTCCTAAGCGCGCCACTCTTTCCTGTGCGTATTGAAATATTGAATAATATTCTGAAAGGGATTAATAAAATAATAAGCACTTGTTATTTACTTACCTCGCTACAGAATTCCAATTTTCTTCACTTATAACACATGTCTGCTCGCTTCGACGGACATTAGAAAAGAGAGCAGTCATTTTTCAACCCCCAAAAAACGGGCTGAGCATGAAACAACAACAAAAACAACACAGCATCCGAATGCCACGTCGTTTTTACTCTCTCGCTCTCATGACAATGTTGCACTCTCTGAGCACGATTAACATTTGAAACAAAAACAACACACCATTCTCTCTACTGTGCACGCATTTTCATCGCAAGGATCTCACTGCAACGCTCGTGTGCGAGTGTTTTGCGATAAAAATATATCCCACTCGTTTTCTGCTCACATGCGAGCTCATTTGTGAGCATTTTGCGAGACTCTCGCTAAAGGCTCGCGTGTTGGTCCGCTGGGTTGTTTTCTGTGTTGCTATTTTAATTGGTTTATTTCTCAATAATACTCAATTATTAGTGTGGATGTTGAGTAGAGGCAGTGGCGAGTGGTGCGGTCTGTCGCGAGTTCGAGCCCTACCGAGGAAAGTAAATATGCGGTCAGTTGCGAGTTCATCAAACCCTGCCAATGGAACTTTATGTACTTTTTTCTTTTCTTTATTAATTCAAACGAGCTCCATTTGGTGTTCGAATAAGAGGGTTCAGGGTATTCCCTAGTCGGGAGCTCCCGACTAGAACCTCTTACTTGTTTTGTTTTGTGTTAGTATGGCTATACTACAAAAATGATTATATATTAAAAATTTTAACCTATCCTTATGAACTTTCTGTTTTTTACCTTTTTTATCTTTTATTGTAATGTTATCTCTGTCTTCTATTCCTATTACTTTATTGGGGCCTAAATAAACAGGTTCTAAAATATGGCCAGTTTCGTTTCTCAATAAAACCTTATCTCCTACTTTTAATTTAAAGTCGATAACCTTATTATCATAATATTCTTTATTTTAATTCCCTGAACCCATTGAAAATGGGTAAAAAGGGTATATTGTATTTGTGCAAAATGCAAATGTATGTAACAGGCAGAAGGAAGCATCTCCGAGCCCATAAAGTGTATATATTCTTGATCAGCATCAATAGCCGAGTCGATCTAGCCATGTCCGTCTGTCTGTCTGTCCGTCCGTCCGTCCGTCCGTCCGTATGTATGAACGCAAGGATCTCAGAACCTATAAGAGCTAGAGAGCTCAAATTTTAGATGTAGGTGCTCCTAGTGCCTTCGCAGATTGAGTTTGTTTCAATCTGCAATCAGCATTTTGTCAGCTAGTGCACATACATCGATCAGCTTTTGTCAGCAAGTGCATATATATCAATCAGCTTTTAGTCAGCAAGGGCACATATAGCAATCACCTTTTTGCCAGCTAGTGCACATATAGCAATCATCTTTTTGTCACCTATTGAACATATAGCCGTCACCTTTTTGTCAGCTATTTCATATAAAGCAATCAGCTTTTTGTAAGCTTTTTCACTTTCAGCAATCAGCTTTTGTAAGCAGGTGCACATATAGCAATCAGCTTTTTGCCAGCAAAAGCACATATAGTAATCACCTTTTTGCCAGCTAGTGCACATTTAGCAATCAGCTTTTTGTCACCTATTGAACATATAGCAATCAGCTTTTGTCAGCTATTGTACATACTGCAATCAGCTTTTGTCAGTTAATGCATGCACCGCAATCAGCTTTTTGTCAGCTATTGCACATACAGCAATCAGCTTTTTGTAGGCTTTTGCACCTTTAGCAATCAGCTTTTGTAAGCAGCTATAGCAATCTCCTTTTTGTCACCTATTGAACATATAATAATCAGCTTTTGTCAGCTATTGCACATTAGCAATCAGCTTTTTGTTACCTATTGAACATATAGCAATTAGGTTTTATCAGCTATTGTACATACTGCAATCAACTTTTGTCAGTTAATGCATGCACCGCAATCAGCTTATTGTCAGCTATTGCACATACAGCAATCAACTTTTGTCAGCAAGTGCATATATAGCAATCAGCTTTTTGTCAGCTAGTGAACATATAGCAATCAGCTTTTCCCAGCTACTGCACATTAGCAATCAGCTTTTTGTCAGATATTGAGCATAAACGTCTAAGTTTATATATATTCTACTTATATAGTGAATATTCCCTGTGTTTGGTTTCAATTGAATTATAGCCAAACCATGAGCGAAAAGCTAAACCTCGTGTAAATCGGATTAGATTAGACCAAATATTACGCTGGGAAATTTTGACACATGTCTATATAAGTAGGATATTTGAGGGTACCAAGCCATGAACGAAGAGCAAAACTTCGTGATATTTCTTGAATTTGCTTTCAATACTTCTATCTGGCAAACAGATTTTTGTCAGCTATTGCACTTATAGAATTCAGATTTTTGTCAGCTAGTGCACACATAGCAATAAGCTTTTTGTCACCTATTAAACATATAGCAATCAGCTTTTGCCAGCTATTGGCAGCTATTGAAATCAAAACTGTGTGCTATTAGTTGAGTTTGCTATGAATATTTTTATATATCCACCAGCTTTATTCAGCTGTTGTACATATAGCTATTAGTTTTTGTCAGCTATTGCACATACAGAACTTAGATTTTTGTCAGATATTTAACCCATAGCAATCAGTTTTTCGTCAGATATTGAAACCAAAACCTCATGCTTTTTCATGAGTCTGCTTTCAATATTTGTATATAGCAAACAGCTTTTGTCAGTTGTTGTACATATAACAATCATTTTTTGGTCAGCTATTGCATTTACAGCAATCAGCTTGTTGTCAGATATTGCAATTATAGCAATCAGCTTTTATCAGCTATTGCAATCAGCTTTTTGTCAGCTAGTGCACATATAGTATTCAGCTTTTTGTCAGGTATTACACATGAGGCATTTAGTTTTTTGTCAGCTATTGCATTTATAGTAATCAGCTTTTTTCAGCTTTTGCACATACAGCAATCAGCTATTGTCAGCAAGCGCATATATAGCAATCAGCTTTTTGTCAGCTAGTGCACACGTAGCAATCAACTTTTGTCAGCAAGTGCATATATAGCAATCAGCTTTTTGTCAGCTAGTGAACATATAGCAATCAGCTTTTCTCAGCTACTACACATTAGCAATCAGCTTTGTGTCAGATATTGAACATATTGCAATCACCTTTTTGCCAGCTAGTGCACACATAGCAATCAGCTTATTTTCAGCTAGTGCACATATAGCATTCAGCTTTTTGTCAGGTATTACACATATGGCAATCAGCTTTTTGTCAGCTATTGCACTTACGGTAATCAGCTTTTTTCAGATTTTGCACTTTTAGCAATCAGCTTTTGTAAGCAGGTGCATATATAGCAATCAGCTGTTGGAGCTTCTGCTCCAAATGCAATCTTTATTGTTTCAATCTTTGTATTATGTACTTATATATGTATGCAGCATTGAGAGCCGCGCTGAGAGAGAGTATGTTATGTGCACTTATGTATTGCAGTGCACAGCCGGCTTGCGTGGGAAACGCTGACGCTGCGTTGTTGCCTACACACATATATGTGTGGTCATATTTCATATGTATGCACTTGAAATGTACATATGTAAACACTGCAACAAAGTGTTACAGTGTGACAGTTTGATATATTTTGAGTACAGTGTGTACTCTATATGTGCGCATATCACATCTCCCTCTTTTTGAAAAATGACGTAATATTGTGAAGTTATTTTATATATTATAGTACTAAATGCGTATATGTCTAGAATTAGGAAGTTTTTTTTTTTCGTTTTGCGAATATATATTTGCATCTAATAATATTTAAAAGAGTTTTCCCTTATTTTTTTGGTTTTTTTTTTTCTTTGATAGTTTAATAAAAGAACATTTTTGAAAGTAATAAATGTTTTATCTAAAAATGTTATATTTATATGGTTATATATGTATAGAATATAAATATATACTTTTAATTTTTTTTTTATTTTCTTTTTTTTTTAACCCTGAACCCATTGAAAATGGGTAAAAAGGGTATATTGTATTTGTGCAAAATGCAAATGTATGTAACAGGTAGAAGGAAGCATCTCCGACCCCATAAAGTATATATATTCTTGATCAGCATCAATAGCCGAGTCGATCTAGCCATGTCCGTCTGTCTGACCGTCCGTCCGTCCATCCGTCCGTCCGTCTGTCCGTGTGTATGAACGCAAGGATCTCAGAACTTATAAGAGCTAGAGAGCTCAAATTTAAAAAGTAAATGTAGGTGCTCCTAGTGCCTGCGCAGCTCGAGTTTGTTTCCGATAATCGATAACTTACTCCGTTTCCAAGCAATCGTTAAAAATCGATATCGACATCCTGTTTTTATACCCTTGCAGAGGGTATTATAATTTTGTCGTGAAATGTGTAACGCATAGAAGGAGACATCTCCGACCCCATAAAGTATATATATTCTTGATCAGCATCAACAGCCGAGTCGATATAGCCATGTCCGTCTGTCCGTCTGTCTGTTTCTATGCGAACTAGTCCCTCAGTTTTAAAGCTATCTTAATGAAACTTTGCAGAAGTCCCTATTTCTGTTGCACGCAGCACATATGTCAAAACCAGCTGGATCGGACCACTATATCATATAGCTGCCATAGGAACGATCGGTCGAAAATTAAGTTTTTGTATGAAAAATCATTTTGTTTTCAAGATTTCTTGACCAAACTTGGCATTTATTAGTTTTACTATGCTCCTCATATATATGCAAAATCCTATTAAGATCGGACCACTATATCATATAGCTGCCATAGGAACGGTCGGTCGAAAATTTAATTCTTGTATGAAAAAACATTTTGTTTATCAAGATATCTTGACCAAACTCGCCATTTATTAGTTTTACTATGCTCCCCATATATATGCAAAATCCTATTAAGATCGGACCACTATATCATATAGCTGCCATAGGTACGATCTGTCGAAAAGTAGGATCTTGTATGAAAAACAAAATATTTTTCAAGATATCTTGACCAAACTCGGCATATATTAGTTTTACTATGCTCCTCATATATATGCAAAATCCTATTAAGATCGGACCCCTATATCATATAGCTGCCATAGGAACGATCGGTCGAAAATTAAGTTTTTGTATGGATCATTTTTTGTTTTTAAAGATAAACAAAATATTGGAGCCATACATCCCAATCAGTCTTATCAACCGATATATAAGAACGTATGTATTCGTTCAAAGTTCTATGACTTCTTTCTACTGTTCCAACTGTCTGGTGGTGGCGTGCAGTAGACGTTAAATTATCTATCTTTAGGTATTTGCACAGGTCATTAATAATAGAATTTTTATATTCAGTTACCGAACTTCAGTATAAAAGATTCAAATATTGCTTTTGCAACTGTCTTAGCGGATTTGTTTGGTACTGGAATAGCTACAAGATATTTTGTTAAATCGCATATCAGTGTTATTGCATATTCGTTTCCATTTTCGGATTTTGGTAGTGGACCTATAGTGTCCACTATCACTCTTTTGAACGCATTTATCGGCGTTTCTGTAATTCAGAGGTGTTTTTGTATGGGTCGTCGTTTTCGACCTTTGGCATTTAGGACATCTACGTATGTATTTGGTTATATGACGTGTCATATTTTTCCAGTAGTAGTGTCTTCTTATTTAAGCTAGCGTTCTTGAAATGCCAGTATGATCTCCTTGTATAGGATCGTCATGATATGTAAACAGTATCGCTACTTGATCTTTTTATACCCTTAACCCATTAAAAATGGGTAAAAGGGGTATAATGTTTTTGTGCAAAATGCAAATGTATGTAACAGGCAGAAGGAAGCATCTCCGACCCCATAAAGTATATATATTCTTGATCAGCATCAACAGCCGAGTCGATATAGCCATGTCCGTCTGTCCGTCTGTCCGTCTGTCTGTTTCTATGCGAACTAGTCCCTCAGTTTTAAAGCTATCTTAATGAAACTTTGCAGAAGTCCCATTTTCTGTTGCACGCAGCACATATGTCAAAACCAGCTGGATCGGACCACTATATCGGTATTTGACTGCTATATCATATAGCTGCCATAAGAACGATCGGTCGAAAATTAAGTTTTTGTATGAAAAAACATTTTGTTTTTCAAGATATCTTGACCAAACTCGGCATTTCTTAGTTTTACTAAGCTCCTCATATATATGCAAAATCCTATTAAGATCGGACCACTATATCATATAGCTGCCATAGGAACGATCGGTCGAAAATTAAGTTTTTGTATGAAAAAACATTTTGTTTTTCAAGATATCTTGACCAAACTCGGCATTTATTAGTTTTACTATGCTCCTCATATATATGCAAAATCCTATCAAGATCGGACCACTAAATCATATAGCTGCCATTGGAACGATCGGTCGAAAATTTAGTTCTTGTATGAAAAAAATTTTGTTTATCAAGATATCTTGACCAAACTCGGCATTTATTAGTTTTACTAAGCTCCTCATATATATGCAAAATCCTATTAAGATTGGACTACTATATCATATATCTGCCAGAGGAGCGATCGGTCGAAAACTAGGTTTTTGATTAAAAACCTTTTTTGTTTATCAAGATGTCTTGACCAAACTCGGCATTAACTATTTTCCCTGTGCTTCTTAGATACGGGCAAAGCACTATGAGCATTATGAAAAGGTTGTGTCTGCAAGGGTATTCGATCTTCGGCGTGCCGAAGATAGCCTTTCTTTCTCGTTGTTTTGTTTTTCGGTATTTTGACTGCGCACTGCTGCGCAGTGTACATTGTACACACACACACATTCATGCTTCGAATTCTGTCTTCACTGCGATTGTTTTCTGTGTGGCTATTTTTATTGGTTTTTTTCTCAACGAGACTCAGTTATTAGTGTGGATGTTGAGTAGAGGCAGTGGCGAGTGGTGCGGTCTGTCGCGAGTTCGAGCCCTACCGAGGAAAGTAAATATGCGGTCAGTTGCGAGTTTAAACCCTGCCAATGGAACTTTTTTTTTTTTAATTTATTTTTATTAATTCAAACGAGCTCCATTTGGTGTTCGAATAAGAGGGTTCAGGGTATTCCCTAGTCGGGAGCTCCCGACTAGAACCTCTTACTTGTTCTGTTTACTTTGGTGTCTGGTAGTGTTTTTTTCAGGACTTTAACTTGTAAATCTTTTAGTTCTTTGATGGTTATTCTTGATAACGCATCAGCTACATAGTTATCTTTACCCCTTAGATAATCTACTGTGAAATCGTATTCTTCTAATTCGAGCCGCATACCTGTTAACTTTGAACTAGGATTGATCATTGAAAACAAATATGTTAATGGACTGTGATCTGTTCGGACTGTAAAATGTTTACCATAAATATATGGTCTAAAATGTGTAATTGCCCAGTGTATTGCTGCTAATTCTTGTTCTGTTGTACTTTTATTACTTTCACCCTTAGTAAATGAACGTGATGCATAAGCAATTGGGAGTGGGAGCCCATTATGGTTTTGAGTTAGCTTGCTTACTTGCATCAGTTATTATGCAAAATTCTTTGCTGAAATCCGGGTATTGTAATAATATTGGGTTTATTTGTGCCGATTTGAGATGTTCGAAGGTATGCTGGCAGTCGGCTGTACGTTCGAACTTAACATCTTTTTTGCATAATCTTGTTCTAATCATAGAATAGTCGGCAAAATTTTTTATAGAACGTCTGTAATAATTGCAGAATGCAACGAATCTTCGAGCGCTGTCCGCATCGTGTGGGACTGGATAGCTTTTAATGACGTCGTATTTTTTGTCGTCTGGCAAGATTCCTTTATCGGTGCATTTGTGCCCCAGAAATGTGACTTCATGCATAAAAAATGAACATTTTTCAGGATGTAACTTCAGATTGTATTTCCTACATTTCTTAAAAACATCAGTTAAGTTTTTAAGCATATGTTTTTCGGAACAACCTATAGCTATTAGGTCATCCATGTAAAGGAATGCTTGAGAAGGTTCGAGTCCAGAGAATGCAATAGTCATCATTCTCTGAAATGAATTTGGCGCTATTTTTAAACCAAAAGGTAATCGCGTAAAGCGATGAAAAAGACGTAATATTTTTTGAACTTTCTTCAAGTTCAATTTGGTGAAAACCTGACATAAAATCACAGCATGAAAAATATTTTGCTCTACCTAGTTGATCTAAAATATCATCAATTCTGGGTAGTGGAAATTTATCAGACAACAGTTTTTTATTAATCTGACGATAGTCAATTACTAATCGCCATTTCTTGTCTTCTGAGCCTGGAAGTGCTTTCTTTGGAACTAGTAAAAGTGGGCTATTGTATTCTGAAACTGATGGTTCGACAATTTTGTCGGAGATTAATTTGCCTACTTGTTTTTGAATTTCCTCTACCTGAGTATGTGGGCTTCGATAGTTTTTAATATAAATCGGTTCAGTGTCCTTCAATCTCAATGTTTGTTTATAAAAATTATTTGTTGGTATTGATTCGGTTTCAAGTCCGAATACATCACTATACTTGGTGCATAGTTCTATTAATTGTGGTTTAAATTGTTTTGGAAAGTTTTTATTTAATTGAGCTATTACTGTGTTTTTCCTGTTTTCTGGAGTAGTTTGAACTACGTCATAGTTCGAAAGTGGTTCGAAATTCAGATTATTTATATTAATTAATTGGTCTTTATTGGTCGTATTAAGAAATCGGACAAATGTATTCTTTTGTGTTGCAACTGTGTTTGCAACGTAAATACCAGGTGTAATTTCCTGATTTGTGATTAATATACTATCTTCACTTGAAGTTAGTTCAATTTTTCTGACGACTTCTGATCTTGCAGGTAGAAGTATTGAATTGTTACCAGAACTGAATGTTATTGGAACATAAATTTGGACATTTATATTGTTTGGTCTTATTATAAACCAATCTTCGGACGGTTCTAGGTCTATTTTGCAATTAAGACCTTTAATGAATTCTATGCCAATTATCGACTATATGAAAATTGTGAGGAATTATATATGCATATGTCTGCTTGTAGCTCAATTGGGGCGAGGCCTTTGGATTTTATAATTCCTTGACCTATACCTTGAATGTCTATAGTGTTATTCATCTGGATGTCGTTGAAGACATCAGAATCTTCTTTTAAAATTGAGATATCTGCACCTGTATCTATTAAAAATACCAGTTTCTGCCCTGATTCTACATTATAAAAAGAAACAAAAATATTGAGATTGAAGTTTATTGAATGCATTTTTATTAATTCTGTGTATCTACCCTAACATTGTTTCCGTTGTTATTGTTGTGGCCTCGGCTCGCGTTGCCACGGCCTCTAGAGTTTCCTCTATTTTGACCTTGTCCTCTATTGTTATTATTGTAGCCGCCTCTGTTGTATGGTCGGCCTCTATAATTATCTCTACCGCGGTTTCCTCCACGATGAGAGTAATTTTGGTAATAAAGGACACTATTAGTTTGTCCGGTTGCTTCTGTGCAACTTTCGACAAATTTTGATGTGGCATCATACATGTTATGGAATGTGCCTGCCTGCATGATAAGTTTTACCTTATCTATAGCGCAGTTCTTTGTCATAGCTTTTACAGCTTGGGCTGTGCTATATTTGGTGGCTAAATCTGAACTTAAACCATCATTAATATAAGCACCTGCCAGAGCTTTTGCTAGTTGCTCAACTTCTTGTGTATAAATGTTGGCAGTTTTGCTCTTTTGCCGAAGGTTTAGGAGTTTAGCTGATAGTACTTCAACTGATTCTCCTTTTTCCGTTCTTGATAATTTTGATATTATTTTGGCGATTGTTTTTTCATCGCTTATCAAGTTTCGTGCATGGCCTTTTAATGTTGTCTTTATAAGACTGACAGCTGTTGCTTCATGATCTTCTTTTAGTGAGTCTATAAGACTTAAAGCATCTTTGAAGCTTTGTAAGTTTTCTGCCTTTCCATCAAACTCAAGTAAGAGCGATGAGGCTAGTTTGAGAAAACTTATAGCTGTTTGGGCCATTGTGTTGTCAATTGATTGGGTATTTATTTCAGAATCTGATGGTTTAGTATCAGTTGACAATAAAAGTTGTTTCTCGTCGAATGACGCTGAAGTGTTAAGAGAATTTGGGAGGAATATTCTAATATTAAGCCTTTCCGAAATTCGTCTGATGTTTTCTCTTAACGTGCTTAATACATCAGTTGTCTGTGTTAAATGCAAATCTGTTAGTTTAATTGCATTGTCACATATAAGTTGGCGGCAGATATTTGAGGCGTCTACAAGAATTTTAACGTGTTTTAACTTTGTCTCGTTTGAGACAGGTGCGCTTTTCTTAAGGCACTTGAAAGATTTATTAAACTCCTCACGTTGTGCCCTTAGAATGGTAACGATTTGCAGCAGATAGTCGCAGCACGTTTAGTGCGCGAGGACGAAAAACTGGATCATATCTATATGTAACCGCAATGAGTGCGTCTATTTCTGGCATATTCAAAGATGTATTTAAGCAGCTGCTTAGACCTTGTCTAAGTCGTTGGCTCGACTCATGTAACGCTTCCTCAGTGATTTTTTATGGAGAAGATAAATCTTCAGAAGGAAGTTAACTGAGGCTATTACAATGAGTATTGTTAACAGAATGTTTGTTAACTGCACATGGGGAGTGGTGTCTACAACTTCTACTACGTTAACTACATTGGCAGTGTTATCAAACGCCTTTGATTGTTTTCCCCCATTTTCCTATATAATGATTCTTGTATTTTTTTATACCCTGAACCCATTGAAAATGGGTAAAAAGGGTATATTGTATTTGTGCAAAATGCAAATGTTTGTAACAGGCAGAAGGAAGCATCTTCGACCCCATAAAGTATATATATTCTTGATCAGCATCGATAGCCGAGTCGATCTAGCCATGTCCGTCTGTCTGTCCGTCCGTCCGTCCGTCTGTCCGTATGTATGAACGCAAGGATCTCAGAACCTATAAGAGCTAGAGAGCTCAAATATTAGATGTAGGTGCTCCTAGTGCCTGCGCAGATCGAGTTTGTTTCCGATAATCGATAACTTACTCCGTTTCCAAGCAAACGATAAAAATTGATATCGACATCCTGTTTTTTGAGCAAAGTGGGTAAATAATAAGAGCTAGAGTCACCAAACATGATATGTTGCTTCTAGAATATTATATATATTTCAAGTATCTTTCATTTTATACATATCGCCACCTCCCTGCTACCACCCCAGAGCTATAAATCAAGTTAATAACCCAACTTATATTGCCAACTAATTTAAGCCACAATTTAAATGCAATTGACTTTTTGAGAATACACAAATATTCTATGGTGCAATACTGTAGAAAATTTAAGATCGGTTTTTGTTTGGTTTTTCGGTATTTTGACTGCGCACTGCTGCGCACGTGTTGCGACGCAATTTGCAAGAATTTATACATATATACATGTACAGTGGACAGTGTACATTGTACACACACACATTCATGCGCGTCTGCTTCGAATTCTGTCTTCACTGAGATTGTTTTCTGTGTGGCTATTTTTATTGGTTTTTTTTCTCAATAATACTCAATTATTAGTGTGGATGTTGAGTAGAGGCAGTGGCAAGTGGTGCAGTCTGTCGCGAGTTCGAGTCCTACCGGGGAAAGTAAATATGCGGTCAGTTGCGAGTTCAAACCCTGCCAATGGAACTTTTTTTTTTTTTAATTTATCTTTATTAATTCAAACGAGCTCCATTTGGTGTTCGAATAAGAGGGTTCAGGGTATTCCCTAGTCGGGAGCTCCCGACTAGAACCTCTTACTTGTTTTATATTACCTATGCAGACGCACTAAGACAATTGTTGTCGGCCCAAGAATTGGATGCACGTCAATATTTGTTTTTATTTTGACGTAGGGTAAGGTCGACAGTATTATTCCACACTCTATTTGAGAACATGTACAGAGTGGGCTTGTTGTTGTGCCATATACTGATATGAATTCTCTATGCCTTTGCAAAATTTGTGGGGCTCTCATACGAAAGTCTGTATAGTCGTTGTATACTTTGTTAATTTTGTCTTCAATCATGACTAATTTATGTACATAATTGTTGAAACACCTAATGAGACTAACGGGGCATTTATTTCTGCCATAGTTTTATTTTTTTTTATTTTTAATTTAAAAAATGTTTTTTCAATTTTGGAGTGCCCATACAAATATGAAATTTATGTATCTAATTTTATTTAATTCTCTTTACTTCCATAAATTTTCTTAAAATTTTTTTTTTTAATTTTGAAATTTTGTTGAAAATGTAAGTGGATTTAAAATGAACCTATTGTAACCTACATGCAATTATATATTCGTTCTGTTAATGGAAGAAGTCGGTTAGTTGTACATACGATTGGCTTACAAGTTTTTCGTTATACAATTCTATGCCAATCATGTGGTATTAGTATATAGCCTAACAGAGTTTAGTAGTTTCCAAGTTGCACTTTGAGGGTGCTTCAACTTGTTTGTAAGAATTTAAACCAAAGGCAAAGTGGGGCATTCGCATTTCTGCAGCCCTATTTGCGTTACTTCGCACCAGTGCGAAGTTGTTAATTTAACTCGTCTATACGCTCTTGGCAGCGTTGTCGGTCTTCCTCGTTTTTGTAAGTTTTCTGCAAATCCAGTTCCAGTCGTCTTTTTTGTAGAAGTTTTCTTATCCGTTCACCACGCTTCGTCTTGTTGGGTGGTTTTTTCAGTTGTCTTGCCCTGTACTCAGCTAATGTGAGTGGGCGGGATCCATCGGTTGGATACATTTCTAAAGCCTCACCCAGGCTCCCTTTGCTCAACAGAAGCAGTATCCTCTAGGGTGACGGAATCCACTTTGTTGGTGAAAATGTAAAGTTGATTTTAATTTGTTTTTTTTTTTTTTTTCCTTCTGCTGCAGTAGTCCGGGGCCTATGGGCTCAGGCGGTGCCGGTGCTGGTCAGCGCACAGGTAAATTTTCTGTTCCAGGGAAATACGCCTGTGTTTGCGCTGCAGCACTGCGGGGTGAGATATTTTGGGTGCCTTAGAGATGGTCACAACGAAGCGACTTTTGTTTAATGTGATGCATCATGTCCTGTCACGGTCACCATGTAGAAATAGAATAGATATTAACTCTATTATTTGTTGGAGCTTCTGCTCCAAATGCAATCTTTATTGTTTCATTCTTTGTTTGTGAATAATCATTATATCTTTAATTAGCTATGCAGCTATGCAGCATTGAGAGCCGCGCTGAGAGAGAGTATGTTATGTGCACTTATGTATTGCAGTGCGCAGCCGGCTTGCGTGGGAAACCTTGACGCTGCGGTGTAGCCTACACACATATATGTGTGGTCATATTTCATATGTATGCACCTGAAATGTACATATGTAAACACTGCAACAAAGTGTTATTATACATATTGCAATCAGCTTTTATCAGTTAATGCATGCACCGCAATCAGCTTTTTGTCAGCTATTGCACATATAGCATTCAGCTTTTTGTCGGTTAGTGCACATACATCGATCAGCTTTTTTCAGCTATTGCACATACATCAATCAACTTTTGTCAGCAAGTGCATATATAGCAATCAGCTTTTTGTCAGCTATTAAACTTTTAGCAATCAGCCTTTTTCAGCTATTGCACATACAGCAATTAGCTTTTTGTCAGCAAGTGCATATATATCAATCAGATTTTTGTCAGCTAGTGGACACATAGCAATAAGCTTTTTGTCACCTATTTAACATTTCGAAATCAGCTTTTGCCAGCTATTGGCAGCTATTGAAAGCAAAACCGTGTGCTATCAGTTGAGTTTGCTTTTAGTTTTTGTCAGCTATTGCACATACAGAACTTAGATTTTTGTCAGATATTTAACCCATAGCAATCAGTTTATCGTCAGATATTGAAACCATGAGTTTGCTTTCAATATTTGTATATAGCAAACAGCGGAGAACGATCAGGGTGAGTAGATGTGCCGAAAAGGAGTGCGAGCGACAACAGTGAAGTGTACAGCGGAGCGCTAGGGCTCCGAGACAGTGCGACAGGGCCCTAGTTTAGGAAATTCAGTAGGGTAAAACATAATAAAATTAGTAAATAAAGTGAATGTAGTGGAAATAATGATGTGAAATGCTAATCTTTGTATACTTTGGTCGAAACATTGGCATTGCATGACAAGTGCATTTCATACCCTATGTTAGGCAACAACATGAACACCTGCAAGATTTAGGCTACCAAAAATGTGCACAGAAGTCGAGCTCATAAAGCAACAAAAAAAAAAAAGGAGAGATATCGGTCGGTCGAAAAGTATAGCGCGCGCGCGCCAGTCGGGCGACGTCGAGACCATGCTTGCACACGTGTGCACAAACGCGCGCCGCAGTCGACGTCGGCGGCGAAGGGCCGTTAAGGCGTCGCGGCTGTACAGTGGGACGAATTCAGTTAACGCGCGGTGAAAACTGAATTCGGGAGTACAGTCGGCGAGGGCGATGACGACGGGTGTGCTTAATAAAAGGCAGTGAACAAAGTAATAAATAATAATAATAAAATAATAAAAAACAAAAAAAAAAAATGAACAAAGACTAAAAATTAATAGAACATCAAGTGGGCTAATTTTTTTTTTGGTTTTTGCGAAGTGAATGGAAGAAAATATATATAGCAAAGGAAAAGAAAATATATAAATATATACAATAGAAATAGAAGTGAAAAAAATGATAATAACGAAAAGAGACAAAAAAGGACCAAAGTGAGGAATGTTCAAAATTTAAACGAACTTTAAGTTCAGTTTTTTTTTTTTTTTTTACCCTTGCAGAGGGTATTATAATTTTGTCGTGAAATCTGTAACGCATAGAAGGAGACATTTCCGACCCCATAAAGTATATATATTCTTGAACAGCATCAACAGCCGAGTCGATATAGTTATGTCCGTCTGTCCGTCTGTCTATTTCTATGCGAACTAGTCTCTCAGTTCTTAAAGCTATCTTAATGAAACTTTGCAGAAGTCCCTTTTTCTGTTGCACGCAGCACATATGTCAAAACCAGCTGGATTGGACCACTATATCATAGCTGCCATAGGAACGATCGGTCGAAAATTAATTTTTGTATGAAAAAACATTTTGTTTTTCAAAATATCTTGACCAAACTCGGCTTTTATTAGTTTTACTATGCTCCTCATATATATGCAAAATCCTATTAAGATCGGACCACTATATCATATAGCTGCTATAGGACCGATCGGTCGAAAACTTAGTTCTTGTATGAAAAAAATTTTGTTTATCAAGATATCTTGACCAAACCTCGGCATTTATTAGTTTTACTAAGCTCCTCATATATATGCAAAATCCTATTCAGATCGGACCACTATATCATATAGCTGCCATAGGAACGATCGGTCGAAAATTAAGTTGTATGAAAAAAACATTTTGTTTTTCAAGATATCTTGACCAAACTCGGCATTTATTAGTTTTACTAAGCTCCTCATATATATGCAAAATCCTATTCAGATCGGACCACTATATCATATAGCTGCCATAGGAACGATCGGTCGAAAATTTAGTTCTTGTATGAAAAAAATTTTGTTTATCAAGATATCTTGACCAAACTCGGCATTTATTAGTTTTACTAAGCTCCTCATATATATGCAAAATCCTATTAAGATCGGACTTCTATATCATATATCTGCCAGAGGAGCGATCGGTCGAAAACTAGGTTTTTGATTAAAAACCTTTTTGTTTTTCAAGATGTCTTGACCAAACTCGGCATTAAGTATTTTCCCTGTGCTTCTTAGATACGGGCAAAGCACTATGAGCATTATGAAAAGGTTGGGTCTGCAAGGGTATTAGATCTTCGGCGTGCCGAAGATAGCCTTTCTTTCTCGTTTTTTGTTCAAATCAGTAAAATAAAATGGAAAAAAAAAAGAAAAAAAAAAAGAAATTAAATAATAATATAAATGAAAAGAAAATAAACCCGCAGAACTGACAGGAAAAAAAGTGAGTGACATAAATCAGAGTCTACAAGAGGGGAAGTCGAGCCTAGAGTGAGTAATAAAAACTCAGAATGGAGTCAGGTGAGTGCCAAAATCCGGATGTAGGCGTGCGCTGGATCCACCTGCTACGCAAAGAAGAACTGGTGGCGATCGCCTATGAGTTCGGGCTGGAAAAGGAGAAGCGCGTGGAGGAGCCGCGTAAGCGGCTATCCACCTTCGTGCAGGATGGCGGCCATACACCCGAAGTTTGGGCTCGGCTTGCCGAGCTAGAATCTCAGACCGCCAAAACATTGGAGCCGTCTCCCTGGGGCACTCTACCCGACGTCGCCGGACGGCCGCGTCAAAAATCGAAACCGGACCTGAGGAGCTCGCAACTGTAGGAGTGTCTGCAGATTCTGACCCCTAGCTTAGCCATCTCGGGTGTAGGGGAAGCTCACGAGATTAGAAGCAGCGGAGCTCGCCGGACGACAGCGGTCGACGTGGAGCTAGGGCGAACCCCTTACGAAACGAATAGTGGCCCTTATATTCCACGGCCATATTCTCAGACGGAGGCCAAACCTCTCGCAAACGTTCGGGAACAAGTCCGAAAGTGGGGTATGAGGTAAGATGGTCGCTCCGACCCCCATGGGTTTCTGGAGGACCTAGAGGAGCGCGCCATTACGTACGGTATCGCCCTCGATCGATTGCCTCGGGCCATGAGCGTGGTATTCAGCGACCGTGCTGCTCGTTGGTTCCAGAGTAGTGTACTGAGGGATGTGCCATGGTCGGTATTTAGGTATTAGAGTATTTAGTTTAGTATTTAGAGTTCTTTCTACCACCACGCTCGTTCGGGAGGCTGGAGGACGAAATTCGATCATCATGCCAGATATGAGCTGGCGCAGGAGTTGCACCGGATATATGAGAATGCCGCCCCCGAATACAGGCTTTACGTACGACGGCAAGATTTGTCCACCTTGTCACAGCTGACTCAACTCGCTGTGGAGTACGAAACGGTGATGAGACAGCGAGCGGAATACTCCGAAAGCAGAGCAGGGAGTCAGGTGGTCACGAGCTCAAGTAGCGCGGAGTGGGAAAGGACGGTACAGCCGCCGGGGGGACACCTTAACCCATTCCGGTCTACTCCCATCGGATCCCATCGGAGCGTTGTGGATAGACGAGTCTCCGCCCCGCCGGCAACGGCCCCTGCGGAAGTGGTCCACCAAATGATGAACCAAGAGGCCGGAACCGGGTATGACCCGCGACGAGCATGTCGCCGGTGCGCACAGGAGGGGCACTTTGCTAGGGAATGTCCCAATGCGCCCGTTTTGTTTTGTTGGGTATGTGGGCACCGGGGCAGAAGTAGCCAGGATTGTTGTCGCCGCACGGAGGCGGGAAACGGGAAACGGCGTCGCCCAGGTCAGGGTCGGGTCGACGCTTAAGGTGGAGGGTGGCCGGATCGCCGCCACGGTGGAGATTGGCGGGCGGACGATGCCTGCTACTATCGATACAGGGGCCACTCGCAGCTTCATGAGTGAAGACTGCGTACGCAAGTGGGCGATTCGGGGGAGAGTGGAGAACGTACAGGCGCGCATTCGTCTGGCAGATGGGTCCACGCTCGAAGTAGAGAAGGCATGGAGGAAAGACGTCGGCCTAGTGGGGAAGCATGTTAATGCTTATCATGCCCGCAATGCTGGACCACGTCATCCTGCGAATGAACTTCTTGGGTGCAATGCGCACTACGATACGCTGCGGAGAGGCGGAGCTGGTCCTAGAGGCGGTGACGTCTCTGGCCTCGTGGCCTGGAACCAGTGTGACGAAGAAGGAACCTGAGGAAGGCCTCCCAGGTCATGAAAAGGGAGCACCTGCTCAGCAACAGAGTAGAGAGGAGTCGAAAGAAGGCCTCACGCGTCAGGGAACGGGAGCGCTTGCTCGGCAACTGCCGGAAAAGGACAAGGAGAAGGAAGCGAAAGATGGGTCTCACTCGGGATTGGACCGAGAGCTTGAGGAGCCCAAAAGGCGGCGCGTAGACCTGCAAGGGCAGATCTACGCTGGTCATGCAGGCGGCACGGCGGAAGTGTGCCAGAGAACGGAGGGATTAGGATTAGCAATGGCTCGAATCCACACGGGCACAGTGAATCAGGAGCGGCTGCCAGATTCGAGTGATCGAGGAGCCCTATTTGGAGTCGGAGTGGGGCCTGGAGGATGCGAGACGCGGGGCGAGCCCGGAGGCGAAGAGGCAGAGTGGCCAGCGGATTTGGATCCGGAACTTAGGGAGTTCCTGGAGTCGGAACTGACACTCTTCGAGGGGCTGCAGGAAGTCTCGCACATCGCAGAGTACAGGATCAGGCTTAAGGATGATAAACCATTAAAGCAGAGATATTACCCGAAGAACCCGGCCATGCGAAGGGTGATTGATGAACAGGTGGACGAGCTGATCCAGGCAGGTGCCATCGAGCCGTCGCGTAGTCCATACCCAATCGTCTTAGTCAAGAAGAAGACTGGCGAGTGGCGCATGTGTATGGACTATCAACAACTCAACGCGCATTCCGTCCCAGATGCTTATCCTGCTCCCAGGATTAATCACATCCTTGAGCGGTTGCGTCACGCCCGGTTCATCTCCACTCTGGAATTGAAGCACGGGTACTGGCAGATACCGATGGCAGCCGATAGTCGGGAATGTACGGCGTTCACAGTCCCCGGAAGAGGTCTTATCCAGTGGCGGGTGGTGCCATTTGGCTTACACTCGGCGTGTGCGACCTTCCAGCGAGCATAAGACACGGTCATAGGCCCGGAAATGGAGCCTCATGCGTTCGCCTACCTAGACGACATCGTGGTAATAGGGGCAACGAAAGAGCAACATGTAGAGAACTTGAGGGAGGTGCTCCGCCAGCTAAGGGCGGCTAATCTCAGGCTGAATAGGAAGAAGTGCAGTTTCTTCCGGGAGAGGTTGGCCTACCTAGGACATGTCATTTGTGGGGAAGGAATACGTACCGGTCCAGAGAAGGTGGAGGCGATACGTAACCTGAGGACCCCGACAAACTGCAAGGAGTTGCGGCAGTGTCTCGGGATGGCGTCATGGTACAGGCGCTTCGTTCCAAACTTCGCGACTCAGGTACAGCCGCTAACAGCGCTCTTAAAGAAGGGGCGGAAATGGGCGTGGGATCAAGAACAGGAGGAGGCATTGCGTCAATTGAAGGACAGCTTGACGACTGCCCCTGTGTTGGCTTGTCCTGACTTTTCCGCCAGATTCGTCCTACAGACTGACGCGAGCGAGTACGGTCTCGGCGCAGTGCTGACGCAGACGATAGAAGGGCAGGAGCGGGTTATAGCCTACGCGAGCAGAAAGTTGCTGAAGGCCGAAGTGAACTATTCTGCCACCGAGAAAGAGTGCCTGGCAATCGTTTGGTCGATACGGAAGTTGCGTTGCTACCTAGAAGGGTACCGGTTCGACGTGATAACGGACCACCTGGCACTCAAGTGGCTTAATTGTAAGTGTTGCGAAACCTGCCAAAAGTTCAAGAGCGAGCAACTCAAATCGGCTGGACGCAGAGGGTGTCAATATCTCGCAGCTGAAGAGCCGTTTTACCAAGAGATGACTGATGACGTGGCAGAGGAACCAGGACCCATAGTTGCCCACGAGCAGGCGGAGAGTGCGAGCAACACCCGTCGCCCAACTTAACCATTGTACTAAATTTAGTTTCGTAGTCACAAATGAATAGCGTAATCAGAATAGGCTTAGTATAATGTGAGCTGCAGGGAATAACATAAACAACGAATAAGTAATAAGTTAGTCGAGGAAGTCGTCACCATGAATGCCGTCGAGGAAGCGACGGCATCGTCTTCGAAGCTACCCCACAGTTCATAATTATATATATTGTGAGGCGGCCACTAGGGTAGCCACCCCACAGTTCATAATTATATACATACATATTAAATCGTAATCCATAAGCATTGTATAGTATATAAGAATTGTATTAGTAGTAAGTTAAGGCAAGGTGCCGATGTATCGAGGCTAGTTAAGGGCAAGGAGCCCAATTTGAATTTAACCGCCGGCCGCCGCTGCAACCGTGCGTTGCTGATCAGTTGCTCAACACCGCCTTCGAGAGCGAAACTTCAACTCGGCGACGAAGAGCGAAAGCTCCGAGGCGAAGTTACGAAAGCTCGCGGCGAAGTTGAGCGGCCGAGGCAAGCGCATGGCTCGCTAGCGAGCGAGCCGGGACTTTTTGGAGAACGATCAGGGTGAGTAGACGTGTACAGCGGAGCGCTAGGGCTCCGACACAGTGCGGAAGAGCCCTAGTTTAGGAAATTCAGTAGGGTAAAACATAATAAAATTAGTAAATAAAGTGAATGAAGTCGAAATAATGAAGTGAAATGCTAATCTTTGTATTCTCGGGCATCGGAAATAACCGATGTTCACCCTAACCTAGGGGGATAGTGTAGTTGGTGCGTGGCCAAGGCCCGGTAGTGTAGTTGATGCGTGGCCAAGGCCCGATAGTGTAGGTAGCACGAGTCTACGGCTCGGTATGGTAGGTAGGATAGAAGTAGTGCGAGGTATACTTTGGTCGAAACATTTTTGGTCAGCTATTGCATTTACAGCAATCAGCTTATTGTCAGCTATTGCAGTTATAGCAATCAGCTTTTGTCAGCTATTGTACATACAGCAAGCAGTTTTTTTCAGCTAGTGCACATACATCGATCAGTTTTTTGAGAGCAAGTGCATGTATAGCAATCAGCTTTTTTTCAGCTAGTGAACATATAGCAATCATATTTTTGGCAAATATTACACATATAGCAATCACCATTTTGTCAGCTGTTACACATATCGCAATCAGCTTTTTGTCAGCTTCTGCACTTATAGAAATCACCTTTTTTCAGCTATTGCACATACAGCAATCAGCGTTTGTCAGCAAGTACATATATAGCAATCAGCTTTTTTTCAGCCTTTTGCACTTTTAGCAATCAGTTTTTGTAAGCAGGTGCACATATAGCAATCAGCATTTGTAAGCAGCTATAGCAATCACCTTTTTGCCAGCAAGTGCACATATAGCAATCAGCTTTTTGTCACCTATTGAACATATAACAATCAGCTTTTGTCAGCTATTGCACATTAGCAATCAGCTTAAGACACCTATTGAACATCCAAGAGAGATTTCTCAGTTGAGAGTGTTTGACGTGTTTTACTTGTGCTCCAAGATATTTATATATTTTTGCGCTATTATCCTGCTTTTTATTTTTAAATTTTGCATTTTTTGTGCTTTATTTAAAAAGTTTTTATAAATTGTAGAAAGTGTTATCTGTTGTGCAGCGTAAGTCTGTTAATTATTGCATTTAATAAACGCGGTCTCAGTTCCGTATTGTTGTTATTGCCTGTTTTGATTCTTTTGCTTTGGTGCTCCCCTGTGCATACACTTGTTTGTGCGTGTGTTCGCTGCTGCATATTTCAGCTTGTGCATCGCGCTCTCGCAAATTTTTGCTGTTGCTTTTCGCTCCAAACAATTTGATTGTGTACGAATAGCGTTAACTTGCTCTTTTTTTGTGCACCGTTTTCGTTTTGCTCTGCGCTCTCGCAACTTGCATACGCTTGTAATAATTATATCGTGCTGTAAGAAACCTTGCACGTTCAAGCAGGCTGATGATTCTGCACTGCCGCAATTTGTTAATTGGTGGCTGTGTGAAAATATGATGCATGCTAAATGTGCAGGTCTCACCGTATATAATTCTGTGAGAAATCAATTCTTAAAACTGAATAACGTGGCTAAGCAGCTGTCGAGTAGCTTTGACTCGTGTTTTGAGTTGCTCAGCAAATTTAAATTCGAGTCCCCAACCAATCAGCTCCGGTTGGAGCCTCAATTTTTGCAGTTGCCCACTCCGTCTGTCCAGACACCTACGCCTCTTTTGTGGATTTTGGATTTATCTCCAATGTTGTCACTATCGCCTTCCCCGAGGGACTGCCCAATTACCCCTGTTTCGTCCCCTGTATTAGTACCAGTAGAGCCCGTACCTGAACCTGTCCCAGTTAGCCAAACTGCCTCAGCCCTGTCAGATCCTGGTCGCAAAGGTAGACCTGCGCGCAATCTAGCCCAGATTGTTAAAAACAATCATGGTGCCTCTTTAGCCCCACCAAATCCTGTATTACCTGCAGCTCCATCAGCTTCTATTTTAACTGTTATTGCCCTCGTAGGCAAGTTTTTGTGTCTCGACTTTCGTCTGACACCACTTCTGAGTCATTGGCAGCCTTTATTGCAAGCAAATCAAATTTAATTTCTCCACTCCTCGTGAAATATCATCTTTCAAAATAAATGATTCACATGATATGTTCCCAATCATTTGTGATCCCAAGTTTTGGCCTCCACACATGATTGTTCATGAGTTCAAGCCAAAAAAGCTAAACCGGCCTGTCACCCTTCCAGTCCCTTCAATACAGGGTACTTTTTCTGCTCCAAAAAACTAACTTCGTCTCCTGACCAAGTCTCCATTCGTTTCCAGAATGTTAGAGGTCTCATTTCCAAGCTTAAAAATCAATTTTGGCCAGCTCTTCCTTTGATTCGGATATAATCGCATTTTCAGAAACATGGTTAACTTCAACCATATCTGATTGTGAGGTTTTTTCGAACAATTATATTTTGCATAGAAATGATCGGCCGACTCGAGGTGGTATTAATTGGGTATTAATTGCCGTTAAAGCCACTCTCCAGTCAGAACTGACGCTGAGATTGTCTCAGTTAAGGTGTCTTTTCCTACACGGAATATCTATATTACATGCTCTTATGTTCCTCCTTCTTCTGATATTCAAGTTTATATGAAACATATTACTTGTATTAAAGAAGTTTCTTCACACGTGCGTGATAATGACCTATTTATGGTGTTGGGTGATTTTAATTTGCCGAACATTTCTAAGTCATTATTCACTGCCGAAAATTATCTAGTGCACTTAGCACAGCATGATTTTATAGACTGCATGCTTGACCTTTCGTTGTTTCAAATCAATTCAATTTCATTTGAATAGAACACTTGACCTTGTATTTGTTAACGACTACCTTATTTCAAATGTGTCTAGGTCCCCTCCTTCCTGAGGATGTATATCATCCTACTTTATAGATGGCAATATTCAATTGTAAGCCTCTCATTTCGTGCTCATCAGCCATTAAGCCCCGCCGTTGCTTTCGCAAAGGAAATTATGCCTTGCTTAATCAACGTATTCATGCAATCGATTGATTTTTTTTATATGACGCGGTTGATATGAATATTGCTATTAATCTTTTTTATAATACCCTGAAATCCATCTTAGATGCTTGCATTCCTAAATCAATTCCCTCAATTGCTTCTTTAAGGCCAGGGTGGCTCACAGACTATCAAACCTACAAAATATTAAGTCTAAATATTTTAAAAAGTTTTAAAGGTCTGGTTCGAGTATTGACAAGGCCAAATATTCCATAGCCAAGACGAACTTCTTTCTTCTTAATTCTCAGTGCTATGAGAATTATCTTTCTCGTTGCAAAAGGTAATTTACCCAAAACCCGAGACAGTTTTATAATTTTGTAAGCTTGAAGCGTAAATCTTCAAGTCTGCCATCTTCTTTTTCTCTCGGGATAGATAAAGCTAGCAATGATTGCGATTCTGCTAACCTCTTTGCTAATTTTTTCCAATCAACTTACTCTTTCGTCTGTCCTAATAATAATAATAATAATTCTTACCATCATAATATTACTTCATCCGCTTCTATACCTGCTCCTGTTATTTCCCAATCCTCTCTTCTTTCTGCTATAAATTCTTTAAAATTTTTTACTCTTCTGGGCCTGACAATGTTCCTAGTTGTCTTCTCAAGGAGTGTAGTTCTTCCCTTCTTCGTCCATTGCTAGAGCTTTTTAATCTATCCCTTGAATCTTCAGTCTTTCCATCTTTTTGGAAAGAATCTTATATCATACCTCTCCAAAAGAAAGGTGGAAAGTCTGATATACAAAATTACAGGGGCATTGCAAAACTGTCCGCTATCCCTAAATTATTTGAAAAAATAATCACTTCGAATGTGCAGCATTTCTGCAAATCAGTTGTCTCCCCTGTTCAACATGGATTCGTAAAGAATCGGTCAACTACGACCAATCTGATAGAGTTTACTTCCTTGGTAAATGATGCTTTCCTTTCCAAAATGCAAACTGATGTCATTTACACTGACTTCAGTAAGGCGTTTGACTCCGTCCACCATGACATTTTACTTTTTAAACTTGACCGAGTAGGTTTCCCTCCGTCTCTTTTGCTTTGGATTAGTTCTTATTTAAAAGGTAGGACCCAAAGAGTAATGCTGAGGCAGACTACCTCTAAACAGGTTCGCGTTACTTCTGGTGTTCCTCAAGGTAGTCTCTTGGTCCTTTACTCTTTACTCTTTTACTTATATCACATGTCCGGGTACTTATGTATGCGGATGATGTGAAACTTATTCTATCAAACACTAATCCCATACACCATTCTCGTCTACAAAACGATTTGAACGCTATGCAACTTTGGTGTTCGCCCAATCAATTGCATCTAAATAGTTCAAAGTGTATGTTTATGACCTTCAATCGCACTACACCTTATCTTGGCAGCTATACAATTGACAATACTCCATTGCATCGTATACTAACAGTTAAGGATCTAGGCTTTCTTTTTATTCTAAGCTCAACTTCAATTTGCGTATAGATACCATCGTTAATAAGGTAAAAGGTGTACTTGGATTCATTAAACGATGGTCTAAAGAGTTTAACGATCCTTTAATAAAGAAACTTCTGTACATCTCTCTTGTTCGCCCTATCCTTGAATACTGCTCTTACATCTGGTCTCCGCAGTATAAAAAATAACCAGGATCGTATTGAATCAGTTCAGAAGCAATTTCTGCTTTTTGCCTTACGAGGTTTAAATTGGGACCCTAATCTTCGGTTGCCATCTTACTCCAGCAGTCTGCTTCTTCTTAATCTTCCGTTGTTAACCAGCCGTAGGACAATTCTCGGTGTTGTCTTCCTACATAAGTTGCTTGTTGGCGATATAGATTCTCCTTTTCTGTTAGGGCGTCTTCAATTTCCTATCCACGTGCACAACAGACTACGCTATGCACAATCCTTTTTGCGTGCTATGTACAAATTACAATAGTTTGCATCACGTTTTCTCTACCGAACTCTCTCTACCCCTACTAATATCGTCGCTTTCAGTATACCTTCAGGAAGTCACTGACCATTATCTCTATTAACACCCTTCTTCATAGCTGTAGGCTCTAATAGCGTCACTGACAAAATTAGCTGTGAATAGGGGCACAGCTGGCCGGACTGGCAAATAAAACACCTCCATCGGTTGGTGATGCTATTAGAAAATTGTGTACTCTAACTAGGCTTTTAGCATTAAATTTTATTATGTATTGTATTGAATAATGAGGAAGACACTCGTTTTGTCGACCATTAATAAATAAAATAAATAAATAAATAAAATAAATAAATAAATATAGCAATCAGCTTCTGTCAGCTATTGTACATACTGCAATCGACTTTTGTCAGTTTATGCACCGTAATCAGCTTTTTGTCAGTTATTGCACATATAGCATTCAGCTTTTTGACAGCTAGTAAACAAATAGCAATCAGCTTTTTGCTAGTTAGTGCACATATAGCAATCAGCTTTCTTGTCACCTATTGAATTTATAGCAATCAGCTTTTGTCAGCTATTGCACATAAGCAATCAGCTTTTTGTCAGATATTGAACATTAACGTCAACCTTTGCATGTCTAAGTTGATATTTCCTACTTAGATATTCGTTATTTCCTGAGTTTGGGTGCAACTTAATTATAGCCAAACCATGAGCGAAGAGCAAAACCTCGTGAAAATCGTTTAAGTTTTAATTTTGGGGGGATACTTTGGCCTATTTCTATATAGGTGAAACAAGTCGATGAACAAGTGGAGGAACTGCTCCGGACGTACAGCGCGCCGATCGTTCGTGTGAAGAAAAATATGGGTGAATGGCGAATGTGCATTGATTACAAGCAGATCAACTTACATTCGGTCCCAGATGCATACCACCGCGACACTTACGCTATATATCGACGCTGGATTAAGGAGGATAATATGCAGTATACGGCATTTACGGTCCCAGGTCGGTCTGCACTCTACCACTTTCCAGAGGGCCTTGGACTCCGTTATAGGGCCAGAAATGGATGCCTTTGCCTATCTCCTATCTTAGCAACTCGTAGCTAATTTAAAGAAGGTGCTCCAACGGCTGAGAGAGGCTAAGAGGTGCAGCGGTTCCAATTCGATGTGCACTACCGGTGAGGGAAGCTGAATATTGTAGAAGATGCGCTATCCAGGCAGTCCTTAGAGGCATGCAGTCAGGCCGTGGAAGAGCAATCCCCGTGCGTATGGATTACATGCATGCCGGAAAAGGTGATCAGGGAGCTAGAGAAGCACCCGGACTATGCGGTCGAAAACGGCCAACTCCATCGCCACCTACGATACAGAGGCGACGACGAGGACTACGTCCCGTGGAAATTGTGCGTCGCCGGCAGCCATCGGCAGAGAGTCCTGCAGAAATGTCACAATGCCCATACAGCGGGTCATCAAGGAGTAAGGAAGACGATATCCCGTCTAGCACAAAAGTACTACCGGCCACTTTTTCGGCATTCCGGAGAGATACTGCGAAATGTGCTAAAAATTCAAGGTAGAACAGAGGGCAATAGCAGAGCACATACAGAGGGCGTTCCGAGAGCGGACAGTCTGTCGATGAAGAGTCCCTCAGCAATTCGTATGCGACAATGCAGTTCACGTTCAAGGCTTTCCTGAGTTCCATCGGCGTAGAGGTGCAATACACGGCACCGTACTGTCTTAAGGAAAATCCAACCGAGCGGACGAACCGGACGGTCAAAACGATGATCGCCCACTTCGTAAAAGAACATCAAAGTTCGTGGGACGAAATGTTACCGGAAATAGCGCTAGCCGTGAACAGGAACGTGCCTGATTCGCCGGCTTCTCTCCCAACTTTTGAGTACAAGGCCGCGAGCCTCGCCTCCCGGCGGCTCTGTACGTGGAGGTTATACCCGGAATCGCCACTATCCAGCAGGTGTGACTACGCCAACATCAATTTGCTAATGCCGCCGATGGATTCGCATCATAACGTCGTGAATTTCGTGTTGCCCAATACCGAGAAGACTTTCAAGACGACCCCAGCAAACGCGGAAGACAAAGACCGAGATGCAGAATAGCTTAGAACGAATGTAATAATCAACAAACTAACTAGTAGTAAGAAGAGTCCTTTTGTAAGCTGCACAGTAAGAAGTTACTAAAAATAAGTTAATAAGTTCGACGTATACGATGGCACGTCGTTTAAATTGACCATCACCATGTGACGTTCACCCATTCACACAAATATATAGTGTTAAAAGATATAGAAGTAAAATAAAAATTAAGAACAAAAGCTTACTCTAAGGAACAAGGAGCCAACCCTCGTGAAAATGTGATAAAATTTGACCAAGCTATGACGGTGGGGAATTTTGACCTATGTCTTTATAAGATATTTGACGGTACCAAGCCATGATCAAAAGCTCGTGATATCGCTTGAGTTTGCTTTCAATATTTGTATATAGATATAACAGTTTTTGTCAAGTATTGCCCAATAGCAATCAGCAACTGGCCAGCCATTGCACTTATAGCAATGAGCTTTTCTCAGATAGTGCATATAGCTATCAGTTTTTTTCAGCCATTGAAACCAACACCGTGTGTTATTTTTTGAGTTTGCTTTAAATAATTTTATATATCAACCAGCTTTTGTCAGCTATTGTACATATATCTATCAGTTTTTGTCAGCTATTTCACTTAAAGCAATCAGATTTTGTCAGCTTTTGCACTTATAACAATCAGTTTTTGTCATCTAGTGTACATATAGCAATCATTATACCCTTGCAGAAGGTATTATAATTTTGTCGTGATATGTGTAACGCATAAAAGGAGATATCTCCGACCCCATAAAGTATATATATTCTTGATCAGTATCAACAGCCGAGTCGATATAGCCATGTCCGTCCGGCCGTATGTCTCTTTCTATGCGAACTAGTCTCTCAGTTGTAAATCTATCTTTATGAAACTTTTCAGAAGTCCCTCTTCCTGCTGCCACAGCACATATGTGAAAACCAGCTGGAACGGACCACAATATCATATAGCTGCCATAAGAACGATCGGTTAAAATTAAGTTGTTGTATGAAAAAAATTTTGTTTATCAAGATATCTTGACCAAACTCGGCATTTACTAGTTTTACTATACTCCTCATATATATGCAAAATCCTATTAAGATCGGACCACTATATCATATAGCTGTCATAGGAACGAGCGGGCGAAAATTAAATTGTATGGAAAACTTTTTTGTCATTCAAGATAATTTGATTAAACAAGGCATTTAAAGATTTCACTATGCTCCCTTTATTTTTGCAAAATCTTATTTACATCGGACTACTATATCATATACCTGCCATAGGAACGATCGGTCGAAAACTAGGTATTTGATTAAAAACCGATTTTGTTTATCAAAATATCTTGACCAAACTCGGAATTTATTGGTTTTACTATGCTCCATATATATATGCAAAATCCTATTAAGGTCGGACAACTATATCATATAGCTGCAATAGGAACGATCGGTCGAAAATTAAGTTGTATGGAAAACTTTTTTGTCATTCAAGATAATTTGATTAGACAAGGCATTTAAAGATTTCATTATGCTTCCTTTATTTTTGCAAAATTGTATTTATATCGGACTACTATATCATATACTCGCCATAGGAACGATCGGTCGAAAACTAGGTATTTGATTAAAAACCGTTTTTGTTTATCAAGATATCTTGACCAAACTCTGCATTAACTATTTGCCCTGTGATTGTTAGATACGGGCAAAGCACTATGAGCATAATGAAAGGGTTGGGTCTGCAAGGGTATTAGATCTTCGGCGTGCCGAAGATAGAATTTATTTCTCGTTATACCCTTGCAGAGGGTATTATAATTTTGTCGTGAAATGTGTAACGCATAGAAGGAGACATCTCCGACCCCATAAAGTATATACATATATTCTTGATTAGCATTAACAGCCGAGTCGATATATGTCCGTCTGTTTCTATGCGAACTAGTCTCTCAGTTTTAAAGCTATCTTAATGAAACTTTGCAGAAGTCCCTTTTTCTGTTGCACGCAGCACATATGTCAAAACCAGCTGGATCGGACCACTATATCATATAGCTGCCATAGGAACGATCGGTCGAAAATTAAGTTTTTGTATGAAAAAACATTTTGTTTTTCAAAATATCTTGACCAAACTCGGCATTTATTAGTTTTACTATGCTCCTCATATATATGCAAAATCCTATTAAGATCGGACCACTATATCATATAGCTGCCATAGGAACGATCTATGCAAAACCTTATTAAGATCGGACTACTATATCATATATCTGCCAGAGGAGCGATCAGTCGAAAACTAGGTTTTTGATTAAAAACCTTTTTGTTTATCAAGATATCTTGACCAAACTCTACATTAACTATTTTCCCTGGGCTTTTTAGATACGGGCAAAGCACTATGAGCATTATGAAAAGGTTGGGTCTGCAAGGGTATTAGATCTTCGGAGTGCCGAAGATAGCCTTTCTTTCTCGTTTTTTGTTTGCATTTTTTTTTTTGTGAACTTATAGCAATCAGATTTCTTCAGCAATTGCACTTAAAGCAATCAGCTTTTGTCATCTAGTGCACATATAGTATTCAGCGTTTTGTCAGGTATTAGATATATAGCAATCATCTTTTTGTCAGATATTGAAACCAAAACCTCATGGCATTTCTTGAGTTTTCTTTCAATGTTTTAATGTAGCAAACAGCTTTAGTCAATTATTGCACATATGGTAATTTGCTTTTAGTCAGCTATTGCACATACAGCAATCAGCTTTTGTCAGAAAGTGCATATATAGCAATCAGCTTTTTGTCAGCTAGTGCACATATATTTCATTCAGCTTTTTGACAGCTAGTATACAAATAGCAATCAGCTCTTTGCCAGTTAGTGCACATATAGCAATCAGCTTTCTTGTCACCTATTGAATTTATAGCAATCAGCTTTTGTCAGCTATTGCACATAAGCAAATAGCTTTTTGTCAGATATTGAACATTAACGTCAACCCTTGCATGTCTAAGTTGATATTTCCTACTTCGTTATTTCCTGAGTTTGGGTGCAACTTAATTATAACCAAACCATGAGCGAAGAGCAAAACCTCGTGAAAATCGTTTAAGTTTTAATTTTGGGGGGATACTTTGGCCTATTTCTATATAGGTGAAACAAGTCGATGAACAAGTGGAGGAACTGATCCGGACGTACAGCGCGCCGATCGTTCGTGTGAAGAAAAATACGGGTGAATGGCGAATATGCATTGATTACAAGCAGATCAACTAACATTCGGTCCCAGATGCACACCACCGCGACACTCACGCTATATATCGACGCTGGTTTAAGGAGGATATAATGCAGTGTACGGCATTTACGGTCCAAGGTCGGTCTGCACTCTGCCATTTTCCAGAGGGCCTTGGACTCCGTAATAGGGCCAGAAATGGAGCTTCACGCCTTTGTTTATCTGGACGACATCGTCGTCATAGGCACGACTAAGGAGCAACACGTAACTAATTGCAAGTAGGTGCTCCGTCGGCTGAGAGAGGCTAAGAGGTTGGGAATTTCATCGTGGTATCAAATGTTCGTGCCAAACATCGCATCATTCGTAAAGCCGATGACTGCTCTCCTAAAGAAAAAGAAGGCTTGGTCAAGTGGTATAAGGAACCCATAGCCTCCGGACGATTAATCAACTTCAATTCAAACCACCCAAGGAGTATGATAATCAATACAGCACTAGGCTGTATAAAAAGAATGATTAACATATCGGATACAACATACCACAAAGAAATTGAACATGAAATTAATAAGATCTTGACGAAAAATGACTTCCCCCAAAACCTTTTGAAAACTTTATTAAAAAGACGACAAATTGAAAGGAATAAGCCAAGAGAACCTGACAAAATATACAAATCCCTATGTACATACATATGTACCGCGACTATCAGAACGCCTCACAAACTCAGGCTGTTACAACAAAGAAGAAATAAAAGTAGCACACAATGTTACAACAAGAACAACACTACAACAAACGACACACATTGGAAATGGTACGGATAATTAACACACCCACCAACAAACGACTAACTACAAGACAGACACAGAAAATTGAGCTCACTTGTACAGACATGTTTTAAACAGCCTCAGTTTCAATCTCCACGTCAAAAAGCGCAGACGTGTAAAATAATGTATGTAAAATATTCAAATTAATGTTTATCTGTAATCTAATTATTAATTGTTTTTTGTATCTTGGTGTTAGTGCACTGAAGACGGTTTGCCGATGTGCAACCGAAATATATCGGAAACAAAAATTAAATAAAATTGTTTTAATGTTTGTTTTTACAAGCCCAGACCTCGAGCCAGCCAACGAATATTCTTAAATATGGAAAGGTCGCCAAAACCATCAATAAATAAAACTAACTCCAAGGTCATAATAGAAGTAAAATGGATAATATTAAGAACAAAAGCTTAACTTAAGGAAACAATGATGATGAAAATGAATACGAATATGAATATGAAAATGGGAGATGGATTATAGTTTAAGTTAAATTGGAGGCAACTGTAATGAAAACAGGAGGAGCTGAGGAGTAAGTAGGCTTAAGAAAAGAGTTCTCACCCCACAGCGAAGAGAGCGAGAGAGGGCCGTAAGACGGAGAAACTGAACAACAGCTTCACATTGGAAACAACAATCGTAAATAGCGGTCGTGCGTACAGACCCAGTAAGAGTTAGGAACGCTAGGATGCATTCGCGAGGCTTGGAAAAGACTTATTAAAGAAGTGACGGTGCGGCAAGCACATAAATGTATCTGTATAATAGTAGAGAAAAAGAATAGAGAAAAATATAATATAAAACACTTATTGCTTTTGGTTTTTTGGCAACCGAGACCGAACCGAACCGTGGAAATGTATTTACAGTTTTTAAATCTGTGGCGGAGAGAGTGGTAGCTCTTCCTTATCGGATATCGATTGTTCCCATAATGAAAGCGTAAGCTTAGGCATTTTGATGAGCACAGAAATATGACCATACAATCCCAATTTTCGGTGCTTACCTTGGATAAGTTTAGTGCCGTTAAAATCCCCGAATGCTTTAAAACTGTTTAAGGGCGGCTCCCAACTGTAAGGATGCTAAAAGAAGATTGAAAATAATTTTCATTAATAGTCACTTATTTGCAAATGGGGATTTGGGCACCGAAAATGAATTCTGTCGAGCGAAGGGGAATGGAAAATGGTGGTGCAGTGGAGAAATATAATTTATTAATATATTTTATTCATTTTTACATAAAAGAAAAAATTAAATTTATGTTTTATTGTTTTAAGCAAACGTAGTACAGGGGGAACACCCCAACAATAATTTGTAATTATTGTTCACTAATTGTTGAGCTGAAAGAAACAAGAAAATTAATTTTTATTTATAAGGCAAACAGTTTCTTTTAAATGTGGTCTGCATTTGGGTTTTTAGCGCATCCACACAATCGCGCGAAAGCATTTTGGCATTTCCAACGAACGTTCTTCATTAACTGAATGCATTTAAGTTGAATATCCACGTCGTGTTACAAATTTCGCAAATACCGGTAGGAACTTTCCGTAGTCAAATCAGAAGTGGCCTCTAAGTGGATGGCTTTGATGCTAAAGCACACAAAGACGCTCAAGGGATCTACAAAATCGACTCCTGTATGAGCAAATGGTCTCATAACAGGCAAGTTGCCCATGAGCAGTGTTTGTAATTTACGTTGTTGGATATTTCTGCTTCTGCTGGAGTTGATCGTGGATCGATCACCACCTTGAGCTTTGAGATACAGTACTGTGTCGTATTAGACGCATCAGCTGATTGCCTCCATGCAATGAGTAAACGCAATTTTATCGGGTTGCGCTCAAAGTACCTGTGTACCTTAGAACCCATACATAATTCCATGCTTGCTTGATCCCCTTGCTATTGGGAAAGGGATATAAATAAAGGAGCATGCTGGAAGCGGTTTTTAGTGCTCTTATTAGTATTCTTGTTTCTTGATGAGGATAATGGGTCTTTCTTGTGCATAAGAAATCTCGTTGCTCTCCAGCTCGTTTGTTAAGGATAGTGACAATTCTTTGCGACGCCAGACGAAACGGAGCATGCACGGCAAGACTCGGCAGGGAGAATGAGTTTGCGAAGTTGACTTTAATCCGCGTTGTGGTATTGGAAAATCCCCTGTGGGCGGAACTCAACCCAACTCGGGCTGCAATTTGCACTAAGGCCCGGATAGTTCTGGATGAATAGATGCCACATTTTTAGGAGACCCCCAGGTGATGGATCGTCCCAGATTAAGGCTTGAAGCCGAATTTTTCGCATGAATGGACAATGACAGGCGCCAGCCACCCAGAGGATGCAACAGCTTGGCAATCTGTGCCAAGACTTCACCGACAACTCAGTGGTTGTCCACTAAGATGCGAGAAGAAGAACTCGTAAATATCAGATTTCCTTCTGATTCCGAGAGTCTTCGTCGAACAGGCCTCCACGATTTCTCAAATTTCCTTTTCTCCTTGGAAATAGCTCTTAGCAAGTCTTATTCATTGTATGTCCCTTTTCGCAGATTCAAAAGCTTTACGGAGTTCCGTTTGACCTGACCTGCTACAAATTTGGTAACTTGCTAAGGGATAGAGAGAACGTATAACATCAGATAATTGATGTAGTACCCAGGTCGCCTAGTTAACACCAAATATGACCGTGTTGAGCTCGTAGTCACGAAAGTCATTGTCCTTTGTTGGACAGATATGGTTGTACCCTCGACCTTGAGTTTTTCAATAACTCTTGGTAAACTTAAACATCGCTTTGAATCCTTATCGGACGGTACTGTGAGTCGTTTTTGTATGTTTTGGTCACTGCCGAATGGCATACTATGGTCTTCACAGAACCGAAATCGTTCAAAATTGGGAGAGAATTGATAAAAAAAATTAATTCTACCGAGCGAAGGGGAATGAAAAAGATGCCACCGAAACGTTCGAATCTAGATATCGGAACAAGAATCGACTTGGAATGCCAAATTGTCTATTATATTAAGTTTCAACAAAATCGGAAAAATTTTACTAAATAAATATATGCTAATTTATTTATTTATTCGAACAACAGTTTATAGTTCTTGTTTATTGAAACACAGCGCAAAAATTAACTATTATTGATAGGGCAACCGCGTAGATGCAGGTCTTGTACAATTTATATACAGTATAATTTGCTTAGCTGCCTCCATACTTAGCTGCATCGTACATATACACATACATTTACATTTTGCACAAAAACATCATAACCCATTTTTAATGGGTTCAGGGTATAAAAAAAATAGATGTTACTATAAAATCGATTAACTTTTAGGAAAACAAAATTAAGTTAACTGCCTTTTTAGGATAGCTGCCCCTAATGTCTGTCCAAAGTACTTGAGGCAGTTCAGCACATTATACTGTATCAAAGAAAAAATAATTAATATATTTATTTATTATTTATTAATGGTCGACAAAACGAGTGTCTTCCTCATTATTCAATAGATTTAACATATATAATGAAAATTAAATGCTAAAAGCCTAATTAGAGAACACAATTTTCTAATAGCATCACCGACCAATGGAGGTGTTTTATTTGCCAGTCCGGCCAGCTGTGCCCCTTTTCACATCTTATTTTGTCAGTGACGCTATTAGAGCCTACAGCTAAGAAGAAGGGTGTTAGTAGGAAAAAAGTGTTCCTAAGTCAAATTTAAAATAATCTAAATTTGCTGAATTATTTAAGAAAATACAATAAAAAGAAAAAAAAGAAAGTAAGAGGATTGTTAATAAAATAAATAAATGAAATATGAATAAAATAAATGAATTAAACTAGTAAACTATTATAATTTTTACATAGCACGCGAAAAGGATTGTGCATAGAGTAGTTCGCATAGAAACAGATAGACGGACGGACGGACATGGCTATATCGACTCGGCTGTTGATACTGATCAAGAATATATATACTTTATGGGGTCGGAGATGTCTCCTTCTATGCGCTATACATTTCACGACAAAATTATAATACCCTTTGCAAGGGTATACAAAAACGGACAAAACAAGCCATCTCAACATAGGAGTAAACCACCTTAACTCCGACGAACGTACTGAAATTATAAAACTATGCATTAAATACCCATCTCAATTTTAAAACGACCAGGAAACACTAACCAACCTTATAAAACACGAATTGCATCGAATCTACACAAATAGCGGATACGGGCACGTCGAAAGAGCAGAGGTCAAAATAAATAATTAGATCAAGACATTATAATAAAAGCCACTCACCTTGGAGTGCTCCAGTCTGGTTGGTACCAAAAAAACAGGATGCCTCCCAAGAAAAAAAGGGAAATTGGTTGTATACTTTACGAAACTAAACGAAACAAGTAAGAGGTTCTAGTCGGGAGCTCCCGACTAGAGAATACCCTGAACCCTCTTATTCCAATACAAAATGCAGCTAGTTTGAATTAATAAAGATAAATTAAAAAAAAAAAGTTCCATTGGCATGGTTCGAACTCAGAACTGACCGCATGTTTACTTTCCTTTGCATCAATCGAACTCGCGGCAGACCGCATCACTTGCCACTGCCTCCACTCAACAGCCACACTAACAATTGAGTCTTATTGAGAAAATAACCAATTAAAATACCACAGAAAACATTCGCAATTCTGTTAATATAATTCAAAGCAGACGCGCATGAATGTGTGTGTAGACAGAAATTCTTGGAACTGCGTCGCAAGCACATGCGCAGTTAAAACACCAAAAAAACAAAACAAAAACCGATCTTAATGAAATTTTCTGCAGTATATCTTATTGTACCATAGAATATTTGTGTATTCTCAAAAAGTCAATTGCATTTAAATTCTGTCTTAAATTGGTTGGCAATACAAGTTGCATTATTAACTTGATTTATAGCTCTGCGATGGTAGCGGGGAGGCGGCGTTAGGTCTAAAATGAAAGATACCTGACATATATATAATATTCTAGAAGCAACATATCATGTTTGGTGACTCTAGCTCTTATTATTTGCCCAACTTGCTCAAAAAACAGGATGTCGATATCGATTGCTAGGAAACGAGTAAGTTATCGATTATCGGAAACAAACTCGATCTGCGCAGGCACTAGGAGCACCAACATCTAAAATTTCAAGTCTCTAGCTCTTATGGGTTCTGTGATCCTTGCGTTCATACATACGGACGGACGGACGGACATGGCTAGATCGAGACGACATTATTATATTCTCAGCAGCGCTCCATTGAACCGATAAATCAAGTATTTAACAAACTTACATAAGTAAAGTTAAATCTCAATTTTTGAAAAAAGAAATAGAATACTTATGACACTTAGTGACTAGTAAGGGTATAAAACAAAACCCCAAAAAGATAGACACAATTCAGAAATTCCCCTTCCCCAAAACAAGAAAAGAAATAAAATCCTTTTAGGACTATTGGGCCATTACAGAAAATTCATTAGGGACTTCTCAAAAACTACATCTCTTACTGCTCAATTTAAAGACAAAAAACAAGTAACCACAAACAAAGAATGCATAGACACTTTCGAGCTTTGCAAAACATCCCTATGCAATGACCCAATACCCGGCATTTTCAAAACAATTTGTTCTAACTACTGATGCCAGCAATGTAGCGATAGGAGCAGTGCTTTCACAAGGCATATTAGGAAAAGACAGACCAGTATCGTTCTCTAGCAGAACCTTGTCTGAGACAGAAAAAAAATTACTCAACAGTCGAAAAGGTGCAATAAGTTAAGCGATTAAATACTTTAGACCCTACCTTCATGGCAATGAATTCAAAATTACAACATAACTTGGCTCATGAGTTTTAAGGAACCCAATTCAAACTTGATTCGTTGGAAACTCCAGCTACTAGAATACGATTTTGAAGTTATATAAAAAAAGAATCACAGAATGTAGGGGCAGACGCGTTAAATAGAATTCAAATAGAAGCTCATGTTAATGATCGCGAATCGATAATTGCAAACATAGGAGATACAATATATTCCAACTTAGAAGAGCTAGATGATCACAATTATATATCGGACACCCCGATAAACGCTCATAACATCCAATTAATATTTTCAATAGGCAACAATTCCAAAATGCTCTCGACGATAACCTTTAAGAAAAAATTAGACAAAATATTACCGAACCTGAATTTAACAAACAATATACGACAGAAATACTAACAAGTAAGAGGTTCTAGTCGGGAGCTCCCGACTAGGGGATACCCTGAACCATCTTCTTCAAACACCAAATGCATATACTATTCTAGAAGCTAGTTTGGTCTAGTTTGGTGACTCTAGCTCTTATTATTTACCAAAATTACTCAAAAATAGGGTGTCGATATCGATTTTTACTCGAAACGCGACAAGTTATCGAACATCGGAAACAAACTCGATCTGCGCGGGCACTAGGAGGACCTACAGCTAAAATTTCAAGTCTCTAGCTCTTATAGGTTCAGATATCCTTGCGTCCATACATACGGATAGACGGACAGGCGGACGGACAGACGGACATGGCTAGATCGACTCGGCTATTGATGCTGATCAAGAATATATATACTTTATGGGGTCGAGGATGCTTCCTTCTGCCTGTTACATACATTTGCATTTTGCACAAATACAATATACCCTTCTTACCCCTTTTTAATGGGTTCAGGGTAGAAAAATACACAAGTCTAAGCTTAGAAGAATAAAAAGGAAAGTAAACACAAAAGAATAATGAATCACCGAACTTTACAGATTGAGGACATATCGAATTTCATTCAATTACCGAACAACGGCCGATTTGAAAGATCAACCTAGGACCGGCAAGGACAGTAAACTATATCACACGTTATTTACCTAATCGAAAGTGTCATAAATAAATTTAAAACAGCTATAGAAATTATTGACAATGAAAAAGAAACAAATTAATTAAAAGGCGTTCTCAGAGAAAAATTGAATCAAATAAAAAATAGAGTTAAAAGCCTTATAACTATCAAGAGAGATCGAAGAGGTATATATTTAAACCTAGGAAGTAAGCATATTGCACTAATACAATATATGTATAGAAAAAGTTTCAATACAGACAAATTATACAATTATTTAAACAATATCGCAGAGTATCTTATTCTATTAAGTTTAATATCATCCCCAAAATTATCTCAACTAACGAAAAAATTGAGTTATTTTCAAAAATCATAGAAATGCAAAACATAAAAATACAAAATACAAAATACAAAAAAGATCCATAAAGGCTCAATTATCATTAAATATGCATATTAGAGCGCTAAAATCAACAACGATCGCTGTGATCACTCGATGATAACAATGGAGGATAGAAGAGAGATCTGCATTCCCCAAATTTAAGGAATTACGATCAATACTACGATAGAGGAGATCAATCTACAAAAACTCCATTTTCAAAACATCCAACATCGAAAATTAATCTGGCAAATAAAAGACATCCGGTAGCAATATACTTGATGATGATATTACTAATTAGCGTCCTAACAGCAACAGCCTACTATATCCGAAGGAAGCAAATCATTTACTCCACAAAAGACGCAGAAACAATCTCCGTTCAGGCCATACCTTCGATGTGGCCCTCACTTCACTCAAGGGGGGGAAATTGCAATTGCGATTGTATTGTTTTCTGTGCTGCGATTTTAATTCGTTTTTTTCTCATTAAAAATTAATAATGGGTGTGGCTGTTTGGTAGAGGCGGCGACCCCATAAAGTATATATTCTTGATCAGTATCAACAGCCGAGTCGATATAAACATGTCCGTCTGTCTGTTTCTATGAGAACTAGTCTCTCAGTTTTAAAGCTATCTTTATGAAACTTTACAGAAGAGCCTCTTTCTGTAGCACGCAGTACATATGTCGGAGCCAGCTGGATCGGACCACTATATCATATAGCTGCCAGGGGAACGATCGGTCGAAAAGTGGGAATTTGTATGAGAAACAATTTGTTTATTTAGATATCTTGACCAAACTCGGCATTTATTAGTTTTGCAATGATCCCTATATATGTGCTGTCTTAGAAACGGTCGGAGGAAAATTAAGTTGTTGCATGGAAAATTTTTTTGTTTATCAAGATATCTTGACCAAACTCGGCATTTATTAGTTTTACTATGTTCCCCACATATATGTAAAATCCTATTAAGATCGGACCACTATATCAATCGGGAACTCCCGACTAGGGCCTCTTTCTGTTTTTTTTTTATATTTATTGTTCAAAGTTACTGTCATAGTCGAATAGTCGATTGTATCTAACAAAACGATCTTAACCATCTTTTATGAGCGGCTCAAGCAATATTTTTCGCATCAAACAGGTTTAATGTTATCGCCAATGCCCCACTATGAAGCAACGGGGCTTGAATCGTATCAATGACTTACAATGACAACTCATCGTGCGTCGTGCGTCGTTTTAATGCTTGCTTCCAACCGTAGGGAAACGACTCGTCGCTCCAAGCAGCTGCTTATGTGCCTGACAAGCCGCAATGGTCATCTGCGATCTTAAGATACCGAATAAACATAAGAATGTAATTAGACTTGGCGCATTTTATAAATGTAGTCGGGAGCAATTTGAAAGACAACGAAAAAGAAATGCTATCTCCGGCATGCCGAAGATCTAATAACCTTGCAGACCCAACCTTTTAATGCCGAGAAAATGGTTAATGCCGAGCTTGGTCAAGGTATCTTGATAAACAAAAAAAAGGCTTTAAATCAAAAGCCTAGTTTTCGACCGATCGTTCCTATGGCAGATTTATGATAAAGTAGTCCGATGTAAATAAGATTTTGCAAAAATGAAGGGAGCATAGTGAAATCTTTAAATGCCTTGCTTAATCGAAATATCTTGAAATACAAAAAAATGTTCCATACAAAAACGTAATTTTCGACCGATCGTTCCTATGGCAGCTATATGATATAGTGGACCGATCTTAATAGGATTTTGCATCATATATATGCAAAAGCAAAAGTAGCATAGTAAAACTAATAAATGCCGAGTTTGGTCAAGATATCTTGATAAACAAAATCTTTTTCATACAACAACTTAATTTTCGACCGATCGTTCCTATGGCAGCTATATGATATAGTGATCCGATCTTAATAGGATTTTGCATATATATGAGGAGCTTAGTAAAACTAATAAATACCGAGTTTGGTCAATATATCTTGATAAACAAAATCTTTTTCATCCAAAAACTTAATTTTCGACCGATCGTTCCTATGGCAGCTATATGATATAGTGATCCGATCTTAATAGGATTAATATATATGAGGAGCATAGTAAAACTAATAAAAGCCGCGTTTGGTCAAGATATCTTGAAAAACAAAATGTTTTTCATACAAGATCCTACTTTTCGACAGATCGTTCCTATGGCAGCTATTTGATATAGTGGTTCGATCCAGCTGGTTTTGACATATGTCCTGCGTGAAACAAAATGAGGGACTTCTGCAAAGTTTCATAAAAATAGCTTTTAAACTGAGAGACTAGTTCGCATAGAAACAGACAGACGGACAGACGGACATGGCTATATCGACTCGGCTGTTGTTATTGATCAAGAATATATATACTTTATGAGGTCGGAGATGTCTCCTTCTATGCGTTACACATTTCTCGATAAAATTAGAATACCCTCTGCGAGGGTATAAAAAGTAAGGGGCTCTAGTCGAGAGTTCCCGACTAAACCCTCTTCTACCTACAGCAAATGCAAATCACGCTCGTTTGCTTTAGCATGAATAGAAATAAAGTTAAACAATTAAGAGGCTCAAAACGGGAGTTTCCGACAAGGGGTCCCTTTGAACCTTAGATCTTATTATGCTATAGAATAGCATAGTGGTATATGTCCTTAAAATCAAAGATTCTTTACCAGAATATACTGTTCTAGTAGCTGTATGCCACGTTTGGCTGCCCAAGCTCTTAAGTCCTAAGAAGTTTGCTCAAAAAACTGTATTTCGGTAACCATTTTATCGGTTGCTTGGAAACAAAGCAAGTTATCGATCATCGAAACCAAACTAATGCTGCGCGGGCACTAGGAGGGCCTATTTCTACATACGGACGGGCGGACAGACAGACGAACATGGGTCGAAAGTACTACCTTCTGACAGTTACATACATACATGTGCATTATGCCCTTATTCCATTTCTATAGGTTAAGGGTATAATAACATTACTAGTAATACAATAAAAAGGTTATTAACACCATAATTTTATAATTATTTTTATAATGTAGAAGGCGTCTTACAAGAGAGTAGTTCGACACTGCGGCCCTGACTGTCGACTGTTTCTGGGGATCCCTTAATGAACGGCAGCAGTAAAATAGCTTTGATCTGAGCTGGGTAGACAAAGTCTTTACCCAGATTCTTCCTCCCATACCAATATTCACATTTACATTAATGTATTCGCAATTTATGTTGGCTTAAAGTAAGTTGGTAGGGAGTGCAGGAAAGCACATCTTGTGAACATAGTAAAGTTATATCACAGCATATGCTACGGTACTTAACAACTATATAAAAAGAATTAAGATTTTTAATGGTGCATATGTGAATATCTAATAAGCTATTAAGGGCATAAATATGACATTCAAATAAGTGTTAAACCAAATCACACGGCTTAAGCTTTAAAAATGTATATAAGTAAGTATATTAAAATATATATACATATATATATACTTAATCTTTTTTTTTTTTTTTACCAATTTTAGTGCATCTAGTTCTTATAATTTTTCAGTTATGACTAATCGATGTTTTAAAAATGAGACAAGATTTCGACAAACATGATAAACTCGTTTTGCGCTTGTATTCAAATTTCAAATTTCGCGGTTAGAAATCCACGAGCTCGTATTAACGGACATTCGACGGACACGGCTAAATCGACTCAACTAACTGTCCTGATCAAATATATATATGGTTTATTGTGTGCGGATACTCCTCATTTTGTCTATTACATTCATTTGCACCAAAGCAATATACAATTTTTTACTTGTTTTCAATATGTACACGGTTAAATTACGCCTGTGGGAAGTGGCTGACTAAACCACCTTTAGAAACCTTTAACGTTCTTTTACCAATTCCAGAAGCAAATTGAGCCACGCACTCAAGCTTTAGCCATCTTAATTAACTATTTATTAGTTTATTAGGTGTACAATATAACTGGCATTATTTACAAAAATCTGATGTTGCTTGTTGATAATGATAAGTATATACAGCTTATTATTATATAATTTCTTTCAAATACGCTACATTTACTCAAGACCCCGCCCCAGTGTCCTGATTCAAATTTCAATTACTTATATATGAAAGGAAAATCAAGTTTCACTACATTAGCTCCAAGTCCACAATAATAAAGGTGTTGAAAAGGAATAGGTGAAAATCGTGTACGAAAAAACTTATTTTGCCCATGTTAAATAGACTTAAGGTTGTTATTTAAAATAGACGATCCCCTACCAAATATACATTTTTAATAAATTGCATTTTTTTATTCTAAAGATTGCTTCGTGAGTTATAAGTTCATACATAGAGCCAAAAACAAACCATTTTCTTTTTAGGCTGTACGAAGACATTATTGGTACTACTAGTGTTCTACTAATGTTCTACTAATGTTAGAACATGTGCTCTCATATCTCAAATATATGTATATCCTTTTCTTTTATTTTGGAGAGATAGTATATACCATAGTGTGATGTTATATTCATAAACTGCAAAAATAGGGGTGAACATTTTCGCGGAGCATGCCCAGTAGTGCGGACCACAAGGGTTGGTTGGATGTAAGTTACGCGTTCATAAATCGATTTCAGAAATATTTCAGAAGCTTTCTCGTTAATTGTGTTTTCTTAGGGACATTTGCAAAAGTATTATATTTAAATGTTACGTTGAGTTTAAAACATAAACATTTAAAACCCTTAACTAAATTTCAAGTTTATCTTATATCTTGAACTCATAAGTTACCAATAATTGTTCCAATATCTCGTTTTGTCCATGGGAATTCAATAGATTAAGTGTATTTTTATTGAAAAATTCAGGTAATTACATTTACTTAGAAACGTTACATTTATTTAAGCAACTAATAAACTTTTAAAATATTGATGTATTCATTAAAACTAAACAGTCACTAGAGAGAGACAGTATTTGG
Organism: Drosophila littoralis; assembly: GCA_018903485.1. Taxonomy (NCBI): domain Eukaryota; kingdom Metazoa; phylum Arthropoda; class Insecta; order Diptera; family Drosophilidae; genus Drosophila; species Drosophila littoralis. The sequence continues at coordinate 122,991 of JAEIGF010000059.1, read as the reverse complement.
AATACATTGTAATAAATTTATTCAAATTACACACAACAATAAATTTACTTTTCTTATTTTAGTTATAATGGGCACGGTTCTAAGTTTTAATCCACGAGATAGACATCCAGTGTATTCATCACAGCCCAATTTTCCGTATAATCAATCCACGCACATTCAAAGTCAGAAAATAAATGATAATTCTGAATCAATTGACTCACAATTGAATAATTTTTCCTATGAGCAGTTAAATAATGCTAAAAACCGTGAAAATAAAAAAGCGATTTCACATCAAATACCAAAGAATGGCTCCGGACACCAAAATACTTGTGGAAATGTGCAATTTAATATGCACACGCAGATAAGCTCGCACAACTTCAACAATCTAGCATATTCATCAAAAGACACAATTAACAATGACCTGGATGCTCATAATGAAAATTCAACTGTTATATCGGAAAAAAGTTCAATTGAAAAAAGCTTAAAAAAACATTCCCTTTTTATTAATGCTCTATCTTGGAAAAAATTATCTACAGCTCATAATAAGAAAAAAGTGGAAAACAAGAATAAATGTGCAAATTTGCCAACTACATGCTTTAAGACTCAGCTATTAGAAGCTTCATATACATCATCTTCTGATAAAAACAAAAATATTCAACTCCACTGTAATCATATTGAAGAGCATCAGCACCAACAGCACCACTGTAATCAAAGCCAGATTATTCGGGAGCTTCCACTCTTCCCATCAACAAAAACGCAAAAGCCATCAACAGCGAAAGAACTAGGAAGAGTAAATAATACAAACTCAATATCAAATCATAACAAATTAATTCAAAAACAACCATTAGCTCTAACCCTGCCTCAGCAGTTACAGATATCTTCGATTCAAATTAAGAATACAAATCAGAATCATTTACCACGCAAAACGGTTATTCAGGTAACTATTGAATGAAGATGGATGTCCTATTTTTTCTCTACTGAGGTCACATTTGCAGGCATCTACATCCGAGTTATTAAAATGTCTCGGTCTGTTTTTACATTATCGGTGCCATAGATTAAATAATTTTGATCCTGGGGACGCTGTTATGTGGCTGAGAGCTGTTGATCGAAGCTTATTACTGCAAGGCTGGCAGGTAAATAACTAGCTACTTTTAACTAAATTTGTTTTTAATTGCTATCCTTGAGATATGAAAATACACAGAATAGACTAAGAAGAGTCGGTTTACCCTACACCCAACTATCTGGTTGCACGACAAAACGACATACATAAGTAGGATTTTTTATACCCTTGCAGAGGGTATTATAATTTTGTCGTGAAATGTGTAACGCATAGAAGGAGACATCTCCGACCCCATAAAGTATATATATTCTTGATCAGCATCAACAGCCGAGTCGATATAGCCATGTCCGTCTGTCCGTCTGTCCGTCTGTCTGTTTCTATGCGAACTAGTCCCTCAGTTTTAAAGCTATCTTAATGAAACTTTGCAGAAGTCCCTATTTCTGTTGCACGCAGCACATATGTCAAAACCAGCTGGATCGGACCACTATATCATATAGCTGCCATAGGAACGATCGGTCGAAAATTAAGTTTTTGTATGAAAAATCATTTTGTTTTCAAGATATCTTGACCAAACTCGGCATTTATTAGTTTTACTATGCTCCTCATATATATGCAAAATCCTATTAAGATCTGACCACTATATCATATAGCTGCCATAGGAACGATCGGTCGAAAATTTAATTCTTGTATGAAAAAACATTTTGTTTATCAAGATATCTTGACCAAACTCGCCATTTATTAGTTTTACTATGCTCCCCATATATATGCAAAATCCTATTAAGATCGGACAACTATATCATATAGCTGCCATAGGTACGATCTGTCGAAAAGTAGGATCTTGTATGAAAAACAAAATGTGTTTCAAGATATCTTGACCAAACTCGGCATATATTAGTTTTACTATGCTCCTCATATATATGCAAAATCCTATTAAGATCGGACCCCTATATCATATAGCTGCCATAGGAACGATCGGTCGAAAATTAAGTTTTTGTATGGATAACATTTTTTGTTTTTCATGATTTTTCGATTAAACACGGCATTTAATAGATTACACTATGCTCCCTTCATTTTTGCAAAATCTTATTTACATCGGACTACTATATCATATATCTGCCATAGGAACGATCGGTCGAAAACTAGGTTTTTGATTAAAAGCCTTTTTTTGTATTTATCAAGATACCTTGACCAAACTCGGCCTTAACCATTTTCACGGCATTAAAAAAGGTTGGGTCTGCAAGGGTATTAGATCTTCGGCATGCCGAAGATAGCCCTTCTTCCTCGTTTGATTAGTGTTGAGTCTGAAGCTCATGATAGCTGACCTTTAATAAAATATTTTGAAACACCAAAATTATCTACCAAATGTGCCTATGTCGACTACGATTACATAAATACTGCTTGTAAAAAAATTTGGACCCAGGTCAAGTATTAAAATACACTTTATATAGGTCTAAGCAACAGTTAATATAATTGACTTTACGTTCACCATAAAAAAATGCCTTGTAGCCTTATAATCTTAACACTCTATCTGAAATAAAAAGATAAACAACAGATATAAAAAAGTAAGTTTCCTCTGCGGTGTCGAGCTTAAAATTACCTACAACCGACAAAACTCTTAACCGCGCCTAAAAATTAAATATACTTGATCTGTATGTACTATTCTAGAAGCTACACGTAAAATTTGGTGAATAGTTTTTAGAACCTAAAAATAATAAAATTACAATGTTGGTATTGATTCTTAACAAAACTTATCTATGATCGCAAACAAACAAATATAATTTCAAGTCTCTCGCTCTAATAGTTTTTGCAATGTGCGAGTTTGTTTCGATATTCAATAGCTAGTCCCGTTTCCAAGTAATCGATAAAAATCAATATGAAAATCCGGTTTTTTGAGCAAGTTTGGTAACTAACATTAGCTGGAGTCACCAAACTTGACATTTAAAAGTACCTACATACCATTTAGGTTTATTTTATTTTATAGCTATCATAGCCCATCAATTTCAGCCACAGTTTTAACGCAGTTGACTTTTTGGGAACATACAAATATTCTACAGCACAATTAGATCTACTGTCGAATTTTGTCAAGATCAGTTTGGAAACACAGAAGTTATTAAGGAAACGAGTTTTGGCTGGCCTCGTGTTTGCGGCAGTTAGCACAAATTGCAAGAATTTCTGTATATATTTTTTTTGCAATACTGTTAAAAGCATTGCAATTGGGATTGTATTGTATTCTGTGCTGCTATTTTAATGCGTTTTTTTCTTATTGAGACTCAATTATTGTTGTGGCTGTTGAGTAGAAGGGACGGCAAGTAGTGTGTCTGTTCCGAACCCTTCCGAGGGAACTTTTTTTTTTATTTATTTTAATTACCTTTGAAGCAAACGAGCTCGAAGCGCGAGCTGCATTTGGTGTTGGTAGAAGAGGGTTCAGGGTATTCCCTAGTCGGGAGCTCCCGACTAGATCCTCTTACTTGCTTCTTATGACATGGCGATCATCGCAATGGAGAAAAAAAAAAGATAACATGAAATAAACGACCGATTGAAAATTTTCATGCGGTTTTCGGAAGCGAATAAAAATTTCGAATTTAAAACACCTTTAAGCCTGTATTCACTTAAATGATGGGCATTAATTGATCTCCAGATCTCCAGAGGGAACATCTGATTGATTTCTGCAAGCATTTTGGGCGAATTCAATGATTTACGTTGTTTTGGCAGTATTTAGTCTGAACTAATTTGGCAGGTGCCGAACTGGGCAAAATTTAGTCCTGTACTAAGTTTTTCAGTGTTGATCTCGTACTATGTTTTAAGCTCGTACTAAGTTTTTCTCTCGTACTAAGTTTTGAGCTCGTACAAGTTTAATTACTTGAATTTAAACATTGTTTAAGTCTGAACTGTATTCTTTGCTAATGTTTGTAACTAGATAAACAGTTTCGTCATTGTCATTTGCATCTAATAGACCAAATAGGTTGTTCCTGCAAATTAATTAGTTTAATTGTAAATTTTGTCGTCTTCTTAAATTTACTGTTATGATGTTAAATTTGTCTTCCTCTATTTTCTTCTTTATAATGTTTCTCATCAATTTCTTCTATTCTGCTTGTTCGTTTGAAAGGGTTATGATGTTTTAATCTTGCCTTGGGTGTAAGTGTGGGTTGAATTCTATAAGCAAATTTGTAATAAATGTATATACAAGATCCAAATGTTTTTTTTAACTCGCAGGTATAAAATAAACTCTCACAAAGATCTCCAAAACCGATCGGGCGGTAAACAAAAAATTTGCATATAAACGTTTTCCGCCAATTTACCTCTGTTGCGGGTGAAATCTCGCTGAAACACGTATTCATTAGATTCTGAAGTAGAGCTTTGAAAATAAGTTTGAAGCAAAACTTAAGACTTTAACCAAGAAAGCTTTGACTTTGCGAAAAATGTGAAACATATCTCAAATGATTTTTCGTATAGATCTTTGGAAATACATTTGAGCATGAACACAAAAAATCTTTGACCCCCATTTCCACTAAGGAGGATCCAATTTCCGAAAAGTGCGCAACACCCATCAAACTAATTTTGACAAAGATCTTTAAAAATAAGTAAGTAAGTAATAAGTAAGCAAATAATTTTCATACAACAGTTTTTCGCTAACTAAACACTGTTGTGGGTGGAATATCGCAAATTGCTGAAGCACATGTGCATTAAGTTCTTATGTAGAGCTTCGAAAAAAGGTTTCCCAAAAAATTCATAAAATCGCACTTTCTGCCAAAGAAGCTTTGATTTTGCAAAAAATGTGAAAAATGTCTGAAATGATTTTTAAGATTTTTTCACACATGCGGGTGGAATTTCCCGAAACCCCGTCTTAAGGTGCACCTTCATCACATAAGATAACTACAGTACAAATTTTAGCTTCCTAGCTTTTACTGTACGGGCTGTGCGTTGATCACCAATCAGTCACTCAATAAGTCAGTCAGTCAGGACAAACAGTTTTATTTATATTGAGATAAGGTAAACATCTTTTACATGTGTTTCTCTTACAGTGAAATGTCGCATTCGAGTATAATATTTTGAATTATTTCTGAGAATCTAGGATAGTAGTATTTGTTTTTAAGCACGTGATCAATTTTATTGACCCTTTGCATTCATTTCATTTTAGTTTATATGTTTATATGTTCTCTAGCATCGTTGGGTTTAGCATATTCTTTAGTGAATTAATTTATTTAATTTATTCCCGTTGGAAAATTCAATAATCTTCCTCATGTTTCATGTTACATGACTTTCTTACGCAAAATTATTTAAGTATATAATCCTTAGTCTTTTCGGGGGTCATTCGGATATACTCTATGTTTATTATAGTTTTCAAATAATATTTTGTTATTTGAACATTATCTTGTCCTAATTTTGTAAATTTAAGTTGTCTGTCGAAGTAATTTGAAAGTTTTTCTGTTCTTTGTGTGATTCAGTGGTTACTTTAAATTCTTTTTTTAAATCTGGGCAAACTAGCATTAGGTGTATTTTGTATTGTTGTGGCTCCTTTTTTAAGGCAAGTGTAAATGGTTTGGATTGGAGAAATTAGGAATAAATTTTCTATAAAAACCACATAACCATAAAAATAATTTTATTTGTTTTGCAGTTTTTAGCAAAGGAAAGTTGTGTATCGCAGATATCTTACTCGAATTTAGTTTAATTCCTTTTGTGCTAATTATGAGACCGAGAAATGTAGCCTCATGTTTCATAAATTCGCGCTTATTCAGCTGTAACTTTAAATGAGACTCTCAAAGCTTCTTAAATGCTTTGCGAAGAGATTCTGCACGGTGTATTTCCAAGAAAGTTGAGTGTACAATTATATCTTCGAGATACATATATCAGACAATGCTAATTGGATTAGATCTCTTAAGAAACTATTCATGCATCTCTGAAAAGGAGCTGCTGCATTTTTTAAGCCAAAGGTATTCGTAGTGGCCAGTCTTCGTTGGAATTGCCATCTTTTAACAGAGGTTTTTCCACTTCGATTTTATGGAAGCCTTTGGCTAGGTCAATAGTAGGAAAATATTAATATCAGCCACGTTTTTAAAGGATTTTTTTCATATTTTGAATTGGGAATTTGTCTTTGATTGTAATCTCATTTAAAACACGGTAATCAATAAAAATTCTACATTTTTGTCAACCCGAGGCATCTCCCTTTTTGAGGACCATCCATATAGGACTGCAATATGGTGAATTACTTTCCCTAATAATAACTTTCTGTAGCCTTTCATCTATTTGTTTATTCATTTCTGATTCAAATGCTATAGAGTAAACATTTGGCTTTTCATGGAATGGTTGGATTTGCCGTATCTGGGAAAATAGCGGTCCAAGACTTGAGTCTGAGACCATTTTGTTTGTGTTTCTTTTACCAAAAAATCTTTTTTCATGAATGTGTAGCAGCAGTACATCCTCTCTAAATGCTTATTCTGTAGTTTGATATAATGTTAGTTTTTTTTTTGGTTACTTTGTGTTATTTATACATATGTTAAGACGCCCATTGCGTCGTCGGCGAATGAGGAACTACGGCGTAATTAAGATATTCTTTGAGCAAATTGTGCTGAATCCGAAAACAGTTGATTTTTTTTCACTGCTTTGGATTTAAAGGAGCACGGTTCATTTGCATTTGCCATTTGCGTGGATTATTTCTAAATTTCTAGTGGTATTATTACAAGGTGTCGGTTTTGTATGGTACATTCGGTTTTTTTTTAAAGTCCAGCTGGCGTCGAACAAGAACGATTTTTGCTTTTACAAAGACTGTTTATTTACTTTAATTGTCAGGCGGCCGTCTGTATCGCTAGACTTAATTGGTTCAAATTTTACAGTTGTTTTTCGTATGTATCTGTTATGTTGCGAAATTCTCAAACATCCTGCTAATTGTACTAATTCTGGAAAACCAGCGTCTGATACTTGAAAAATAGCACGAACCTGCGTTGGCAAACGTTATATTCACAGCTATTCAAGAAAAATGTAGGTTAATTTGATTTTGGCTAGCGAGCTTAATTCATTTGGCAACTGTGTTTGTCGCCGATATCCATCCCCGAAAGATGGCTCTGCATTTTCTTTTGTACATTCTTGCAATATCGCTCCAAAAAGAAAGTCTAAAGCATTCAAAATTTTCGAAGATTCAATGAAATCTAGGACCATATTGAATTTCGTATTGTCGTCAAAGCGGTGGAACTTTTATCGAAATTCGGCTTATGGAAAGATCTTGTTGATTTGCCAAAGACTCTTCCATTTTTCGACAAACTGGCGCCAGCTTGTGCTCGATCATTTTTATGCGACCAAAACGCTGTAAGATGATTTGCAGTATGAATGGTCATGTCGGGGTCACCAATTTGGTGTTGTCATAGTCCAATTTTATTTATGTTCATTATTTTAATATTATTCATATAAAAAATGTAACGTGGTCCGATGTAGTATCGTTACAGAGATCAAACTTTAAGCATTACTAGCGGGTATTCCCCGACCTTGCCTTGCAAGTTTTGTGCCTACAATTTTAGATGAGTTTGCCGCTCGTGAGAAATTTCAGTCGACGCCTACTATCAAGAGGGTGAAATCGGCTAGGCTACAATTAGACCTTTTCCGACTGTCATACATTTTAGCGCGTAGTTAACGGACTACGCCAATGTGGTATGTACGATCGACGACGCAGATATAAAAGAACAGAAGCGTAGATTGCTCCATGCCAGCATTAAACAGAGTAATGAAGGGCTACGCCAAGGTCAACCAAACAGTGCCCAATATGTAATGGGCAACACGTAGGAAGGGACTGCAACAACTTTAACCTAGCTTCTCCGTAAAAAGGTGGATGTTTTTAAAAAGGCACAGACTTTGGAACCTAACCTAACCTAACTTAAGTTGTAACGATTCGGATGGAGAACGCATACTGTTTCGAATATTGCCAGTTACATTTCACGAGACCAATAAGTGGATCGATACGCTTGCGCTCCTTGACGAGGGCACGTCTGTAACTATAATCGACGACGAGCTACTGCGCGACTTAGATTTAAAAGGGGAACGCATATACGTCAATATACAATGCAACCAGAGATCACAGTGTTAAGTGGAACGGATAAACACAAACGGTATGTGTTGCGAAATGTGTACGCCATGTTCAATCTGAATCTACCAATGCAAAGTCTGCATCAACGTCATGTCCAAATGTTGGGCAACGGTGCACGACTTCCAATGAAACCGCATCGAGGTGCGGTACCAAAACTTCTGATTGGACTAGAACATGCATCTTGGACTGCCAACGCAAGCTGCAATTGGTATCTGCCGAACTTTAGAGTTGATAATCCAAATAAGCCCGGTAGGATAAGACTGGTTTTCGACGCAGCAGCAAAAATCGCTGACATTTCATTGAATTCGGCATTATCCAAACGGCCGCAGCACTACAAGTCACTTCCGGCTATTCTCTTCCATTTCCGAGAAAGTGCCGTTGGCGTTTATGGAGACATCAGAGCGATGTTTCATCAAGTGTTAATCTGGCCGCAGAATTGATACGCACAACGATTCCTGTGGCGAAACGGCGATTTGAAGACCTTGAATGCATTGCACTATCGGGATTCAGATGGGACGACTATGGGGATAGTTTTGACAGTGAAGGCGAGGCCATCGCCCTGTCACAAAGAGTAAGAAAAAAGCATGCGAAAGCTGGATTTGAATTGTGCTAGTTTAATTTCAGTTTATCTGCCAACTGAATACTGCATAATGTTGATCTTGAACTTTCTTTGCCGTTGAAAATAACTTTGTTGGGGCCAACAAAGAAGGCAAAAGGCCCAGTACGCCCAGATGAAGGGGGAGCCTGGGAAGGATGACTTAACATTAATAAGAATTTCTACTAAGTAGACTGTAGACAACTGTACAATTACATTATCTCTAACTTTTACGGAATCGAACAAGATTCCACTGAAATCTATTTGCACCTCTTGTTCAAATGCTATAACATTCCTTACCACCAGTTCGATCAATAAAATAAGTTATATTTTTGGAGGTCTTAAAAAAAATCTGTTGATTAGAATCAGCAAGCACACAATATAATGACATAAAGAACAAAAATTGAACATTTTTATAAATGCAAAGAGAGAAGACATACTAACAGAGCCATCATTTATATCATATCGCCGAAATAAATGTATGCATGTGTGTGCACAGAAACAAGGAGACAAGTAAGAGGTTCTAGTCGGGAGCTCCCGACTAGGGAATACCCTGAACCCTCTTTGAGGTGGTAGCGGGGAGGTGGCGATAGGTCTAAAATGAAAGATACTTGACATATATACAATATTCTAGAAGCAACATATCATGTTTGGTGACTCTAGCTATAATTATTTACCCAACTTGCTCAAAAAACCGGATGTCGATATCGATTTTTATCGATTGATTGGAAACGGAGTAAGTTATCAATTATCGGAAACAAACTCGATCTGCGTAGGCACTAGGAGGACCTACAGCGCAATTTGAATACATACATACGGAAGGACAGACGGACATTGCTAGATCGACTCGGCTATTGATGCTCATCAAGAATATATACACTTTATGTGGTCGGAGATACTTTCAGGGTATAAAAATATCTCTACCATGCATACACACATAAGTATGTCTCTGAGTTGTGCGCAAACGCACCGCTGAAATATGCCAATATAACCACACGTTTTCTTTAACAACTTCTGTGTTTCTTAATTGATCTTCGGAATTGGTAACTCTTGTGAAGAGCGACTTGCAGGATATTTATGTCGCTTTTTTTTCAATTGCTTGGAAAGGCTGCAAGTTATCGATTATCGAAAACAAACTCGTACTGCACGGACGCAAAAAGGCTGACGGAGAGACAGACGGAAATGGTTAGAATCGGCTATTAATGCTGATCAAGAATATATACTCTATGGGGTGTAGATACTTCCTCCTGTAGCATACAGTTGCAAAAAACCAATATAACCTTATTTTCCGTGGGTTCAGGGTATTATAAGTGTTGATGTAGGTGCAGATGTTTTAAAAAACAGAATAATATTTCATACAAGAACCTAATTTTCTCGATCATTTCATCATATCATTTCTATGATATTTAAAAACTTTAAAATTGTAAATTATTTTAGGACGTGGCGTTCATCAACCCAGCAAATGTTGTATTTGTATACATGTTAGTACGCGAGCTTGTTAACGGAGAGGAAACAAAGGAATCAGATCTTCAAGCTTCTGTTCTCACCTGTTTGTATCTATCATATTCGTACATGGGTAACGAAATCAGCTATCCACTAAAACCATTTTTGGTTGAGGACTCAAAAGAAAATTTTTGGGACAGGTAAGTACGTTTAGCAAAAATCCTTAATTAATTAATTCCATAAAAAATTAAAAACCAAATGTGCCCGAATAGGAGACTTACTTAACCGTCATCTTCCAAAACCAAGAGATCAAGCTTTATACCAAAAATACACTTTTTTAACTTTTGAATAGGAAAACGTTTAAAGGTTTAATTAATTTAAAAAATTATTCAAAACATCAGCACATAAACACAGCACAGCATAAAAATAAAATATACTTGATCCGTGTTGTAGTAAATACATACAGACGGACAAATCGACTCGGTTATTAATGCTGACCAAGAAAACACGCACTTTATGAGGTCGAAGGTTGTTCCTTCTACCTGTTTTATAAATTTGCACAAAATCAATATTTCCTTTCAGCGTATTTGTATGAGTTTAGGCCATAAAAGACAGCAAGAAAGAATGGATTTCTTCGGTAAGACAAGGATAGCAGAACTTAATTTTTCAACAAATCGTATATATTGCTCTTAATTGTAAAGGGCGATTAGTAGTTAAGCTGCTTCAATTTGAGGGCTCCGGTATATTTAATTCTGGGCACCATACCAGCTCACTAACGCTATGTAAGTTCACAGTAGGATTTTTAGATGAAACCCTTAGCTTTTAGCAAATAGTATCTTTTAGAGATATTTCTTTTCTTGTCCTGATCTGACTTTCTAGAACGCAATCTAGAGTTTTAAGTGTGAAGGATGCTGGGCTGGCGGTAAATATTTGCAGCACTGGAGCATGAGCTGTAACCATCCACTTTGAGTATTTGCAGCATCATTGGTATATTTCATCCGGGTGCGTAACTAGTATAGTTCAAACGAACCTATGGACCATAGAATCCTCTCTTTTGTTATTATGCCCCCTCTCACACTTTTATGCAGTTACTTGTTGCATTGGTTTCCAGAGAAGTGTGTATTGACCCATCCTAGCAATTCAGAAACTTGCTCTTTATATGTTTTTTGCAAATATTTGACACAATCTTGCTGTATATTTTAAACGTTGTAGCTATTCAAAGTAGTTCGTCAAAGAAATGTTATAGGGGCTGTAGATCTCTTTGTTAATTCCTTTCCTTCCGTTTTTGGTCTTCTTTCTGAGTTCAGTATACCAACATGGTTGACAATTTATGATGGTGATGATCCCTTTATTCCCTCAAATTTTTTTCCTTATGCTAACCGAGCTCAACCCCCAGCGTAAAATCGAGGGCCTCTTCCAAGCCTTGCGTGCTGGGAACGCAAGAGTTGGAGTGTTGTCCTTATTACATATGGAGACTTTTTATTTAAGATGTATTCAAAAAGGGACTCACACTTTTCGGTTTTTTCGGTGCTTCCCCATAGCAGCAGCTTTATGACTGTTTCGATGTTAAGCAAATATTTCAAAATTATTAAAGATTGTCGCTTACTGATTTTAAATCTGAATAGAGCTGATCTAAGCCCAAAAATAGTTAGGTTGTCTCTCGGGCTTCAGAATTGTGATAACGATTTAGTACACAAGCAAGGAAACAAAATGCAATACGTATACTGCATTTATTTATTTATTGCTCAAAAATTAATAGCCTTAGAAAATTCATAGAAAAATCAGATCACCACAAGTCTTATGAGATGAAAACTGCATAGTATAAATAAAAGGCAAAGACAACAGAGTTTTGTTCTATGTTCCCGAAGATATGGAAACCCTTGTTATATATATATGAGAGATCAAATGGACAAAATCATTAACAAAAGTTACTGGTTGCCGAACCTCAAAGAAAAATGTTCAACTTATATCGAGAAATGTATAGTGTTTTCCCCTAAATCGGGAAATGCCGAAGGTTTTCTAAATAGCATCCCTAGGTAACAGTTTTAATTAATCATAATGTAATTGATCATTATAGTCCTGTGGACACTACAAGGCATCGTTCAATGCTACGGGCTGAGGAGCGTGAGTGCCCGTGGCCCAGGCGGAGACGTTTCTCAGGGCTCAGGGTCAGCAGGCTCGGCAGAACGCTCATTGATTATGTTTTGTAAATCTTTGAAGTCTAATATTGCTGGGTTAACAATTCTGATCTTTTGTGAGTGTAACGGATAGCATTAGAGTTACAAGTTCCGAAATCAATATCCTATTTCTTGAGTGCAATGTTTCTTTATATTTTTATTAGAATGCTAATTTCGTCAGTTCGCTTATTTATCTCTTCTTGCGATTTTGTATTGATATGAGCTCTTATTATGTAATTTTTAGTCTTTTAAAGTGATCAAAAACGGCGCCGTATAGATCGATATTTCTAGCTTGTCGATGGTGTATATTTTTTTGCGATTGATTACAATGATTATTTAATTTCTCTGTTTCGAATGTCATTTTTTAAGTACATTGCAGGTTAGTCACGTGGTTTAAATATTGGGAATTTTCCTAAATTGTTGTGGCTGCATCCATAACCGGGATGTTTTTTATTCGTTGTTTATTTCCTAGTTTTCAAGTCCCCTTTCTGAGATTTCCTGATTCCGTAGTTGGGTCATCTAAGGTAAAAAAAAAATAATTTAAAACTGTCTGTTTTACATTTTCTTTATTATGTGAGAGCGGCGAGTCTTTTCGTCAAACGTAATTACAGTTCGATCCGAGTCAGTTCTCCTTTCTTCTATAATTTTTTATGGTTTTTGAAATTAGTAGATTAGTTTGTCAGTGGAATCGACGGAATATGTGAGTGACAACTCACTATATATCGTGGTAAGATTTGACTGGGCATCTAAAGGGCGAATGCATGTCGCGACAATGCATCAGTGACTTTTTTTTAAATATTTAATTACTATGTTCGTCAAAGAGGTAGCAGGAAGATGTGTCTAAAAAATTAACCTGATCGTATTCTGCGTGGTCGTCGTTAATGTCGTCTGCCTCTTAGCCTGCAATAGTCTGATATTCGAGGATGTCTTGGTCAAGTGGCGCATCGTCTTGGGTCAGATGATACATTCTTTGGTGTTTCGGTCCTGCTAACCACTGCTTGGACGTTTGTCAGTTTTTTTCTGGCCATTTTCTTAATGTGTTTCTTAACTAAAAAGTGACAAATTGTCTACATTCCTTGGTTGCGGCTATTCCTTTTTTTGAAGGGATACGATAAGTGATTATTGTCGCCTATCAAAATGGAGTTTTTTTCCATGTGGGACACTATCATTTTCTACCATTGCGCTCAATGCATATGTGAACTTAAGACGACTTATTATAGCTTTGATATTTAAAGGCGTGTCGAAGGACGCTAGTACCATGACAGCTGGTCCCTTAAATTTGCAGCTGGTCCCTAAACCTTGATAATGCTTTGAAATACCGACGTATTTTTCGAAAGTGCTGTGAGCTGCTTTGCTCCATGAGACGTATGTCTCGTGTTTTACCTCAAAGTCTGGCAAAGATTTTACAATGATTTTACAATGCACTGCACTGAACCGTTATTCGAATTTCCGCGTCTTTATATGTGTCTACATCAGGAGTTATGACACTGCTGCCTAAACATTGGTTAAGGCATTATTAAGAACGGTTTCTATGAATTTCTGCAATTGTTCTGGATATATTGTCACATATAATTCATTCACTGAATTTGTATGTTTGTATTCTATTCTTCCGGTGCCGTCGGCTGTGGAGTTTTATGCCGCTTCAGTTGTGTGTTGTGGTAAAATGTTCCAGTTTATCCAACCCCATAAAGAGTATACCATATATATTCTTGACCAGCATCAATAGCCAAGTCAATCTAGCCGTCTGTCTACCTCAGAGATTTTAGGAACTATTGAAAACATTTTAAAAAAGGAAACTCTTTGTTGCTCTATTATTTCGGACTCTAACACACATTTGACTGTCAAATTAATGCTCTTTAAATATCATAAATAGACTCGATTTCACATTGGCCCAATTAAATGATTGGTTGTCTCCGTAAACTTATTAAGAAAGCTAAATGCACACAAATATGACACATCTAAAGTAAAGTAAAACAGTGCTACATGTATTTTATTAGACAAACATATACATTTTCAGCGCTATGCATTTCCCCCAACAAACAATAGGTATCCCTCCCAAAAAAAATTAAAATGGCTTTCAAAATTATTTTGAGAATTAAGTATTTCGACCTCAATATTTTTATTAGTAATAAACTGAAATCAAACCATATATTTTCTGCTCTTAAGTGAACTTTAATATAAATATTTATTATAAATCTGTCTGTTTTTTTTTCAGATGCTTATTTATCGTGAACAGACTAAGTAGTAAGATGCTGAAAATAAATGCAGAGCCAGCATTTTTCACTGAAGTATTTACGGAGTTGAAATCATGCGGACAATTTCAAGCTAATTCAATAAAGAGGGCATCTTGCGGAGGAACCTGACGGAAAAATGACCAACACATAGCAGTGCGACTCACATTGTCTACTTACCAGCTAAATTTTCAAGATAAAAAAATTCAGAAATAGTGGTAAACAAATAAAACATTTATATTGCGTTAGCAAATTTCTTTGTCACCATCACACTTGTTCAAATAAAAATGTGAAGATATCGCTTACAAAGGAAGTTTTCAATTATTACAGCCTTTGCAGTGCTTTCGGCATTTTTAAAACGTTAACATTTTTTTGCAGCAGCAACGTATCTGTGACTGTATTTATCTTGCACAGCAGTTAGTTTTATCGCAGCGTTAGGTTCTCGAGCAACCGTTGTGTCTAGCCAAGTCAATTAAAAGTCTGTATTATTCCAAAGCACAGAGCACAAGTCAGGACCCTAGCAGTGAGCATAAATAGCACGATGGGTGTCACGCAGACGCAACCTTAAACATCAAAGCGACCGAAGGGTGATGCTTTGGAGTGATCTAAGGCAGAAGATTTGGAATAGCAGTTCAATACTAGAAACCAAAATACTCGCTCGTCATTCGTCGGTATGATTTTAAGCTCGCTGGGCCAATTGACGAAGGAGGCAAGACGCTAGCAAGCGCCGGAATCCCCGACTAGCGTTGGTAGCGTCCTCGGCACATCTTGAAGTGATTAACGCGACCCGAGCCTGCAAGAAAATAACTCCGCCCGGCTAAAATCCGGGGCAGAAGGCATTCACATTTTACGCAACGCCTACGTAGTCGAATCTTTCATGACTTTGTGCCTTTTTCTAAATAGGGCAATTCTGTATTACTGGCAATGGCAAATGCCCAATGCTTATCAATAGCCAACGGGTTGACTCATACAACACAAACAAGTAAGAGGTTCTAATCGGGAGCTCCCGACTATGGAATACCCTGAACCCTCTTTAAGATGGTAGCGGGGAAAATGAATAAAATGAAAGATACTTGACATATATATAATATTCTATAAGCAACATATCATGTTTGGTGAGTCTAGCTCTAATTATTTACCCAACTTGCTCAAAAAACAGGATGTCGATATCGATTTTTATCGATTGCTAGGAAACGGATTAAGTTATCGATTATCGGAAACAAACTCGATCTGCGCAGGCAGGAGTGTGTACTGGAGCAGGAGTGTGAGCGCTGTTCCAAAACTCTGAGCGAAAAAGAGTCGAACAATTAAGTCCAATTACATAAAGCAACAAAAACACTGCCTGAGTTCTTTCGCGAGAGGGCATCAATTAAAAAAAAGTGTGAGTAAACATATTTGTTTTACGTACAAGGGTCGCCATAACACACTTCTGCATCATGTCAGCCCTCCTCCAGCTCTCTCTATAACAGTACGTAAATCACATGGTAGAAACTCACAGCCCACTTCCCCTTTGTGCATAGCTATTTTGCTGCAAATACACAAGGTGTACTCCTAGTCAAGGTCATTTTTAATTTCCAATTTCACACAGCATTTTGAGATACCTACCAAACATCCCACGGGCTGATCCCTCATTCCAAACGTTCTCGCAGATTGACGTGCTGTTAGGAGCAGACATTATCCCACCAATCCTCCTCAGCGGCACAGAATCCAGCATACGCGGCTCGATACTGGGCATAGAGAACATCTCCGGTTGGATCTTTACTGGCCCAGTAGCCAAGTCAAACTCCGCGAGAATTTTGTCCTTTTCCACAACGATTTTGCTCAGGCCAGAACCACTATTAGATGATCTTCTCACAAAGTTTTGATAAGAGGTATATAGAAACTTTACCATTCAAGAATCCTGATCACATCACTTAAAGAGGACTTAAATCATATAAGACAAGTCCTTCCTATTAACGATTCTGTCTCCTTCATCACAGACAGCACCACCATAAAGATTCGTGTTGTGTTTAACGCCTCCAGCCCTTCCTTAATTTGCAAAAGTTTGAACGATGTCCTACATCCAGGACCAGTTCCACAATCCGATCCACACATCCAGATTTTGAAATTGAGTGTCTTCCGCTATGTTTTCAACGCCAATTTACCAAAATGTATCGGCAAATCCGTATTAGCTACCACACCCCATTTCAAAGAATCCTCTACTGGAATAGTGACGGCGAGTTCTATGATTATGAACTCAACACCGTTACCTTCGGTGAAACAACAAAATATAGGATCGCTCACAATACCCTTTGGCGATCGACGTCATTTTCAATTTTGTGAACGTCGACTAACGTCGGTGCAGTCCGAGCTTAAAAACAAGCAACGCACAGCTCTGGGCACTGCCAGGCTTAAATTGCGAAAATGGACCTCCAACGACATCTACTCCGAGCCGATTTTATTAGAGATAGAAGAAGCTTGCCCTACGAAAATTAGGTATTCGCTGGAAAGCAGACACCGATGATTTTCTCTTCGCCCCCTCCAAAGTGAAGCAATCGCATACGAAACCTGAGGTGCTTTCACAAATCACGAAGCTTTTCGGCCCAGCTGGATGGTTAGCACCATTCTTGGTCCTAAAATCTTCATGCAAGAGATCTGGCTTCATGATCAGGGCTGGCATGCATACTTTCCAAGCCAGCTCCTCTAAAATTGGCAAGCATTCCTCGAGAGCTACGAAACTCTCATTAAGACATTCATCCCCAGATGGGTTCAATCTTCCCCAAGGTCAAGTGAAGACCATCTCCCTACCTCGCCGCCTTGCGGAACAGACTGCAGCACTCCTTGAAAGACAGGAGCTTTTTAGCTGGACAGAGTCTACTTTAGTGCTAGCCTGGCTCAGCAAGACAAAATGCAAATGCACGGCCTTCGTGGCTAGTAGAGTCGCCAAGACTACATTATCCACCAACTCCAAGGATCGGCCCCTCTCTGCGTGCCAGATCCGCCGCGCCCACCTTTACAACGCTGTTGTTGCTTCTCCAGCGCATCAGTATACTGCCTACTGAACTGGTGCTCGTGGGAAACGGTACCAACGAGACGGATCAATGCATCATTGGCAACGGCCCTTGGGGTTCCAGTCACTAGCTTTGATGCAGAAGGCGCTTGTACGCCTATCTCATCACGAAGGGCCAGAGGAGATTCTCCGAACGGAGACCCATATTCAGATGGGCCCTCTCCGGAAAAATGCCTGTAATTCATAGCTCATGGTAGTTCAATTGTAACCGTCAGGGATGGTGCCACATGCTCCGCGTTTGGAGTCCAAGAATATATATCTATGACCATCGCCGCCAGAACTGTTGCTTAAGCCACGAGAAGGCTCGCCAATTCGGAGCATTTATTTAAAGGTAATGGAAGCTTGGCATCATACGCAAGATAAGTATTTGCAAGGCATCCCCCTACTCGCAACAACGAAAAAGAGAACCAAGATCTATTATATTCGTGTACAAAGGGCTTGAGACGCTGCAGGCTGTGATCCACGCAAGTTCCCTTTCGAACTCAATATATGTCATTTTTGAATTCAACCCGTTGGGTAACTTCAACAATTTTCGAAAAAGCTTCGTTCCTTTCGAGCGCCGTAAGGATACGTTCAAATTGTACTGCGCCATTTTAACATTTTTGAATAAAGCGGAAATATAATTAAGCACTCTCAGCAGCCTGGCATCCGATGAAAAATCGATTGTTTCCAAGATATCTAGTCGGTCTACCATAGCTGCTAGTCAAACAGCAGCTTTGATTACTTCGTAGGTACGCATCTCATCTGTTATCAGTTTCTGGTTAACCAACCAGGATTCTCTTGGTTCCTTCACAGTTCAAGAGATCCGCGAGAGAGTCGGCACACAACTCAAGTCGAGGAAGAGTCTTCGTCTTGAGGAGGCTACTTTAGATTTGTATGTCAACAATAACTAGGGCTGCGAATATATACGCATACGCCAAACTCTCTTATTGAAGCGTCGGCATAACCATGTATCTAGATCGCTGAAGTTGGCTTTGTAAACACTGTGTACTTGCAAGCCTTTTTGCAACTAATTAATTATCACTATTTGTGTACAGCAAAATTCAAAGAATTATATTTTTTGTTCAAATGTATTTACGAACTATATAACGAACTATTACGATATGTAAAGCAAACGAAAAAAAACGTTCGCCGCTCAGAGCTATGGGCAGCGGGCGTCAATACAGAAGGCAAGGGGCCTTCGAAAGAAATGAGTATTAAGTCTATGAAATAGTTTCACGAACCGAATCCAAAGGTTCGCACCACGAACCATGCCGACATGGTGTCAGTTATAATTGTTATTTTTTTAAGAATTAGATAATATTTTATATGCATAAGGAACTAGGCGTTTATATTGTAAATCGTTTTGGATATTTAATCATATCATATCTCTGTCTACCTATCATCCCAGCCAGCCCAGTAATCATTTTTTTTTTTTTTGAGCCACTTACTCACTGATATTAATAAATAATATCTTTATATACCACTACAAAGACAAGCAAATACAATATATAAATGTATATATATTTGTGTTGGAGTCTGCTTTCATTGCAATAATAACAAGTAAGAGGTTCTAGCCGGGAGCTCCCGACTTGGCGATACCCTGAAAACTCTGCTTCCAACACCAAATGCAGATATAAATACTATTCTAGAAGCTACATGTCAAGTTTGGTGACTCTAGCTCTTATTAATTACCAAAAATGCTCAAAAACAGGATTGCAATATAGATTTTTATCGATTACTTGGAAACGGGGCAAGGTATCGAATATCGGAAACAAACTCGACCTGCGTAGGCACTAGGAGGACCTACAGCTAAAATTTCAGTCTATAGCTCTTATAGAAATGAATGTTTAGACCAAAGTATACCTCGCACTACCACTATCCTACCTACCATACCGGGCCGCAGCCTCTTGCTACCTATTCTAGCAGGCCTTGGCCACGCACCAACTTCACTATCGGGCCTTGGCCGCGCACCACCTGCACTATTGGGCCTCGGCCACGCACCAACTACACTACCGGGCCTTGGCCACGCACTAACTACACTACCGGGCCTTGGCCACTCACCAACTACACTACCGGGCCTTGGCCACGCACCAACGACACTGTCCCCCCTAGGTTAGGGTGAACATCGGCTATTTCCGATGTTTAGCACAAATATAACCACCCGAGAACACAAAGATTTGCATTTCATTTCATTATTGCGACTACATTCACTTTATTCACGAATTTTGTTATATTCTACCCTAACTAACTTCCTAGCCTAAGGCCCTGCCGCACTGTCTTGGAGCCCTAGCGCTCCGCTATACACTTCACGGTTTTTTGCTCACACTCCTTTTCGACACGTCTACTCACCATGATCGTTATTCCAAAAGTCCCGGCTCGCTCGCTAGTGAGCCATGCGCTTGCCTCGGTTGCTCAACTTCGCCGCGAGCTTTCGCAACTTCGCCTCGGAGCTTTCGCTCTTCGCCGCCGAATTGAAGCTGCGCTCTCGAAGGCGGTGTTGAGCAACCGATCAGCAACGCACGGTTGCAGCGGCGGCCGGCGGTTAAATTCAAACTTGGCTCCTTGCCCTTAACTTATTACTAATACAATGCTTATGGATTACGATATAATACATATATATATATTATGAATTGTGGGGTGGCTAACCTAGTGGCCGCCTCGTCGTCCTTCCGGTGCCCCAAATGCCTATACAGCTGCCCATTTTCTTCAGTGTAGTCCGGGAACTTGGCTGGCTCTTCGGTGATCCTGGCATGCATACTCGCGACCCATTTGCAGGGTGGCTCGACCACCACTGCTTGCTGACAGGTCTCTAGAGGATGCCTTGATAGTGCGTCGGCCACGACGTTGGCTTCCCTCGTCGGTAGTGAACGTCGAATTGGAATTGTTGCAGTTCCAATGCCCATCGCGCGATCCTTCCTGACGGGCTCTCGATTGAATTAAGCCACTTGAGTGCCAGATGGTCCGTTATCACGTCGAACCGGTACCCTTCTAGGTAGCAACGCAACTTCCGTATCGACCAAACGATTTCCAGGCACTCTTTCTCGGTGGCAGAATAGTTCACTTCGGCCTTCAGCAACTTTCTGCTCGCGTACGCTATAACCCGCTCCTGCCCTTCTATCGTCTGCGTCAGCACTGCACCGAGACCGTACTCGCTCGCGTCAGTCTGTAGGACGAATCTGGCGGAAAAGTCAGGACAAGCCAACACAGGGGCAGTCGTCAAGCTGTCCTTCAATTGACGCAATGCCTCCTCCTGTTCTTGATCCCATGCCCATTTCCGCCCCTTCTTTAAGAGCGCTGTTAGCGGCTGTACCTGAGTCGCGAAGTTGGGAACGAAACCATGTACCATGACGCTATCCCGAGACATTGCCGCAACTCCTTGCAATTTGTTGGGGCCCTAAGGTTACGTTCTCTACATGCTGCTCCTTCGTTGCCCCTATTACCACGATGTCGTCTAGGTAGGCGAAATTGGGCTCCATCTCCGGCCCTATGACCGTGTCTAATGCTCGCTGGAGTGTAAGCCACACGCCGAGTGTAAGCCAAATGGCACCACCCGCCACTGGAAAAGACCTCTTCCGGGGACTGTGAACGCCGTACATTCCCGACTATTGGCTGCCATCGGTATCTGCCAGTACCCGTGCTTTAAATCCAGGGTGGAGATGAACCGGGCGTGACGCAACCGCTCAAGGATGTGATTGATCCTGGGAACAGGATAAGCATCTGGGACGGAGTGCGCGTTGAGTTGTCGATAGTCGATAGACATGCGCCACTCGCCAGTCTACTTCTTGACTAAGACGATTGGGGCACTGTGTTGACTACGCGACGGATCGATGGCACCTGCCTGGATCAGCTCGTCCACCTGTTCATCAATCACCCATTGCATGGCCGGGTTCCTCGGGTAGTATCTCTGCTTCAGTGGCTTATCATCCTTAAGCCGCGATGTGCGAGACTCCCAGCAGCCCTTCGAAGAGTGTCAGTTCCGACTCCAGGAACTCCCTAAGTTCCGGATCCAAATCCGCTGGCCACTCTGCCTCTTCGCCTCTGGGCTCGACCTGCGTCTCGCCTCCTCCAGGCCCCACTCCGACTCCAAATAGGGCTCCTCGATCGCTCGACTCTGGCAGCCGCTCCTGATTCACCGTGCCCGTGTGGATTCGAGCCATTGCTCCTAATCCCTCCGTTCTCTGGCACACTTCCGCCGTGACGCCTGCATGACCAGCGTAGATCTGCTCTTGCAGGTCTACGCGCCGCCTTTTGGGCCCCTCAAGCTCTCGGTCCAATCCCGAGTGAGACCCATCTTTCGGTTCCTTTCCCTTGCCCTTTTCCGGCAGTTGTCGGGCTGGCACTCCCGTTCCCTGACGCGTGAGGCCTTCTTCCGACTTCTCTCCACTCTGTTGCCGAGCAGGTGCTCCCTTTTCATGACCTGGGAGGCCTTCCTTCGACTTCTCTCCACTCTGTTGCCGAGCAGGTGCTCCCTTTTCATGACCTGGGAGGCCTTCCTTCGACTTCTCTCCACCTGTTGCGAGCAGGTGCTCCCTTTCACCTGGGAGGCCTTCCTTCGGTTCCCCTTCTTCGTCTCTTCTGCCATCGGTTGCCGAGCAGGCACTCCCGCTCCTTGGCGCGTGAGGCCTTCTTTCGGCTCTTCCCTGGTTCCAGGCCCCGCGGCCGGAAACGTCACCGCCTCTAGGACCAGCTCCGCCTTGCCGCAGCGTATCGTAGTGCCCATTGCACCTAAGAAGTCCATCCCCAGGATAACGTGGTCCAGCATTGCAGGCATGATAAGCATTAACATGCTGGCCACCTTCCCCGCTAGGCCGACGTCTATCCTTAATGCCTTATCTACTTCGAGCGTGGACCCATCTGCCAGACGAATGCGCGCCTGTACGTTCTCCACTCTCCCCCGAATCGCCCACTTGCGTACGCAGTCTTCACTCATGAAGCTGCGAGTGGCCCCTGTATCGATAGTAGCAGGCATCGTCCGCCCGCCAATCTCCACTGTGGCGACGATCCGGCCACCCTCCACCTTAAGCGGGTGTACTACTGCCGAGTCCCGACCCTGACCTGGGCGACGCCGTTTCCCGTTTCCCGCCTCCGTGCGGCGACAACAATCCTGGCTACTTCTGCCTCGGTGCCCACAGAGCCAACAAAACAAAACGGGCGCATTGGGACATTCCCTGGCGAAGTGCCCCTCCCCCCTCTCCAGCCTCTCGAAGTAGCGTGGTGGTAGAAAGAACTCTAAGAAACCCTTCCTAAATACCGACCATGGCACATCCCTTAGTCCACTACTCAGGAACCAACGAGCAGAACGGTCGCAGAATACCTCGCTCATGGCCCGAGGTACACCCGGATTTTGGCACTCAGCTGTCTCCATTCTGAGTTTTTACTGCTCACTCTAGGCTCAACTTCAACTCTTGTAGACTCTCGCTCGAGTCTCGTGTTTGGTGTCTGGGCGATTCTCGTTCCGTAGGTTTATTTCTTTCACTTTTGTCTTTGTCTCTCTTGTTCTTTTTTCAACTTTTCACAACTTTTCACCATCGTTCACTTTAGTCTTTGTTCGTCTTTGCCTTTGTTTCTTATTACTTTACTTTTCGTAGATATTTATTCTTATTATTTCTTTTATTCAGTTCTTGCATTCACCTCAAAAAAATATAAAAAAATTAACTCACTTGACGTTCTTTTCGTTTTTAAGTCTTTGTTCATTATTCTTTTATTTTTATTTATTATTATTATTATTTTTTTTTTCCCCACATATTATTTTATTATTATTATTTATTACTTCGTTCACTGCCTTTTATTTAGAACACCCGTCGTCATCGCCTTCGCCGACTGTACTGACGAATTCAGTTTTCACCGCGAGTGAACTGAATTCGTCCCACTGTACAACCACGATGCTTTAACGGCCCTTCGACGCCGACGTCGACCGCGGCGCGCGTTTGTGCACACGTGTGTAAGCATGGTCTCGATGTCGCCCATCTGGCGCGCGCGCGCCGTACTTTTCGGCCGGCCGTTATCTCTCCTTTTTTTTCTTCTCTTGTTGCTGAGCTCGACTTCTGTGCACATTTTTGGTTGCGTAAATTTTGCAGGTGTTCATCTCGTCGCCTAACATAGGGTATGAAATTTTTTTTTTTTGAAAACAACTGTTTGGGCATACTTGCAGGGCTTAAATCTGCAACTATGCCACGCCCCTAAACGCCTCTAGGTCCCTGCTCGGGCGGCACTTGTAAAGGAGCTAGTGGCCGGGGTACGAATCTCAATCTTACCAGGTCCAGCGAGTTACAAGACATGTATAAGTTCGCTGGGACAGCGGGCTAAAAGGGGAGGGGGGGGGGGAAAGTATACCTCGCACTACCACTATCCTACCTACCATACCGAGCCGCATCCTCGTGCTCCAACTACACTACCGGGCCTTGGCCACGCACTAACTACACTATCGGGCCTTGGCCCGCACCACCAGCACTATTGAGCCTCGGCCACGCACCAACTACACTACCGGGCCTTGGCCACGCACTAACTACACTACCGGGCCTTGGCCACGCACCAACGACACTGTCCCCCCTAGGTTAGGGTGAACATCGGCTATTTCCGATGTTTAGCACAAATATAACCGCCCGAGAACACAAAGATTTGCATTTCATTTCATTATTGCGGCTACATTCACTTTATTCACGAATTTTGTTATATTCTACCCTAACGAACTTCCTAGCCTATGGCCCTGACGCACTGTCTTGGAGCCCTAGCGGTCCGCTATACACTTCACGGTTTTTTGCTCACACTCCTTTTCGACACGTCTACTCACCATGATCGTTATTCCAAAAGTCCCGGCTCGCTCGCTAGCGAGCCATGCGCTTGCCTCGTTTGCTCAACTTCGCCGCGAGCTTTCGCAACTTCGCCTCGGAGCTTTCGCTTTTCGCCGCCGAATCGAAGCTGCGCTCTCGAAGGCAGTGTTGAGCAACCGATCAGCAACGCACGGTTGAACCGGCGGCGGCCGGCGGTTAAATTCAAACTTGGCTCCTTGCCCTTAACTTATTACTAATACAATGCTTATGGATTACGATATAATACATATATATATATTATGAATTGTGGGGTGGCTAACCTAGTGGCCGCCTCGTCGTCCTTCCGGTGCCCCAAATGCCTATACAGCTGCCCATTTTCTTCAGTGTAGTCCGGGAACTTGGCTGGCTCTTCGGTGATCCTGGCATGCATACTCGCGACCCATTTGCAGGGTGGCTCGACCACCACTGCTTGCTGACAGGTCTCTAGAGGATGCCTTGATAGTGCGTCGGCCACGACGTTGGCTTCCCTCGTCGGTAGTGAACGTCGAATTGGAATTGTTGCAGTTCCAATGCCCATCGCGCGATCCTTCCTGACGGGCTCTCGATTGAATTAAGCCACTTGAGTGCCAGATGGTCCGTTATCACGTCGAACCGGTACCCTTCTAGGTAGCAACGCAACTTCCGTATCGACCAAACGATTTCCAGGCACTCTTTCTCGGTGGCAGAATAGTTCACTTCGGCCTTCAGCAACTTTCTGCTCGCGTACGCTATAACCCGCTCCTGCCCTTCTATCGTCTGCGTCAGCACTGCACCGAGACCGTACTCGCTCGCGTCAGTCTGTAGGACGAATCTGGCGGAAAAGTCAGGACAAGCCAACACAGGGGCAGTCGTCAAGCTGTCCTTCAATTGACGCAATGCCTCCTCCTGTTCTTGATCCCATGCCCATTTCCGCCCCTTCTTTAAGAGCGCTGTTAGCGGCTGTACCTGAGTCGCGAAGTTGGGAACGAAACCATGTACCATGACGCTATCCCGAGACATTGCCGCAACTCCTTGCAATTTGTTGGGGCCCTAAGGTTACGTTCTCTACATGCTGCTCCTTCGTTGCCCCTATTACCACGATGTCGTCTAGGTAGGCGAAATTGGGCTCCATCTCCGGCCCTATGACCGTGTCTAATGCTCGCTGGAGTGTAAGCCACACGCCGAGTGTAAGCCAAATGGCACCACCCGCCACTGGAAAAGACCTCTTCCGGGGACTGTGAACGCCGTACATTCCCGACTATTGGCTGCCATCGGTATCTGCCAGTACCCGTGCTTTAAATCCAGGGTGGAGATGAACCGGGCGTGACGCAACCGCTCAAGGATGTGATTGATCCTGGGAACAGGATAAGCATCTGGGACGGAGTGCGCGTTGAGTTGTCGATAGTCGATAGACATGCGCCACTCGCCAGTCTACTTCTTGACTAAGACGATTGGGGCACTGTGTTGACTACGCGACGGATCGATGGCACCTGCCTGGATCAGCTCGTCCACCTGTTCATCAATCACCCATTGCATGGCCGGGTTCCTCGGGTAGTATCTCTGCTTCAGTGGCTTATCATCCTTAAGCCTGATCCTGTGCTCCGCGATGTGCGAGACTCCCAGCAGCCCTTCGAAGAGTGTCAGTTCCGACTCCAGGAACTCCCTAAGTTCCGGATCCAAATCCGCTGGCCACTCTGCCTCTTCGCCTCTGGGCTCGACCTGCGTCTCGCCTCCTCCAGGCCCCACTCCGACTCCAAATAGGGCTCCTCGATCGCTCGACTCTGGCAGCCGCTCCTGATTCACCGTGCCCGTGTGGATTCGAGCCATTGCTCCTAATCCCTCCGTTCTCTGGCACACTTCCGCCGTGACGCCTGCATGACCAGCGTAGATCTGCTCTTGCAGGTCTACGCGCCGCCTTTTGGGCCCCTCAAGCTCTCGGTCCAATCCCGAGTGAGACCCATCTTTCGGTTCCTTTCCCTTGCCCTTTTCCGGCAGTTGTCGGGCTGGCACTCCCGTTCCCTGACGCGTGAGGCCTTCTTCCGACTTCTCTCCACTCTGTTGCCGAGCAGGTGCTCCCTTTTCATGACCTGGGAGGCCTTCCTTCGACTTCTCTCCACTCTGTTGCCGAGCAGGTGCTCCCTTTTCATGACCTGGGAGGCCTTCCTTCGACTTCTCTCCACTCTGTTGCCGAGCAGGTGCTCCCTTTTCATGACCTGGGAGGCCTTCCTTCGGTTCCTTCTTCGTCTCTTCTGCCATCGGTTGCCGAGCAGGCACTCCCGCTCCTTGGCGCGTGAGGCCTTCTTTCGGCTCTTCCCTGGTTCCAGGCCCCGCGGCCGGAAACGTCACCGCCTCTAGGACCAGCTCCGCCTTGCCGCAGCGTATCGTAGTGCCCATTGCACCTAAGAAGTCCATCCCCAGGATAACGTGGTCCAGCATTGCAGGCATGATAAGCATTAACATGCTGGCCACCTTCCCCGCTAGGCCGACGTCTATCCTTAATGCCTTATCTACTTCGAGCGTGGACCCATCTGCCAGACGAATGCGCGCCTGTACGTTCTCCACTCTCCCCCGAATCGCCCACTTGCGTACGCAGTCTTCACTCATGAAGCTGCGAGTGGCCCCTGTATCGATAGTAGCAGGCATCGTCCGCCCGCCAATCTCCACTGTGGCGACGATCCGGCCACCCCTCCACCTTAAGCGGGTGTACTACTGCCGAGTCCCGACCCTGACCTGGGCGACGCCGTTTCCCGTTTCCCGCCTCCGTGCGGCGACAACAATCCTGGCTACTTCTGCCTCGGTGCCCACAGAGCCAACAAAACAAAACGGGCGCATTGGGACATTCCCTGGCGAAGTGCCCCTCCCCCCTCTCCAGCCTCTCGAAGTAGCGTGGTGGTAGAAAGAACTCTAAGAAACCCTTCCTAAATACCGACCATGGCACATCCCTTAGTCCACTACTCAGGAACCAACGAGCAGCACGGTCGCAGAATACCTCGCTCATGGCCCGAGGTACACCCGGATTTTGGCACTCAGCTGTCTCCATTCTGAGTTTTTACTGCTCACTCTAGGCTCAACTTCAACTCTTGTAGACTCTCGCTCGAGTCTCGTGTTTGGTGTCTGGGCGATTCTCGTTCCGTAGGTTTATTTCTTTCACTTTTGTCTTTGTCTCTCTTGTTCTTTTTTCAACTTTTCACAACTTTTCACCATCGTTCACTTTAGTCTTTGTTCGTCTTTGCCTTTGTTTCTTATTACTTTACTTTTCGTAGATATTTATTCTTATTATTTCTTTTATTCAGTTCTTGCATTCACCTCAAAAAAATATAAAAAAAATTAACTCACTTGACGTTCTTTTCGTTTTTAAGTCTTTGTTCATTATTCTTTTATTTTTATTTATTATTATTATTTTTTTTTTTTCCCACATATTATTTTATTATTATTATTTATTACTTCGTTCACTGCCTTTTATTTAGAACACCCGTCGTCATCGCCTTCGCCGACTGTACTGACGAATTCAGTTTTCACCGCGAGTGAACTGAATTCGTCCCACTGTACAACCACGATGCTTTAACGGCCCTTCGACGCCGACGTCGACCGCGGCGCGCGTTTGTGCACACGTGTGTAAGCATGGTCTCGATGTCGCCCGTCTGGCGCGCGCGCGCCGTACTTTTCGGCCGGCCGTTATCTCTCCTTTTTTTCTTCTCTTGTTGCTGAGCTCGACTTCTGTGCACATTTTTGGTTGCGTAAATTTTGCAGGTGTTCATCTCGTCGCCTAACATAGGGTATGAAATTTTTTTTTTTTGAAAACAACTGTTTGGGCATACTTGCACTAAAATGACGCCCCTAAACCCTCTAGGTCCCTGCTCGGGCGGCACTTATAAAGGAGCTAGTGGCCGGGGTACGAATCTCAATCTTACCAGGTCCAGCGAGTTACAAGACATGTATAAGTTCGCTGGGACAGCGGGCTAAAAGGGGAGGGGGGGGGAGGGGAAAGTATACCTCGCACTACCACTATCCTACCTACCATACCGAGCCGCATCCTCGTGCTACCTATGGTATTCTAGCGGGCCTTGGCCACGCACTAACTACACTATCGGGCCTTGGCCGCGCACCACCTGCACTATTGAGCCTCGGCCACGCACCAACTACACTACCGGGCCTTGGCCACGCACTAACTACACTACCGGGCCTTGGCCACGCACTAACTACACTACCGGGCCTACACTACCCCCTAGGTTAGGGTGAACATCGGCTATTTCCGATGTTTAGTACAAATATAACCGCCCGAGAACACAAAGATTTGCATTTCATTTCATTATTGCGGCTACATTCACTTTATTCACGAATTTTGTTATATTCTACCCTAACGAACTTCCTAGCCTATGGCCCTGACGCACTGTCTTGGAGCCCTAGCGGTCCGCTATACACTTCACGGTTTTTTGCTCACACTCCTTTTCGACACGTCTACTCACCATGATCGTTATTCCAAAGTCCCGGCTCGCTCGCTAGCGAGCCATGCGCTGCCTCGTTTGCTCAACTTCGCCGCGAGCTTTCGCAACTTCGCCTCGGAGCTTTCGCTTTTCGCCGCCGAATCGAAGCTGCGCTCTCGAAGGCAGTGTTGAGCAACCGATCAGCAACGCACGGTTGAACCGGCAGCGGCCGGCGGTTAAATTCAAACTTGGCTCCTTGCCCTTAACTTATTACTAATACAATGCTTATGGATTACGATATAATATATTTATATATATAATTATGAATTGTGGGGTGGCTAACCTAGTGGCCGCCTCACAAAATTTTATTTATATACGTGTCTTTGTGTGTGCGCGAAATGCCTATTTACGTGGTATGCCCATTTTTATATTAACATGTGTAGTTCGGTAATATTCATGTGGTGTATATGGCTCTTCGGAAAAAATACGATACTGGCAAGCAAAAATACACACGACACACAAAAATAATTTAGTTTTAAGGGTTCTGGCTCGCCCACCACTGCTTGCTGACAGGTCTCTAGAGGATGCCTTGATAGTGCGTCGGCCACGACGTTGGCTTCCCTCGTCGGTAGTGAACGTCGAATTGGAATTGTTGCAGTTCCAATGCCCATCGCGCGATCCTTCCTGACGGGCTCTCGATTGAATTAAGCCACTTGAGTGCCAGATGGTCCGTTATCACGTCGAACCGGTACCCTTCTAGGTAGCAACGCAACTTCCGTATCGACCAAACGATTTCCAGGCACTCTTTCTCGGTGGCAGAATAGTTCACTTCGGCCTTCAGCAACTTTCTGCTCGCGTACGCTATAACCCGCTCCTGCCCTTCTATCGTCTGCGTCAGCACTGCACCGAGACCGTACTCGCTCGCGTCAGTCTGTAGGACGAATCTGGCGGAAAAGTCAGGACAAGCCAACACAGGGGCAGTCGTCAAGCTGTCCTTCAATTGACGCAATGCCTCCTCCTGTTCTTGATCCCATGCCCATTTCCGCCCCTTCTTTAAGAGCGCTTTTAGCGGCTGTACCTGAGTCGCGAAGTTGAAACCATGTACCATGACGCTATCCCGAGACATTGCCGCAACTCCTTGCAATTTGTTGGGGCCCTCAGGTTACGTTCTCTACATGCTGCTCCTTCGTTGCCCCTATTACCACGATGTCGTCTAGGTAATCGAACGCATGGGGCTCCATCTCCGGCCCTATGACCGTGTCTTATGCTCGCTGGAAGGTCGCACACGCCGAGTGTAAGCCAAATGGCCCCACCCGCCACTGGAAAAGACCTCTTCCGGGGACTGTGAACGCCGTACATTCCCGACTATCGGCTGCCATCGGTATCTGCCAGTACCCGTGCTTCAAATCCAGGGTGGAGATGAACCGGGCGTGACGCAACCGCTCAAGGATGTGATTGATCCTAGGAACAGGATAAGCATCTGGGACGGAGTGCGCGTTGAGTTGTCGATAGTCGATAGACATGCGCCACTCGCCAGTCTACTTCTTGACTAAGACGATTGGGGATCGATGGCACCTGCCTGGATCAGCTCGTCCACCTGTTCATCAATCACCCATTGCATGGCCGGGTTCCTCGGGTAGTATCTCTGCTTCAGTGGCTTATCATCCTTAAGCCTGATCCTGTGCTCCGCGATGTGCGAGACTCCCAGCAGCCCTTCGAAGAGTGTCAGTTCCGACTCCAGGAACTCCCTAAGTTCCGGATCCAAATCCGCTGGCCACTCTGCCTCTTCGCCTCTGGGCTCGACCTGCGTCTCGCCTCCTCCAGGCCCCACTCCGACTCCAAATAGGGCTCCTCGATCGCTCGACTCTGGCAGCCGCTCCTGATTCACCGTGCCCGTGTGGATTCGAGCCATTGCTCCTAATCCCTCCGTTCTCTGGCACACTTCCGCCGTGCCGCCTGCATGACCAGCGTAGATCTGCTCTTGCAGGTCTACGCGCCGCCTTTTGAACCCCTCAAGCTCTCGGTCCAATCCCGAGTGAGACCCATCTTTCGGTTCCTTTCCCTTGCCCTTTTCCGGCAGTTTTCGGGCTGGCACTCCCGTTCCCTGACGCGTGAGGCCTTCTTCCGACTTCTCTCCACTCTGTTGCCGAGCAGGTGCTCCCTTTTCATGACCTAGGAGGCCTTCCTTCGACTTCTCTCCACTCTGTTGCCGAGCAGGTGATCCCTTGCCACGACCTGGGAGGCCTTCCTTCGACTTCTCTCCACTCTGTTGCCGAGCAGGTGCTCCCTTTTCATGACCTGGGAGGCCTTCCTTCGACTTCTCTCCACACTCTGTTGCCGAGCAGGTGCTCCCTTTTCATGACCTGGGAGGCCTTCCTTCGACTTCTCTCCACTCTGTTGCCGAGCAGGTGCTACCTTTTCATGACCTGGGAGGCCTTCCTTCGGTTCCTTCTTCGTCTCTTCTGCCATCGGTTGCCGAGCAGGCACTCCCGCTCCTTGGCGCGTGAGGCCTTCTTTCGGCTCTTCCCTGGTTCCAGGCCCCTCGGCCGGAAACGTCACCGCCTCTAGGACCAGCTCCGCCTTGCCGCAGCGTATCGTAGTGCGCATTGCACCTAAGAAATCCATCCCCAGGATAACGTGGTCCAGCATTGCAGGCATGATAAGCATTAACATGCTGGCCACCTTCCCCGCTAGGCCGACGTCTATCCTTAATGCCTTATCTACTTCGAGCGTGGACCCATCTGCCAGACGAATGCGCGCCTGTACGTTCTCCACTCTCCCCCGAATCGCCCACTTGCGTACGCAGTCTTCACTCATGAAGCTGCGAGTGGCCCCTGTTTCGATAGTAGCAGGCATCGTCCGCCCGCCAATCTCCACTGTGGCGACGATCCGGCCACCCTCCACCTTAAGCGGGTGTACTACTGCCGAGCCCTGACCCTGACCTGGGCGACGCCGTTTCCCGTTTCCCGCCTCCGTGCGGCGACAATAATCCTGGCTACTTCTGCCTCGGTGCCCACAGAGCCAACAAAACAAAACGGGCGCATTGGGACATTCCCTGGCGAAGTGCCCCTCCTGTGCGCACCGGCGACATGCTCGTCGCGTATCATACCCGGTTCCGGCCTCTTGGTTCATCATCTGGTGGACCACTTCCGCAGGGGCCGTTGCCGGCGGAGCGGAGACTCGTCTATCCACAACGCTTGCTCCAGATCCAATGGGAGTAGACCGGAATGGTTTAAGGTGTCCCCCCGGGGGCTGTACCGTCCTTTCCCACTCCGCGCTACGTGAGCTCGTGACCACCTGACTCCCTGCTCTGCTTTCGGAGTATTCCGCTCGCTGTCTCATCACCGTTTCGTACTCCACAGCGAGTTGAGTCAGCTGTGACAAGGTGGACAAATCTTGCCGTCGTACGTAAAGCCTGTATTCGGGGGCGGCATTCTCATATATCCAACTCCTGCGCCAGCTCATATCTGGCATGATGCATCAAAGCCCTCAGCTCTATCAGGTATTCTTTGAATTCATCCCCCACACGCTGCCGGCGGGATCGGATTTCGTCCTCCAGCCTCTCGAAGTAGCGTGGTGGTAGAAAGAACTCTAAGAAACCCTTCCTAAATACCGACCATGGCACATCCCTTAGTCCACTACTCAGGAACCAACGAGCAGCACGGTCGCAGAATACCTCGCTCATGGCCCGAGGTACACCCGGATTTTGGCACTCAGCTGTCTCCATTCTGAGTTTTTACTGCTCACTCTAGGCTCAACTTCAACTCTTGTAGACTCTCGCTCGAGTCTCGTGTTTGGTGTCTGGGCGATTCTCGTTCCGTAGGTTTATTTCTTTCACTTTTGTCTTTGTCTCTCTTGTTCTTTTTTCAACTTTTCACAACTTTTCACCATCGTTCACTTTAGTCTTTGTTCGTCTTTGCCTTTGTTTCTTATTACTTTACTTTTCGTAGATATTTATTCTTATTATTTCATTTATTCAGTGCTTGCATTCACCTCAATAAATATAAAAAAATAAATTTTGTTTTTGTCATTATTTTATTTTTATTTATTATTATTATTATTTTTTTTCCCACATATTATTTATTATTATTATTTTTTTTTTTTTCCCCACAAAATTATTTTATTATTATTATTTATTACTTCGTTCACTGCCTTTTATTTAGAACACCCGTCGTCATCGCCTTCGCCGACTGTACTGACGAATTCAGTTTTCACCGCGAGTGAACTGAATTCGTCCCACTGTACAATCACGATGCTTTAACGGCCCTTCGACGCCAACGTCGACCGCGGCGCGCGTTTGTGCACACGAGTGCAAACATGCACTCGATGTCGCCCGTCTGGCGCGCGCGCGCCGTACTTTTCGGCCGGCCGTTATCTCTCCTTTTTTTTCTCTTGTTGCTGAGCTCGACTTCTGTGCACATTTTTGGTTGCGTAAATTTTGCAGGTGTTCATCTCGTCGCCTAACATAGGGTATGAAATGCACTTGTCGGGGTATACACGACTACTTTATACCCTACACTCGAATTTTTCCCGTATACTATGTCTTCTCTTTTCTTGCTCTCTACTGGGGTATATACATTCTAAGGTATGCCCGACTTGAAAATATCCTGTATGCTAAAAAAACAACTGTTTGGGCATACTTGCGGGGCTTTAATCTGCAACTATGCCACGCCCCTAAACGCCTCTAGGTCCCTGCTCGGGCGGCACTTGTAAAGGAGCTACTGGCCGGGGTACGAATCTCAATCTTACCAGGTCCAGCGAGTTACAAGACATGTATAAGTTCGCTGGGACAGCGGGCTAAAAGGGGAGGGGGGGGGGAAAGTATACCTCGCACTACCACTATCCTACCTACCATACCGGGCCGCATCCTCGTGCTACCTATGGTATTCTAGCGGGCCTTGGCCACGCACTAACTACACTATCGGGCCTTGGCCGCGCACCACCTGCACTATTGAGCCTCGGCCACGCACCAACTACACTACCGGGCCTTGGCCACGCACTAACTACACTACCGGGCCTTGGCCACGCACCAACTACACTACCGGGCCTTGGCCACGCACCAACGACACTGTCCCCCCTAGGTTAGGGTGAACATCGGATATTTCCGATGTTTAGCACAAATATAACCACCCGAGAACACAAAGATTTGCATTTCATTTCATTATTGCGGCTACATTCACTTTATTCACGAATTTTGTTATATTCTACCCTAACGAACTTCCTGGCCTATGGCCCTGACGCACTGTCTTGGAGCCCTAGCGCTCCGCTATACACTTCACGGTTTTTTGCTCACACTCCTTTTCGGCACGTCTACTCACCATGATCGTTATTCCAAAAGTCCCGGCCATGCGCTTGCCTCGGTTGCTCAACTTCGCCGCGAGCTTTCGCAACTTCGCCTCGGAGCTTTCGCTCTTCGCCGCCGAATCGAAGCTGCGCTCTCGAAGGCAGTGTTTAGCAACCGATCAGCAACGCACGGTTGAACCGGCGGCGGCCGGCGGTTAAATTCAAACTTGGCTCCTTGCCCTTAACTTATTACTAATACAATGCTTATGGATTATGATATAATATATTTATATATATAATTATGAATTGTGGGGTGGCTACCCTAGTGGCCGCCTCACAAAATATTTATTTATATACGTGTCTTTGTGTGTGTGTGTGTGTGTATTCGTATTTACGTGGTATGAGTGTGGTTATATTAACATGTGTATTTGTAATATTCATGTGGTGTATATGCCAATCGAACACAAAATACGATACCCCAAGCCAAAGGAAATACACACACACACACACAAAATAATTTAGTTTTAATGCTTCTGGCTCGCCCACCACTGCTTGCTGACAGGTCTCTAGAGGATGCCTTGATAGTGCGTCGGCCACGACGTTGGCTTCCCTCGTCGGTAGTGAACGTCGAATTGGAATTGTTGCAGTTCCAATGCCCATCGCGCGATCCTTCCTGACGGGCTCTCGATTGAATTAAGCCACTTGAGTGCCAGATGGTCCGTTATCACGTCGAACCGGTACCCTTCTAGGTAGCAACGCAACTTCCGTATCGACCAAACGATTTCCAGGCACTCTTTCTCGGTGGCAGAATAGTTCACTTCGGCCTTCAGCAACTTTCTGCTCGCGTACGCTATAACCCGCTCCTGCCCTTCTATCGTCTGCGTCAGCACTGCACCGAGACCGTACTCGCTCGCGTCAGTCTGTAGGACGAATCTGGCGGAAAAGTCAGGACAAGCCAACACAGGGGCAGTCGTCAAGCTGTCCTTCAATTGACGCAATGCCTCCTCCTGTTCTTGATCCCATGCCCATTTCCGCCCCTTCTTTAAGAGCGCTGTTAGCGGCTGTATACGATACCCCAAGCCAAAGGAAATACACACACACACACACAAAATAATTTAGTTTTAATGCTTCTGACTTAGAGATACCCTGTAACCTGTCTGAGGGAAGCTAAGGAGTATAAGTTTTCCTCATCCCTCTGGTTTGTTTTTACTATTAAGGATAGCCATCTAAGAGCTTGTTTTAAAAAACGACGATGAACATTTATTGTTAGGTTCAGACTTAGGATTTAATGGGGTTCGGCTTAGTGTAGGCAAAATATTGGAGATAATCCAGGGCATAAGACAAAGTCAGAGTAGTTAAAATAAACTAATTTGATAGCAAATGTTGAATATCAGCCAAAGTGGCCCAAACAATGGAAGGCGCGGTGGGGTGATGGGGGACGGCTCTTGTGTTTAATTTAATTTTGGCTTATTGCCCCTCAACTCCATAGATTGTAATTTACTCACCCTTCCAAGCTCAAAAAAGATTTGCTCTCTAGTTCGAACTATATTGATAAGACTGTATAAGAAATATAGATATTGGTTAATTACAAAGCTATCTAAGTTCGGGTCCTTTATCGTGCATAGATGAACATGTTGATGTGAATGCGAATTTGGATTCTGAGCTGGCATTGGAGGGTTGAAATATGACCGACAAAAAAAGTGAAACTAATATCTCTTATTAATTAATTTCTATTTTAATAATTTGATAAATAAATCATTTAGAAAGTAGTTTGGCATTCAGCTTTATTGTTTACGAATTTGAAAATTAATTTACACTTCTAATAAAACTATTAATCGAAATAATATTCCTTGCCCTCCCCTTCTTATACTGTACCGTGCTGCGTTGTACTTCCGTGTCCGTATTGAATTTCGCAGCCTTCTTACGCAATCTGGACATTACTCGAAAGTAATTGGCAACAATCGCCGACACTGCTGGCCGTTTCGTTTCGGTAATGAATTACCTCTCGCAGCGCTTAAAGATGTTATAGAGAACGCCACTAGAGCGATAGTATTTGATGATCTTTTCACGATAGAGTCAGTTGGCTAGCGTTTCTTGGGAACATGACTCATAGAGTCATTTTGTAGGGATCATACTACTTGGAGAAGTTGGCATAGCGCACCGATGGCCAGTCCAGCGTGAGTATGGTATCGTATAAGATTTTTTGTTTTCCAAGAAGGCCAGTCGTCGCCGAAACTTGTTGAATTTATGCACAAATTTGCGCCAGCCGTGTTTAGACTAATCCATGCTCTAATTATATATTTTGAGTATTTTCTGGTGGAATTTATTCTAATCAGCAGAGACGAACTGCCCGGCAAAATGGAGCAGGTCCAAAGTGAGCAATCGAATCAAGCAGAGCCAGCAGTGCCGGCAATTGTTGCCAATTACTTCCGCACAATGTCCAGATTGCGTAAGAAGGCTGCGAAATTCGATACGGACACGGAAGTACAACGCAGCACGGTACAGTATAAGAAGGAGGGCAAGGAATATTATTTCGATTAATAGTTGTATTAGAAGTGTAAATTAATTTTCAAATTCGTAAACAATAAAGCTGAATGCCAAACTACTTTCTAAATGATTTATTTATCAAATTATCAAAATAGAAATGAATATATAGGAGATATTTGATTCACTTTTTTTTGTGGTTCATATTTCAACCCTCCAATGCCAGCTCAGTTTCCAAATTCATGTTCATCTATGCATCTATGTTCATATATAGCATTTTATTGGTGGCCTGTTGCGGACTACGCTCTTGTAGCAATGTGGTCCACAGTAATCAATGCCAGTGACCATAAGAGGATACGATGTGTCGAAATCACCAGCTGGTTGGTCTGCCATTATATGCTCAGCCAATCGCGGCTTGGCACGAACAGATTGTGCATTTGGCAACAATACTGGAGACGACCGCCAATGCGATCAGATGTCGCTGAGAATTTCGACGTTGAGTTTTTCAGCCGTCCACCGAGGCGCAGTAGGCCGTTGTTGTCAAAGAATGGCACAAGAGAGGCCATTGAGCTAGACGATTTGACATGCCTTCCTTCCTTCAATGCTTTTTGGCCATCGCCAAGAGTAGCCATTTGAACTGACCGCAGCAACAAATGTGTGCCATGATGCACGTGGTCTACAGATAGTTCAGCTCCTCGGATTCGATTTACAAATTTGTAAATATAAGCAAAGACCCGTTGCCGCTTGGAGAACGAGTTGATGCAATTGCAGCCAATCAAGTTTCGCTGCAGTTCCGAGTAATACCTTGTCTCGAAGTTCTGGCAAAGATTCGACGGGTATACAGGATGCAGGCCACCCTTCCTTTCCCTTGCTGAGAAAACTTGGGTCATGGGTCCATAATTGAGACCGGGAGGATTCACTAAGCAGCGCCCCTCGTGAAGTTATATCCGCCAGCCTTAATTCAGTGGGAATATGATGCCTTTCCATGCATGTGGTGAGCTCCTGGATGGCTGCCTCCCGATTGGTAACGAAAACATTGCATTTCGAAGCATCATTGCGAATGCAAGCCAAATCCACGGCAAAGTTTGACCAACAGTAATATTTTATATTTCATTCGGAAGTTGAGCCAATAATGCAGCTCCGCAGAGTTCCAGCGGCTTTCACTTTGCACTTTGAGAATCCGTGAATCTCCACTGTACTGTCTGATGAGAGTGCACGACGGTCATACTGGAATTGCTGAATATGCTCAAAATCAGCGCAGAAGTTGATCCAGGCTGTGTACAGGCAGGCTTTCATCCCAGTCCAGTTTTTCTCTCCAGAGATACTGCATAAAATGTTAGATTTTGTTATTATAGGGCCAACAAAGCCAAGGGGGTCGTAAAAGCAAGCAATTGCGGACAGGATTATTCGTTATGTCAGTTTTGAGAGCAGCTTTAGTGAAGAGAAGGAAAAAAGGAAATTGTCTGAGGCGGGATCCCAAAGGAGACCCAACATTTTCGTTATGTCGCTGCCATCGTCGAACTTAAGTAGCGATTCTCTACCCTCTTCCGGTATTTTTTGGAGTAGAGCTGTAAGTTGCCCTTGGCGAGTAGTCCAGGCGTTTGCTTCAATATCTCAACTGCTTCTTGAGCACACCTACCACCAGAGATGAGATTATCCACGTAGAAAACTCTTTTAACAATATCAGCGCCAATAGGGAATGTTTTCTGCTCATCCATGGCAAGTGAGTGCATAGCACGCACTGAGAGAAACGTTGCCGGTTTCTGTATCTTGTGATGCTACGACTCACGCCACATTCACATCGACTGTTGATAGGAGTCACCTAGCTGATTCATGGCTAGTCGTAGCAGTCAACAAGCCGAATACTCGCCAGATGACAGACTCTTAATATTGGCCTGAAAGTGTGCTTCGCAGTCGCACTTTTCCTTGTTTGGTAAGGACTTAGGCTCGGTGCAGCATTACAATTTCCAAAAACAAAGGATTAATTTATCACTCGGCATTCGGCTGCAGATGTGAGCCTACCAGCAGATCTGGTTTTACCATTGATCGCATGGCCGCGAAGATTTGCCTGTGAAGCCTCTCCGGTCGCGACCTAACCAAGGCGAGTCTTTTGCAATATTGGCTGTGCAGCATCTGGCCAACGCATAGCAGATCGAAAAACAGAGTGGCTTCAATCAACATGTCGATTTGCTGAGATTTAAAGAATTCAGGATCAGCTAGTTGTATATTTGATGGAATGTTTCATGATGCATGGTCTAGAGTAAAGCCAGGCTGATTATTGGTAATGGTGGATGGTGCTTCAACGCCGGGATGCATATGGAGTACTTCGGCACACGAGATTGGACATTGATGTTTACCGAAAAATCATCTGACGCAAATGCTGCATTACCAATGCCAGAGACGACTGATGTTGATTTGAATTTGCGCAGCTGGAGCAAGACGAGAGGTGATGATTTGCAGCTGCCACCCAGAGTCGAGCAACGCACGGCAGGGCACCAAAAAGCCAGCGCGATTTTTATTACATTAATTACATTGATGACGGCGGTGGCAAGTAAGAACACATCCTGCTTGAGATGCTGGCGGTGGTGAATGGCGAAGATGAATTTATCGCCAAGATGTTTCGGGATGAGGAATAAGTTTCGGTATCTTGAGCATTTTGTGAGCTAGGGTTGGCAAGATTCACCAGGCTATGATGCTTGCTTCCACAAGCTCTGCAAGTGCTGGAGTCACAGCTTGGGTAGCGCTATCTAGTTTTTGCAACTTACGTACTATGATGTAACCGGCGATCTGTTCCACACTGCACATCGCTTTTAACGTACGTTGATGAGAGTTGACATTATCTGAGAATTCGCGCAGTTGTGTCGTCGCACCCTTATCCACCTTACTTTCAGCGATGTATGCCTGATTAATATGACGCTTGTTAGCATAATTAGCGTTTGACAAATAAATCAAGTGCTGTTCCTTTGGGGCATGACTGTAGATGCTGTAGTTTTTTAATGTTGTTCAAGTACGGGTCATGTTCGAGAAATCGGCCTTTGTGTTCTGAGAGTGGTTTGGAACATCAAATGTAGAGCGCGGATCATCGACTGAGGCTACACTGAAATTGGAACAATGTGGAATCTGCTGAACCTTGCTTCGATTTCCGCGCTCGTATTAACGAGACACCCGAGCCGCCTAACAGTTGACTCAAAACTTGACTAAAGATCCTCTTCAATGCTGGCCTGACTCACATCCAACAAACTATCATATATCATTTCCAATTTCGCCTGCAAGTCAGATGCCATGGCTTATGTAGTCTTATAGCTTGTAGTCATCATCGTCGCGATCACTTTAACTCGTAATCTTTATGTTAAGACTACCGCTTGGGTCCTAACCGCCACTTGATTAGCTAATGTCGCCCCAACATTTCTATTTACTCTTCCACTTTCATCAAAAATTATGAATGTGCGCAAAAAAGAAAAAAGGTTCACACAGCCGAACTACTTTACAAGACTGCGCACACAAGTGTTCGTTAGAGCGAGGTAGCAAATAGCTGTTTATAGCGCAACGATTAACGGT
This sequence comes from Drosophila littoralis, assembly GCA_018903485.1. Taxonomy (NCBI): domain Eukaryota; kingdom Metazoa; phylum Arthropoda; class Insecta; order Diptera; family Drosophilidae; genus Drosophila; species Drosophila littoralis. The sequence continues at coordinate 82,866 of JAEIGF010000059.1, read as the reverse complement.
GCTTTTGCTAAAGCATTAATGTATAACAACCAACTGTATACAGATGCGCAAGCAAGCGGTTCGCTACTTGTTTAAAATAATACATTTTATGTTAAGGCGCGTAGCACTTAACGAACAACTTCTGCTTGTAAATGTACACAAACGAAATTATAAAATAAACGTAAATAGGAACCGAACAAAATCAAGACGGAATCACCAAAATGTGTAGTTGCAAGCCTTTTTGCAACTAATTAATTCCCACTACTATGTGCAGCAAAATTCACAGAATTATATTTCTTGTTCAAATGTATTTATTTAGCCGCGCAGGCCACTTATTTGAATTTATGATTATTTATATTGTTACTAGGTAGCCAACTCGAACTAGTTGTGCCTAGATTGCGTTCAAACGGAAAGCGAACTATAACAGTGTAAGCGAACGAAACGCAACTCCAAAAAACGCTCGCCGCTCATAGCTATGGTCGCCGGGCGTTAATGCAGAAGGCAAAGAGCCAACGAAAGAGAGTGGGCTTACAAAGAGCGCGCAAACATTATTTTCTCTTAGGCTACACTTATGATTGTCGTTCTGCTGTTGGCTACTGCACGCAGCCGTCGGTGTTGTCTCAGTTGGTTACTTGACCAAACGAACACATATCATGGTTTTTTTATTCTTTGCAATGGATGATTTCAGTTGCTGCCATGAATTATCCAAGCTCTGAGGGATAGATTCATCCCAGTACAACATGTGAAGCCTGCGCTTTTGGAGTAGAATTTTTGCCTTGACTATCGGAGGGCTTAAAATACCAAGCGGATCAAATAGCTGCAATTTCACCCAGAAAATGTTCTGTTTTGTCGCTCTAAGACCCATGAATGAATCCATGAGTGATAGCATATTTATTCGGCAATCAGATCACAACAAGTGGATTGGTTGTTCACACTCTGAGATCGAGGAATGCGAAAACCATTTGTTAGTTCGAAACCTAATAACCTCAGCAGTTCTAGGGTGTGATGACTCGCTTATCTCACTAAGCTTTTTTAAACACTGTATTGCCAAAACAGGTCAGGGCACTGCCGTAAATTACAATTTTATACCTAAAGGACTTCAAAGAGTCAGAAGGGTTCTTTCTCCACACTACTAGCTGAGATTCTCAATCTCCTTAATGTATCATAGCCTGCCTATACATATTTTTGGTCTCAGTTGTCAATGCATATTTGTGGAGTCTTACTCAAACAAAAGTCAATTGTAGCTCCTTTTGAATGGTGGGTCAAACCATAGGAAGATGGTTTGGTACGATGTCCGACAGGACGCGTCGAAAACAACGTCAACGTGCTTTGTGGTCTTAAAATAAACTGATGCGCTATAAAATAGTGTAGAGTATTTGGAAGCTGATTACCAGACATTTCAGACATGTGACCTAACGTTAAATATTCTTACATGAATTCCAAGTACTTACACCTAGGCTCGGGATCTCGAGACAATGGAATTTCAAACGACAAGAAAAGCCGCATAGCAACCTCGAAGGAGTTACCAAGCTGGACATAAAGAACTTAAAAGAACGTCTCAGCTCCGAAGAACATGTCGTTCTTTAACGAATTGCAATAACTTGAGTGTTGCATTGAGGAATCCCAAGATACTAGCCTCTGCTCTACGCAGCTGCAATCGTTGTGCTAGCTCGTCTGTTACAAAACTAATCGAGTAAAGCTCTAGCCAAAACTAACTCGCCCCTTCTCATTTTAACGCTAATGACTTTTGCAGCTAGGATTTGACTATCAGATTTGCATGCATAGCATGTGAAGTCGACGGTTCATCCTGTGCGGAGGCAAGGAGTGCAGTATCTATGCAACAGGGTGTTATGAGAACGACTGCATAATCTGCACTTGTTTGCCTTACTTCTGGCAACTGAATTCCTAAGGCATTTGCTGCTATACCCATAGTGTGGCATATGCTGAGCAAGTTACTATCAAATGACATTCGGAAAATCAATATTAATATTTTGTGGTCAATTCTATACTAGCCACAAAACACGAAAACGAACCTCGTTTAATATTTTTGGAAACAGCCTTTGACTCTTATTTTGGTGCCATCGAACGAAACTATATCTGATTCTTCAGCAGAAATGATGGTGATGCCTCGGATTCAAGTCTGTTTCGCAATTTCAAAAAATTTCGAACAAATTAGACCTCGTACTACTTTTAAAGAGTACGACGAGGCTCAGTAGCAACTCGTGGTGTCACTTCTCTTGTGGACAGACCTAGCGGAGAAGCCGCATATATCCAGAGTGGCTGAGATTCCACTCGGCGCTCGATGTATATCGCGGGCGTTACCAACCGTCTGAGCACGCATACGCACAAGGCCGGGATTACTCACACAAGGCCGCAGCCTCGTGCCACTGCACACCACACTTTAGTTAGGGAAGGGTGTTATGTCGAACACAAGTTAGCCACGGTATTAGAGATTAATATTAATTGTCGATAAAAATAATTAGCGAGATTTTTTATAAACGTTTCTTTATTCACTTCATTTAACTCTCTACAGCTATTGTACTCTACCCTGTTCTGCTTCCCCATGCAAAGTCGCTGCTGCACTGCCTGGAGCCCTAGTGCTCTGCTTCCTATTTAGGGTTATGTCGCGCATTTTTTTCCTTCTTCGACACACGTCTACTTACCATCCAAAAGTGCGCTTACCTCGGTCGCTCAACTTTGCCGCGAGCTTTCGCAATTTCGCCTCGAAGTTTTCGCTCCTCGCCTCTTTTTGTCATCACCTATTGATAGGAGTAAGCCATAAATAGCTTAGACAGTATCAATCATAGATTCCAATGATTTCAATTAATAAAGTCATCTATTCTAAATGATTAAACAAGTAACTAGTCTAAGTATATATTCGTAGTTTGTATTCGTTCTGTCCTCTGCGACTCGTGTCGCTCGGTCGGTTGGGCGGGAGGTGGTATGAAGTACATTGCATCGGAATTCGCCGGAAAAATATATAAGCTGAAATTGTATACATAATGGACAATTATTTTCTTTTAAGGCTTTCGAAAGCTGACTAAAATTCACTTACTCCTTAGAACTTTACATTCTGTTACATTACATTTTTAATAAATCGTCAGTAATAAATGCAAAATTCAACAAATCTTCTACTGCTATCTGCGTGCCCCCGAGATATTATTAGATTATATAATTGTATAGTTTATTCTATATAGTCTTCCGATATTAATTAATATTTCCTGACTGCCATCATATTTTTAATCATCTGGTAAAATACGTTTGTGGCAAAGAATAATGAATGATTAAGCATTCCTGAAGAATTAAAATTCAGTGAAACAATAGGACCCCTTGTTTGTTGAAAAGTAAGTAATATTCCGAGAATCTTTAACAAGTTCAATCTGGTTGAATCCCGGCATTAAATCGAAGAATTAAGAATAGATTTATCCTTGGAACTGAGAACTTGGTAAAAGTTTCTTGGAAATCAGTAAGAGTGAACTTTTGTTTTCTACGATATTCTTTGCGCCTTAATTACATTCCAGATATTTATTTATTCTTATGCGTATATGGAATTCTTTTATCTATTCATTTATTAATTTGAAAATAATCTACTAATTGTCGACATATTTTTATACCCTGAACCCATTAAAAATGGGTAAAAGGCGAGCATCTCCGACCCCATATATATATATATCTTGATCAGCATCTATAGCCGAGTCGATCTAGCTATGTCTGTCTGTCAGTCCGTCCGTAGTATAAACGGAAGGATCTCATAACCTATAAGAGCAACAGACTTGAAATTTTAGCTGTAGGTCCTCCTAGTGCCCGCGCAGATCGAGTTAGTTTTTTCCGATATTCGATAGCTTGCCTCGTTTCCAAGTAATCAATGAAAATCGATATCGAAATTCTGTTTTTTGAGCAATTTTGGTAAATAATAAGAGCTAGAGTCACCAAACTTGATATGTAGCTTCTAGAATAGTATATATATTTGCATTTGGTGTTGGAAGAAGAGGGTGCAGGGTATCCCCTAGTCGGGAGCTCCCGACTATAACCTCTTACTTGTTTCAGCAGAACTTGGTAAAAGTTTCTTCGCAACCAGTAAGAGTGAACCGTTGTATTCTAATACAAACGGCTCTACGATTTAATTCGCGCATAAATTTATCTACCTGGGATTTAATTTTTTCCTTATAAGTACATACATATATGGAATTCTATATTTCTTAAATTTTATTTTTTTTATTTTTGTTGAATCACATTATTATGTATATTTATTATAATTTTAAACATTGTTGTGGAAAATGGATATTTAATATCCCTCTGGTGGTTTCCACCGCGGTCATTGCAACTCCCAGAAAAGTATATTTCCACTAACGCGTTCGCTATTAAGGCCTCCAAGTTTGGGATGCCGATTTCTTTTATATAGAACTGTATCTGATCGGCCAGTTGCATTCATGCAGCTTTTAACTTTTTTTTTTTCTGCCGACCCTTCATAATTTTTGCCTTTCGTTTCTTAACTGATTCGCCTTTTACCGATTCTCTTAACTTTCGTGATATGGTTTCTTCTATCAAGTTTCTTGCGTAGCCTTTTAGTTTGATTTTTTTCACTGATACCGTCTTTGCATTTGATCCTTTTGTCGAATCAACATTTGCGTCGAGAGGATTTTGTAGATTCTCGACTTTTTCTCAAAATTGGTTAATTAGCCTTAAGGCTGTGCTCGGAAAATCAACAGACGATTGTGCCAAAGACAATATAAACACTAAGATGAGTAACGCCCATACATTTGAATGCGACGCAAAATTTCTAGCCTGGCCTTTCATCTGGCCTTTGAGGCTTCGTACGACATGCCTGCCGACTGACTGTTCGTTCTCCAAAGACCAGACAAACGAATGCCGAAGTCGCGGCTGGCTGATGCTGACACGAACAACGAAGTTAGTCGCCAGCCTGCCTTCAGCAAAGCTGGTCGATGGTGCTTTGCGTCGCTTCGTTTTCGAAGTACATTGAGCGAAAAAGTTTGAACTTACGATCGACGCAAAGCACTTTTGCTATATCCATGAAATGCATGCTTAATTAAAATGATATATTACCCTAGACAATAACGATAATTTTTACAGGAAAATGTAAGAATTAAATAATTTGTACACAAGGCGCATCTTGTGCAATAACTATGTTAAGAAAATAGCACACATAGATTGATTTCACTTTTGTTTTGAGACAGTGTATACTCGAGAAAAGTTCTTGTCTCAGCCAATGGCGTGCAAGCACCTTTGGTTGTATGCTTGAATTATGCATGCATAAGAACTTTAAAGTATGTATGTATGTGTTGTTATTCACTGCTTTGGCTTTAGCTGGCAAGAAATTAATGTTGTTAGTTTTCTAGCGCAGATCATGACCTAACCCAAATTTGTGTTGATATATGAATGCATTTTGTGTACTGAGGTTGGCTCCGTACAAAATATGTATTTTTAGGTCGATGCAAATATTTATGTAATTTTTTATATTTGAAATTATTAATTAAATTATTATTATTTTTAAGTAATACAAAATAAATTAAGGAAATAAAAGTGCAAATTTGTTGTTTTCAAAGATACATTTAATTAATTTTTATTGTTTTTATTTTATTATTTTTTGTTCGAATTATAAAGAACAAAGTCGCCGCTCGATTTAGCTACCGATGGTCGGTACCCAGGGAACACCGCGAGGAGGCCATTATAATTATACAGTACACAAAATGCATTCATATATCAACACAAATTTGGGGTAGGTCGTGATCTGCGCTAGAAAACTAAGAAAATTGTTTCTTTGTCAGCCAGAGACTTTGCCAGAGCAGTGGACAACAACACATTCAAATATGCTGTTATGTATGTATATTCACACGCATACAAACATAATTGCTTGCACGGCCCTCATAGAGCCGAAGCTGAGAGCCCATTCTATTTTTAGCTTTTTGGTTCTCTCGGCTGTGAGAGTGCAATGATACAGATTTCGTTTTCGTTCACAATTTTCAAAAAATCAAACTGCATAGTAGCATTTTGTTGTACTGCGTTACTCATCTTAGTGTTTATATCGTCTTTGATTGTGCCATGTTAACAATGGGATTTTCAGATTACCCCTTAGTCGCTATATTGTTTGTGAAAGTTTGACTCTGTATGAACTTGTTAATCTATTTTGATTGTCGAGAACCAGACTTATAATTTCATTGTATTATTATACAAGTATTTTAGTGTGTTTGATCTAGGCCCTTATATGAATTTTCAAATTGAGTTGTAGCTTTATTTTTCAACTATTCCGGGCCATTACATCTGGAGCTTTCATTAGTTAGGAAATTGGCCTTTTCCTAGTTCTGCACCGAATTTCTTTATTAACTGCTCTGTGTAAATTGGGAGCCGTGCAATATAATGGAACCCATTGAAAATTGTAATGAATTCGCTGAGGAGCAGCGTTTTATAAGCTATAGGAGTGTATAGGTGCGTATTATAAGCTACTTATATTAGCGTTTGCCCAAATACTTATCATAGAACATATTAGTTGCCCAATAAAAATATGGCATGGAAATAAAACGTTATACAGCTGCTGTAGGATCGAAAGAAGTACTTCTCAAGAAAACAACTTGAACCACCAAGCAACTTGCGAAATTATAAAACTGTTGACCACATGGTTGTTTATTGGCCGGGAAGAAATTATGTACACACGGTGCAACTCATTTTTTTTACATAGTTTTGACAAAGCCCAAGCGAGGTAGCATTAATTGGGTTCAGTAACTTTAAAATTCCCATTTAACATTGATTTAATTTCTTTACCGAGCAAAGCAGGGAGCAGCTGTAATTTTAACTCATTGCATACATCCATCTGTTCAAATTCTTTTTGAACTTTATCTTTATGCATTTCCTAAACAATATTTTCCCTTTCCATATTTAGCAGCTTTATATATCTTTCACATCTGCAAAAAAAATTAACATATGCGATAAATGTTGGTATTCGCCCCGAGTAACACTTTTTTTAATGTTATGGAAAATATGAAAGTATCATTACCAAAAACAGCATATATATAGCAAAGAAGATAAGCGGTCACTTGAAATTATAATTTCAAATTTTACTAATCCCAAAGTTTTTAACATTTAAAGATGGCGAAATCTCGCGAAGAGTGTATTTACTGAATCCCCGACTCTAAGGCCATATTATTTTACCTTTGGAGGGAAAACTTTGCGACAAATCAAAAAAAATATTTTTCTCAATTTTGATATTGATTTATTATGCAACGTAGTGCGGTTTCCAACATATAAACATTTTTTAGAAAAGGGCTAGAGCACGGTTTTCTTTGATATACATATAATACAGCCACACTTAAGAATTTGGTTATGCCGTACCACTAACCAAATAACATATAGACCGGACAAACCGTACTTTTGAGGGTGACATTCGAAATTTCTGCGGCTGGTCCAAACTCGCCTTCGTTTTTGTTCGGGTTCGAGAGATGCCCGCATGCTCTCAGAGCAAGAGCGTAAAAATACATATGGCCTATGGCACTCTACAAGAAACTGCTGTGGCTTACTCTCATCCATATGATTTGTGCGATAGAACGGCATCGCTGTTTTTTATCTCGCTCCCACTACAGGAAACTGCTTTGGCTTACTCTCAATGCTCTTTCAATTTGTCTATGTACCGTTTAAATGTTTGTGTGTGTATTTGTCCGGTGGCATTTCTTCCCTTTTGAGGGGACGAGTAATATGAAATAATGAAAGGGTTTGCCAAGTCGATGCGAAATTCTTTCTTTTTAGCTCGTTCTTCTTCGAAAGGGACCTAAACGTTGGCATGTGTGCATTTAAAAGTTTTTGGACTTGCTATTCACGCATACTTGCGTATTTTGTATATGAATAGAAGCATTTATGCGCTTGTGTGCCTGTTGGTCCCTGCCTGCCTGTCCGATGCAAATTTGGCAATATTTTTGGACTTCTGAATTTCGAGCTCTGCGCACACACACACAGAGACACAAATGTGTGTGAATGGGCTGATCATGGGCGCAAAATTTAAAAATATCATTATTGGCACGCGTCTGACGCGCGCCCTTCTTTTATGATTTTGGGTTTGAATTGATGAATGAATGTTGACCCCTTATTACCTGCAGCAGCCCATTGGGCCGAAAGGGTCAACTTTTGGCAAACACCTGCACCTGCATATGTAGGTCAAGTGACTGATCACTTAAATAATTTTAGGAAATTTGTGTAAAAAATAAACTCTTTAAAATATTCAAATATACCAAATACAAAAAAGGAGCAATTATATATTTATAGTATTAATAATTTTATTGTCTTAAAATATTTAGCTTTTTCATATTTGAATTTGACGATTTACCAACAATATTATCAGTTAACGCTAGTTTATATGCGGACTGGTTTTCTGCCGTTCACCCATGTTTTGAGCACAGAAAAAACATGCTCAATCAGTTTGTTTTAATTTTAATAAGAAAGAATTGCAAGTGGTTAACTGATAATATTGTTGGTAAATCGTCAAATTCAAATATGAAAAAGCTAAATATTTTAAGACAATAAAATTATTAATACTATAAATATATAATTGCTCCTTTTTTGTATTTGGTATATTTGAATATTTTAAAGAGTTTATTTTTTACACAAATTTCCTAAAATTATTTAAGTGATCAGTCACTTGACCTACATATGCAGGTGCAGGTGTTTGCCAAAAGTTGACCCTTTCGGCCCAACGGGCTGCTGCAGGTAATAAGGGGTCAACATTCATTCATCAATTCAAACCCAAAATCATAAAAAGAAGGGCGCGCGTCAGACGCGTGCCAATAATGATATTTTTAAATTTTGCGCCCATGATCAGCCCATTCACACACATTTGTGTCTCTGTGTGTGTCCAGAGCTCGAAATTCAGAAGTCCAAAAATATTGCCAAATTTGCATCGGACAGGCAGGCAGGGACCAACAGGCACACAAGCGCATAAATGCTTCTATTCATATACAAAATACGCAAGTATGCGTGAATAGCAAGTCCAAAAACTTTTAAATGCACACATGCCAACGCTTAGGTGCCCTTTCGAAGAAGAACGAGCTAAAAAGAAAGAATTTCGCATCGACTTGGCAAACCCTTTCATTATTTCATATTACTCGTCCCCTCAAAAGGGAAGAAATGCCACCGGACAAATACACACACAAACATTTAAACGGTACATAGACAAATTGAAAGAGCATTGAGAGTAAGCCAAAGCAGTTTCCTGTAGTGGGAGCGAGATAAAAAACAGCGATGCCGTTCTATCGCACAAATCATATGGATGAGAGTAAGCCACAGCAGTTTCTTGTAAAAAGACAGCGTTGCCGTTCCCCGACACAGGCCATATGTATTTTTACGCTCTTGCTCTGAGAGCATGCGGGCATCTCTCGAACCCGAACAAAAACGAAGGCGAGTTTGGACCAGCCGCAGAAATTTCGAATGTCACCCTCAAAAGTACGGTTTGTCCGGTCTATATGTTATTTGGTTAGTGGCCGTACAGATGCGTTAAGGATTGGCGGCCAATCATTCGATTTATCTACTTCCAAGTAGGGATGATCGATAGTGTTATTTCTGTGTCACAGCGACAACTGTGACAGTTACAAAAAAATATCAGTGACAAATAACAGCGACTGTTACTTGAATTTTGGGCGCGCAGTTTTTATAAAAAAAATTATATAAGTAAACCAAATAAAATGTATAATACATATGTTATTTTTATTATATTTTATTTTTTTATATATGTTATTTTTAGTTTAGTTAGTTAGTTATAGTTGCAAGTTCAAAATAACAGCCAAGTACACGCCAGTTACACAGATCTTAGCTTGGCATCCAGAACGAAAGAAACAGCTTAAGTACAGATCTGTTATGCAGTACTCAGCTCTTCGTCGAGTACGAAACGAACAACCTGAGTACAGGCCTGTGACACAGCACTCAGCTTCTCGAAGAGTACGAAAGTAACAGCCTGAGTACAGGCCTGTGACACAGTACTCAGCTTCTCGAAGAGTACGAAAGTAACAACCTGAGTACGGGCCTGTGACACAGTACTCAGCTTCTCGAAGAGTACGAAAGTAACAACATGAGTACGGGCCTGTGACACAGTACTCAGCCTTTCGAAGAGTACGAAAGTAAAGACCTGAGTACGGGCCTGTGACACAGTACTCAGCTTCTCAAAGAGTACGACAGGAACAACCTGAGTACAAATCAGACAAGACAGCAACCATCAAAATAAAAACTGTGCAAGTTTTTGGTAAGAAAGCAAACAATAAAAATTTAGAAACTGTGCAAGTTTTTGATATGTATTGAAAAGTATATCTTCGTGCAAAGTGAATACAAATTTCGCCATCAACATTGATCCAGTCATTTGTTATATCGTCGTAATAATCTCTTAGTGAAATTTTCGGTGTCAATCTTTTGAGTAAACAACGATCAAAAGTAGACCCTTGCGTTACTATCCGTGCATGTCATAGGATGATTTTTGTCGCTGTTACTTTTGAAAGGTGTAACAGCAGTACCTAGTTACTTTTAAATACTTGTTGCTTGTAACAGGTTGAGTAAATATCGCTCATCCCTACTTCCAAGTGTATATCGATAGTATTAAATCGTAATTACATTAATCGGTACATCACTATGTACATATTTATGTCTAATTAAAAATAAAAGCATTGATTTAGGCAATATGCATTCGGAAATGATAGCCGCAATTTTTGGTGCATTGGCTTTAAGATCTATTATATCCATGAACTCATACTCTGGATTTAACCAAGCGCCGATGTTCGGGGATTATGAAGCTCAGCGGCACTGGCAAGAAGTGACAACAAATTTACAAGTAAAACAGTGGTATACCAATGGTACACATAACGACTTGGAGTATTGGGGCTTAGATTATCCGCCTCTTACAGCCTATCACAGTTACCTAACTGGCCGAGTAGCTGAATTACTCAATCACAGCTATGTTGAACTACACACCAGTAGGGGTATTGAAACAAAGGAGCACAAGAGTTTTATGCGCCTGACAGTTTTAGCAGCGGACATTTTAGTTTATATGCCTGCTATAGTGGCTATTTCTGTTTGCATGGATCTCACTTTTGAGAAAAATTTGAAACATCATTTGTTGGTACTTCTTGCAATTTACCCGGGGCAAATGCTCATCGACAATGGACACTTTCAGTACAACAATATATCACTCGGATTTTTAGCTATAGCCGTCGCTGCGTTACTAAGTAACAGAAACTATATTGCCGCTTTCACCTTCACATTGGCCTTGAATTATAAACAAATGGAATTATACCACGCTCTGCCGTTCTTTGCATTCCTACTGAGTACATGCTTTTCACAAAACAGGTATTAATCTTAAAGCGTATTTATGAATTATGTATTTTCCTCAAGAGTTTGATGTTTACAATCGTCAATCCTATTATTAAGCATACAGTAGATAGTCTTCAAATCAACAAAAAAATTGCAAAGAAGCCTCTTACGTCAATTTTTCTAAGCAGCGATGATTCTGTGGACTTAGCGGGAAACGGCTCTCTCTCTCTTTCGGCTCTCAATGCTTCACGTTCGGCTAACACTCTTGGCAACAGAAAGTCTATCAACCACTTGCTTGTCGATTTAGGTACCATCTATTGTATATATAGTGGATCTTTTAAGCATAGAATACGTTGAGCCTACAATTTGACAAAAGTTTCATGAATTTTTCCGCTACCGACCAAATGGTATCTATTTCCCCCAAGCCAAAGCTTTGAAGCGGGTGGTGTATATTGTTGATTTTTACCAACAGACAAGCCGAGTGTCCGTCTTTGTTTCTATGTAAACTATTCTCAGATGCATGCTTCGTGAAATTTGTATCGTTCAGTCAACCTATTACAGGTATATATTAAGTTTTTGTGTGAGCGACTTTTTTCTTCCTCCCGATATCCTGAACAACCTTGGCATTTACTTGTAACAACATGCTTCTTGCATGTCTTTCTTAACGTCAAATACTATTTGCCATAGAAACGATCGCTCATAGGTAAAATACCAGTATGAAAAACTACTATGGTGCTTGAAGATATGCTTCATATATATTAGAACATTTTCGGACAGCTATCTCATAAGCATGGGACAAAATTAGTTTTTGCATAGAAAAATTAATGTCTTTTAAGACATATCCACTAAATTTAATATTCTAGATTATCTGAAAATAGCTATACAACTTTTGTATTGTATAAAAGCGATTCTGCTATATAATAGTATTAAATCTTCGGCGTGCCGACGATAGCCGTTTTATTGTTATACCCAAATGTATGTAAGAGGCTGAAGGAAGGAAATATAATGAACTCTCTGCGTCTATGAGGGCCGTGCAAGCAATTATGTTTATAAATGCGTGAATATACATACATAGCAGCATAGTTGAATGTGTTGTTATTCCCTGCAGTGGCTTTTGCTGCCAATATAATAATTTCGTTAGTTTTCTTCGCCTACAATGATCTATCCCAAATTTGTATTTGTTTGCTGATTTAATATTTTTTAAGCCGATTCTAATATAATTTCATTATATAAATATATTATTATTTGGCTGGCAGCAGCCAAAACGTAAAAACCTCATTATTTAAATATAAATTAATGTCTATATTTTAAAATAATTATTTTAGTCATTATTGTAATTTAATCTATGAGATTCTATTAGTTGGGATACAACAATAATTTAATTTAAAGAATACAAACACAAATTTGGAATAAGTCAGCACTTTTATTATTAGTTCTTTTGCAGTGAACATATATTCACATTATGCATGCATAATTCACACATACAAACATAGGTGCCTGCACGCCATTAGCTGAGACAAGAACTTCTCTCCAGCATACACTGTGCAAAATAAAAAGTAAAATCATATTACGTGGCCTATTTTCTAAAGTTAATTACACAAGGTGCGTTTTGTGATAATATTTTTTAACATTTCATTTTGCCTTTAAAATTTTCGATAGTATCTATGGTAATATATTATTAATATAAAGCATGCATATCATGGATAAAGCAAAAGCAACAATGCGTCGAGCGTAAGTATAAACCATTTTCGCTCAATGTACTTCGAAATCGAAACGATGCAGAGCCAATCAACCAGCTTTGCTGAAGACAAGCTGGCGACTAACTTTATTGCTCCTGTCAGCATCAACAAGCCGCGAGTTCGGCATTCGTTCGTCTGGCTTTTGGAGGGAGAAGAGCCAGTCGGCTGGCGAATTGTTTGAAGTTGGAAAAGCCAGGCTAGAAATTTTTCGTCGCATTCAAATGATTGGGCGTTACTCATCTTAGTTTTTATTGTTTTGGGTATAACTGTTATGTGCAAACTAGCAGCAGGAAACAGCTCAGACTCTATAAATTATATAGTTATGAGAAAATCGAGTATTTCGGTACGAAGCGGTAAAGTTCTGTTTTCTTAATTAAATTAATTCAAAACTAAAGTATAAAAATATTCTTAAAGGGCAGCTAGCCCTGTTACTTTGATTAGCTAATATAGCACTTTATCCAACCGAATCATATTTCGGACTACCTGTGCATGGGGAGCCCTGACGAAATCATTGCTAATGCGCGGCTATGACAATTAGATTAATTGTTCTTATTCGTCAAGATTGAACATCCGTTGATAGTGAATGAAGGTGTTAACTCTTCCCTCGCTACAATGAAAGTCGTTCTTTGTATTTACGAAAGTTATCAATTACAATCCGTTGAACATCTCTATCATTAATTTCAATAGTTTCTTAAAGTATTTTTATATGGCCTATCCCAGAACCACATACATCCCAATCAAAATATATATTATTTTGGTATGGGGATAGAAATTCAACAACTGCAAGATTGATAGCTCTATGTCTATTATATTCTTAGAATCGTCTATGGAGGATTTTATTTACCCGAGGCGCTTCACCAATAACCTCTTTTAATGTCGGCGATGTTGCAAACCTTTTAAGTTCGCTAACACTTCGTTTACCAGGCAATCCCGTTAATTCTTAGTTTGAGAGTGATTGAAGTGTTTTACTTATGCTCCGACATTTTTATACACTGAACCCATTGAAATTGGGTAAAAAGGGTATATTGTATTTGTGCAAAATGCAAATGTATGTAACAGACAGAAGGAAGCATCTCCGACCCCATAAAGTATATATATTCTTGATCAGCATCAATAGCCGAGTCGATCTGTCTGCCCGTCCGCCCGTTCGTCCGTCCGTATGTATGAACGCAAGGATCTCAGAACCTATAAGAGCTAGAGATGAAATTTTAGATGTAGGTGCTCCTAGTGCCTGCGCAGATCGAGTTTGTTTCCGATAATCGATAACTTAATCCGTTTCCAAGCAATCGATAAAAATCGATATCGACATCCTGTTTTTTGAGCAAGTTGGGTAAATAATAAGAGCTAGAGACACCAAACATGATATGTTGCTTCTAGAATATTATATATATGTCAAGTATATTTCATTTTATACCTATCGCCACCTCTCCTCTAACACTGCACAGCTATAAATCAAGTTAATAACCCAACTTATATTGCCAACCAATCTAAGCCACAATTTTAATGCCATTGACTTTTTGAGAATACACAAATATTCTATGGTACAATAATATATACTGTAGAAAATTTCATTAAGCTCGGTTAAGAGAAAACCAAAGTTATATGTAACTGCGCAATTGGATGGCACAGCTAGCGAAAACCTCAAGAATTTGTGTACACCCACACATTCATGCGCGTCTGCTTCGCATTCTAACAACAGCATGGTAATTTTTCTGTAATGCTATTTTAGTTTTTTTTTTCTCAATGATACTTAATTATTGGTGTGACTGTTGAGTAGAGGCATAGGAAGTGTTGCGGTATGTCGCGAGTTCAAGACCTACCTGGGAAACAATTTTTGTTTTGTTTTTTTTTTTTGCTGGTTTGTCTGTTGAGTAGAGTCGTCAGCAAGGTCAGTTGCTAGTTCGAATCCTGCCAAGGGAACTTTTTTTTTTTTTATTTATCTTTATTACTTCCAACGAGCGCGATGCGCGAACTGCATTTGGTGTTGAAATGGGAGGGTTCAGGGTATTCCCTAGTCGGAAGCTCCCGACTAGAACCTCTTACTTATTTTTATAAATTTGCGCTTCTAAAATGCTTTTGTTTGTAAACAAAAAACAAAAATTTTTTGTGCACGAATATTTTTTTGAGCGTTTGCTTGTTACATTTTTGTGCCCCTTTTATTCGAAATTATTATTCTGTTTTTCTTTGAACAGGCTGAACATTCTGCATAACCGCAATTTGTTAGTTGCTGGCTCGGTGAGAATACGATGCATGCTAAATGGCGGTGATTCCCTCAAGATTACTACCATTGCCAAAAAGGGCTGCGGCGGCTTGCGTTGGTCGTGCCCAGTATTAATCGACAAGCAAATAGATTTCCCTACAACGTATAATTCTGTGAGAAATCAATTTTTAAAACTTAACAATGTGGCTAAGCTGCTCTCGAGTAACTTTGATTCGAGTTTCGAGCTGCTTAACAAATATAAATTTGAGTCTCCACCTAAGCGCTGGTTAGTGTCTCAGTTTTTGAATTAGCCTTCTACGACAACTACCAGCTCTTGGAGTCCGAGATCACACTCCCTTGACCATCGCCAGCAGAACTGTGGCTTGAGCTCTGTCGCCTCTGCCGACAGATTCCTTGATGGGCCTCCCACCAGTAGGTGACCTGGCATTAGAGCCTCGCCGACTCTTGGGCCCTCGCTTAGCGCTCCCAAGGGCCTGGAATTGAGCACGGCTTCAACTGCGACTAGAGTGGTCTGTAACTCTTCCTCCTACCGTCCGTAGGAGTAGGTGCTTTGCAGATTTCACACCTGCCTCCCACAGATCACCAAAGTGCGGAGCTCTTGGCGGTGTGAACGCATCCGCTTTTTGATGGGAATTGACGAATTACGCCCGCCTCTTCCTCGATTCGAGTTCGCAACTCCCGAAACTGGCTACCTGATCCGTCCAAGGTCGTTGCATTGTCAAAATGGACGGTCTGTGGAACTCCTCAACGGCCGACGAACCTTTGAAATGCCATTAAAATGTATAAGTAGATAAGTCAGATAATAGTTCCAAGTGAACCACTTTGAAGGTGAATCAAACAAATAATGCCATGTACGATTTATACGTAGGCCTTTCCACGCATTCGATAGGTCGTGCTAATTGGGCCACAAAAATTGACGCCTCATTGATCTGCTGGCAAATTTACCATAATTTTTTCTAAGAGGCGGGGTTCTCTTTAAAGTAACGGTTCTTACTGTCGGACGACTGACATCTCGGGCCGTAATTAGACAAAGTCGATCACGAATAGGACTCACTAGTGCTCTTGGGCCAGCATGACAACACATCAAATGCTAGATACCTGCACAAAGCTTCAAGCAAATTGTGAGATTTTATTCAGAATTAGCAGAAACTTACTTACAACAACGAAAGAGAGCACCAAGATCCATTCTATTCATGTATAAATGGATTGAGACGCTGCAGGCTATGACCCACTCGCGTACCCTTCCGAAATCTTTCATCTTTTGAATTTAACTCTTTGGATGACTTCAATTATTTTCTCAAAAGCTTCTTTCATTTCCAGCGGCGAAGGGATACTTTCAAAGTGTACTTCTCGATTTTTACATTATTGACTAAGGTGAAACACATAAACAAGCAACCTTAGCAGATTGGCATGCGATGAAAAACTATCGATACTTTTCAAAATATCTGGTCGGTGTAATATAGGTGCTCGTTTTGTTTTGCGTGCATCTAAGGTACGTATCTCATATGCTATCAGATACTTACCTAACCAGGATTCTCTTGGTTCCTTAAAAAATTAAAGCTATCAGACCAAATTGACACAAGAAGCAAGTTAACATTGCAGCCTTTAGAAACGATAACTGCTGTGTTTTGCATTAAAGGTACATGGTACTATTCAGCGTTTTCTGTCCACTCTAGGATTGCAGCCACTCGATTCTACTCAAATGTTGCAAAGACAAGAATGTGACCGAATCCAATAAAGCGAGAATCAGACTAAAGAACCGTCCGTTCAATCCGTAATCTTATGAGATTTTTGATTCGATGACAAATATGCGGGAGAAGGTGAGCTGCGCACAACTCAAGTCGAGCAATAATATTCGTCTTGAAGTGGGCTACTTTAGATTTGGACGTGAACAAGAACTATGGCTGCGTGTATATACGCATGCGCCAAATGCTCTTATTAAAGCGTCGACAAAACCATATATCTCATTCGGTGAACTTGGCTTTGTAAACACATATCATGATCTCTTCATTCTTGAATCAAAGTTGATTTCAGTTGCTGCAATGAATTATCCATGGGATAGACTCATCCAAGTCTAACTTGTGAAGCCAGGGCTCTTGGAGTAGGAGTTTCGCCTCAGAGAACTGAGAGAATGTTTCGTTTTGTCGCTCTAAAACCAATGAATGAATCATTTAGCTCTATTTGGAAAGCATATTTATTCGGTAACCACATCACACCAAGTGTTTTGGTTGTGTCAGCCTCTGAGATCGTTATCGGCTTAGCTGCGGTTGTTGCGGAGAACTTAGGAAAATTCGAAAACCATTTGGTTAGTTCGAACTCATCTCACTAAGCTTTGTAGTATAGTGTAGTGTGGTTAAACACCGTTTTGGCAAAACAGAGCAGGCGCAGTGCCGTAAGTTACAGTGTTTAACCCGAAAAATTTCAAAGAGACGGATGGCTTCTATCTCCACACTACGAGCTGGAAATCTCGATCTGCTTCATGCACCATAGCCTATACAACTTTTTCATGTCAGATCTTAATGCTTTGTGGAGTCTAATTAAAGGTGAGTCGAATATAGCTCCTCTTGTATAATCGGTCAAACCATAAGAAGGTCATTCAACGCAATTTGAGACAATGTCCGACAGGACGCGTCGAAAACAACGCGTAACTTCGTCTTTGTGCTTTGTGCTCTTAAAGCACACTGATGCGGAATGAAGTAGTGTGAAGTACTTGAAATCTGACCATCCATTTCAGACATGTGACCCAACGTTAAATATTCTTCCATGAATTCCAAGTACAACCGCCTTAGCTCAGGATCTCGAGACAAGCGTCTTTCATGCGACAAAAAGAGCCGCTTAGCTCGAAGGAGTTACCAAGCTGATTGGGATGTTGTTTAAATGGAAGTCTTTCTTTGAATCGACCTGTCAGCAATATTTCCAAATAATTTAGAAAGTAGCACATAAATGCTGTTCAACTGTTTGGGCTTTTTTGGCTGAAGGCAATGACCCATGCTCAAATCTTCTGCCATAATTTGAAGGTATGCGTGTCCCAATTTTTCGGCATCGATCACCTTGCTGGCAATACATGCAGGAAGTTTTTGACTTTGTTTGTGCTCAACGGGGAGCGTCCTGTCAGTAGAGAGTTATTATTGAAGTTAGCCGGTGTCGACAACAAAAAAAGCACAAATAAATATGAACTTTATAAAATCAAATAAAAAATACTGAAAGTATTTCGGCACAAAAATGTACACTGAGTGCGCCAGACTGGCCGACAGTATTTATCTCCTCGAAGGCGCACGCAAGCCAATCGTAAGCGAGGCGGGAGGAGGCTAGGACGCGAGCAGCAGCGGACAACAACGGCGGGAAGAAAGATCGAGTAGACTTGTTCCGCAAAGCCACCGCTGCAGCAATTAAATGCTATTTTTACATATATATATTGTTTGTGCCGCAGAAAAATGTTTAATTTTTATTGTTATTTTTACTAATTAAATTTAAAAAAAAATCAAGTTAATGAAGTCATTAACGTTAAGGGAACGACCCCAAAACGATTGCCAGCCAAGCAAAAAATCTTAAATATTCAATACAAACATAAATAATGAAAAATGTACGGGTACGCCTGGAAATTAGATCCTTTTGGAAAATTAAACTCAACTTTGATGTCATTTATTTTCAGTTTCATCTGTTTTTGCTGTACATATTCTTTGTAGTTATTTTTTTTTGCTGTATGGTTCTGTAAGCTCTCTCGCTACTGTTGTGTTTAGTGTAGCAGAGCTGATTTTGCGGACTGGGGGCCAGCGAACCGATCCCTGAGAACAGAACAGCGTCCGTCACAACATAATGCATAAAATTGAGCTAATTGTTTCAACGTTTTTTTTGCCCTTAGCATTTAACCTATGCCAACATTATAGCATGATTACAAAGTTAGATAGTCGCGAAACAGCAGATTCACTGCTTTAAACAAAAAACTTAGTCTCAATCTGAAAAGTTGCTCATAATTTAACTCTATATATAAAAAAATGTATAATAAGTGGGACTAAAAAGGTACAAACTAAAATGGAACATACATGATATGTTCCCAATCATTGTGATCCCAAATTTTGGCCTCCACACATGATTGTTCACGAGTTCAAGCCAAAAAAGCGTAACCAGCCTGTCACCCTTCCAGTCCCTTCAATACAAGGTACCATTTCTGCCCCCAAAAACTAACTTCATCTTCTGACCAAATCTGTATTCAATATCAGAATGTCAGAGGCCTTATTTCAAAGCTTAAAAATCTTTTCATGGCCAGTACTTCCTTCGACTCGGATATAATAGCATTTTCCGAAACTTGGTTAAATTCAACCATATCCGATTTTGAGGTATTTTCGAATAGTTTTATTTTGCATAGAAATGATCGGCCGACTCGAGGTGGTGGGGCTGTAATTGCCGTTAAAGTCACTCTCCAGTCAGAACTTTTCTGTTTTAGTACGCCTACTGACGCTAAAATTATCTCAGTCAAGGTGTCTTTTCCTACACGGAATATCTATATTACATGCTCTTATGTTCCTCCTTCTTCTGATATTCAAGTTTATATGAAACATATTACTTGTATTAAAGAAGTTTCTTCACACGTGCGTGATAATGACCTATTTATGGTGTTGGGTGATTTTAATTTGCCGAACATCTCTTGGTCATTATTCACTGCCGAAAATTATCTAGTGCCCTTAGCACAGCATGATTTTATAGACTGCATGCTTGATCTTTCGTTGTTTCAAATCAATTCAATTTCTAATCATTTGAATAGAACACTTGACCTTGTATTTGTTAACGACTACCTTATCTCTAATGTGTCTAGGTACCCTCCTTTATCTCTGCCTGAGGATGTATATCATCCTACTTTAGAGATTACAATGTTCAATTGTAATCGTCTCATTTCGTGCCCATCAGCCAATAAGCCCCGCCTCTGCTTTCGCAAAGGAAATTATTCATTGCTGAATCAGCTTATTTATGCAACCGATTGGTCTTTCTTATATGACTCGGTTGATATGAATACTGCTATTACTTTTTTTTATAGCACCCTAAACTCCCTCTTAGATATGAGCATTCCCAAGTCAATTCCTTCGACTACTTCTTCAAAACCACCCTGGTTTACTCCCAGATTGTCACATCTTAAAAACTTAAAATCTAAATATTTTAAAAAGTTTAAAAAGTCTGGTTCGTGTACAGACTTGGCTAAATATTCCATAGCCAAGTCGAACTTCTTTCTTCTGAATTCTCAATGCTATGAGAATTATCTAACTCGTTGTAAAAGGCAATTTGCCCAAAATCCGAGACAGTTTTACAATTTTGTAAACTTGAAGCGTAAATCTTCAAGTTTGCCAACTTCTTTTTCTTTCGGGATGGATAAAGCTAGTAATGACTCTGATTCTGCTAACCTCTTTGCTAATTTTTTCCAATCTACTTACTCCTCAGTCTGTCCTAATAATAATTCTTAACCTTATACTATTTCTTCCTCTAGTTCTATACCTCCTCCTATTATTTCACACTCCTCTCTCCTTTCAGCTATAAACTCTTTAAAATCTTCTTACTCTCCTGGGCCTGACAATATTCCTAGTTGTCTACTCAAGGAGTGCAGTTCTTCCCTTCTTTATCCATTGCAAAAGCTTTTTAATCTATCTCTTGAATCTTCTGTCTTTCCATATCTTTGGAAAGAATCTTATATCATTCCTCTCCACAAGAAAGGTGGAAAGTCAGATATACAAAATTACAGGGGCATTGCAAAACTGTCCGCTATTCCTAAATTATTTGAAAAAATAATCACTTCGAATTTGCAGCATTTCTGCAAATCAGTTATTTCCCCTGTTCAACATGGATTCGTAAAGAATCGGTCAACTACGACCAATCTGCTTGAATTTACTTCCTTGGTAAATGATGCCTTTCTTTCGAAAATGCAAACTGATGTCATTTATACTGACTTCAGTAAGGCGTTTGACTCTGTGCACCATGACATTTTACTTTTTAAACTTGACCGAATAGGTTTCCCTCCGTCTCTTTTGCTTTGGATAAATTTTTTTTTTACTCTTTACTTTTTTTATAAATGATCTCCCCTCTGTTATATCACATGCCCGTGTACTCATGTATGCGGATGATGTGAAACTTATTCTATCATACACTAATCCCCTACATCATTCTCGTCTACAAGACGATTTGAACGCTATGCAACTTTGGTGTTCGGCCAATCAATTGCATCTGAATTGTTCAAAGTGTATGTTTATGACATTTTATCGTACTACACCTTATCTTGTCAGTTATACAATCGACAATACCCCTTTGCAACGTATACTAACAGTTAAGGATCTAGGCGTTCTTTTTGATTCTAAACTCTGTTTCAATCTTCACATAGATACCATCGTTAATGAGGCAAAAGGTGTACTTGGATTCATTAAACGATGGTCTAAAGAGTTTAACGATCCTTTTATAACGAAACTTCTGTACATCTCTCTTGTTCGCCCTATCCTTGAATACTGCTCTTGCATCTGGTCTCCGCAGTATAACAATAGCCAGGATCGTATTGAATCTGTTCAGAAGCAATTTCTGCTTTTTGCCTTACGAGGTTTAAATTGGGACCCTAATCTTCGTTTGCCATCCTACTCCAGCAGGCTGCTTCTTCTTAACCTTCCGTCATTAACCAACCGTAGGACAATTCTTGGTGTTGTCCTTCTACATAAGTTGATTATTGGCGATATAGATTCTCCTTTTCTGCTAGGGCGTCTTCAATTCTCTGTTCCGTCTAGATCAACCAGAAATTACCGCCCCTTATTCCTGTCTACGTGCACAACAGACTACGCTATGCACAATCCTTTTCGCGTGCTATGTAAAAATTATAATAGTTTGCATCACGTTTTCTCTATAGAACTTTCTCTACCCCTAATAAAATCGTTGCTTTCAGGATACCTTCGGGAAGTCACTGACCATTCCCAGCTATGAGCAGGGGCATAGCTTGCCGGACAGGCTGTAAATTTTCCCCCACCGGGTCGGTGATTTCCCATTACTTTTCTCTCTGTCCTATCTACTTAACACTCTATACATCTAGCTTAAATTTCTTTACTTTATTAACAATCTTCTTACTTTCCTTTTTCTTATTTATTGTATTTTATTAATTAATATAGCAAACTAAGATTATCTTTAATTTTACTTAAGAACACTTTTTTCCTACTTACTCCCTTCTGCTTAGATGTAGGCTCTAATAGCGTCACTGACAAATTTAGCTGTGACCATCGGTCGGTGATGCTATTTAGAGAACTGTGTTATCTAAATAGGCTTTTAGCATATAATTCCATTATGTATTGTATGTATAATGAGGAAGACACTCGTTTTGTCGACTATTAATAAATAAATAAATAAAATAAATACAAGACTGTTTGCTCAGCATATACCTCTAACTTTAATTTCTGTATAGTGTTTTTAAATTCCTATTCTAGTTATAAAATAACAAATATTTTTTCGAAAAGATTTTACACTTACGTTGCCTTTGTTAACTTAATTTTAAAGAATTTGTTTCAATTTTATAAATAAATAATTTTTGTTGTTAAATACCATATGAAGTAAATTTACTTTTTGATTTATTTCTTGTGTAGCTGCAAGATCAAAATTCAATTTTAACTCATTTCGCCAAATTTTGTCCTACAACCAATTCAATAGATAGTCATCGCATACTCTGTTTTAGGTTGGCCAAATTTACCTATTATCTTGTCAATGCAATGTTTTAGGCTACAAACAAACATAGCTCGAGCTCTTGCTGGATAGGCTAAAGTGGCGCACGTGTAAAATGTATATTCCTTGTTTAACCAACAAGCCACACTTTTGTGTTTTTGTGGCGCATCAAAAACTTGGTCGTTATATTTTCAATAATTGCAATAATTTAAAAAAATACGGTTATTTTCTTTAGTTATATTGTCAGTTATATACATATATCCGGCGCCAATCTCTTTGTTCAATAATTATGCCAACTTCGTTCATTGCGAATAAAATTTGGATACTCTATTAATTAATATGAAATCAGCAAAAAAAATCTCCACCACTTATTCAGCATTAGCAAGTCAGGACTATGGCTTTCGTTCTTTGGGCTTTTGCAGAGCAAAAACATAATCGATTGGCTTGGAGTTTCAAAAGTGAAAACCCATACTAATAATGTTGTGTCACGTTTAAATGTATAGACTTTTCAGTTGACTACTATTGTGCAATCAGAATGCAACGTTTGCAATTGCTTTAGTTATGTAACTTACGAAGGTATACTTTGTCGTTTGGAAATTGATAATCAAAACCTTTTAATAATATTTAACACTGATATACATATAATCTTTTATATATTAATTTCAGAATTAAGACTGATCAAATGTTAAATGTTATAATTATTATCTTTTTACAGCTTGCGATTGTTTGCAGCAAAACTTTTAATAATAGCGACTACGGTTCTAGCAACTTTTGCCATCTTATGGTATCCTTGGTTAAGTTCAATTGACGCAACCTCACAAGTTTTGTACCGCCTTTTTCCTCTCGGACGAGGCGTATTTGAAGACAAAGTTGCAAATTTTTGGTGCAGTATTAATGTTATTTATAAATTGAAGTGAGCTTAAACAATTGTAAATTGAATAAAACTATGAATTAATATTTTATGTAATGTTTCAGAAAACACATTTTGAATCACGAGATGGCTTTAATTTGCATAGGAACTACATTATTGGCAGTCCTACCAACTAACGTGCAACTCTTTTGGAGACGAAGTAAACACACATTCATATTAACTCTATTTAATACGGCCGCAGCATTTTTCCTGTTTTCGTTTCAGGTATATATTATATATCTTACACTTCGAACCAAACCGCCTAAAACTTTTTTTTCAGGTTCACGAAAAGTCCATTTTGCTTATTTCATTGCCATCGATTTTCTTGTTTACCTGGTGGCCCAAGGAAATGCTTTGGTTTCTTAAGGTGTCTGTTTTTAGTATGACACCACTTTTGATGAAGGATAATTTGGTTGTTCCAACATTAGCATTAATGATTATTTTTCATTTGACTTTCATGTGTAGCTATTTTGAAACTAACGAGAATATTATGATTCGAAAAAATTGGATAGGATCAACCATACAAATCTCAGAAATTACAATGATATCCATTTTATTTGCTTCTTTAATAATAGAACCACCCTCTAGGTATCCGGACATTTGGCCATTAATAATTTCTATAATAAGTTGTGCTCATGTTTGTATGTTTCTCGTGTGGGGGTATATTCAACAGTTCACATGAATCGTAATTTTATTAATGTTCAAAAATTTAATATTACAATTTTGTTAACTAAATAAAAAAACATATATTTTTTTTTTTACTTTTGGGTTTTCATTGGAGACTATTGAACATTTTTTTAAGCTGAAATTCAATACAAGCTATAACCTGACAGGTCATAACAACCAACAATAACAAGGTATAAACACTGTAAAAAAAACCCTAAAAGTAAGTAGGTTGTCTGTATTGATGTTACAAGCAAAGAAGTATATTCAGCAAGTAAACGAACCGGGATATTCTTTAAAAAGCTATTTATTGTGAACTGATATTAATATTTAACAATTTGATTTAAAATGAATTAGTTTTTATAATATTTTTATAAATGTTAAGTTGGTTGGCTCGAGGTCGTCCGGGTTTGATTTAATAAACCAATGAAACAATTTTATTGATTTTTGCTTCCGATATATTTCGGTTGCGCATCGGCAAACCGTCTTCAGGGCACTAACACAAGGTACAAAGAACAATTAACATTAAAATAAATTAAATTAAACAATAAATTGGCACATTTAACCTTCATTATTTTACACGTCTGCGCTTTATGGCGTGGAGATCTAAACTGAGTCTGTTTGGCTGTTCAATAGGTGTCTGTACAAGTGAGCGCAATTTTCGGTGTCCGTCTTGTAGTTTAGTCGTTTGTTCGTTGGTGGGTTAATTATGTGTAGCATTTCTGATGTGTGTCGTTTGTTGTAGTGTTGTTCTTGTTGTAAGATTGTTGTTGCATCAAAATTTGGTGTGTGGTTGCTTCTCATACAATGGTTAGTGCTGTTTTCTGCATATTATTTTGATGTCTTAATTTGAAGTCTGATTTATGTTGGGTAATCCTTGTTTTGAGTTTTGATTTTGTTGTGCCTATGTACACACTATTGCATTTGTTGTTATTTTCCCCAGCACATGGTATTTGGTAAATTACATTACTTTTATCGGCCATAGGAATTTTTGCTTTAATCTACCGATGCCAAAGCGTTGGAGCTAGCTGAATGAGAGTACTATCTAAAATTTGTAGCCCGAAATTTGGCATGGGCAAGGTCGGGTTTTAACCGCGTGTTTTAAATAAATGAAAAAACATATACACTATAAACTATAAAAAATATGTGATAAAATTTTAATAAAATATATTACATCCAAGGTTGGATTAATACCAAAGTCAAGGACTATACCTCTAGACTAAGAATTTTCAATATTGGTGAGAATGCAACTAAAAATTAAAAAATAGTTCCCAAAATTATATGTGCATAATATTTTGATCACGTGGATGCATTGAAAATGTTTTGAATACCTCCACCCCATTATAGTAGCCAACCGATTTATCTATTAATAGGCTGTTTGTCAGATCGGTGATTCCTCGAAAATGAAACAGTATATATATACTTTAATCGCTCGGCAATCATTCGGACTTTTTAAGGATTAGTGGAGATCGTGGGAGACTTCTGAGTGAAACAATGGATCATGAAAGGTTTGCTTATTGAGTGAGTTTCTGGAACTGAGTGAGTCTCAAAAATGCTTTTTGAGACTAGATAACTAGACAAAACTCATATCAACAGTGGAAGAGGCCTATATTTTGAATGTTAGTAAACATACAAATTTTTGTTAAAGTCCAAATTATTTTAATTTCGGCATCTTTATCTAGAACTGAACGCCGAGGCAATCCAACGTTCAACTTAACTTACAACTAGTTAATGTACTATTAATTCTGTAGCTGTAAAACGAGGCCATGTCCCGTCAGTGAGAGAAATTTTGGCAATTGTTTTTTGTATTCGAGTGCCGAAGGTGGCTCTTGGGTATGCGTTATATTTTGCCCAGCATGTCTGCATGTGTAGTGAATAATCGTGATCTCCTATTCCTAAGGTAATGACGATAATAGAAGAGTGTCGGAGGAAACCTTTTGGACAAGTGATATTTTATGCCCAGCGGGGTTATAGGTGTAGTTTAATAAATTTCTTTTGGAACATTCCAACAGTGACACGTTGCCCCTGCCAAGATGGGCTGCGGCGGCTTAGTTGTGCCCAGTATGTGTTTGCTTAACGATACATTGATCTCTCCAGAATAATTAATTTTGCGAGAAAACCATTTTGAAAATTTAACAATGTGGCTAAGCAGATTTTGACTTAAGCTTTATGCTTCTGAACAAATTTTAATTTGGGCCTCCACCGCAGAGGTAAACGAGCTCAATATACAAAGACCATATTGTAGACAGCAATCACGCTGCATCTTCAGCCCCACCCGTTCTTAATCTTACAATTTTTGCCCCTCGTAAGAACATTTTTGTGTTCTAGCATTCTTATGACACTACTTGCATTTCAATAGCCGATTATTTTGTTAGCAAATTTATCTGCTGGCGTATCTATCTCTAAATTTAATTTCTCCACTCTTGAGCTTGTTCCCTTTTAAATGGAACATATAGCTTGCACCAATGAAGTTTCCACTCTTGTTTATCATGTTGTATTTCATTTATTTTATTTTTAATTTATCAAAAATTTCTTGTGCATATTCCGCCGCCTCAAATTACCTTGTACTTTTAGCACGGGTAGAAATGAATTGCATGGTAGACTTTTCGTTGTTTCAAATCAATTTCTAATCATAGAATCATCATAGAAAACTTATTTTTGTTTTTATCTTACATTACCTTATTGCTAATGTGTCCTGGACACCTGCGTCTGTCTGTCCGTCCGTCCGTATGTATGAACGCAAGGGTCTCGGAACCTATAAGAGCTAGAGACTTGAAATTAGACGTAGGTGCTCCTAGTGCCCGCGCAGATCGAGTTTGTTTCCGATAATCGATAACTTACTCCGTTTCCAAGCAATCGATAAAAATCGATATCGACATATGTTGCTCCTAGAATATTATATATATGTCAGGTATCTTTCATTTTAGACCTATCGCCGCCTCCCCGCTGCCACCGCAGAGCTATAAATCAAGTTAATAACCCAACTTGTATTGCCCACCAATTTAAGCCATAATTTAAGTGCAATTAACTTTTTGAAAATACACAAATATTCTATGGTACGATAAGACATACTGTAGAAAATTTCATTAAGATCGGTTTCTGTTTTGTTTTTTTTTGGTATTTTGACTGCGCACTGCTTGATACGCAGTTCCAAGAATTTCTGTATACACACACATTCATGCCAGTCTGCTTTGAATTATTTCAACAGTATTACGATTTTTTTCTGTGCTATTTTAATTGTTTTTTTTTTTTCTCAATAAGACTCAATTATTAGTGTGGCCATTTAGTAGAGGCAGTAGCAAGTGGTGCGGTCTGCCGCGAGTTCGAGTGCTGCCAAGGAAAGTAAACATGCGGTCAGTTCCGAGTTCGAACCCTGCCAATGGAACCTTTTTTTTTAATTTATCTTTATTAATTCAAACGAGCTGCATTTGGTGTTGGAATAAGACGGTTCAGGGTATTCCCTAGTCGGGAGCTCCCGACTAGAACCTCTTACTTGTTTTAAATTCCTCTTATTATTCTGGGCCTGATTGCATTCCTAGTTGCCTTAAGGAGTGTATGCTTCTCTTTTTCGCCAATTGCTAAACCTGTTTAATAAATCCCATTAAGCTTCTGTCGTATAACATCGTTTCTAAAAAAAGGTGAGACCGAATTTGTAGCATTGGCTTTGTTACTCATCATAGGTTCGTAAAGAATCAATCAACAACGAAAATACTTAAATTTTTGGTACGTTATTTTGATTTATTGGTACCGAATGCCATCTTTTAGGAAACGTAAGCCGATGCCAATTACAGCGACGTCAGTAAAGCATTTGTACACCATGACCTTTTACATTTAAAGCTTGACTGTTTAGGTCTCCCTCCCTCTCTTTCGCTAAAAATTATATTGTTAAGGTTGACTAGTTTAAAAATGTTTCACGTTACTTCTGGTGTACCTCAAGGTAGTAATATTAGAATAATTCTCTTTACTCTATAAATATACATCTACTTAAAAATGCAGATGATGTGAGACTCAATATTGGTACACTGATTCCCTATATCACTCTTGTCTGAATGACGCTTTGAGCTCTTTGCACCATTGTTGTTCAAACAATAAAGTGCATCTAAATTTGTAACA
The DNA here is from genome assembly GCA_018903485.1 of Drosophila littoralis. Classification (NCBI taxonomy): domain Eukaryota; kingdom Metazoa; phylum Arthropoda; class Insecta; order Diptera; family Drosophilidae; genus Drosophila; species Drosophila littoralis. The sequence goes on along the minus strand of JAEIGF010000059.1, from coordinate 54,278 downwards.
ATTTAATGTGTAAGTTATACAATGTACAATATTCCATTGATTCTAAACTCTGCTTTAACAAATCTCTACCACTGTTAGTGTGGCATAAAGTGGACTTGGTTAAGCGTTGTTCAAGGATTACGATCCTAAAACACACGATTTAGTCCCCGCGGTATCAAAATTGGCAGGATTGAATAGAATCAGTTGAGAAGCAATTTCTGCTGTTTTCCTTAAGATTTTTAAATTGTGATCCAACTCTTTGGTTTCCATCTTATTCTCAATCCTCTATCTATCTATCAGGTCCTCTTCAGTTCCCTGCTCCGTACAGACCTAACAGAAACTACCGGACTTAGCTTCAACACAACAGATTACGCTATGCACCATTTTTTTCGGATAATATGCATAAATTACAAAAACTTACAGGATTTACATAGGCAATTCCAGGCACTACCAGGCTGCCCCGAAAATCTGAATTAAAACTACAGGAACGCCGTCCTTGTCTTGTCACAACAGTGCTTAATTATAAACAGGTTAAATTGCACATACGCGCCCTACATTTGATTGAACAAGAATTGTCATGCCAGCGCCAAGGCGTATTACAATGCCTCAGCACTACGAGGAGATGGTGAAAAACTGACCCTCCTTACTAATAAAACGGTCATATCACACGACACAACAATGCCCAAATGCATTAGTGAAAGGTACCTTACTGACGCACTTTGTGTCTTCATTTCGGGTTTGAAAAGAAATCTTACTGATATTCTATTCACAGCTCACCAACCTGATTTGTCGTCATCGATAGCTTTGGCCCAGGAGGTCGAACCAAATCATGAGCGTTACGCCTTCGCGAATAATTATGTAAGTTTCTTGAAGGAAACGCCAGCAAGAATGAGGGCGGAATTCAGAATCAAAAAAGATTTGGTAATAAAAACTATCAGAGTGGCCACGACAAAAGCCAGTTCTTTACTAAGCAACATAATGGCCTACGTTTACCCAGCCAGAAGCTGGCTAATCAGCAACAGTATAGTATGATAGAGCCTTTCGAAGTGGACCCATCGACAGCCAACGAATGACCAAAAAGGTCAAGGTGCCGGATCAGGCAACAGTTACGGACAGAATACAGAAATCCAAAATACGTCTGAACGCACGTTTGGCCAAAGGCCACGTTTTTCCCAAGGGGAAAATCTTGCGAGGCACAGACTTGTTGTACCATACTTTAGATAATGTCAAATTCACGAATGTTGACGACATACATGTATAACTCCAAACTGTATCCTTTAGGCTTTAGGAAGAGCTAGGGATTGTTGGATGGTTGCCAAGAGTGGCTGCAATGAATGGCCGCCTCACCCTTCCCTCTTCATCGGCGTTGACGTAGTCTTGCTGACCCTCGGTCACCTGGAAGCTTGTCCGTCGGTACCGAACCTGGTGGATTCGGATTTCGCTTATGATGAGTTCTATGAGACCTGTTTGAACTGACGAGATGGATTTTCCTCGTGCAGCCTTCGTGCTGAATGCCTTCGGCACCAGGTCCGGGGAACGGCTCCGTGCCATCGCTCCCGTCGTCGTTCGCCTCCCCATCAGCTAAGATAGATAGAATCTCTAAGTGCTTCTGCAAATTTAAATTATGTATAAATTTAATAGTTTCTTAACTGACTCCGCATATTCTCGTCGAGTGTCCCCTGAAAGAACGGTTGCAATTGTGAAATATTCACCAGCCTTTCCTTGCGTTCGATCGTCTTCGTTAGATACACGGAATTGGGAAAAAAAATTTTGACGACCCGATTGGGGTAGCTTGGTGACAAGGTCCTTAGCGGCGTTGGAAGGTTGATACTGCCGGTTATTCCAACGAAGGCGGCCACTTCTTGTCTCTGTAGGATCTCTACCCTGCCTGAAAATTGCCAGACTGAAACCTACCGAGTCTATCACGTTGGTATTGACCGCCAGCGATATCTGCCGTCCCACAAACTCCTTTGACCCACTTTCCTGTTGGTCCTTTAAGTTGGTTTCTCTTGGTGACAGTATAGGACAATATACTGGACTTCTGCACCCAAGGACTCCAGAAAGAATTTGGAGCTTCGGCAGAAAAACTTTACCCTGTCGACACTCTTTGACACCCCAAACATACTTAAATTTGCTCTCGGAATGCCTTCAGGTGTACTACCGTAGCCCTCCTGAAAGAACCAATTCTTCGAAAACATGTTTCGTTTCGTGGAGGGGGCCCGACAAAATCGTGCACACTGTTGCCACAGGATTCGCCACCTGTCTCATCCACAGAACATTCACGGCAGCCCTCGCACACCATCACCTACTAGGCGATGTCGAGAAACATGTCAGGCGGTAATACCTCTTGGCTACCCACTCTCTGCCGTTGACCACTGGCTACGCAAAGTTTCCTGGAAATATGTCCGTAAAGTTACCCGTTATCCTCAACATTGTTGGAGAGCTTCTCGGCGAACCTAAAACGCATTCCCACGAACCATTTTCAGGAAGAATCAGCCCCCACTGGTTGCTGTCAGGTCTCTGGAGGATTCCTTGATAATGTAATGCATCAGCCACAACATAAAGTGGTGCTGCTGAAGTTTTAGTGCCGATTCTCCGATTCGCAGCTTGCTGATTGGCCATAGGATCGCCTGGCACTCCTTCTCCGTGGTGGAATAGTTAACCTAGACTATTATCCATTCTGTCCCTCTATTGTCTGCGTCAGCCCTGCATCGAGGCTATTCTCGCTCGCGTCAGTCTTCGAGACAAATCTGAAGGAAAAGTCGAGACAAGCTGGGGTAGGGGCAGTCGTTAGGCTCTTTTCCAACTGACCAAATGCCTGCTTCTGGTCCCCACCCCACGGCCATTTAATACCCTTCTTCAGGAGAGCCGTCAACCGATGTATCTGGGCTGCTAAATTGGGCACGAAACAACTGTACCACGATGTCATCTAGAGACACTGTCGCAACTCCTTGTAATTACATTGGACCTTAAGGTTACGGATCGGCTCCATTTTCCCTCCCGTCTCATCAAGTGTCGAAGGCAGACTATCCGCTTTCTTGTCCCTTTCGTTGCTGAGCAGGCACTGCCTATCCCTAAAGTGACAGAAAGTCTACATTTGTACCCCGTGGGGTTGACTACCACGGAAATATTCGAAAATACAACGAGCCGAAACAATGCGTCGGACTATCGCCCCTCCAGGACCCTGTCCCTGCTCGAACAGTGTCCCTTCGGTACCAATTGAATGAATGCCAGGCTGAAGCAATACATTCCCTCTTGGTGGGAAGTGAGGCCGAACTAAAACCTCAAAAAGCTATGTTTTGGTTGAAACGCAACCCCACGTCGAGCAAAGCTCTACCCGCGATTTGGGTATAAACCACAGCCACCCCGATACTCCCCGAAGGGCCGCAACCAAAAAGTCAGGACGGCACAAGTTCCGCGGGATCCTGGCTACCGTGGTACCAAATTAACTTACAGTTTTGGTCGACTGCCGTAGATGTATACTACCCAGTTTAGCCTCCACCGGCCTAATAATGGGTCGTCTTCTTTTGTCGCCGCTCGAATTAGCTGGTTGTCCGAATATACTTCGGACAATCACCCAGGGTCACCACGAGGAGGCCACTAATAATTATATGTGGGGCACATTGTGCCTTCGAGTCGACTTGACTAATGATTTACGAAATACGCAACATGCCCTTCTACATCGGTCCATTGAACCCCTCCCTAAAGTGACAGGCCTTCTGTCGGCTTTAGGCTGAGGCTGGCAGTGCCGAAACCTTCGCAATGATCAGTTCGGCAATGCCGCAACTGCCATATCCCGCTCCTGAGCGCCGGCAACAAGCATGGCTGAGCGTTTTTTCGCATATCCAATAGAATACAACACACGTTGGTACATACCCAGGCGAACTGTCCCTTCTACACTTCCCTGTTACATGCCCGTCGCGTCATTTGACGCACGACATGCGAATGAGCCATAGCTTGCAAGGCAGGGACCCGTCCACCCGCAACTACCGCTCGAGGTATATTGGGCAGAGATCGGAACGGGTGTATTTTTAAATTAGTTTATGGTAAGATTTAATGTCGGACTGCATAAAGGGTGGTGAAACGACAAGTATTATACGCACCATGGATTGAACTTTTCGGAATCTACGCGCCAAAGAGTAATGCGGCAGAGCGGGTTAACAGCACTGTGTTGTCGGCAATACGGGCGTATCTGAAGCAGGGTCACCGCGGGTGGCATCTCTACCTTCCAAATAGAAGTTACCATAAGCATTGCGATACGCACAGCGACCGGAGTGACTCCGTTCTTTACAGTTTTCGGACATAACATGTTCCTGAACGGGGCAAATTACCAATTGGCTACCAAGTTAGGGTCTATGGGTGATCATGTAATATCTCATTTCCACGAAAGGAGGCAGGCACGGCGGATTGGGCGCAGGCACGAGGAGAAGATCGAACGAAGATCTCATTGCTTCTCATGCCTTCGGCGCATTTTCGCGGCCTTTGTTAGCCGTGGGTGATGTTGCATAATGTGTCTCATGCAATTGATAGTCCGGGTCGGGATCAAAGTACATTTATCAAAAAAGTTCTATATTTACAAGCGACGTATTGTAATTTTGCTTTATCCATGATATACATGCTTTATATGTATAATATATTACCCTAGGCACTATTGAGAAATTCTAAAGGCAAATTTAAATAATATTATCACGTGTAATAACTATCTTCAGAAAATAGGCCACGGAAATTAATTTTACTTTTATTTTTGCACAGTTCTTGCTGGAGATAAGTTCTTGTCTCAGCCAATAGCGTACAAGCACCTTTATTAGTATGTGTGAATTGTGCATACATGAGTATATCAAAATATGCATCTATGTGTTGTAATTCACTGAACTTGTTTTTGCTGTAATAAAAATTAATTTTCTTAGTTTGACCATGACTAATCCTAGATTAGTATTCCCATCTGAATGTATGTTGTGTACTGGTTTGGTAGAAAATCAGTATTTTTAAGTTAATGCAAATATTAATATAATTTTCTTAAGTTTACTTATTAACCATATTATTATTATTTGCCTACTAATAGAATCTCATAGATTAAAATTCAATACTGGCTTAAATTAAAATTTTAAAATTAATTTTTTAATTTATATTTAAATAAGGTTGTTGCGCTTTGGCTGCAACCAGCCGGTCATAGGTAGGGTCAAGCATGCTAAGATTTGCCTTTTCTAACTCCGTCATTTAATATTAGAGGGCAATAACTATGCCTCTGAAAATACAAATTTTTAAATTCATTAAATTAAATATTTCAAATTTATTTTTGTAACTCTTTTATTTCTTAATTGGAGAATAACACGCTCTCTTCTTCACAAGGCGACGTCTACGGAAGCGGTCTCGATCTTTTCTAATCCGGCGCGTCAATTCTCGCAACCCATCTAATTGCCTAGCATTAAATATCTTATTTCTAATTTCCCTTCATCTTTTTTCAGGAGCTAAATGCCTCATTAAATTTATACCCTTATTTCTACAAACATCTTCTGGCCGCTCGGCTGTTCCTTTTGGGCGGACTGCATTCCCAAATGAGAGCCGCCCTGTCTTTTTACGCTCACCCCACCGTTTTCCGAGCATTCTAGAGATTTGGGTGAAATGGGGCCTGGACAGCCACATTTGTTATGGATTTAGTCTGTGAAATCGTAGCCGCACTCCCCACAGTTCCAGCATCCGGGTTTGTTCGTGCACCTCTGATCTGACCACACTTCTTCCACGATTTCTTCGATCTTGACCTCTAACTCATTCACCCATTGGATTTTGCACTACGCCATATCGTTGAGGAGCCGCATAGACTGGTCGTCTATCCCGTACCATACATGTTAGAATTTCTCTCCATTGGCAATGATATTGTTGGTGAAGGAACTCTATCCGGAACACGAAATCTCTTCACCTTACCTGGGCGTGAGCCAACGCCACATTCACAGTCGGTAGCGGTAGGTATCCTACCTATCCTTCTACGTTACATCTTAACGGGGCGCGATGGAGCCCGACAGTTGTAAACGGGTGCGACTGGGATACTTGCTCGGTACTCTCGCCCTCACTCCACATGCCAGTATCAGTTGTCCGATCACTCATGTCATGATCACTTTGACCTCCGCCAGTTGCTACTTAAACTAAATTGTTGCGCAAAATCGGAAGAAAACCAAAAATGCACAACTGAACGCTTAAACAAGAAGGCAAATATTATTTCGCTACAAAACAAGTAACATGCTTATTTCCATTGCCATAATAATTTTCTAACCTAACTCTACTCTATATCACAATATTTTATCACAGATGCGTTCATATTACTATTAATCACTAGGAAATATGCATGTTGGCAAATCGCTAACTACAAGAAATGGGGAGCAGGACACCAACACAAATGAACGTATAATACTAGTATGCTACAGCACATCACTCGTGCAGCAGGTAATTAAAATCGCTTTATCTACCTTACCATGCCTAAAGAGCTCTCTGGGGGGCGATAGAAAGGGATATTTTAAAGTATGTGTGAATTGTTCGTACAAGTAACCAAATTAAAGATTTACATTTACTGGACAGATGCAAATACTTTTAGGTCTTTCGCTCGCTGTTCGCAGTTTATGTCAGGCTACTTCTGACTTTGCCTGTTGCTCGGAGCGAGTATGGGCCTTGCGGAACGGAATCACTCGGTTGATGTGGACGCTGTCTCGCCCTTTGCCGTTCACTCCCTGGTCCACTTTCTGTGTCAGCGCCGGGGCAAAAAGAAGCCTGTAGTCGTCGACGGGCACTCTTGAACGGATCCCTCTCACATCGCATGAGATTATCCAGGCCACGGCTGACGAGCTTGTGGGCTTGGTGGATCAGCCTGTCGTCCTCCACGTGGCTCCCTTAAGTGCCAGAATCACTTCTTGGTATTTAGTTTTATTTATATTATTTGTATTTCGCAAGTCAATTGAAACTTTGTAATTTATTTACTTTTATTATTGTTAATTTTCGTAGTCATACCAGCTCACTGGTATTTTTTATGCTGTGCTGGGCGCGAAATATCTTAATAAATTTTAGTGATCGACACAACGAATTGTATATATATTTTTTTTTGGGTTCGCCACGATATTCGATTTTTATGTATATATATAAGATTGGAGGCGTAATTATAATTACGCCTTATTATAGGCGCATCTCGACCGATACCATTTTTCGCGCTTTTCCTTTGCGCACCACCCGACCGTATTTGATCGCAACACAAGTCAGACTCACCGTGGCTATGGGCATCAACGAAACTTATGCAAAAATCTGCATACCCACACATTTCAAAATTTCATTGCTGCCATAGGCTCAACGGCATTATTAAGTCAAGCAATGGCATTTCTAAGGGTATCATTTCGCTCCGAGCGAATCCGGCGGGCACTCGCCTACGCTCCCACCTTATTTTTACTCAATGCAGTGGATCCTGAGCAAGGCGTTGCCACCCCAAAGGGGCTTAGGGCCCACACCGATATATCGATGTATCGTGTCGGTACCCCTGGGGATTCCCCATGCAACAGTTTTCTGAAATGAAATAGTAATATAATATATATAGTATAATGAATAGTAATATAATATATATATATACAATTATACTATTTAATTGTCATAATCATAAGTATGTGTCCAATTATACGTACCTGGTGAAAAGAAACATGTTGGTTAAATTTGTTGATGGAGGGGATTATTGCCATCTGAAGTCTGGAATTAAAGGGTTTTAAATTGCAAATAAATTATTTGCACCACAGGATGGGTGGGAGCGCCATCGTAGCAATAACGAATCCACCGATTGGGCTTAGTAAGTTTTAGAAGTCTTGTTACCTTTATTAGGCATAGCTTTTGTTTACGTTTTGCGAGTCAGCGCTTTTATTATTATAAATAAAACAAGGTTTCTCTTATATTTATAAGCTGGAAAATAAAACAAAATCATATATTTATATATTCAAATAAAATTAATTATTAAATTAGCGTCGCCTGAAAAAACAATGTAATCTATATCAACATCGGCGCAAGCCGTTTTTTGCTTTTAAAGTTGTGAGAGCGTAAGGCTTCCGATTTCGTCAAAGTTAGTAGAGTTTTGTTGTATGCTGTTACTTAGATGAGTCTTTATATATGTACATATACAGTATAATTTGCTTAGCTGCCTCGATACTTAGCTTCATCGGTAAGATAGCTGCCTGAAATTTTCTTTTCGCTGCAATAAGAGCTAATTTTGGATGAAAATAATTACGTTAAGTGCATCTAACTTAACAGCCTTTTGCACTTATGCGCCTCCTATCGGCAGTAATTTTTTGCCAATTTCTATGAATATCATGTAAGTTAACTTCGCCATCTATGATCAGATGATTTGATTTTTGATTTGTTTTTCTTATGCATACAATTAACTATATTGAAATTGTATTAAATGCCGCCAAAACCATCGTTAAATACATAAAGTTAATAAAAACTATTAAATTAATTTATTTAACTTAGTACTGTTAAAAAGAATTCGGTTAAACTTAAAAAAAATGGAGGTTACTATGAAATCAATTCACTATTGGGAGAAAAAAAATTAAGTTAACTGCCTTTTTAGGATAGCTGCCTCTTATGTCTGTGCAAAGTACTTGAGGCAGCTAAGCACATTATACTTACTGTATATGTTATCTTTGCCTCAACCGTCGAACGTTGTATTCTGGTAGGAAACTAATTATTAGATCCCATACCCAATTCATAAGAACGTTGCAATCAAGAATCAATGGACGATAAAGCGATGCATCGAAAAAATAATAATGATTTCAACTCGGTAAGTATCGCCTTGATGATATTCGATACATCGATGTTCGGTGTTCTTTACATAATATACATACGTTCATATTTATATGAATATGTGTATATGTGCGACCTGGCCTATGTGCGGGAAATCCATATCTTCAATTTGTTGATGCAGTTTACAATTATAACATTTGAGTAATTCTAACATTACAACAAATCTAACTTTATATGGTATGTATGCATGTACATACAATGGTACATTTCATTTTGGCATAGAAATGAACTAACCCAGCTCGTGTGCTATAATGCGCATGTTTGTGTACATTCTTATGTTCGTGCGTATGCATGCATACGTTTTTTCTAGGTGCAATAGTACGTATGTTCATAACATATGAAAATATTTTTGTTTTATGATAACGTGAACACATTAAATATGAGTAAACATCATATAATGGCTTGATTCAAATGTATGTAACAGGCTGAAGGATACATCTTCGAGTCATTAATTATATACATACATATGTACATATATATTGCTCAGTTTTATCAATCGATCTAGCCATGACTATCTGTGTCCGTATATGTGAACGTGTTGAATTCCGTGACTAAGAGCTAGAGACGCCAAACTTGGTATGTAGACTCGTGCAGTTTAAAATAATAACTGAATAGACATACGTACATATATGTATGACACTTTTGCAGTTAGTCTGGCTCTGAAAAAGCTGGACAATGGTAGTTTTCCAAAATCTCAAATAAACAAAATTATTAGCCTTTATTAATGAACGTTAAATAACGACAAAATCAACCACTCACCATCGGTTGAAAAATGTACCCTGTTAAAAGAGGTCCATTATCATGGTTGAATTGACTTTTTACCGAAACAAGCAATTATAACCTACATATGTGGCATACTTATGTTTCCTAGGGTATTTAGTATTCAGCGGCCCTGCTTTGATGATAATGGAACTTGTGTTACCAATTCAGCCACGTTTTGGAACATTTAGCTATTTTTAGAGGTAGTCAGTCGCTAACAGCGATTGAAAGCCTGACTATATCCTTAAATTATTTATAATAAGCCTTAGGTGTTCACCGATTTTGTTCAAACTTTTATAACAGTCAGTAGCAAGCATATTCGACGCCATAATATATGTACATAGGTACATATATATTCTTGTTCAGGTTGGTCTGTCCGCATATATGAATGTGCCGATGCCCGAAAACATATGTAAATGCTAGAAACATGAATCAACCTTCTAATCGATAACTTAGACGTTTTCATTAAATTAAATCTGTTTCTTTCTACATGTTCTACATATGTACACTTGGCGTGTAGACTGTCATCACTAATTATACAATATATACGAGTGAGCCCCATGAGTGCTGGCTACCAATTTAGTTATATATTATAATTTTGTTGTTTGCTAAAAAAACTTCTAAGTCGTATTTCTGCAAGTGCAATTAATTGTCGGCTTTTCGAAAATATCATTTTTTTGTCTTCTTCTATTTTGTTGCTACCAGTAAAACTAAATTATTATGTATATAATTTCTTTTAATTTGCACTGCACAAATAAACACAAAGTTGGGCACATGTACGCCTACAACAAAAAAGTATATTGCCAGTAGAGCTAGTAATCCAGAAAATATTAAAAATCTTAGTTCGTTTCATCCCATAGAGTAATAAACAGATACAGAGAAGGCTTTTGGATCAAAATCTCTTTTTCAAAATACTTAGTCCAAGATACCGAGGTTGCAAACACAACACCCGGCCGTCTGCAGCTACTCCTGCCCATGCCCAAAATTCAATGACATCTTCAAAACATTTTCCATAAGAACCAACAACCACCATAATCAAATCCAACGATTCGACAATGGAAAAAGCACACTACAAATATCCCTTATTTGTTTGAGGGTACAGGCGATGATCTTAGCTTAGCTGGGTGCAGAACCCATCTAGATCATTGCTGTGGTTTCTAAGCACTTCTATGCCTATAATTCGCAAAGTCATGTCTTCTTCTTCTCCACTCGCTTTCAACTTGCAAGCAGCTCGGCAGATTTTTATAATTTTTCATTTTTAGACCAGCAAGGCACCCTTTCTCAAAATATGGTATTTTAACTTTTCATAAGTGGTGCAAGCAAGTAGCATAAACCTTATACATATATACATTTTTATCCAATGTCTATGAAAAATATAATTTCGTATTAAGTGTGTTAGTACAATTATTAATAATTGTTTTCTTGAAACATTATATACCATTTCTATAAATAAGGGTATTTATGCCGCGACCCGTCAAATAGTTGTATATGTGTCTCATCTCACATATATTGGTGCAAATCTGCATATATGTATGTGTCTGCCAAGCCAAGGGAAGTCTATTAATTTAAGAAGATTGCAACAGTCTGTTGCGCATGTGACGTCACAGCCTAAGGCTTTATGTGCGCTCATTTGGTATTTCAAATTATTACATATGTCAACAAAATAATTCCTATAAAGTACCCTATACATAAATGATTTAAATGTACATAATAAAGGTTGGAATATTTACTATTCAAGACAAGAAATAAAACTATAAAATGCGACGTCATAATTGTTGATTAATGTGCGAAACCATTTGATTTTAATGCCATGGCCAGCTGGCATTCAAATTTTCTACATACATGCACCGATACTCGGCTCTGCAACAACAATTTAGTACCTAAATCGAGTTGTTGTTGTTTCTACGCGCTGCCTTGTAGGAACGATAAAGAAACAAGCAACAAACTTAGTGGCATTATTTGTCCCTTTTATATGCACTAAGTTGCCTATGTCTTCAAAATCTTGCACCAACTTTTCAGCGATCAAAACTATTGAGTAATAAATATACAGAGAGGGCGTTTGGATCAAAAGCTCTTTTTCAAAAATTCTGAAGCAAGATACCGAGGTTGCAAACACAACGCCCGGCTGTGTGCAGCTACTTCTGCCGATGCCCAAAATTCAAAGACAACTTCAAAACATTTTCCATAAGAACCAACAACAACCATAATCAAAACAAATGACTCGACAATGAAAAAAGCACACCACAAGTTCTATCCTTGCTATCCCTTTTTGTTTGAGGCTACAGCCTATGATCTTAGCTTCTGCACCCTTCTAACTCATTGTTGTGGTTTCTAAGCACTGCTATGCCTATAATCACTAACCATACAGCATAGATACTCCAAACAGCATTTTAATCGAAGCAGGATTTTTCGCAACGAGTGAGCCCCATGGGTGTCTGAGACCATTTTAGTGTGCCCAGATAAAGTAAGACTGCTGAGAGCAGCAGCCGAACGCCGGCCTCGAAAGCCGAACGTTCAGTATGAGTCGTTGCGGCTGATGTCTTTTCTTAATATATGTATGTATGCCTGTTTTAAATGCTTACAGCCCAAATACATATGTATGTGTATACGCATTTGCCTCGCCCTCACTCATTGCTTTGCGCACTTGTGTGCATCTCTTTCTCCCTGCATATCTTCTCACAAAACCCCGAGATCTACACACATACATACATACATAAGTTTGTGTTGTGTGGATATGCACACAAGTAGATCACGGCGTTTATCGCGAGCCAGAGGTTTTTCTTCAATTGTGTGCCCTTTGTGCCTATGGTAGCAAAAGGAGCACACATTCAAATGCTCTATCATATATTTCTTCGTCCAGTCAGGTAAAATGAGAAGAATCTGATCTATATTTATTAAATAATCAATTCATTGACCTAAATAAAATAAATATATTTATTTTCTATTTATTGTAGGGACTTATTTTGCTTAAAATAAAAATATATCTAAGTCGTATTTCTGCAAGGGTAATTCATCGTCGGCTTGTCGAAAAATTCTAAGAAAATACGAAAAATTGAACATTTTCAAATTTTGCGATTTGCTACTTGTGCACACGCACACTCTTTCGACGGAGCAGTCGTGTGATATTATAAAAGGGTTTGGCCTGTTTATCTGCAAATTTGCTATTTTCCATGCTTGTTTTAGGGGTAAGGGTACCTGAACGTTGGCATTTGTGCATGATAACTTTTTGGGTCTGCCAAACACGCATACTTACACACTTTTCTATATGGATTGAAGCATTTATGCTTTTGTGTGCGTGTTGGTTGCCTGCCTGCCGATGCAAATTTCACAAAATTTTAAGTTTTTGGCATTTCTTAACTTCGAGCTCTACACACACACCCATACACACACTCACAAATGCGTGTGAATGAGCCGATCAAGGGATTGTCGTGAGACGAGATATTTTCATCAATGGGTGCGTAAATTTGGGCGACGGGCACGGTCTTTGTTTTTTTTGGCATGCCTGCGGTGGGCTTTATGAGACCTGGCTTCAGAATTAAAACGGTAATAAAAGCTCGGAGCGAATCTTCCGCTCTTTGTCTGTTTATTACTCTGTGGCCATTGAGTAATAAACAGATACAGAGCGGAAAAGTCACTCCGAGCATTTATTACCGTTTTAATTTTGAAGCAAGCTGGTTAAGGTTGGTCCGCAAACACAAAATCAAACTCAAGAAATAAAGCTCATTTACCATAGGAAGCAACAACAATTCACTAGCAAAACAACAACAGTGCGCACGAAAACCCATTTTTTTTTCGTCCCCCGTTGTGATCTATGAAATTCTGAAGCCAGATTTAGAGGACATAGGAAACTCAGTGCAAAGAATAGGGACAAATAATGCCACTGTGTTCTTTGCGGGTTTCTCTGTCGTTCCTACAAGGCAGCGCGTAGAAACAACAACAGCACAATTTGGGTACTAATTTTGTTGTTGCAGAGCCGAGTCTCGGCGCAAGTAGGTAGATAATTGGAATCCCAGCAAGCCATGGCATTCAAATCAAAGGGTTACGCGCACGGCGCGTTAACATATGAAATTATGACGTCACATTTTATGGAATTCGATTTCTACTCTTGAGTAATATATATTTCTACCTTTATTACATACATTTAAATAATTTGTGAATAGGGTTTTTTATCTCTATATATATAACTGTTTGTCCTGACTGATCGACTGACTGGCTGATTGGTGATCAACGCACAGCCCAAACCGTAAGAGCTATGAAGCTGAATTGGTGAATTTGAAGTTTTGTCCGATTTACATCTTATATTTATAAACTTATTTTCAAAGCTCTACGTGTTTCAGCGATTTGGGAAATTCCACTTGCAACAGTGGTAAAAGGGCGGAAAACTGTTATATGAAAGTAGTTTGCTTACCGTCCGCTCAGTTTCAAAATCTTTTTCAAAGCTTTTTGAGAACATTGATTTTATAACATACGTGCCACGGGCAAGGCCGGGCTATACCCGCTAGTAGTAAATAATTGATTGACATATGTAATCATATTAAATACGAATGATCGCACGCAAAAAGCCTTAGACTGTGACGTCACCTGCGCAACAGAACGTTGCAATCTTCTTAAATTCATAGACTTCCCTTGGCTTGGAAGACACATACATATGTGCAGATTTGCACCAATATGTGTGCGATGAGACACACATGCAATAACTATTAGGCGCGTCGCTGCATTGATACCCTTATTTATAGAAATGGTATATAATGTTTCAAGAAAAAAAATTAATAATAATTGCACCAATAGTTGCACACTAAATACGAAATTACATTTTTCTCAGACATTGGATAAAAATGCATATTTAAGAAGGTTTGTGCTATTTGGTTACACCACTTATGAATAGTTAAAATACCCTATTTTGAGAAAGGATGACTTGCTGTTCGAAAAATTAAAAATTATAAAAATCTACCGAGCTGCTTGCAAGTTGAAAGTGAGTGGAGAAGAAGAAGACATGACTTTGCGAATTATAGGCATAGCAGTGCTTAGAAACCACAACAATGAGTTAGAAGAGTGCAGAAGCTAAGATCATAGGCTGTAGCCTCAAACAAAAAGGGATAGCAAGGATAGAACTTGTGGTGTGCTTTTTTCATTGTCGAGTCATTTGTTTTGATTATGGTTGTTGTTGGTTCTTATGGAAAATGTTTTGAAGTTGTTATTGAATTTTCGGCATCGGCAGAAGTAGCTGCAGACAGCCGGGTGTTGTGTTTGCAACCTCGGTATCTGGCCTCAGAATTTTTGAATAAGAGCTTTTGATCCAAAAGCCCTCTCTGTATATTTATTACTCAATGCTGCCAAGCCAAGGGAAGACTATGAATTTAAGAAGATTGCAACATTCTGTTGCGCAGGTGACGTCACAGTCTAAGGCTTTTTGCATGCGATCATTCATATTTTAAATGATTACATATGTCAATCAATTATTTACTATAAAGGACCCTATTCATAAATTAGAAGGTAGAAATAAATATTACTCAAGAGTAGAAATAGAATTCCATAAAATGTGACGTCATAATTTCATATGTTAACGTGCCGTGCGCGTAACCCTTTGAGTTGAATGCCATGGCTTGCTGGGATTCAAATTTTCTACCTACTTGCGCCGAGACTCGGCTCTGCAACAACAAAATTAGTACCCAAATTGTGCTGTTGTTGTTTCTACGCGCTGCCTTGTAGGAACGACAGAGAAACCCGCAAATAACACAGTGGCATTATTTGTCCCTATTCTTTGCACTGAGTTTCCTATGTCCTCTAAATCTGGCTTCAGAATTTCATAGATCACAACGGGGACGACAAAAAAAAAATGGGTTTTCGTGCGCACTGTTGTTGTTTTGCTAGTGAATTGTTGTTGCTTCCTATGGTAAATGAGCTTTATTTCTTGAGTTTGATTTTGTGTTTGCGGACCAACCTTAACCAGCTTGCTTCAAAATTAAAACGGTCATAAAATCTCGGAGTGAATTTTCAGCGCTGTATCTGTTTATTACTCTATGGTTTCATCCCAAACAATTTTACACAAGCTCATAAGTGGTGATACGTAAATTCAAACGTAAGTGTGCGTGCATGGTCGCCAAAAAAGTTTTAATGGAAACCTGCCAACGTTCAGGTACCCTTACCAATAACAAGCATTAAAAAAGCAATTTTGCACATGGACGGCCAAACCTTTCAGTAATTTTACACCACAGCTCACACGAACAAAAGTTATACTCTTATCAGAGCTCTCATTAATATCATATCTCCGCAAGCGCCGTGAGGTACATGTGCGCACATCCAGAAAATACATACATTTGAATGTCTGTAGATCTCGGAGGTATTTTGAGAAGCTATGCAGGGAGAATGAGATGCACAGAAGTGCACAGGGCAGTGTGTGTGAGAGAGTCACATGCATACACACATGTCTCTGGGCTGCAAGGAATTCAAAACTAACATAAAGTGTTTTTACTAACGAAAAAAAATAATTTTTGGGTTTAGTTGAAAATAAATTTACTTAAAAGTGATATTTTGATTACCATCTAATTTATATCGATTCATTATTTTTCCTAGAACTTAACGCCATAAAAATGATTTAAATAACATCATCCAAAGATTTTACAGAATTTAAAAACTAATAACATTCAAATTTTATGCTGTCAATAAATACATATGTCACTAGGCGAGATACGGATTGGTACTGATCGTTCGGCTCTCTAGGGTAGGCGTTCGGATGCCACTCTTAGCAGTCTTACTCTCTCTGGGCATAACAAAATGGTCGCAAGCACTCATGGGGCTTCCTCGCATTAAGGATTCTTGATTAGATTTTTTTTTAATTTGAACCCTCTAAATATTGTATGCTTAGTGCTCTCATATAGTAAATTCAGATCCAGAATATTTCACTTTTTGCATTACCAATAGTGAGACTCTAGGTAACAATGAAGCTCAATAGCCCACCAATATCTTTATTTTTTAGGTGATTTGTTGCTTGCAATGTACAATGCATAATGTAAAATTCTCCATTTAAAACCGAAACAAATGACAAATATCGCCATTTCGGATTTAATTTTTTTCTTTCCTAGCTTTCCTTTCTTTTATAAAAAATGTTCTGAATATTTTTAATTTTTCCAACAATGCGGCATAGTTTGTCCCACTACTAATATTATATATTTAACCATGCCCATCCCAACAAATACTGCAAAAATGGTGTTGGGGCATTAACGCTCCTGTGATAATTACGTTATTTTAAAGATAATAACTTATTTGGTCATAAGTTCAGAAATTAAAAACAATAATGAAAAAAAAAATTTTTATGGTAACTTATCCAATTTGCTTGTATTCGTTAAAAGGGAATTCCCCTCAATTTATGCTATGTAAAGAATTGATTATTTTGTTTAGTACAATTTAAATCAAACAAATTTCCCTGCTAAATTTAATAAAATTGTAAAAAAAAAAACCGATAACTGTTAACAATTTAAGCTTTCCTATCGTTCTTACTGCCTAGAAACCATTTATTTGATTACCTTTCGCATTCACATTGCCGATTTTTACATCGTTCTTCTTTCCGTTTCAGCTAAATTTTGGTTCTTTGTCGATGTTGACAATGTTTTGCTTAGTTTAATAATTTGTCGCTTGTGAACACGCTTCACTTCACACTTCGCTCATATACTCGCACACATCGTGTTCCCTATTGTCCCTCAAGAAATTTTCACAAAATTAAGAAGGAAAACGTACTCTGAGCTTCGGCTATATGTGGGATGTGCAAGTAATTTTGCTTTTTGGGTATGGTTTTATAACATACATACATCGAAGTATATTTTTGAATGTTGTTATTCAATGCAGTTGATTTTGCTGCCGAAAAAACTAATTTCTATGTTTTCTCAAGCTGACCATGGTGTATCCCAAATAAGTACTCAATGTTTTAAGTCGAAGGAAGCATCGCCGACCCCATAAAGTATATATATTCTTGATCAGCAATACAAGCCGAGTCGATCTAGCCATGTCCGTCCTTCTGTCTATCCGTATGTATGAACGCAAGGATCTCAGAACATATAAGAGCTAGGGACTTGAAAAATGTACCGTAGGTCCTTTTAGTGACCGTGCGGTACGAAGTCTGTTTTTTTGAGCCAATTTGGTAAATAATCGGAGTTAGAGTCACCAAACTTGACATGTAACTTATCAGCACTTCCCCGCCTCTACCTCATAGCTATAAAGCAAGTAAACAAACCAATTTATACTGTCCATCAATTAAAGCCACAGTTTTCATGCAATTGACTTTTTGGAAATATACAAATATTCTATAGCACAATTGAACCAGAGTGTTCTTGTACTTGTAAGATACTTATTTATTCTTATGAATCCTAGGTCTTATATACTAACAGAGTGTCTTATTTTAGATGGGCTGTCAATGCATTATCGGCAGCAGCGGTCATAAACTACTGTGTTTAATTAGGCTCCTTTTTACCCTTGTTATTTATTATTCTAACATGATATTTCTTAGCGTAGGTCTCGTTTAGAATCTTAAGCGACCACATGTGCGCTATCTATTTGTATGCTGCTGGTTGCAGTTGAACAATATGGTGTGAGATATATTTTTACCGAGGGTCAAAGTGAGACTCGGTGCCCTGTGTGAACATTCTGTGGAGGGCCGACATAGGTGATGGCCTGCAGTTTTACAATTTGAGTTTTTCTTATCAGATATACAATAATAATTACGATTAAGATTAATACAATTATTAACGAAGCATGTCCAGATACGTGATGGAAATTTAAACCTTTGAATTCTACGTGGTGGTCTTTTAACTCTTGGACTTTACTTAGCAGCTTATTTAATTCCTCAGAAGTACTAATCTTAGTTGCTGTTAATGGATCCCACATTACTTTAGGCATTTCTTTTAATTCTCCTATGTACGAGGGAATAATAGTTTCCTGCCTTTCTGATTGCATGTTAATATTAGCAATTTATCTTCCGTTTTAGCCGTACAGTCAGATTTGATAGATAAGATTCCTTGCTCTGACAGGTTCACTATTTCTGGTGCTGTTTTTTCGCAGTGGATCCTAGCTGTCGTGTTACGTAGGTAAAGAGCCAACTGCTTTTGCCTTCGAGTTCTACCCAGTATGTTTTGGCTGCTATTATAGATCTATAAACACAATTTAATGGTGAAGTTTCGCAGGTGTTATCACTAGCCAATTCCCTTCACACACTTGCTTGTTTGATTGACATTTTTGGCATTTGTTTAATGTTGATTCAATCTTCAGATGGTATGAATCCATCTCAAAGTTATATACTAAATATTCTGAACTTAACTGTATCATTATCATCTGTCCATCTTTTTGTATTGGTACTGGTATAATTCTAAATAGATGGGACGGTAATGGTATTTTGGCATGTATGATGAGTTTATTGTCTCTGAAAATACCCTTTGCCTTTAACAGTGTGTAAATCTCCTTCATTTCTGTATTTGTTCTCTTTCCTGGAAGTACTAATACTCGAATAGGCTATCTTTTATCTTGGAGACTTCGTCCCTTAATTGTCTTGGCTTTAAAATGTTTAGATTGAGTCGCCCATGATTTATGTCAATTAATAGTTATATTATTCCTGTTTGTATTTTGTCACATTCATCAATTAGAGAGCTAAGTTGTTTATTTATTATGAAGAAACTAATAGATTCCTTATAAACATAATAACTCTCCTTGAGAAGTTCGGTCATGTGTTCTATTCGTTGATTCATTTTTTCAAAGTTTATATTCATTCCTCTGTTGTCTTTTTTATTATATTTGCTGCTGAGTCGATTACGGACGTCTGCAATTCGTTTAAATTGTGTTGCTTTTGAAGCAATGTTTTCATATTTTCCTCCATTATTTCCCTATCTTCGGCGTCCATTATACCAAACAAAATGTGATATAAGGAACCCATAAAATACAATGGTGAACGCTTTTTTCTTGTTGGGTTTTTTGTTGTATATAGCTCGTTATTTTCTTCTGATTCCTCAATTTGTCTTTGTGTGCTATTGAGTATTAAGTTGCACTGATCTTCAAACCCATGGAGTTTCTCACAAACAATCCTCATTTTTTGAACTAATTTGCTTCCTCTATGTAACATATCAAAATATGGTTCCATATCGTAAAATATGACCAGATCCCACGAGGATGACACTATCTCTACCTCACCCATTGGATCTAGATACATTGCTGAGAAGCTATTAATTTTTTCTATTATCCATTTGCTTTCTTGTTTCCCGAACGGGCACGAAATGCCGGCACTGCTCGAAGGACCAAATGAACGAGCGTGCTGCTCTTGGCTGCACCGCTCGAAGGCCCAAATGCACGAGACTGCCGAAATGCCGGCACTGCTCGAAGGACCAAATGAACCAGAGTGTTCAACGTTTGAGTACTTGTAAGATAGTGATTTATTCTTACGAATCCTAGGTCTTATATACTAACAGAGTGTCTTATTTTAGGTCGGCTGTCAATGCATTATCGGCACCAGCGGTCATAAACTATTGTGTTTAATTAGGGTCTTTTTTACCCTTGTTACTTATTATTCTAATATGATATTTCTTAACGTAGGTCACGTTTAGAATCTTAAGCGACCACATGTGCGCTATCTATTTGTATGCTGCTGGTTGCAGTTGAACAATATGATGTGTATATTTTTACCGAGGGTCAAAGTGAGACTCGGTGTCAAGTGTTCCTGTGTGAACAACAATAAGATGTACTGTATAAGATCGGTTAAGAAACACAAAAGTTATTAAAGAAAATGTGTTTTGGCTGGCCTCGTATTTGCGGCAGTTAGCGCAAATTGCAAAAATTTCTGTATTAATGTACCCACACACATTTAGGCGCTTCTTTATCGAATTCTATTAGCAACATTGCAATTGCGATTGTATTGTTTTCTGTGCTGCTATTTTAATCCGTTTTTTTCTCATAAGCACTCAATTATTGGTGTGGCTGTTGAGTAGAGGCGGCGGCAAGTGTGATTTGTTGCGAGTTCGAGCCCTACCAAGGGAACTAATTTTCTTTTATAAATATATGCTTATTACTGTTGAAGCAAACGAGCGCAAACCGCGATGTGCATTTGGTGTTGGTGGAAGATGGTTCAGGGTATTCCGTAGTCGAGAACAGCCGACTAGAGCTTCTTACTTGTTTGGCAATAGGCACACTACATGAAGTTACGGCGGCGAGCCGGGGTGAATTTGCTGCCAGAGCGAGTAACAAACCTTTTTGAGCTCTCGCTCATCTTTAAAATTAACTTACACTAGACTTCAAGTTTTTGTTACATTTAATTGAGCAATGCGCGGATCTGCCCGAACTCTTTTTATTCAAAATTCGTTGTTAATCGGCAAAGTTATCGGCAGCTCTGACGACACTCTAATAACATGTACTCGACCAACGGCAACTACATAAACTATAACAGCAAATCATCTCACCCTATATCACCCCTAATTATTTCGAAAAAAATGAGCAATGCGCGGATCTGCCCGAACTCTTTTTATTCAAAATTCGTTGTTAATCGGCATAGTTCTCGGCAGCTCTGACGACACTCTAATAACAAAAACTATAACATCAAATCATCTCACCCTATATCACCCCTAATTGTTTCGAAAACAACTTGTTTAATTGGAAGCAAAATAAAATGTTTTAATGTTTGTTTTTACAAGCCCGGACCTCGAGTCAGCCAACAAATATTCTTAAATATGGAATGGTCTCCAAAACCAACAATATTATTTAAATCAATAAAAAATAAAATATAAAATTTTTTAATAAGTTTTATTAAATAAAATATTACAAAATATTATATTAAAGACCTCTTATGCGGAACTTGCAAGATCCCATTGGACTTAGAAACCTGAAGGCTGATGGACTAGCTAGGTATGGCTCTCTCCACACGAGATCGATTAATTGCAGCGGTTCAGCCGGCAATAAAGTGTTTATATCTCCAATCTCCATTTCCTGTGTACCAATTGCATGAATGTTGAATGACGGATATTATTGGTAGGAGGCGAGGACGACAAAAAAACACAGCTGGTATTTTGTTACTGTATCAGGTTGTTAATTACAGTTTTGGCGTTTGTGCAACGTCAACAGTGTATGGGTTAACTTTTTGACTTATCCCTATGCGTGCTTTTGGTATACCTTACGGCTTGTTATAAGTACTTTACTACCATCACCTGATTGTGATTTTCGTCGCTCAAGCTGGCTGATCATTCATTGCATTATGCCTTCGGGTCGACTTGACTAGTGACTTAAGAATTACGAAAGTTGTACCTGCCCTTCTAAATGGAACTTCAGCGCATCAGATCAGTCCATTAAGCATGTAAATTGAGGAGTCTGAGCCGCAAAAAAGGCTCAGACACTTAAACTAAAAGTATGCTAACGAAAGATCCACCTAAATGGCGCAGAGTCGTACAGGAAAAAATTCTACTGGAAGTGCGCGATATTGACAAGTCGACGACAGCAGACAAGTTAAAGATAGCATTCCTGTCGAAATTAGGCCGAGCACCATACGGCCTATGGTGGAACCCAGATTGTATTGCAATGCAACTGAGAGTCGCTGCTAGAAGCCGCTAAATGCTACTGATGCATGATAAACAACTCTGATCAGGAACTGCCCAGACTACAAGAAGGCTTACAAAACTGCCTGTAATGTAACATCAATCACTGCAGAGCAGCTCAGCACGTAGGCATTATCAGCGAACCCTACACGTAGATACACCGGACGCGTTAAAGAGCTTTACACGGCACCGTGACAACAATTTGGTTGCAAAGAATTTATAAAAGCGAAATTCGATCGCGCATACGTACACATACGTACGCAGCCATCGTAGAAATGTTGCACAACACGCACATTGCAGATTTCCGGTGATCATCGACGGCGTTTATTTGAGATTGATCATTTTTTACAATCGTGGTCACCCTTGCATTTGCATTGCATTTGTTTACCGGCTCTATAAACAAACTCATGGTTAAATTCGAACTCTAACGCCCACTTCGCAATTCTCAGGTTAAGCTCCACCTTGTTTAGAGTTAAAGTCAAAGAGTCATAATTTTAAAATGTCCTCTGTGCAAATATATCCTATTTACACAGTGCATATAAGAGGCGCTTAAAAAAATGTTCTATCATGTACCAAACCCAATTTAGCTGTTTTTGGTTCGGATTTAAATACTCTATCTTTTCTTAGTAAATCATACATTGGTTTCGCAATTGTAGAAAAATCGTATTAAATCTAAAATGTGAGCAAATTCCAAGAAAAGTTTTTATCCGGAATGGGAAAGTTTCTTTCTGCCTCTTACCTCTAAATCATCACGTTTTATACCGGCCTTTTAGCTCAAAGTTCCAAATTCTAAAATTGGACAGAAGTTTTTATCATGTCGTTAAATTCCTTGTTGTGTATTTGGTCCAGAAGCTCTCAGGTGTAGTTTGATACGTGACACAGATAGCTTTTGATAATATCAGAGTTAGATCCTGACACCTGACAAACATATTTTATAGCCTGAGCCCATTGAAAATGGGTAAAAAGGGTATATTGTATTTGTGCAAAATGCAAATGTATATAACAGGCAGAAGGAAGCATCTCCGACCCCATAAAGTATATATATTCTTGATCAGCATCAATAGCCGAATCGATCTAGCCATGTCCTTCTGTCTGTCCGTCCGTCCGTCTGTCCGTCTGTCCGTATGTATGAACGCAAGGATCTCAGAAGCTATAAGAGCTAGAGAGCAAATTTTAGATGTAGGTGCTCCTAGTGCCTGCGCAGATCGAGTTTGTTTCCGATAATCGATAACTTACTCCGTTTCCAAGCAATCGATAAAAATCGATATCGACATCCTGTTTTTTGAGCAAATTGGGTAAATAATAAGAGCTAGAGACACCAAACATGATATGTTGCTTCTAGAATATTATATATATGCCAAGTATCTTTCATTTTATACCTATCGCCACCTCCCCGCTACCACCTCAAAGAGGGTTCAGGGTATTCCCTAGTCGGGAGCTCCCGACTAGAACCTCTAATTTGTTCTTAACAATGTAAGTCTAGTGTTAAGTAAATAGATAAGATCATTAATGGACAATTTTAACCCCATAGTAACCCTTACACATTACTGGATGTACCAGCCTGTTACACTATTGAGCACATCCCCAGGTTAATTAGACTTATAAATCTTATAGTTGTACAACGTATGTATCCTACTACCTTATATTTTTTTACAATCTCAACAATGTTATTAGTAGTTATTGCCTATGAAAGAATTCAGCTATTAAATATATTATCAAACAGCTTTGTCAGACAGACAGACTCAATGGATTTGGTCAAAACTGCTTTATTAATGTATTGTATTTTGTTTAAAATTTTCTTTTAGCAATTTATATATATAAAAAGGACATCCTGCGCAACTAATGTATGTTATACCGATGGAAAAACGAAGACCTTATTCGTATTATACGAGTGTTAGAGGTGAGATTCTTTTGAAATATTGAAACTTTTTCGGCTATTTTGAAAGTGTGATCTGACTAACTTTAAAGATTTACTGCAAAAAAACTAATCAAAAAACTTACGAGTAATATTAACAAAAATACCTATTCAATAGAAAAAAGTAGAAAATTTTGGTATATATGTCTGGAAAATTTTGAAGCACTTTTATACGTTATGACGTATATCCGCATTATTTGTTAGTTTCCTAACAGCGTGCAGTGACAATTTTCTCCTCGATTTGTGTTATATGGATCAAAACCTGAAGTTGATTCTCCGTTTGGAGTATAACTTTAATTATCGTACCCTTGGGCCCCTTTGTGCTGATAAAAGCGGTACAAGCCCCTTCTACAAAAATGAGGGTGACAGAAAGCCCGGGGCCGTTATCAAGGCTACATTGATGCGACTCATCGGACTTCACGGATCAATTACCGCTCGAGTCTCGAAGGATTTCATACCGTTTCCCGTTTTCAAACTCTTAACACACGCTTCCCATAGGCCATCCATGTGAGGGGCACTGGGAAGGTTGAAGCGCCAGAACAAATTTTGATAGCTGTAAGCTGAATTGATAGACATTTTCGCGGGATTAACGAAGTCACGCGATAAGGCTTTGGAAGCTCAAACGAACGTTTGCCGTTGTCGGAGAACATTTGATGGCGACATCCTCGCCAAGAATCAAATTGAGGTGGCTTTTAAATGTATGGGTCATGTGCTGAACCATACAAAGTCGCACACTTAGCCCTTGGTAATGAAGCATGCTCGAGCTGTGTAGTTTTTGAACGTCCCACTAAAATAAACGCCTGGAACCGTGGACGGACGAGAGAACGTTGGTCGTTCGCCGGGTATATCACCCATGAGTTGGCTTTGTAACTTCTTCCAAATATATCGTCGACCAGAATTTATAGTGCCATTGACTAGATTCCTGTGTTTTGAAATCCACTGGATTAGGCAAATGATGGTATGGTGTCCACCACGGAGGGAGATGCGATGCGTAATGGAGACTCCGAAGCTCTCACACGCCCGATTGACATTAATGATTGCTCTTGAACTTGGTATAAGTAGCTTGTCGAGCAAACACTGATAATCGATTGTGGCAAATCCACTCTGTCAACGAGGGAACACCTCTGCTAGCCAGTTCAACAGGGTTCAATACGGGTGTAACTTGGTGCTCCTTTAGCGCTCTGAGACGCATGGTATAAGGAACTGTAACTTTGCCTTGGGGAAAGTTTGAACTCATCTGGGGATGCTTATCTTAGTGAGAGTTGCATAGCTTGCGAAGAATTCTTACCACCACTTTGAGAAGTTGGCTTGGCAATTATGCATTCCAACCTAGATCATGAAGCCAAATCACTTGCACAAAGATCTTAGCTCAGATCGAACAGCTTGGCGATTTGTAAAATAAACAAACGTTTCGAATATTAATTCACTTGCATGTCGAAGTTTGAGGAATTCATCAGTGTCTGCTTTCTAGTGTATACGTAGAGTCTTCGCAAGGTTAGCTTCGATACGCTTTGGTAATTCTAAATAATTAATTTGGATAGAAAAACAGGTTCTGTGTAGAGGACATCGTTTTGCTATTTGAGGAAGGGCTTGCAATTACTCTCAGTGTTCTATCATGTTTAGGGATCGTTTGAATGTGTGTGTGTATATGTGTCCGACAAGCAAAAATGCGCACAAATTCAATTTTCCCAAATGTCGGAGGCACTTCTACCCTTTTGAAGAAACGAGTAATATGAAATCATGAAAGGGTTTGCCAAGTCGATGCGAAATTCTTGCATTTAAGCTCGTTATCGTTGGTAAGGGTACCTCAGCGTTGGCATGTGTGCATTTACGATTTTTTGGACTTGCTATTCACGCATACTTGCATATATTGTATATGAATAGAAGCATTTATGCGCGTGTGTGCCTGTTGCTTGCCTGCCTGTCTGTCCCCGATTCAAATTTGACAAGATTTTGTGATTGCTGATTTTCGAGCTCCACACACAGACACACATCCCTAAACATGAGAGAGCACTGAGAGTAAGTGCGAGCGAGATAAAAATATACAGCGTTGCCGTTCAATCGCATAAATCATATGGAAGAGCGTAAGCCGAACAGTTGCCTGTAGTGTAAGCGAATAAAAAGACATGATATGTATATCTTACTCCCTTGCTCGCGATTTTGGACCAGATGTCTTCTATATTTTTTTGCCAACTTTCCCTCTACGGCATGTCCAGTTTATATGCTGTTTGGTTAGTGGTTAAACTCAACGCGTAGCTTTCTGGTGGAACTGTCTAGTTTAAATGCAGCGTGATCAGGGAGATAAAAGTTATTGAAATCGGTTCTAGGAGGAATTTGTTTCATATAATCCAAGTCCAGATAGTCCTAATCACGGAGTCGTACTGCTCTTTTAGTGAAAGGTTTTTTATTAAACGCTTTTCGTTTCTCAGAAACTGCAATGGATCTTGATTGCCCAAAGTTGATATGATCTGAATTTTAGAAGGGTATCGCAACTATATTTCTGCCTGTCTCATCCCTTTTGGTGGTGCGAGCAAATTTATTTTCACCAAGGGAATCAAACTCTGCAAATCTTCCACCTCCTAAAACTTTGTTAATTATCATTTAATAGTGGTTGTGGTCCGACCGAAATCATTGTGGGGTGGGCCAGCAGGCATCCAACCGAAGATGGTCTCCATGTCCAGAAGCAGGTCGCATTTGGTGGATTGTGTGCCGCCGGGAGGATAATGTCTGCTCCTAACAACACCTCAGTCTGCGAGCACGAATGGAATGGGGATCTGCCAATTAGATGTTTGGAAGGACCTTCAGAATACTGTGTGATTGGACAAGGCAAAGGTTTTTATTTGGATTCTCAGTTTTGTTGGGGAGAATTGGCTGAGATTGCACATTGCATAGGGAGTTTCAGCTAGGGTAGGGCTATGGCGACCCTTACACGTGAAACAATTATATTAACTCTTGCAATCTTTTAATTAATTCCCTTCCACGAAATTGGTAAGGGAGAGTTTTTGATGTTTGATGTAGTTGGACCTATCACCGGGAAGCATCTGCGGAAAACGAATGGTTCCCCTTTGATCAACGTTTGCAAGTTTGAGCTTTAGCGCTCGCCTTGGCTTCAAAAAAGTTAATATTTTTTGTAGGGGGCTCCTGTCGATCTGGTTTGGAATAGATCTGTGCCCTTGTGCTAGACTTTATGCCCTCTTTTGCCTCTAGAGTGCAACAGAGTTATAAATGGAAGGAATTAGACGAGCACAGGTATAGTAAAAGGCAATCCCAGTTCACAGTACTTAAATGGGAGTGTTATAAAGCTGTCACGAAACCTTGGGTGGTGATCTGTAGGTATTTAATAGCTGCTCCAGATTCTTGCGAAACTAACTGAAGATTAAAGAGGACTAAATTGGCTGTTAACTAACAGCATCTTGTTTTCTTAAATCTATCAGTTAAGTCACTACATGATGATGCGAAACCATCATTTGTGAGAGAGAGCTCTGTCGACCGTGGATTGGTTATATAGACTGCCATTATACGGTGTCGGAAAGTGGGTTTAGTGGTCTTAAACACATAAAAAACTTCACTTTAGAAAGACTGCAGCCTTTTCGCTGAACACTGGGTGTGGGAGCCACGATTAGAACAGCTGAACTCTCTTTTTATTCATTAAGCGTAGATGAACAGCGCTCATAAGCAAAATAGCATTGGTCATATTTCGCTTGCACGGCTTGCCTGTCTTGCACGCTCACACTCCTGCTCGACTGTTATTATATATATGTAAGTTTCAACCTCCACGTCAATGAGCGCAGACGTGTTAAGCAATTGCCCTGAAGACGGTTGCCGAAGGGCAGCCGAAATATATTGGTTAAAATCAAACAAACAAATTGCGTTTTCAATTTTGGTTTGAATGAGTAAGCCCCGGACCTCGAGCCAGCCAAACAAATAATTATATATACATATATAAACAATATAAACATTTATTTCCTCACATTCACATCGGAATTACTACAACTGGTACATTCGCTATTGTATGTTGGTATTTCTGACTTAAATTGTTTTATTATCAAAAACAATAACGGGAACAATTCCATTTTGCGAGGAATGCAATTATTTTCCAGAGGTACTTTTTTATACTCTGAACCTATTAAAAAATGGGTAAAATTTTTTAATGTATTTGTACAAACAGGCAGAAGAAAACATTCCCGACAACATAAAGTATATATATTCTTAATCAGCATCAATAGCCGAGTCGATCCAGCCAAGTCCGTCTGTCTGTGCGTCCGTTATAAGTTATAAGAGCTAGAGTCACCAAATTTAACATATAGTCTAAAATAATGTATATATATATATATCAAGCATCGTTCATTTTTTAGATATTGCCACCCAATCCACCACCCCATAGCAGGAAACATATGAATAAACGAATTTGCACTACCCACCCATTTAGGCCACCATTTTAATGTAATTTTGAGAATATCGGATTATTCTATTGTACAATAAGATCTACTATCAAGATCAAGCTCAACTGTTGAAAAATCAGTTAAGAAACAAAAAGTGTTGCGGCATCTCGCACAAATTGGAAGATTTTCTAAATATATGTGCACGCATACATTCACGGTTGTCTATTGACAATTCTATGCTGTGTTTATGTGTTGCAATTCCAAGACGTGGGTGTCGAGTAGAGGCGTTTGGAAATTGTGCGGCTTGTTACGGGTAAGATACCTATAGACGGATATATATTTTTTTTATACCCTTGCAGAGGGTATTATAATTTTGTTGTGAAATGTGTAACGCATAGAAGGAGACATCTCCGACCCCATAAAGTATATATATTCTTGATCAGCATCAACAGCCGAGTCGATATAGCCATGTCCGTATGTCCGTCTGTCTGTTTCTATGCGAACTAGTCTCTCAGTTTTAAAGCTATCTTAATGAAACTTTGCAGAAGTCCTTTTTTCTGTTGCACGCAGCACATATGTCAAAACCAGCTGGATCGGACCACTATATCATATAGTTGCCATAGGAACGATCGGTCGAAAATTAAGTTTTTGTATGAAAAAACATTTTGTTTTTCAAGATATCTTGACCAAACTCGGCATTTATTAGTTTTACTATGCTCCTCATATATATGCAAAATCCTATTAAGATCTGACCACTATATCATATAGCTGTCATAGGAACGATCGGTCGAAAATGTAGTTCTTGTATGAAAAAACATTTTGTTTTTCAAGATATCTTGACCAAACTCGGCATTTATTAGTTTTACTATGCTCCCCATATATATGCAAAATCCTATTAAGATCGGACCACTATATCATATAGCTGCCATAGGAACGATCGGTCGAAAATTTAGTTCTTGTATGAAAAAATTTTGTTTATCAAGATATCTTGACCAAACTCGGCATTTATTAGTTTTACTAAGCTCTTCAAATATATCCAAAATTCTATTAAGATCGGACCACTATATCATATAGCTGCCATAGGAACGATCGGTCGAAAATTAAGTTGTATGAAAAAACATTTTGTTTTTCAAGATATGTTGACCAAACTCGGCATATATTAGTTTTACTAAGCTCCTCATATATGTATATGCAAAACCCTATTAAGATCGGACTACTATATCATATATCTGCCAGAGGAGCGATCGGTCGAAAACTAGGTTTTTGTTTAAAAACCTTTTTGTTTATCAAGATATCTTGACCAAACTCGGCATTAACTATTTTCCCTGTGCTTCTTAGAGCACTTTGAGCATTATGAAAAGGTTGGGTCTGCAAGGGTATTAGATCTTCGGCGTGCCGAAGATATCCTTTCTTTCTCGTTTCTAATAGAGCGGATTTAATTCGGATTGCAAGTGCTTATACCTTAATATATGGGTATGTTGGTTTGTGGACCTTAGCGAACTGTTAGAACTTATGTGTGCATGAACAAAATGAAAATCACTTATATAACACAAAAAACCTATGCCAATTTTTAAAATAGGAGCAGGAGTTAGCTATAGGTCCGTAAAAGTGCTACAGCAAAAAAGGGAAGCGCGTTTAGGCTGGCAAGCGGTTGAGGGGATAATGTCCAGTGGAATATTGAAACTGGTGATATTTTCTTTGATATTTATCCGTCTCGAAGGACCATGTTAAGGAATGGCGTCTACTTTAAGCCTTGCGGGAGTGCTGCATACTGTTTGCTTCTTGAACATGCTATGAGGATACCAGAATTTTATGCATGCGTGCTGACATATTTGTTTTATCTTCTTTCTCTCTCCATGCCGCGTTAACGCTTCTGTATGTTGTATGAGGATATGGACTCCTGACAGTCTAAGAAAATTGACACTGGATTTTCTTAGCTAAAATGTTGCATTGACCTTACCCTGGAATAAGGTCGCTGATTCTGAAAGATGGTAAAACGATTCCATCGACAAAATCTCCGTGTGCAATCCAGTCCCCAATCGACATCCCATCTTAAAACCATCGGTGTAGAAGAATAGATTATGTGGGTATTATATACTCTTTCGAAGCCCAGTTCTGGGATGTTGTAGTCTGTCTGTTCCTATGTTGTGTTAGAGAATCTTGAAAGTATATTGCTGCGTCTATTGCTTATATCCTTTCAGATGCAGCCTGAGTAGAGCTAAAACTAGTCCCAATTTTTAACATATTGCGAGATACAGGTCATAGTTTCTTGCTTTAAGTGTTGAGATTTCTATATATGTCGCACTTTTTCATGTAGGATAGCTTCAGTAGAATGGCCTGTTGACCGTGTGACATAGGTTTGACAGATAACTATTTTTTGTTTTTATATTTATAATCCTATTTTAAGATACCCTTGGTTTCGGTGTAATTTTGATTATGCCTATCTACGTTATAGTTCCGTACGGTTTTCGTGAAAGGATTCCATGGCCCATTGAATCCTCTTCTTTGCTTTTTTTCACATTATTATTCAAGCAGTTGCGGCTGTGCAGTATGGTGCCCAGGGAAGTGTGTATTCACCAACAGTTTTAGCGATTTTATCGATGAGTTAGTGGCTGTTCCGTCTAGGTCTATGTTTCACTACGCGTGTGACGTCTTGTCGTTGATGACAAGGTCATTTAATAGCTTCTTAGCGTCAGCAACATTTTACAGAAGCTCATCTGGCTCATCCCCAAAAACTTAAGTCTTGTTATCGGCGGCCCTTAGCTTCAAGGCGTGGCTCAATAATCAGAAGCACGCTGACAACTTTTTCCGCCTTAAGTATCGCTCAGTAATCTATCTATAGGCTCCTCCTGTCATTGCCAATCTTGGCGACGCACATCTCCAGGACGACTCAAGCCCCCGATTGCGCACTGGAATACCAGTTGCCTACTGACCATGTCCAGGATTGTCGCAAAATCCCCAAAAAGGTGTAGCACAAAGTAAAAGTTTTAAAAGGATGTGTAATACTCCTTGGTATACGTATACAAGGGACATCGAGAGAGACCTAGGAGTTCCCAACGTAGGAGACGTTATCCGTCTGCATGCCAGAAGATACTTTGAGCACGTTCGCTCCCATCAAAACCCACTAGAAAGGCACATGACAGGAGACTGTCTCTCTAGGGAAAAAAGAGAAGATTTAAACGGTGCCATCCACAGGATTCACCTGACAGGGTTCTATAAGACAAATCTCAAAAGAATCAGCAAAATAAAAAACCTTTCGCTTTATAGCTTTAACCTTGTACACCTTAGACTAAATAGTAGTAAGTCTTGTTAATTTGTTCCCCTAGCTTAAGCTGTCAATATTAGGTAGCAGTGAACTTGTTAATATATACATTATTATATAAAAAAGGGTCATTTCGTGCCATCGTCTGCCACGTTTTGAGGTGACCCAACGCCAGCTGTCCATATCGGATTCTTCTGGAATCTCACCTTTGCGAAGCGCTACGAACTGCTTAAACATTCGAGCATAGGATCGAATCCAGTAGAGGGCATCCTTAGAATCTGTCCAAAATGTTCACCTATGTATGCGCAGCGACATCTTCTTTTGGATACATCCTTTGAATACATTTGGACACGGGCTTCAAGGGTGTTACTCTCGTTTTCGAGGCGGCCAAGCTGCAATGTACGTGGCCATCAAGTTCAGCCAGCATTAATACTTGTCCACGAATGTAAGCACCCGTACAGTCTGAGTACGGGTCACCCACTTTATACACCGTGGAATGTGGACACCATTTAACTTCAACTAGACCTGGCCAGTGTCGCCAACCGGCTTCGAAAAGAATCCCAGCAGCCCGAGCTGATCAACAATAGACATGACCACGCAAGCAAGTTCGGCTTCACCACAAACGTCAACAAATCTTGTCTAGGTAGCCACCACAGGCTCAAGACCTTCTCTTGGGTTTCATCCAGAGCGCTGATACGGTCGTCCAAATCCTTACAGTCGTCTTCCAGAGCCTGTATAGCTTGCTACGAATTTTATGTTCAGTGGCGCATCTCGAAACAGCCACTAGCATAAATGCTCTTTACAGTCTCAGCTGACTATATAGACGTCTATGTCGTCTACAAATGTGTTTTCGCAAATCGCCTTTACGGCACCCGGATCCTTATCTACAAACCGCTTGGCATTTCGATTCTTGACGTAATTCGCTAGGGGTGGCAAACAGAATGCTCCGAAGGTCATTTGTTTCGGGGAAGTGTAACGAATCTACGTCACGCCAGAGAAACTTCTGCAACGCTTGGTTATTTCGACGCACCTTGACCTGATGTAGCATTTCCCGTATGTCGCCGGGAATACGGCGATAAAGGCGCTGTCTGAACCGTCTGAGCAGGCACATCGAAGACGCTGTGTGCCTAGACTTTACAGTAAACAAGTCGACATGCCACGAATTGTGGCGCCCGAATCCCATACCAGGCGCGTCGTTTTCTTGTTCGGATTGGGGACTATAAAGATAAGAAGAAACCATGACGTCGTGTTAGCTAATCTACAGCCGGCTTATACATATATCCCTTCTGCTTGTAGTCGTAAATCGTGTTCATGGTGAACTATTTCAGGGGTGGGTCTTTTGACATCTTTGCCGCTTATCTTTTGAGGCGTTTAACAGATGCGTGTGGCAGATGCGTGTGATCAAACTTTCATTTTCGTCTTCCAGATAGGTTGTAGTCTCCATTATCTGCATCGAGCGTTCATCCTCTTTGGATCCTTCCCACACGCCGCACTGCACTGGCAAATACGTAGCAGCCGAAGCGTGGTGCTCTTGCCCACAATAGGGCGGCTATATACAGCCCATCCCTCGTCGTTTTCACCTTCTCAGTTTTCAGGGGTTCACTTATTTGGATATTGTCCAAACCAATGATAAGCTAAGCCTTTAAGTTGTTATACGGTAGGATAGGAAGCGTAGATAAATGCTTCCGAGACTTAAGTAACTGTGGTCCGACTCTTTTTTTTTTAGTAAGACCAAGTTCATCACAGCTTGCCCGCTTTATAATGCTTACTGTAGCGCATTATGCTCTGGAGCTGAAATGCTCACAGCCATAGACTTACACTCGAGTTCGTTTTTGGTCTTCTTATTTGGCGAACGTTCATTTAAGACGCAGCTGGATCGCTGTTCCATCTAGTTCCAGCTATTCAGCAAGCGCTCTCTCCATTCGCGTACACTCAACTTTTTGACATTTATATACCCAGAGAAAGGAAGCATCTCCGACCCCATAAAGTATATATATTCTTGATCAGCATCAATAGCCGAGTCGCTCTAGCCATGTCCGTCTGTCTGTCCGTATGTATGAACGCAAGGGTATCAGAACCTATAAGAGCTAGAGACTTAATATTAAACTGTAGGTCCTCCTAGTACCTGCGTAGATCGTGATTGTTTCCGATAATCGATAACTTCCTCCGATTCCAAGCAATCGACAAAAATCGATATCGACATCCTATTTTTTGATTTGTTGCTTCTAGAATATTATATATATTTCAAGTATCTTTCATTTTATACCTATCGCCACCTCCCCGCTACCACCCCAGAACTATAAATGAAGTTAATAACCCAACTTGTATTGCTAACCAATTTAAGCCACAATTTAAATGCAATTGACTTTTTGAGAATACACAAATATTCTTTGATACAAAAAGATATACTGTAGAAAATTTCATTAAGATTGGTTTTTGTTTTGATTTTCGGTATTTTGACTTGACACGTGCTTGCGACGCAGTTCCAAAAATTTCTGTATGCATGTACACACACACATTCTTGCGCGTCTGCTTTGAATTATATCAACAACATTGCAATTGCAATTGCGATTGTTTTCTGTGCTACTATTTTAATTGTTTTTTTCTCAATTCGACTCTATAATTAGTGTGGCTGTTGAATAGAGACAGTGGTAAGTGGTGCGATCTGTCGCGAATTCGAGCGCTACCGAGGAAAGTAGATATGCCGTCAGTTGCGAGTCCGAACCCTGCCAATGGAACTTTTTTTTTGAATTTATCTTTATTAATGCAAACGAGCTGCATTTGGTATTGGAATAAAAGGGTTCAGTGTATTCCCTAGTCGGGAGTTCCCAACTGGAACCTATCACTTGTTTATGTTTATTAGAATATCTTACCCAAACTCTGCACTTATAAGTATTTCTTTGCCCCAACACATATGCAAAATCTTATTATCTTCGGATCTTATTAAGTAGGTCCACCTAGTACCCGCGTAGTACGAGTTTGTATCCATAACTTGTCCCATTTCTAAGCAATCGACAAAAATCAATATCGAAATTAATCGATTGTAACTACCCACCAATATCAGCCACAATATTAATGCTGTTGTCTTTTTAGAATTAGTAGAATTGCAATTGCGATTGTATCGTATGCTGTGGTCTGTGAATGTGCTCATAATTTAGTTGACTTTTTTTTTATTGGAACTTAATTGTTACTATAGTTGAGAATAATGAGGCGGTGGCTAGGTTGGATTGAGCTGCGAATTTAAGTCCGGTACGGGGAAGTAACGTTATTTCAAATATTTGAATAAATACTCAAGCAAAGAAGCGGGTAGCGCAAACTACATTTGGTGTTGGTAGAAGATGGTTCACGGTCTTCCCTAGTCGATCACTTCCGACTAGAGCACTCTTACTTGTTTATATTAAAGGACCTTATTGTTACCCGGGATAAATTGGGTCCACTATGATCATAATAAAGGTGCCAAATCTTTTGAACATCAGACCGCTATATGATAAGTAGAAATAATTGGCGAAAGAATAAAGCAACGATCTGTGAGTGAAAATATGTTTTATCTTCGGCACCCCGAAAATAATTTTTTATCTTATGTTATGTGTATTTATGTTCTCAAATAATTTAATTACAGATAAAATTCCAGCTCGGTTGGTTTTATATTTTCTTTCCTGGTCTGGTTTTCTGGTGTCGTTCATGATGCGAAATGATATGAATTTTGCTTTGGTTGCCATGATATCAAATGGCAATGAAACACTGACTGAAAATCAAAATGTATCTAATACATTACATATGGTAATAGCTTCATAAATTGTTACACATTCGAAACATTGAACTTTATCTTACGTTTTAGGGCAGTGGCTCTGAAGACCATTCATCAATAGTGAAATCTGTGATAATAAGTTCATTCTATTGGTGTTACGTGCTATCTCAAGTAGTTGGCGGAGTTTCTACTCAAGCATTTGGAACCAAGTGTGTATTCGGGTGGTCACAGTTGGCAACTGCATTATGCAGCCTACTTATGCCATTAGCCGCAGAATTTCATTATGCTGTCGTAATTTTTTTACGATCAATTCAGGGATTTGCTTCTGGCTTAACTTGGCCTGCAATGTACGCGATGGTGGGCTATTGGATACCCACGACGGAACGTTCACGGTTTATGTCAAGTTTTCAAGGATTTAGTATTGGAATTGGCTTAACGTATCCACTGTGTGGGTTTATTATTACAAATTTTGGTTGGCCACTGGTTTTTTATACAACTGGTGCATTAGGAATTGGATGGTGCGTTTTATGGTACATGTTAGCTTATAACACACCACAGGAACATCCAAGAATAACCAAAGAGGAACTAAATTACATTGAGCTTAATATTGGTGAAGATGTACGAAACGCATACACAGTGAAAGTGCCTTGGGGGCAAATATTTAGATCCTTGCCAGTTTGGGCAATTGCAGTTACAACATTCGGCAGAATATTTATACATTATGTTTTTATTGTTAATGGACCGACTTTTATGAACCATATTCTTAAGTTTGAGTTTGGAACAAATGGAATTCTGTCGGGAATGCCGTTTCTTTGCTCTTATATTTCGTCGGTATTCTTTTGTTATATTGCAGATAAACTGTTATTTCATAAAATTTTGGTTCTTACAACAGTGCGAAAATTATTTACTGCCTTATCGCAAGTTGTTCCAGGATTACTTATTTTATGTATAGGTTATATAGATAACATTCCATTTCTCTTGACTACCTGGTTCATAGCAGTTATTTTTATTACGGCATCCTACGCGGGAGCAATGGCGAATATTATCGACATCGCGCCAAACTATGGACACTCAGGAGCAGTATTAGCCTTCTGCCAAACTATTCATATGTCGGCGTCTTTCCTATCACCATTGACCGTTGGATTTTTAGTAACTAAAGAGGTAAAGTATAATCTGCCTTATTAGAATTCAATATATGTCATGTACATTTTTATTCAGTTTTATAATAGTCAGCAAACTTTTCATGAAGACTCTTGATGTGTGTAATGTTATAAACTATTTAAAAAAGATAACATTTCAGTTATTTGAACGTTTAATTCAGAATTGGCGCTTAGGTACATTTTAAACATAACCATTTTTTTTTTGTAGTTAGCCTGTATCGATGTTTTCGACTTAGCGGTGTAATAGAAGATTAAGAAGAACGTAGCTTAAATTCGCCTTGTTATTTTGAAAGCGCTGCTTTCGTGAATCTGCAGTCTTGTAAGCCATAGTCGGTCACTGTAATGTTGCTTGGGTCGCTCATGATTGTATGTATTCATATAGCAGGCCATTGAAATTACTATGCGAACTACATTGTGAACGAGACGGCTCGCTGTGCCTCAGGCTCCCTTGCTGAGTAATAGTTTCCGGACCCCTGTTATAAAGGATACCAATACTCGAGATTAGGAAGCCACTGGAATACAAAATCTTAGCTCAGATAATTCCTCCAATCCCAATTAATAGCTGGACATTTATAGAGAATGTGCATAGTTGATTCGCCTTCCACCAAACAGAACCTACTATATGTGTCAGAGGATGGGTGCGTTTTTGTTTAACTCATACAGCACTCTTAGATAGGCAACAATAAATATACTTAAAGCACTATGAGTAGACTCCACTAGAACAATTTTAGTTGATTCATAAAAAAAAATTAAACCAAATAAAAGGCTGTTCTTGTATGAAAATCAGTTTTTGAATTATTTTGACCAGCTTCATGTCAATGTTTTAAGATGCTCCTTTCATATTTTCATGTTTTTATCAACTTCGAACCACTATTATCACATCATATTGCTCATATAAGAATAGTTGATAAAACCTCAAAGGTTTTTGTAAAAAAAATTTTGTTTGTATGAAACCTATGTTGTACGAACTCTACCATGCTCCCTTAAATGTGAATAACATCCGCCAATAATATATATCTTGTACCTCTGAGTTCAACCGTTTCCTCACATATCTGCATAATCTTAATTGATATCTGTTAGAGGGCGTTTTTACGTCTTTAATCCAAAAATTACCGCTTTTACTTGTTATGTTGTTCTTTTCCTGTTCTCTATAGCTCTGGCGTTTTTTTTTATTCTTAAAATGATTACCCCTTAAAAATAATCGCAAAAATGAAGAATTGATCCATCCTCCAATTTCCAGAGAAATAAGGACCGGTGGTCGGCTACTAACAAGTGCTCAGTAATGGGTCCGGCTACTGCAAGTTGCCAAAAAAGCCCTCCTAGCCTTGTCCCTATATGAGATAAACGACAAATTGCTTGGGTATCTTTTGATAGATCTTTGCATCTCTGAGCATATGCAAATACTTCCTGTGATTTTTTTGTGTTCAAAAATCCACTCTCATTGATTTGTTGTATTGCAGTCATCTCCGCTTGAAATGAAACGTAGTCGTCGGAGTCTAAAGGAGATCTTAGTCTGGAGCTGGGGGAGAAGGGTTAATATTTGCTTTGTGTCGTTCGTAGATAGCATTTTGCATAGGTTACTTACAGAGGATTTTTTCTCTAAAGCCTGTCACTATATTGAGATTCCGCTAAGTAGGGTCAACCAGATGATTGTATAGCCATTGAACAATGTGAGGTGCCATGCCCCTACTGCTATAAAAAGCGGCTGTCGTTTTCCTAATACAACCTTTTGTATCTAGCCGAGTTTTGTATCTAGTAGCAGATCAAATAACTTTGCCGACTCACTAAAGGAGAGAGCTGCTCGAATAAGCATTTCAGAGGTATGGGGTGCCCTATGTTTCCTACTGAAACGGACTAATTCGGTTTGCGGTTGATTTACTGCCAGTCCTACGCGTGCCTCAGGGGATTGCGTGGGGTCAACGTTGGTTGAAGTCCCTTCTATACTTAGAAGGAATCAGATCAATTCCTTATGTAGATGCTATGCTTGTGTGAACGCGTCGAAAACTCTTGGTTTAAGGGGTTCTGTCTGGTATAGAGAAATTAAACATTTTTTTTTGTTATAGTCACATCCCCATTCCGACCGGAATAAAAAAAAAATAAATTTAAAGCTAGAGCCATGCGCGTTTGTACTGACACATAGTTGCCCACGTATTAGGTGAATTCATTGTTTATAACAATTTATTTTTTAATACATAACAATACAACTTAATTAATGTTTTGCTTTAAAAAATACAAAATTAGACTCGTGGTTAATGCCTTGCCAATGTTAGACATATACGAAATGTAATTCTGCTGCTTTTAAATATAATGCTGAATTCTTATTCATAATCTGTCATAATCAATTTTAAATGGGAGTGTTTGCGCAAATTCGCACTGTCCAAAAGCCCTAGGCTTGTTGCAATTAGTGTGGAGGACTTACATTAACACTGTAACGAGAAAATAGGAACAAATATTGGCCCTTTCTACTGGCCTGCTTTGGCGCTACATCCAGACCATATATTTTTCCTTTTTCTAATTTTGGCTGCGGCCCGGCAGACACTTGCCTAGGATAAAGATGTTTAAAAAAATTTTTTAATAAATAATGATGTGTGTTTGATATAAAATAATCCTGTCTGATTTGTTGCAAAGCTTTATTATTTAGATCCTTTTCCATACTCTTTGGTATAGTAATCCAATTAATACGACCAGCCTGTAGATCTTCGACCCCGAAAAGTGAATATATTCTTGAAATTTACGACGGGCTTTGTCGATCTAACCCTGCCCGTCTATCTATCCGTCTAATCTGTCCAACTAAGTGTAAGGGCTGATCTCGGAAACTTTAAGGATTTAAAATTTAAAATAATTTCTACATATCTTTACCAAATAGCCCCAAGACTTACATAAAAAATATACCTGTGGTAGCAACAGGTATACCCCTTGGGATTGCCCACTGTAATGATTTGCACTGTAGTAGCTACTCGTGTAGGGAGATTGATGGCGTAACGCGGGCGCTTATTCGACAGACCAGGACTCGCTTTAGGGTCTGATCGTTGGTTTTTGCAAACGGCACGAACAGTTCATAGCTCTGGATACTCAATTCAATAGCCTTTAACTGTTGGGTGAGTCTCCAGGGCATACAAAGCTGAGTTAACGTGACGTGTCTTTGCTATGTACCCTTCAAACTCCGATTGCAATTCAGCAGCCACCAACTCCGATCACACAGCCGCTTATCTCTTTTGTTTTTCCAGTAGCTGTATGGTCTGCTGTGGACACAAGTTCAGGTTCATCCCCAATGACCTGTGCCGCCTAAGCCTAAGTCTCTACCGGATATTCCACCAAAAAACATAATTTTTAAAATGTTCCTAAAAAATTAAAAAATTAAAATTAAAATTAATTAAGTACTTAACGAAGCACCATGTTAGATAGCCTGCATGCCTCATTTGTGACCGCCAAGGGCACTAACGCTGTTGAGGGACCAGCGAGAGGTCTCTTACTGCTAACAATGGGATTGCTGCCAGCTCACCTCGAATGTCGGCACCGCCTGCAGGAGCTCTAAATTGCAGAGACATGAGGCCGCTGTCCAATGTGCGGAAGACCACCGACAGCATACGACGTGGCGCGAAAATTGGTTAAGGACCCGTGCGTCACAAGCTGAGCCAGCATTCATTCGGATACGGAGCCACCTCTTGTATACGACATAACTGGGTATAATAGTTTGCAGGAATCCAAAGAATCGTTAGATTTTTCAAAGGACTTGGATCGGCTGGGACGAGCTGTTTTCGGCGAGCTGCAGCCGACTACCTACCGCAGCAACATGGTGTAGCGATTTATAGGCAGTATTTGCGAGACGACGAAACAAGTTTTAATCCACGTCATTAACCCGGGTACCCTGCCAGAGGTGCTCAAAATAGCCAATCGTCTAGAGAAACAATGCCGACGGGGGACCACTGGCACCATGCTGAACGTGACGATGCTGGCGACTCAGACGCGCTCACCAAGAAAGATTGACAAGCACTCGCGCCCAAACCCGAAAGGGCGACTTGAGTAAACCTCAAGCGCCGGTTACTCTTGCGGAAAACAGGCCAATCTTCGAGGGCTAAGGTTTGTCAATAACCAAAACTGCCCCGGCGTGCATCCGTTCGCATTGCCTCCTGTACTGGAAGAGTACCCAGGCCATGCAGCGACTCTTACACGACCGATGCGCCGTTTGAGAAAAAGGCCAAGCAGAACCTGAAACACCTACTCCTTCTGAGGGATCTTAAGATGCCTATGCCACGTCGTTTGAAAAGCCGCTGCCCGGCGTGAGTGTTCGGCAGACGCCATTTAGCCCACTAGTCTACAAAACATCCATCCGCCCAAGCAAGCTATCGGACTCCATTCCAATATTCCAGGCGCCGTTCTTTGAAGGGCCGCCACCCGGAGTGATTGCCCACGAACCGCGAACCGCCATTCACAGCCATCGCGTCATTGTCCTGCGATTCCTCGGAACATCTGGCCGTACACCCGCCGCCGCCCAAAGAATCCGCTGCCGTATTTCAGTACACTTTACAAGAAGTTGAAGCCACCCTAGCTTTGTTGTTCGATGAGTCGTCACCCGGAGGGAGAGCTCAGTTTTAGTGGCTGACGACAATGTGAAGTGCGTCCCGGCAAAGCTTGAACACCAAGTGAGCAGCACGCCTGCTACCAAAGCTATTAATAGACTTGGCGCCCTAGATGTCGAGAGCCTTCACTAATTCTGGGAAGCTCTCTCGTGGACACTAGAAGTTGCTCAAGTTGAAACTTGATCAGTCAAGAGCTCAAAGTGTCGGCGTTCACAGGCCAGCTAGAAACATTGAAGTCGTCGCCTCCTTTGGATACACCATCATTAATCAATTGTACTTCTTGGCAAACACAGATTTATCAATGGAGTGGATCCGCAAACTGCTACACTACTGAAGAGATGCGAGCGCATATTCGCTCATCGCGATGATGATACTGGATGCACCAGCCTGCCATACTATTGATTCCAGCCACTCACGCCCTATCAAACTGCCACCTTATTGAGTGCCGCTGTCACAGAAAGAAAAATTGAACGATTCACAATGGACATGAAGAGTAGGGGCGTAACTCACCCATCTACTAGCCGCTAGGCATCGCTCACAACGCCATTACATCCCCAATCGGATGGTTGAGCATTTTAATCGGGCACTTCTGGACTACCATGCCAAATTGTTCGCTGCCGACCAATGCGACTCTTGCCACTGGCGCCTTAGCTCACGTAGTTACTGGGTTTTCACTCGCACAATTGATGATGATGATTTCGCGACTAAGACCCGGCGAGTTCACTTGGTACATCGATGCGCGGAGTCGGCCGATGGCTGAAATTAAAGTCGAATAGCCTAACAAATCATGATCACTTTATCGATATATACGCTGGCACCCCCAGCCCTAATCTGGCAATTGGGCCATCTTCTTTATCTCCGTTTCGTTTTTGTTGCGGCCCGGCACCACTGCTCTGATAAAGCTGTTCTTAAAAATGTTTAAATAATTAATAAAGCTGACTTTACTCAATAATCTTGACCGATGTGTTAGCTGCCGTTGCTTACCCCCGCCTACTACAAAAGTTTAGTTTCGCTACTAGTGGCGGCGCTAATTTCCTTCGACCCAATTTCGCAATACTATGAGGGTTCAGAGTTTCCCTAGTCGGAAGCTCCCGACTAGAGCCTCTTACTTGTTTTTTGATCAAAAATTAATTGTTGGTGCGGCTGTCGAGTAGAAAGGGTGGTAAGTAGTGCAGTCGGATACGGGCTCGAGTCATTTGGGGAAGTTTTTCTTAAATAGAATTTTTATTACTGCTAAGGCAGTATTATTACTGTTACTCCTACCTGTTGTTCTTGGTAATATTATTATTTTCCCCATAGTAGTTGTGCTACTTGTTTAAGGCTTGAAATAGTAGAATCATCGCGTCTAGCAAGACGCACAGAAGGTCTATCAAGTAGCTTTCTATGTATTATATTTTTTACAGTATTGTACAGCATTTGTATATAATCTGGAATTCCAATGACTCACTTCTATTTCTATCTTATTACTTATTATGGAAAAGAACCTGATTTTCTGAATAAAACCTAACATATGATTACCTCTAAGAACAAGCCAAAACATGAATTTTATTTTTATACCCTGAACCCATTAAAAATGGGTAAAAAGGGTATATTGTATTTGTGCAAAATGTAAATGTATGTAACAGGCAGAAGGAAGCTTCTCCGACCCCATAAAGTATATATATTCTTGATCAGCATCAATAGCCGAGTCGCTCAACCCATGTCCGTCTGTCTGTCTGTCCGTATGTATGAACGCAAGGATCTCAGAACCTATAAGAGGTAGAGACTTGAAATTTTAGCTCGAGTTTGTTTCCGATAATCGATAACTTATTCCGTTTCCCAACAATCGATACAAATCGATATCGACATCCTGTTTTTTGAGCAAATTGGTTAAATATTATGAGCTAGAGTCGCCAAACTTGATATTTTGCTTTTAGAGTTAAATATATATATGTCAAGTATCTTTTATTTTATACTTATCGCCACCTCCCTGCTACCACCTCAAAGAGGGTTCAGGGTATTCCCTAGTCGGGAGCTCCCGACTAGAACCTCTTACTTGTTTAATTTATCTTTATTAATTCAAACGAGCTGTATTTGGTGTTTGAATCAGGGGGGTTCAGGGTATTCCCTTGTCGGGAGTTCCCGACTAGAACCTCTTACTTGTTTTTTATGGAAACATACAAAATAGCAGTGAAATCCAAAAAATTACTTTCCAAAATAGACGATTACCCTGTATTAGACAGATCCATGACTTTGTATTTGTATTTTAAAACCAAGCAAATAATAAATTTACCAATTATCCAATCAAGTATTGGTTACCATACTATTCTCATTTATATGTAGATTAGTAAAAACAATAGACATTAATAGGGAATGACCTACTTTTAATCTAAGAGAGGCTCAACATAGTTTAAAAAATATAGCTAAGTTTAATTTGAATACTCATATAAGTGTATAAGTAAAGCCGCACATGTTTTAAGATCAACTATCATATAATCAAATACATTGAAATACTTTTATATAAATATAATGAAATCAGAAACTCATAACAATCAAATAGGGTAACTTCAAACACATTGCAACGTTAGGGATAAT
Source organism: Drosophila littoralis (assembly GCA_018903485.1). Taxonomy (NCBI): domain Eukaryota; kingdom Metazoa; phylum Arthropoda; class Insecta; order Diptera; family Drosophilidae; genus Drosophila; species Drosophila littoralis. The sequence goes on along the minus strand of JAEIGF010000059.1, from coordinate 10,545 downwards.
CTGGTAAGCGTAAATGAAAAGTACAATATCAACGCTACTAAAAATTCCTGAAAAGCTACTGGCAAATAGCACTGAACCCTTCATTGTAAATATTGCCTGTGTACATCATCAAGGCTTATACCAGAATTTGACGGAAAACACGAGAATCTACAGAGAATCCGAGCAATCAAAATAGCTGATTGGACTAAGGGATCACATGTAAAGTTTGGCGTATCTATCTAATTTTTTTAAATTATTGAAAACTTAGAAAAAATTTCATTGCTAAAAAGCTTGAAAAAAAAAAAGTGGGATGTGCTCATCTGTTGACCAAAATTGTCTTTTTACATGTTATTATTGTAAACATATTTAAAAATATATATATTATATTAAAATATAGTCGAATATTTGAGGGTCGTATTAGTTGCATATCCATCCATTTGTAAGTTGATTCTGTATAAATTATATAGAAAAGCATATTCTTAGCCAAAAAAGAGTAAACGATTTTTTATGTTCCAATTGATTCTTGATAACTATCATATAGCTGTCATAGAAATGCAATCGGCAGAAAAGTAAGTGTATGGAAAATTGTTTGTTTATCAAGATATTTAAAAAAAAACGGGATTTACTAGTTTCACGACGCTCTTCATATATATATTCCAATATATTAATATCGGACTATCATATCATATAGCTGCCATAGGAACGATCGGTCAAAAATTAAGAACTTGCATGAATATGCTGCCTATATATGTATATGCAAAAACCTTCCAACATTGGGCCACTATATCATATGGCTGCCGTAGGAACGAACGTTATCTTGATTAAGCTTGGCATTTATAAAATTCAGTTTGCTTCCTATATATATATATTCATAATTCTGTCTACATCGGATCACTTAATCATATAGCTGCGATCGGCCGAAAATCGGGGCATTGTATGGTTAAGACCGTCGCTATTTTGAAATGCATAGGGAAATGTCTACAGGGGTATTAAATCTTTGGTGTGCCGTTCTTTTCCCACGTTCAGGCAACCGTACCAACATGTATAATGAAAATTTTGTACATCGATGGACAAACCCTTTACTAAGTGCTTACTCGAAAGGTAAGAGACTTGATCTCAGTGCTCTCATTGACATCTTATCGCCGAAAGTTTTGTATGTCGTCAAGGCGCACAATTTGAACATTTTAATTTTCCTCTTTTGTTTAGAATTCTTCTAATAACGAAATTGGTTCCTGCAGAAATCAACAAAACTAACACCTTAAAATTATAATTATTTAATTAACGTCATTAAGCTTTTAATAAATTAATCCAGATTTATCTCATTATGCCTGACTGTGTGGTGCAGCTGGCACTAAAGACAGCGTCCACCCATCCAATCAATACATACAAATTTCTGTAGATCTCAGGATTGTTTGTCAAAGCACTCTCTGCAATCGGGCTTAACAAAATGAACTTACTCATTGGGTTCTGACGCAACAGAAAATTAGTTCACCACTTTTTGGTCGATTTGAAAACTTTATTTATTGAATTCTTAGATGCATCGCAAACTGTGTGGTAATTAATTAAAGCCACTAATCTTTTTATTGTAATAGTACAACTCTTGCGAATATAAAGAACTAACTGTCATAATGTATGAAGCTCAGTTTATATAAGAACTATAATTTACTTGATCTGTTTCTTTTATTTTAGGATTCCATTGATCAGTGGCGAACAGTTTTTGAAGTATCAGGAATTATTGCTGTGTTGACTTATTTGTTTTATCAGTGGTTCGGAACTGCAGAGATACAATCGTGGAATATTCAACGGCCACTCAGTAATCAGCTTCAAGAGGCAGAAAAAATGTTTTCCAAGGAGAATGGAGGAACACAGTTAATTACCAAGGCAAAATGAAAATTAATAGTAATAGCATATTTTAGTTAAATGTTCAGCGTTTATGTATAAAGTCGTTTTAGCATTAAGCTTCACTATAACTTGTACTTTTAATTTAGATTAAGATTATAAAAAAATGGTTATTGCTTAAATGCGCTGTTCCTGCAAAGCTTCTTAAATGGGGCTATACCACCAATCTTTATGACGAGTGAAGTGGGTGCGCTGTTATAAATTTAATTTTGTAATATTCTAATCTCTATATATAAAACTGTTTGTCCTGACTGATCAACGCAAAGCCCAAGTTGAGTTACCTTATGTGATGAAGGTGCACGTTAAAACGGGGTTTTGGGAAATTCCTCCCGCCTCTAATTCGTTTTCAAAGATCTTTGACAAGATTCATCTGATGGGAAACTTTTTTGGAAACTCCATCCCTCCTTAGTGGAAATGGGGGTCAAAGATGTGACGTTCCGGGCTCAATTCTTTTTCAAGCATCAAGGATATGAAAAATCATTTGAGACGTGTTTCATACTTATCGCAGAATTCAAGCTTCCTTTTGGCGAAGTTTCAAATTTTGTCCGCGTTACATCCAACTAATATTCAAAGTTGTACATAAGAACTTAATGAATACGAGTTTCAGCGATTTAGACAATTCTACCCACAACAGTGGTTAATTAGCGAAACACGGTTGCATAAAAGTTTTTTGATTGCCATCCGATCGGCTTAGATCGTGTTTATAATTTTGCGAGAATTTATTTGCTACGCCCTTGGATGGCAAATACAGGTCGAACGCTTAATAAACGAAAGTTTATTCTGCAGCTTACATGGGTGGAAACCGTTGATTCCAACACTAGTTAGTATAGTATAATCAGATTATGTGTATCGCAACGTTTTTGGGTGTTACTTGATGCATTCACTTTATGAGATATGTTTATAGCATCGATGCAAAAATTTTTTTTTAAAGTCTGGTATACATCCAATATGATTAGCAAGAAGTATAGCTGAATAGTATTATTAGAGTGCCGAATGTCATATGCACGTAAGTACTTAAGTATGTTAATTCGATTCGTACCCTTCAATTTCAAAAGGAAAATTTGAGGTTGAACATTTTGTAGGTGAATAATTGGTATCAATATTTATTTGTGCAATAAGTATGTGAGCAGCTCTGGCACATACAATTATGTTTTTATTGTTTTGAATATATCGATATTTATCCGCGTAATGTTGTTTGCATATGCGAAATATAGAGGAACGCATAAGTGTTCTCAGAACTCATGCAGCAGAAAGTGAGTTATGTATATAAATGAAACGATCGTCCAGACACATCAGTTGCATATGTTAGTGGGAACTTGCTCATTACATGATTTTTGATTTTTTGATTTCCTGCAAAAGTCGCTGAAGATATCTAGTGGAGCCAAAATTCCTGGAAACCAAGGCGCGCAGATAGATTTAATTTTAACTTCTTTGGATACATATGGAGCCCCACATTAGAAGAATAATCATTTTTCTATTATATGTCGAGACTTTTTTTTTAATTCTGGTGTCTTTTAAGCTTATTTCTGGAGGCGCCAAAAGCTGATGAATTTTTTTATTTATTTATTTATTTTATTTATTAATGGTTGACAAAACGAGTGTCTTCCTCATTAAACATACAATACATAATGGAATTATATGCTAAAAGCCTAGTTAGATAACACAGTTCACTAAATAGCATCACCGACCGATGGAGGTGTTTTACTTGCCAGTCCGGCCAGCTGTGCCCCTTTTCACAGCTTAATTTGTCAGTGACGCTATTAGAGCCTACATCTAAGCAGAAGGGTGTAAGTAGGAAAAAAGTGTTCTTAAGTAAAATTAAAGATAATCTTAGTTTGCTATATTAATTAATAAAATACAATAAATAAGAAAAAGGAAAGTAAGAAGATTGTTAATAAAGTAAAGAAATTTAAGCTAGATGTATAGAGTGTTAAGTAGATAGGACAGAGAGAAAAGTAATGGGAAATCACCGACCCGGTGGGGGAAAATTTACAGCCTGTCCGGCAAGCTATGCCCCTGCTCATAGCTGGGAGTGGTCAGTGACTTCCCGAAGGTATCCTGAAAGCAACGATTTTATTAGGGTAGAGAAAGTTCTATAGAGAAAACGTGATGCAAACTATTATAATTTTTACATAGCACGCGAAAAGGATTGTGCATAGCGTAGTCTGTTGTGCACGTAGACAGGAAACAGGGGCGGTAATTTCTGGTTGGTCTAGACGGAACAGAGAATTGAAGACGCCCTAGCAGAAAAGGAGAATCTATATCGCCAATAATCAACTTATGTAGAAGGACAACACCTAGAATTGTCCTACGGTTGGTTAATGACGGAAGGTTAAGAAGAAGCAGCCTGCTGGAGTAGGATGGCAAACGAAGATTAGGGTCCCAATTTAAACCTCGTAAGGCAAAAAGCAGAAATTGCTTCTGAACAGATTCAATACGATCCTGACTATTGATATACTGCGGAGACCAGACGCAAGAGCAGTATTCAAGGATAGGGCGAACAAGAGAGATGTACAGAAGTTTCGTTATAAAAGGATCGTTAAACTCTTTAGACCATCGTTTAATGAATCCAAGTACACCTTTTGCCTCATTAACGATGGTATCTATGTGAAGATTGAAACAGAGTTTAGAATCAAAAAGAACGCCTAGATCCTTAACTGTTAGTATACGTTGCAAAGGGGTATTGTCGATTGTATAACTGACAAGATAAGGTGTAGTACGATAAAATGTCATAAACATACACTTTGAACAATTCAGATGCAATTGATTGGCCGAACACCAAAGTTGCATAGCGTTCAAATCGTCTTGTAGACGAGAATGATGTAGGGGATTAGTGTATGATAGAATAAGTTTCACATCATCCGCATACATGAGTACACGGGCATGTGATATAACATTTATAAAAAGAGTAAAGAGTAAAGGTCCAAGATGACTACCTTGAGGAACACCAGAAGTAACGTGAACCTGTTTAGAGGTAGTCTGCCTCAGCATTACTCTTTGGGTCCTACCTTTTAAATAAGAATTTATCCAAAGCAAAAGAGACGGAGGGAAACCTATTCGGTCAAGTTTAAAAAGTAAAATGTCATGGTGCACAGAGTCAAACGCCTTACTGAAATCAGTATAAATGACATCAGTTTGCATTTTCGAAAGAAAGGCATCATTTACCAAGGAAGTAAATTCAAGCAGATTGGTCGTAGTTGACCGATTCTTTACGAATCCATGTTGAACAGGGGAAACAACTGATTTGCAGAAATGCTGCAAATTCGAAGTGATTATTTTTTCAAATAATTTAGGAATAGCGGACAGTTTTGCAATGCCCCTGAAATTTTGTATATCAGACTTTCCACCTTTCTTGTGGAGAGGAATGATATAAGATTCTTTCCAAATAGATGGAAATACAGAAGATTCAAGAGATAGATTAAAAAGCTTTTGCAATGGATAAAGAAGGGAAGAACTACACTCCTTGAGTAGACAACTAGGAATATTGTCAGGCCCAGGAGAGTAAGAAGATTTTAAAGAGTTTATAGCTGAAAGGAGAGAGGAGTGTGAAATAATAGGAGGAGGTATAGAACTAGAGGAAGAAATAGTATAAGGATAAGAATTATTATTAGGACAGACTGAGGAGTAAGTAGATTGGAAAAAATTAGCAAAGAGGTTAGCAGAATCAGAGTCATTACTAGCTTTATCCATCCCGAAAGAAAGAAGTTGGCAAACTTGAAGATTTACGCTTCAAGTTTACAAAATTGTAAAACTGTCTCGGATTTTGGGCAAATTGCCTTTTACAACGAGTTAGATAATTCTCATAGCATTGAGAATTCAGAAGAAAAAAGTTCGACTTGGCTATGGAATATTTAGCCAAGTCTGTACACGAACCAGACTTTTTAAACTTTTAAAATATTTAGATTTTAAGTTTTTAAGATGTGACAATCTGGGAGTAAACCAGGGTGGATTTGAAGAAGTAGTCGAAGAAATTGCCTTGGGAATGCTCATATCTAAGAGGGAGTTTAGGGTGCTATAAAAAAAAGTAATAGCAGTATTCATATCAACCGAGTCATATAAGAAAGACCAATCGGTTGCATAAATAAGCTGATTCAGCAATGAATAATTTCCTTTGCGAAAGCAGAGGCGGGGCTTATTGGCTGATGAGCACGAAATGAGACGATTACAATTGAACATTGTAATCTCTAAAGTAGGATGATATACATCCTCAGGAAGAGATAAAGGAGGGTACCTAGACACATTAGAGATAAGGTAGTTGTTAACAAATACAAGGTCAAGTGTTCTATTCAAATGATTAGAAATTGAATTGATTTGAAACAACGAAAGATCAAGCATGCAGTCTATAAAATCATGCTGTGCTAAGGGCACTAGATAATTTTCGGCAGTGAATAATGACCAAGAGATGTTCGGCAAATTAAAATCACCCAACACCATAAATAGATCATTATCACGCACGTGTGAAGAAACTTCTTTAATGCAAGTAATATGTTTCATATAAACTTGAATATCAGAAGAAGGAGGAACATAAGAGCATGTAATATAGATATTCCGTGTAGGAAAAGACACCTTGACTGAGATAATTTCAGCGTCAGTAGGCGTACTAAAACAGAAAAGTTCTGACTGGAGAGTGGCTTTAACGGCAATTAACACCCCACCACCTCGAGTCGGCCGATCATTTCTATGCAAAATAAAAGTATTCGAAAATACCTCAAAATCGGATATGGTTGAATTTAACCATGTTTCGGAAAATGCTATTATATCCGAGTCGAAGGAAGTACTGGCTATGAAAAGATTTTTAAGCTTTGAAATAAGACCTCTGACATTCTGATAATGAATACAGATTTGGTCAGAAGATGAAGTTAGTTTTTTGGGGCAGAAATGGTACCCGGTATTGAAGGGACTGGAAGGGTGACAGGCTGGTTACGCTTTTTTGGCTTGAACTCGTGAACAATCATGTGTGGAGGCCAAAATTTGGGATCACAAATGATTGGGAACATATCATGTGAAACATTTATTTTGAATGATGATATTTCACGAGGGGTGGAGAAATTAAATTTAGTTATTGACACGCTAGCAGAAGATTTGCTAGCAATATAGGCTGCCAATGACTCAGAAGTGGTGTCCGATGAAAGTCGAGACACAAAAACTTGCCTACGAGGGGCAACAACCGTTAAAGTAGGTGCTGATGGGGCTGCAGGTAGTACAGTAGATGGAGGAGCTAAAAAGGCACCATGATTGTGTTTAACAATCTGGGCAAGATTACGGGCAGGTCTACCTTTGCGGCCAGGAGCTGACGGGGCTGAGGCAGTTTGGATAAGTGGGACGGTATCAGGTACGGGCTCTGCTAGAACTACTATAGGGATAAAACGGGGGTAATTGGGCAGTCGCTTGGGAAGGCGATAAAGACAACATTGGAGATAAATCCATGTTGCCAGGAAGGGACAAGAAAGGCGTAGGTGTCTGAACAGACGTAGACGGCAATTGCAAAAGTTGAGGCTCCAACCGGCGATTGGTTGGAGACTCAAATTATAATTGGCAAGCAACTCAAAACTCGAGTCAAATTTACTCGACAGTTGCTTAGCCACATTATTCAATTTTAAGAATTGATTTCCTCACAGAATTATACATTCTGGAGAAATCAATTTGCTTGTCGATGCAATCTGGGCACGACCAACGCAAGCCACCGCAGCCCTTCTTTGCAACTGCAGCGATCTTGTCGCAATCACGCCCAGTGAGACCTGCACATTTAGCATGCATCATATTCTCACACAGCCAACAATTAACAAATTGCGGCTGTGCAGAATCATCAGCCTGCTTGAACGTGCAAAGTTTCTTACAGCACGACATAATTCTTGTAATAAGCAAGTTGCGAAAGCGCAGAGCAAAACGAAAACGGTACACAAACAAATTGTTTGGAGCGAAAGGCAATAGCAAAAAACCAATTATATATAAACATTAAAAATTATTACTGTTAGATTTTAAGTTTTGAATTATATATATAATTAAAATCCAAGAAACTTTGAAAAAAAATTTATATATATTTTGATTTACTTTTATGAATAAAAAAATTATAAAATAATATATAAAGCTAGATACGATTTTGACGATATATGTAGATTGCTTTGGGAATGATACGAAATCCGAGTATTTTAAAAATGTACTGATTCTTTCTGCTTATGGTGTTAGAATTAGTGCACGCGCGGTCACCAATACATGCGTACGCACGTACAGTGCGTATTATATTCCATTCAGGCAAAATGACAAAAAAAAAACAAAGCTTTCGGCGGAAAACAACCACGCGCTAGTTGACGCTGGGCAGTCAGGCAGAACTATCAGTCCCTATTCATTCCCGATTTCCTTGCTAATCTAAAGCCGGTTCACAAAAAGAAGGAGCTATTCAACATCAAAAGGCTATGCTGCTCTGCATCAAGTGCGGAGATGGCCACTCAACCCAACGATGCACTAAAAACAGCAGTGAGCATGCGTTCAAGGCCAAGAACCTGGCAGCACCGAAGACGACCATGATACAGAACATGGGCAATTCATCAAAACGAGTCAGTCGCAACACCAGCTTCGCCAATGCGGTTTAAGTTGGCAAAACAACGAGGCTAATCAGGCTCCCCGGCTGGAATCAAAGCCTAACAAACAGCTAGACGCTGTGGTCGTGCGAATGTAGGCGATTAGTGAGCGGATGCTCGACAAAATGTTATTCCAGATGACAAAAGATGCTGGCTTTAGTCATGTGAAATCTATGAAAATTGATTTGAGATTAACCTTTTGGACCGCGGAAGGCCCATGCAAAAGCCCGAGGTCGAGCGTTATTGTAGAGCGAGTTATTTTTGTCCGACCAATCAAATTAAAATGCTGCTCATTTCCGAGTAGCATTTCACCTCAATGTCGTACTTGCAAATATAAGGATACGACCACATTCATGCCAACCATCCCAAAGGAAGAGCTCGAGGTGGCTTATCCAATCCAGCGATTGGCCTGTTGAGCAACAGCAACACTACCAGGAGACTCCTGAGAGGGCACCCGCTGGACCTTCCCCTAACCCTTCCGACAGAATTTAAATAAACTGGTTACCACACTAAAAAATATAAATAATGCTTAAATTTCACAAACACTAATAGCTTCGCTCCATATTTTTCAGCGTATAATTTTTCTTAATTAGGCTTACTAAATCATCAAATTCATTGGTTGAAACTAGCTTGGCTCGATAATCTTCTTCTGAAAACTCCGAAACTGCGGTCGCAGTGTGATAAAAACGATGTATCCCTTGTTTGGTAATTTAAAATGGTGAAAGCAATTGACGAGTAATTGTTGATAAATACATTGCATAATTTTTTTTTTTGGGAAAGAGTAACTAAAAAGAATTATTATAAATTATTTTGAAAGTGAATTGAACTACATTTTAAGTGGAACTTGCTTGTTGTTTTGATTTTTGGTAGTTGGTCTTGCTACGATTTCAGTTCAAAAGATAATATCGTATATATAAAACTGTTTGCCCTGATTAGCGATCAACACGTAAGAGCTACGAAGCTGAAACTTTACTGTTGTTAGCGTATGCGGATAAGGTGCACGCTAAGACGGAGTTTTTGGAAATTCCACCCGCAAATATGGAAAAAACGAAACAAGTATTAAACAAAAAAAAAGCGAAAATCATTAGTTTGAAACTTTTTTACATACATTTGAGGGGTGTTTCGCAGTTTTCGGTAAATCCATTCCCCCTCGGAATAAATGGAGGTCAAAGATTTGTTGGGCGAAGTTTGCGATCAAGTTCATTTCCTAAGATCGTTACGAAAAATTATTTGAGATGTGTTTTACATTTTTACAGAATCCAAGCATCAGGAAAATGCGATTCAATTGGTTTTGCTTCACTTTTTTTTACCAAAAAAAAAATATACACTACGTACCAGCCTCGCGCTGCGTTGTTATTGGCCGCGCACATTCCTTCACTGTGGAACTTTGCTTGCAATTATGTGTCATTCTCACTTTACTTTTTTTTTATCAATTCATCCCACTTTACTTCATTTTGTATTCTATTAAACGAACAAGCAGTCAGTGGAGAGAAAAAAATATGTTAAAAAAATCTTTGGCACTATTACAATAGTGTGTGCATACTGAGGAGATTTTATCTCGCCTACTTGCGCATAGCGGAATCAGAAGTCGTGCACTTCTAGTCTTCTTCTTTAGACTTAGCTCGTCGGATGGGGTCTGGGTTCTTTCGTCATTCTACTATGCTACACACTAGGCACAATGATAAGTGCACTTTCACAAAAAGTAAAGGGTCAAAACTACAAGTTCAACAATGTCGTGATTGGGAACGGTAACGGTGCTAAATCAGTCGTCGACGGTTTAGAGGTTCGATTTCGATGTTAGTTGCCCTACGGTCTGTACCCACCCTACCTTGGTGGCACGGAGAAAGTCACGGCCAGCCCTTATTCGTAGCTTTAGTCGGTTAATTGACTGTTTTGCACATATTAAGTCTCCTAAGGTACTGGCGACGAACCAAGAAATAATTAGTTAAACATATTAATTCCAATTTGCATATTATTTATTGGCTATTTGCTTCATATAGGACGTGTTTGAAAACACTGTACAAAAATTATAAAAAGAAAACTTATATGGAAAGCGTGGCTATGAAAAAACTCTATATACTAAATATAA